>JAZDUH010000190.1:5127500-5727500 GCA_036419115.1 Scarus forsteni
TTAAAAAGTTGTTGATTAACATTTTAATTACTTTCACATAAATATTACACGTTTTATATCGTATTTTACTTACGGTGTCTGTATCCGACGTCTCTGTTGCCGTTAGAAAGAATCGCGATTGGCGCGTCCGCCTACCCTCCGCTGTAAATCCGCCTTGAGATGCTCCAGATGAAATCAGTGCCGACCGTTATGCGGATGTCCAGCAGTGGGGCCGGATCCGTCCCGGAGTCTCTTGCTATCTAAGAACTCATCCCGTCCAGGTCCGTTTTGGATCCACTGCTGATCCGGCACGGAGCCGATGTGGATGTAGTTTATCGGATTCAGATAGGATTTTAATCCATTCATTCAGCTGTCATTTTGCTGTAGACCCATTACAAAGCCCTTGTTTAAAATGACTCACCTGTCAAACAACTACTAACATAAATTTAACGCCACACTGACCAAAATTGGCTTTTTTTCACAAATAACTTTTTTGTGTGCAATGACAATAAACTTTCTGATTCTATAGTAAAAAAACGAGTACTTATACGACCAATGTGTCTATAAAAATCTGATTTGATAAACACTTTGGAAAAAAAAAAAGATATTTGAATATTTGAAGCCACTCTCTGGCTTGTAAGTTGAGTGTATTTACAGTACACATTAGAAAGAATAGTTTTTTATTTATAGTTGAATAGTAACTTGCATAATAAAAGAACCATTACAAAGTAATGTCTGCTATACAAGTTAGAGAACAAAAAGTAATGAAATCTCATTTAAGAGATGAACAGAAAACTTAAATGTACAGACTATTATTACATTTACACTTAGAATACCAAAGACTCTGAATACATAAAAAAAAGTTTAAAAGCTGATTCTATAGCTCCACTCAGCTCTTTTTAATGTGGCCTATATGACACTTCAGAGTTAAACCGTTTACAGCCCTGACTGATCAAAATGCCCGGCCTGACCTGCTCCATAGTAGGTCATTCATGTGAGTAGTTAACTTGTACAAAAGTTTACACTCTAACAAATCACAACTCTGATAACAGCGCTCTGTGAGTCGTCTGTTGAAGTGCTAGAGAAAGCAAATGCTAGTTTCCAAAAGATTTTTTTTTTAATTAAACTGCCTATATTTTTAAATATAAAATAAAAGAGTTATAGTAATATTTTCTGACCAAAAACTAATCAAAGCACGATATAAAAGACATTTCTATTCCTTTTTAAACAATATAAATTATACTTAATGCCATCAACTGCACTTTAAGAGCAATGAACTTAATTTCATATGTTAGATACTACCTCACATATTTAACATGAGTACTGAAATATTATGAAATATTATTATTATTATTGTTGTTACATTGTTTTCATATTCAAATTTTGCTGTGCATTACATGGTATCAAAATCTGCATATTCACAGTGTGAATTAATTTTCTGTCAGGTCTTCGCACATTTATTACTTAAGCATATTCGTTTTACTTCTTCACTTTTCATGTCATATGTTCAAATTTATTCTAAAATGTAGTATGATGAAGGCAGACATGGCTGTCCAGAAAATGTACTTGACTGAATCCTACGCAAAAGTGACCTGACTTGAATTTTAAAAATAAGACCCCTGGCCTGTATTTCACTCTATCATGAAACAAATTGACTGAATCAAAAAAAAAAAAAAAAAAAAAAAACATCTCAATTTGGTCTGTGATGTGATTTCAGTATTAGTGGGCAGTTGTGGTCACTGCTTTCTGCCTTTCCTCCCTGTTGGCTGTTATTGAACAAAAAGTAATTTTCATGTCATCAAAGCTTTAATGGTAAAAACTTCACTGAGCATGTGATACAAGGTTGACTTTGCAAACTGATTATCAAGGGGCTGTTTCAGTAACATCTTGTGGATACTTAAAGGACAATTCTTGAGATCGACCTCTTTTCTTTTAGTCACGTTTTGTCTTCAACAGTTAACATTAACAGTTAAACATCAACACAAAATAGAAAAGATAAAATTCAACAAATCAGTGTTTCAATCATGCACTTTAATAGATTAGTGTAAAATTATAGTTGTTATTTCAAAGCAGTTTTTCAGTTCACAGATTAAGGAAGTGAGACTCTAGAAGTTGTGAAATGAAGATCACTATGGCACCTGCTCTGTGGCTCGCATCTGAATGTTTCCAATCTGAAAGGAAAGAACATGCACAAGTCAATGAAAACATGGCAGGATTCAACTGTTATTGATGCAGCAAAGCAACAAGGGTTAAGATTAGACTAGTCACGTTAAAAACAGAGGTGGACCTAAGCTGCTATTAGACAAAGGCAGGTGATTTCCTTGAACTGCCAGGGGTCCCTTAGCATTTCAGTTTTCCCCTTACCATTCTGTTGTAGTTAATCCACCAACTTGTATCACTAATATTTACTGGCATTTGACAGTCAAGCTTGGTTTCAATTTGTAGAAACAGCATAGCACGGCATTGTTCATGAAACAGGTTATCTCCACAAACAAGACGGTTTATCAAGAATCAGACTCTTAGCACTGCTTACATTTTACTGTGTCAGTTTCTACTGTTAGTCAGTTTCATGATGGCTATAGTTTTGTGGCCAGATCATGACAGTCAGCAAGGGCAGAGCCAGGATCAATAGAGGGAGTGGAAAATGTTTACGTATTTATATTTTCTTGGTTAAAAGTTAGTCCCTATCTATCTCTAATTGGCTCTGTAATCCATAACCCACCAAAACCATTAGCTGAGTCCATGTCCTGCTTGCCAAAGCAACATGGAGAGGTCTGATTGGGGTTGCATTGGCTCTTTTTACTATTTATTTTCATTGCACCTTAGCTATTAAAGACAAAAGTCCCTTACACTAAAAGAACATGAGAGAGGAGAATCACAAACCTGCATGTGGAGGGGCACTTAGGACATATGCGATGGCATCTGCAATAACTTTGGCTTCCAAAGGCTGTTTGAAGTGGACAAGGAAATAAATGGTGACAAAGTCTTCAACGACACTGTTTAATAAAATAAGTAGAATGCATTTACCTTTATGTGAGAGACAAGCAGGAGCTTTTTCAGGATTGTCACTGTAGAGTTGCTGGAAAAAATTCTGCCTCCACCAAACCTGGAGAGATGCACTGTAGAAAGATTGTTAAGATTGTTATGTGCCTTTAGTGATAAAATGTTTTGATTTAGCTTATGGAGATCAAGGTCATTTAACCAGGATCTCCTCCTCAACTTGAATGCCCAGCTTACTCCACCATCCACTCCATGACAGACACAGACCTAAAGAGTCAATATTTTGCCTTTCCTTGTTTTGTATACAAATGTGTGCAAAATTGTTGGTACCCTTCTGCTTAAGATTAAGAAAACCACAATGGTCTCTGAAATAATTTGAAACTGACAAAATTATTAATTATAAATATTTACTGAAAATTAGCCTATGAAAATCAGACATGCTTTTGAATTATGGTTCAATAGAATGAATTAAAAAACTAAATGACAAAACTGGCCTGATATCTAGTTGAGTAGATAGTAGAGTGTATAAAAAACATTTTCACCACTTTTTTGCTGTTGGATGACTTTTATTTGGAGCTAAATTGTTCAATCAATATAAAACCTCTTTACGCCCATACTACTAGGCCTTGGAGCCGTATTACAGTATATTAAATTAACATGCTAATACGAATGCTATTATTAATTTTAATAGCTTTTAAATCAATAGCAAAAAATAAGCTGAGTTTTAAACACAGCCATTTTAAAATGAATGATCAAGCGTTTTTTTCAAACGCAAATGTAAAAAAGCACAAAACTCAAAATGCTTAAAAAATAATAAAGTTGTTCATTAGTTAAATAAAAATGTCACATCAGCAGATCCTGAACAGGGTTAACATATTTGACTAACTACTGACCTGGGCACATTTTAACCTGCTCTCATCTCTATGCTTATTTAATCATTAGAAAATGTAAAGACATACAATATATGCACAGGGTCCGAAATTAACTTTTTGACTTCAGGACAAGTGGGTCAGTAGATGAGAAAAAAAATCCCATTTAACATAAATTCCAGAAGTATGGCAGCATGCAGCGTTACTCATATGAGTTTATAAAGGGGCTGAGTGGCCATATATTTAAGAAAGTAATAGCTAACAGTTCATTGAGTCAGATGAAACCAAAAATAGGAGGATAGAAACGCTAATGAATATGCCCGTGGCTGGCTAGAACTTAGCAAAAGATTCAACGTTAATTAACCAGTTAAAAACCGGTTCAAAATGCTACTTAAGCTAACTCAAATCCAGATTTGACAGTATTCGCTTGTATTGGACAAATATAAGCCAGCGTCTTCTTGTCAATATTACAAAAATACGATACTATGGTTTTTAAAACGTTGTAGTCAAACTTTTTAATCACTTTCACATAAATATGACATGTATTTATATCGTATTTTACTTACGGTGTTTGTATCCTACGCTCCTGCTGCCGTTAGGAAGAATCACGATTGGCGTGTCCGCCTACCCTCCGCTGTAAATCCGCCTTGAGATGCTCCGCTGTGAGGGGCTCATTTCAGCTCCACAGCGCATGGCTGAAATGAGTGTGATCGTTGGGCGGATGTCCCGCCGTGAGGGCGGATCCGCCCCGGAGTCTCTTGCTATCTGGGTAACAATTTTAACAGCTCTGAGTTGCAGTAACGTTCAAGGAAGGTTATCTTTTGTTTGCCCCTTGGTTCCCTATGTAAATTTTTTTTACGTTCTCTAGACGTCAAGTGTTGGCTAGATGTTTGGTTCCTTTAACGTTACTGCTATGTTATAATAACTTTGTTTAGAACCTTCCCCTAACCTTTGGGGAATGTTACTTTTTGGTTAGCTTTTGTTATATAAAAATTCCCCCACAACCTTTAATTATTATCCTTGTATTAATGCCCATAATAATAAACTGATTAACTTTACCTAACTGTACATGAGCACATTGTAAGTAATGAATGAGCAGGCAAATGTGATAGGACACTTTTTTATTTCAATATGAAATACAAACAACAAAATGAAAAAAAATACAATTACAATTTAAAGCAATTAAACAATAGAAAGGTTTATTATATACAATAAAATATGTCCAAAAAATGTCTCGGTTGAGACCAGAAATAAACTAGAAAAGCACTCGGAGAGCGCAGACCTCCCACAGTCAGTTCAGTTCAGTTTATTTCAGACAAAGAAAACAGTTGAAAATAAAAACAGTCAAATCAAGGGTATATAATGCCACAATTGCTCACAAGTACTAAAAAAAACATTTAATACGTCCGAAAAGGAGCAGGAAGAAGCAAAAGCTTTTCATGTCCTGTGCCCACTTACTCTCCCTCTATATTAACCAAAATATGTTCAGTACCCCAAACCCCCCCTCACTCACCCCTCACTCATCCACCCATGCATTCATTCATAGGTGTGGTGAATTACAGGTGTGGAGTACATGCTGACTGGTTATTAGAAGTTCCACTTTCAAAACAAATCACATTCATAAGCACATTTACCCATCTGCATTCACATATTATACTCATATACATAGACACATACATACAAATATACAAATACACAAACTTGCCTGCGTTATGCATTGTTTAACAGTCATGACAAGAATAAGTCCTCAGCAATATTTTCATTTTGACCATAAATATTAGTCCTACCTTTATTTCATCTAAATATTTAGATTCCTTGACCATGAAAACATACCATTAGCAACTGAATTCATAATGATATCTATTTTAGTTCAGTAGTTATTCACCAAAGTCACATTTTTCGCCATGGTGGCCAGACGCTGATCTGGATCAACACCAAAATCAAATCAGTTCTTCCTTTTCCCATGCTGAACATTTCCTGAAAATTTCATCCAAATCCATCCATATCTTTTTCAGTTACTTTGTTCACAGACGGACAGACAGACAAATCTCCCGAAAACATAACCTCCTTGGCAGAGGTAAAAAGGGAAAAAAGCACTAATTGGTCACTGGTCCGGGGAGGGGTGGTCTCCTTCTTTGTCAGCTGGTCTAAAAAGATGAAAAAAAGTCTTTGAGCAAAAGTTCACAAAAGCATGACCAATCACACTCCCATTCCTGGTTTTCTGATCACTACAGGTTATTTTAAATCATTTCAGTATTTTGAACATTCACCAACAAGATAAATATAAGAAGGATTCCAATTTACCGTCTGTGGGGGGCGAACTTGAGCACCTGCTCGATACAATCCTCTACTTGTGCCACCTTCTAGTTGGGAAAGTTATTTCTACAGGCTGCTAGGGTAGAAATAAAAGGAGATGTTAAGTTACACATCATTACCATGTCAGTCTAGCTGAGTAAAAAAGTAATATGAACACAGTAATAACACTTGCATGTTAATATTCTGCAGACAGAGCTGCTGGAAAGCCTTCTTCACTCTCCTTCCCCACAGACTGTACTGGGCCAGTACATCGCCACCCGACGTAGTATACGGTGGATGGCTGACCCAATGTTAGGACCACCTAAGATCCCAAGGAATAATTGCTGAAATAACAAATATACAATTTACACAATGTAGAGAGCCTTTACAATTTTGTTCAGTATCAGTAGGGACATCTAATTACCATTTTGTGCTTCATGTCTGGTTGAGCCAGACTTTGGTCCAGCTCCTCCAGTTCCCTGACTGTCCTACATGGAGAAGTCAAGACTCATTCTTGAGGAACAGTGAGTGTAGGTTTGGCTGGCTGGCAGTTGATGAAGGAGGTGCTGGCTCATCTGAAAAGGATTTGGATATGAATGTTAGTCAGTTCATTTGTGTTGAGCTTCATAAACATGTCTTTTTGAGACAAATGAACTTATTTTGTTGAACACAGTAAAAGTTGTTTCGCACAACTAATGATGTAAAATGCAAACATGTAGCTTTTTGACCTTTTGGAGTTCAGTAGGGATTCAATATAAGTATAAATATAGGAATACCTTTGTATAACGTTGTTATACCTTTGTACACAAAGAAGAAACATTAGTTAGAAACAGAAATTCATTCATTCATTGCCTCAAAGCAGGCATGTATGCAGTACGGGGCAAGGCAGGCAGGGAAACGGAGTCTCTATCGCTTAAACAACTTTGGAGAGTCTCCACACATCCATTCTCATTCTCTTAACGAGAAACATTCAACAAACAAGAGTTTTGAAAAACAAAAACAATGTGTTCTTACTTTTCAGCCACCTGTAGTCAGACACTCTTAGCATTTTTTTTCAGCCACCGAAGAAAGTCACTTTACTCTGTTCGTGTTCTCCAAATTTCTTCCGGATACTGAGTGTCCACTGCCCCATATCTCCAGCCAATGAGGAGGCTATTCAGTATACAGTATCGCCATGTATGCGCCAGTATTTAGTATTTTGGTGCTAATTCAAGCTAGACAAAGGAATTCATGAAAAGTTCGCTTTCTGTCCGCTTTTAAATTTTACATTTAATTATGCTTGCAAGTACTCTATCTACATGTTAAAAAAGAAATACACTTTACTGTATTGATTTTCTACATGGGCAGAGGCAGAAACACATGAACACAAACGCAACTGCAGGCTTGCTGCCAGCTTCTCATCTTCACTGGAGACGTCTTTGGCATTAGTCAAACCAGCTGTAACTCACAACAGCTACTATTGTACTGGAGTGTGGTTCTGGTAATAAAGCCTAAACAAATAAAAACATAACCAACCCAAAGTTGTGCAAAGGTAACAGTGCAACCACACCACAATGTTTCGGTTGGTTGGTTCCTGTAACGTTTAGGGAACGTTAGGCTTTGACAAGTTTCAGTGTAACCAATGGGGAACGTTCTCCAAACGTTAGATCTTGGTTTGGTTCTAACTAACCTCTAGAGAACCAAAGGCTAACGTTCTCTTTACGATCTGTGTTACTAGGATCTGCTATACATTCAACATCATGTGTATCAAAATAAATGTACCATGATTTGCCCCATGGGCCCCCAATCCAATCTTGCTTGGGGCCCCAGGGGACCCTTGCTATGCCACTGACTGTTTCCTTCCACTTCTTATTGTAGCGATATCAAACTGATCAACTTTAAGGAAACTCTAAAAGGACCAAGAACATTCCTCTCTTCCTCTCTGCTCCTCTCCTCTTCTCTTGTCCGTCTCCTTCTTCCTCCTCGTCTTCGTCACCACTTTTGATTTTGGCTCACATATTTTTCTAACTCTTTTGTCTAAGTTTTGTGACATGCCCGCCGATTCTTTCTTTATAAGCCAGTAAGACTTCAAAGATTTGCTTCATAGTAAATGGACTTTCGTTATTAATTTCAGAATAGAATTTGTTTGGCCAATGAATTCTTGATTTTTGGAATTAGTTACAAATCCACTTTTTATACAATCGAGACACCAACGCCCAAGCTCCAGCTTCACCTTGACAGAATCTGCCAGTCCAATCTAAGACTTCTCTCCCGGGAAACCTGGGACCACATCGGACAACCTCTTTGGATCCATCGCACTGGATAGAGTGTGGACTCTAGCCCTCTGGACGACAACCAGAACCAGAACAGTTCTTCTCTCCAGTAGCTCCAGGACCAGATGAGGCCCGATTCGTAAGAGGCAGTTCTATCTTCTTTCAGATGGGCTTGAGCGTGTCTTGGTTCAATTCTCTAATAATTTCCCCTTGATTTGACCTTTTTCAAGTAGGTTAATTCGGAAATTAATCCACTATAACCACTCCATATGCTTAAATGTTCCTTGAGGGTTCATATCTTCTTTCCTGATTGATAGCATCATTGATTTAGTACATCTCTGACATTTGTTCCTTCTTAAGTGTTTATTTTATTTTATTTTGTCTTATATATTCATTTTAATAAATCACCCTTATATATTTAAAGTTCTGTCTGTTGGTATTCTATTTGGAAGATTGACATCACTGCATGAGAGTTCTGTCTTTAGATTTGAGATTGATTAAACAACTGAAGTTTGACTTAGTTGATTACACTGATAAGTTTGACTTAATTGATTTATCTAATTTAAATGAAATAAATTAATAAATCAGCTAATTAAGTTAATTTTGCCTTTTTTTGTATAAAAAGGATGGTGCCCCCTTTAATTAACGAGAGCAAACCTGGTTATTAAATGAATATTAGTTACTTTAATTAATATCCAGTAATATCCAGAAAATAATCACTACATTATATTAGTTAAGGCAAATCTTTTATACATTAAATAGGACAGTCACCCCAGAATGTACCTTGTTTGACAAATCTGTCCTCATGCTGGACATCAGTGATCATCCACTGGTGGCCTTGAGGCCACATCAGGCCCTCCACAGCCCCCAAAATATTATCAAGTTCAAAAAATGTGAATGGCTTTTAGTTGGAGTGAGAAAAGTATCTTTCTTTTCAGTGATTCCCTGCAGCTGTAAATGCAGCCCCTGAAACTGCTGGGTCTGTTTTACAGAAATCCACCTGCCAGCTAACATTCAACCAGTAAAATAAATGTATTTAAGTCAGTGATTGACAACATGACAGACCAGAGAGAAACAGTCAATGTAGAATCGAAAGGACTTGAAACTCCAACTTGGACTCAGGACTTGTCTGTCTTGTCTGGAGACTAACTTGTGACTTGTATAACAATGACTTGGTCCCACCTCTGGCTACAGGTAATATATCACTAGAAGAATTAAAGTTTGCTGAAAGACGCATCGGGTCATTGATGCATAACATTAGCTAACACAGCAGAAGAGGTAACACAGATATCTTAACAAGCCCAGTGTTTCCTCTACATTCCTCCTAAATCCTACCCGCCTTCCTGCAATTTTTTTTTTAAAACTGTTAATACACTACTACAGCATCATGTCGCCGCCTTCACATCACAGTCCTGCATTAAATCGGGTGTCGCGGGTGCTGAGGCAGATAACTATCTTGCCCATAATTGTGGCGCTATGGTTTGCTTACATTCAATAAAATGCATTTTTCCTCTCCGCTCTGACAAACACCTCCTCCCCTGCTCCCCTTGTGCAACACCGATAAGCCGCGCAGCAACCAAACCGTCTCTCTGCAGGCGGAGTGCCCCCACATGCAGTCAAGCGGCTGCTGCCACCGCGGGCCGAGACGTAGCAGTGATTCAGCGAACATCAGAGCAGAGGCCACCTAAAAGTGTCTCACAACACTCCCTGTCATAGAACGAGCCGATAACTTCTGAATCGTTAATTCTCTTTATTAACAGACTCAAACAGCGTGTCATACAGTTAGCAGTTCTCTTTCTCAGTCTACACTTCCGTAACCCTCAGCCAATCCCCGGGCTCCCCCTTAGCAGCGTTAACACTACAAATATCGTCTACTCTGAAGATGCTCACTCTGACATACTACTATGACACTCCCTTCCCTAAAAACAATTCAGCAGAAATGCTTTCCCACATCCAGTTCTTCGATAGTTATGTTGAAATGCTGAGTCAGCATTTCAACATATTGTTCTCCCTAACCGCCATTTTCTTCTTTTTCTTCTTCTTCTTATTCCTCAGGTTTGCCACCTTTTACAGGCTTCAAATTTGCACAGATTTTCACAGAAAAAAATTGACATATGCAGCATGTTCAGGAGAAGTGCGCTTGTATTTTTCACAGGTTTAACATTTATACTTTTTACAGTAAAAAATAATTTCTGCATGTATTTTTACATTGAAATCAATGGGACATTTCCGCAGCTCTGCTGAAAACTTCAGCAACTTTGAAGCTCCACAGATTGGGCATACTTCCACCTACAGACTTCATTCATGCTTTAAAAGCTGCACTGACTTCTCAGTCATTTTTACATATCTTCAGCTTTTTGCTGACGTCTACGGTTTTTTAAATATGAATTTTTAAGCAACACCAACTTGAAGGAAATCCTTCATGTTAGAGCGCGTCAGACCGAAGACCCGGACAGCCGAGTGAAGCGCATTTTTAACTCGTCACTGCTTTAACATTTTAAGCAGTACAGACATGACAATTTTATTAAACGTTTCAGCAGGTTGTTGGGACGCTCACGGTGAAATCCTTTTCCTGATATCTATCCTGATTTAGACACAGCGAGCGTTCGTTTACCCGGAAGTACTGCGTTATCAGTGCTGAGCTGCTGTGGTTAGGAGAAATAGCCTGCTTTCCACAAATCAGCATATTTAACCCCATGGATAAGTAGCTAGTGCATCAGGTTGCGGAGCGGGAAACCGGGACTCAATTCCTGGTAGAGGTCCTTTTCTTCTCCAGCTAATACAGATCCTTCTTTATTACAATAGCGTAATCATGCTTGTCTTTACACTCTCTGACTGGCCACTTTATTAGGTACATCTACAAATATCAACACATTTAACCATGTTACAAAACAGTCATTCCTTTTTTTCTTTCTTTCACATCTGCAAACAGTTTTGATGTACTTTTCACTATCTGCTACAGTTTCTGAGATATGACTGTTGAAGCAGTATCAACTTTTGCACATTTCTTTGAAGTTAGAGCGTGAGCTCCAGTATCTATAATGTTCTGCAAACATTTTTATTGCACATTTCACATATTTTCAGCCACGATTTACTGCTTACAACTATTCATGTCACATTTTCAACTTTCTTTGCATTACTTTGAACACTTTTTCACTTTTTCACATTTCACAGTTTCAGCAGTCACACTCAGCATTTCAACGCATTTCCTGCATGGAGATGCAAATTCTCTAGTTTGATATGATTGGCTGCTGCCAGGCGACTACAGCCAGAAAGTTCAGCACGCTGGACTATGAGCAGCAGGGCAAAATCTGTGCGCGTCCTCTTCGGTGGCAACCGCTCCTACCACGGCGGTCCAAACCGCTTGCTGTCTGCTGCCTGTCCCTCATTGAAATGACTGGAAGCGCCGCGTTGTGTGAAGGGGATGATAAAGACACGCACACACTACACAAACAGACATAGGGTGCTTCCCAATGTGCCAAAATGCAGTCTCCTCTCTCCTCCGCGACACCGGAAGTACTTTGTGAGCAGCCATATTGAAGGACATTCCAAAGCGCCAAATGCGCTCTGAGGAGAGAGGAGACTGATCTGGAGGAGGCATAATCGAGGAAACACAAGTGCAGGCTTCGCGGAAGTCTTTTCACGGACAGACACGCCCCCTTGTGACGTATCAGCAGCCGGCTGTAAAGCGTCAGCTGCCCACATGTATGAGATGAAAACACCATGGCGCAAGAGAAAGTGTTACAGTAAAATTAGCAACTTTTGGGAGTCATTGTAATGAGTATATCCACATCTAAAACAAAGCAGCCAATGTGTAGGCCTAATCTTCCCTCAAAGTGTGAGCAGGTACAAACTTTCAGTGTCTCTTTTACCTCTTTTTTATTTTCCTCACTGTGCAAAGAAATATTTGGCTGATCATTTAAAAGTATTTTGAGATGAACATATTGATATCACAGAAAATATTGAACACTATCATGGGGCAATTCTTTCAGGTTTTCCATCTGCTGTCTCTCCTGATTTATCTGTGTTGTTTGTGTTTATGTCTGTAACTGTAGGGCTGCTACAGCAGACAGGTCTGTTCAGGAAAACACATTTTACATTAGATTGGATTAGACAACTTTATTTTTTCCAAAGGGTAATTCAGTTTTTTCAGTCTACCCAGACCATACAAACATTTACAAACAGAAAACATGGACAATAATAAATAATAAAAAAATGAGATGCTCATTGACAAATATCAGCACCCAATAGACCCCAGGGTCAGGCAGGTTATAATGCTCATTAACAAAAAGCATGTTTTATGTAGTTCCTGATGTAACCAAGTATAAATAAGGAGAGAAAGTAGTGAATTATACATCGTTATCTCAAGCCTTTACATTTTTTTCTATATAAATGCTCAGAGGGGGGGGTTAAATATCAGAATAAAAACATTATTTATAAACACAAAGTAGCTGTAATATAACAATTTAAAACTCCTATCATTCTGTGTCTGGGAAAATGTGACATTTTTCTTCTTCATTCATGTATATATTCACTTTAGATTCTTGTAAAAGTGAATATGAATGTACCGCGGTCGAGCACCCTGGAGTTTACATTACTTTCCTTAATTCAGTTTCTCCCGTGCGCTCAGACCGGCATATCCAGCTGTGATGCTGTCATCACTAAAAGACGTCGCTTCATGTGACGCTCCGGAGGAGAGGACATCTCAATGCTCTTAAAATGAATCTCCTCGTCTCCTCTCTCCTCTCTTCGTTTCCTTACGTCTCTGGCATGCATCTCTGGTGGGCGGGACTAAGACGCAAGTGAACAACGCAAGTGGAGGAGGCGAGGATGGAACTTTGGAGCTTTGAGATGCAGCCATACCCACACACTCACACTCAGGCACGGATGATGGAGCGACCATAACGGTAAAAAAATATAATAAAAATAAAAAATAAAAAATTTAAACAAACATTAATGAATGACCAGAAGCTTACCAAACAATCTCCCCAAGCAAAGATCTCAGCATTTTTAAGCCAACTGCCCTGACCAAGAAGGGAAGCACAGCTAGCAGTGTAGGAAACTTTCAGCATGTAGTTTCTCCTTATTGTCAGTGACTTGCTATAACTTTATTAAGCATTATTCATCTTCTCGCCACCTGCTGAGCTTACATGATTACATGAAATGTTACATTCTTCATGTTTTTTTAATACTTTTTATACTGTATGCAGTTTATTTTAAAATTTTTTTTGAGAATGTTGTAGTTGTGTACAACTCAGAAAAAATGAGCAGAGACAAACACGACGCTAGGCAAGTTCAGCTCTTGAGTCCAGTGACAGTTTAAAGCTATGGTCTACGATTTGGAAGCTTTGTACATCTTAATAACACCGTTTATAAGGCTGTTATGGTCCTATGGTCCTATCTACACAGTATAAAGACCAAAAAGAACGAAAAAAATCCATTCAGTATATCCGCTGAAAAGCTGCATACTAGCTGACCAATCAAACCTAGAAGCCTGATAAGGTTCAATTGGTCCGTGAGTTGGTCCGTGAGTCCATCCAATCCCCTGTCTCTCTCACTACGCAGGCGTTATGCGAGTGCGCCATGGTCCCGCCTCTCCCCCTCTACCTCCGTGAGCAGCTAGCAGCGTTAGCTACTGAACTATCATGGAGCTGGAAAAGCCTAGCGCCAAAACCGAAGCCGCCTCCCTGCTGGGCCCAACGGAGTTTCTGCCCGGGTCGAGGCCTGTTAGCGGCTAACGGCTTAACGAATGGCCTCAGCCGCCGTCAGACCTTCAGCATCGGCCGTTTCACCCCTGGTTGATCAGGTAATGGCTTTGTTTACTACAGTGGGAGATGTCTGCTGAATAACTCTGGTTAGTCTGTGCCTGTCCTGGCTAATGACTTGTAGCGGAGCGGGTTAGCCTGTTAGCTGCTAATCGTTAGCACTGTAAGCTGAGCTGTGGAGGACAGGCCGAGAAAGATAAATCCTCCCCCACAATCGGCTCCGCTCTGGCGGCGCCAGACCCGCATTGCCGCTGGTCAAATTGAAATGGCTACCGCTGTGTGTTACAAGGGGGATGTCTGTCGTGTTTGATACTTTCAGTTGAGCTGAGCTGTTTTTGATTGAGTTTGCTGCTGATATACTATGCTAGTCGCTCGTAGCTCTGCCGGAGGGGGCTTATATGAGGCACCACGAGCTGGGGGCGGGATCTTGGAACACGGAGGGGAGAGGTGAGGGAAGGGGGGGCAGGCTGCGGTTTCAAATCGTAGACCACAGCTTTAATTCAGGAAGACCAAAACACAAAGCCTGTACAATCACAGCATATCAAGAGGGTGCTAGAAACACTCCCCTTCTTCTCTCATCTATATAGCATGTTCGTGCGTCATTAGACATCCTCCTCAGGAAGATGTTTTGCCTCTCATTCCCACACACATACTCCTTTTTAGGATAAGCAGTTTCAGATTGCCTATTAATTACTCTTGACAGGTCAGCCCGACCTAACAAGGGAAAACGATGATGTCAATGTCCACCATCAGGACAACCAATTCCGAACACGGATATGGAACACTTAGTTTTTGGCATAGCGAATTGACCAGATGTTTCCTGTTATTCAAGGCTTTAGAGGTCCATTCTGCTCCTACATTAACTGTTAACATTTTTCATGAGAGAAGTTGTCAGTCTCATTTCTTATGTAGCAGAATGTGACCATGTTTTGAAAGATACTTTATTATGAAGTCATACTGTCCTGTAATTCTGCTTCATGTTTCTCTCAGAATGCATCAGATTGATGCTTTTAAATATGAAATATTCAAAATTTTCTTCCGGGGGAGCATGCCCGCGGACCCCCCTAGAGGAGTCACAGTCTTCTCACCTTTCTCACCCCAGACCCATTTTCATGTCAGCGTGATGCAGTTCAGCAGCAAAAAAATACAAGGAAAGTGTATAGGCCTAGAGATACTTTTGTCCCTGAATCCCAGACTTTCCTATGAGGGTCCGGGCTTAGCCCCCAATAACCTCAGTCCCCAGAAACACCCATGGTTGACCCTCAGTTTATAGACAGAGTAAGATAACTCTAACCCTGTTGACTCTTAGTTCATAAACAGAGTAAGATAACTCTAACCCTGTTGACTCTTAGTTCATAGACAGAGTAAGATAACTCTTAACTCTGTTGACTCTTAGTCAGTGGCGTTCCTAAGCAACTTGGCACCCTAGGCTGGTAGTGCCCCCCCAGAATCTGCACACTGGGTACACTCCAAATATTTATTGCTAGTTCCTCATCATAGAAAAATACAAACACAATAAATTAAAAATTGTAAAAAATGTAAACTTGGAATAGTGCAAATACACCTTCACCGTCGTCATCTACATCCTCCTCTGAGTAACCGCTATGATGTGCCGGTCGACGTGAGAAAGTTTGGACCAAACTATTTTGAAGGGAGGGGGGTTGTGATCCTTAACAACTGAAATTGTCAGACAGTGTGTTTTTAAGTAGTGTTACTTGTATTGTACCATCAGAACACGTTACTGTACTACTAGTAAAATGTTATTTAAACAAGATTTTTTGGGGGGGACAACTTTGTGGAAGGGGGGGACACGTCCCCTGCGTCCCCCCCTGGATTAGCACCCATGCTACTTTCTAGTGCAGGGGTCAGCAAGTAAGTTTGGCCAGGGGCCAAAATTTTTCTGAGCAACTGAATGGTGGGCCAAAACATCACATCAATCAGAAACATGTTTTCTTTCTCTCTCTCTCTTTTTTTTTTTCCAAAAAACAAAAAAGTTTTCCCCTTATCTATAGGCTACTTGTATATCGTGTGAATACAAAATGTAGTCTAATTTAAAGGCCCAATATGTAGGATTCCATTTATTCTGCTCTCGAGCTTCCTCTGTGGTCGTTGGTGTAACTGCACCGTCGTAAAACCGAGCACCGCACAACAACGTGCATTTGTTTACATGAAGAGGAAGGAGCAGCGAGCCGAGGACCTCCAGAGAGACATATAAACCATGTGGACTGATCACGTACAATCTGAGCATGTTTCTTTCCTAATGTATCGTTTTTCAAGCATCACCAGTCAGTAGTTAGCTCAGTGTTTGCATGTGTATTCTGTAAGTTTGCCCGCAGCTTTTAGCCTGGGGATAATGGCTGATGTATAATGGCGACCCAGGAGGGACTCGTTTGTTACCCACTAACAGAGAAAACTTTACGTGTTACAAACTTTGTAAACTACGTTGAGGCCCTCTGAGACATGACTGTGGTAGGATGACTCTCTGCTCTCTGCAAAGCTGCTAAATATGAGACACAGAAAATGCTGATAATGACGGAGCAGAGTGATGACACAGCTGAGCTAGACCATCATCTACAGTTTATGAAACACGTAAAGAATAAACTCCATCAGCTGTGAAAAACTTTAACACGTACGAGTTAGACAGTGGGCATTAGGCAAAAAGTTAGGCTGTAACGTTACGTCTGTTCATTTGTGTAATTTTCTGCTTCGATGTGTATGTTAGACACAGGACTGAGCCTCCACTTCAGACCCCTGAGAAGAGAAGAAGAATCAGAGATGTGGAGGTCTGGAGGAGCAGCAGAGAGATCCAGCTGACCAGAGGAGACCTTCTAATGTGTTTTATGTTATGATGTGCAAAACTCACAAATATTATACTGTGTAACTCATTTTATTAACATTAATAAAGTATATGTCATATAAACTGCAGACCTACTCATTTCAATAACAACAAAACTTTATTTGTTCACAAAAGGCAGTTCAAATCTTGGGAGCAAGTTGGTTCAGGACGTTGAATATCGAGTTATTAGGAAATCTGGGTTATGTCGTGGTGTTTGCTGAAGTACAAAATAAAACTACTTACCATTATACAATTAGAGCAAATACAGAAAAAAGTAGGCGATAGTAAAACTGAGTGTAGGGCTAAAATAATACAACAGAGATAAAGATTGAATTGGCTAATATAAAGATGCCTGAAAGGCAAGAGAAAAAGTGCTACAACACTGAATATCAACTTATAGAAGCATGTAGAAATGTTTTTATTCAGAGTAAATATGCAGAATATCAGACATGATTGAAGAATATTCTCTTGTGTAAATACTTCAGTGTTTGCTAACTTGTAAAATAAAACTGGCCCAAATCTCCCCCTTATTTACTGTATTATACAGAGAAAGAGCTGAAGTGGAAATGAAAGAACTGGCAGCAGGTTTCTGGATCATTGAAGGCTCGGTCCATTTTGAATCCTCATCAGAATAACGGCTTTCTGAAGGTCTTGATGTAACTGTGTTCTTCTGTGTCTTTAAAATCCTATAAACTCCAGCTCTGGGATATTTTTGATTGTAGTTCTGTTGATACCTGGAAAGAGAAAAGACATTTATTTTACAGTTTTTTATTTCACATCTGTTTAGTTTGTAGTTGTCAAATACCAAGTATTTCGAGTACATTTTGTTGTGTATGAAGATTAGATGGATTGCAATGAGTAAACCTGTTTATTTCACCATGAAAGAATAAAATCTTTATGCCCCCCCCCCCCCCCCCAAAAGGCACATTGTTGCTGTAAATATGGCAGGAATAGAAGAGAGATCAGAAATAAAATACAGTATTTATTACACTATTTGATTTACAGGTTTACAGAAGCACACCTAATAATCATTTAATGCAGACTGACAATAATAATAATACTAATAATAACCTTCACACAGTTCTTTTTTAACTATTTGTCCAGTGAACTGGACAGAGTATATAATCGTCATCTCATGCACCTGGACAATACGTTTTCTATGTAATCATCTCCAATATTACAGAATAACAGGACATGAGCTAACTTCAGATCATCTGATTGTTGGTTGACAGCCTCTGAAGTGTTCAACACTCAACATCACTGCTGTACTAATCATAATAATATCAGATTCTAAATCTAATCGATCGATAACTCATAACAATGGCATGTAAGGCTAACACACATGCTAACAGTAAGGGCGTATTTCTTTCTTATTTCTTTGATCAACAGTAAAGTGCCAGAATAAAACCCAAGCAGCTTAAATCAAGTAACAAACATGTAGAGACTTCTTTACTCACCCTCTGACAGCAGCAGAAGAGCTCTCAGTCTGACTTCAGCCTGTTGATTCACGTAGTTCAAAACATCGCTAAAAGTCCGTCCAGTCTTCTCTCTGGTCCGGCTTTTTACTCATTTTTTCCTCCTCTTTCTTTCCCAGTCCTCATCCGTCACAGTCCTCTTTCATATCATAGCCTCAGCTTTCATAAAAACAGGACACACGCGTCTGTGATCCTCTGTTTAGATCGGCCATAAGCTGAACTCCTCTGGAGCCGTACAGCAGTTGAACCGCTTTACGGCAGTAAACCGCGGCTCGCGCCCAAGAGTTACTGAGCGCCAGTGAAGCTGTCACGGCTGCACAGGGGGAGAGAGGGAGTGAATATTCACATTATTTACTGACTCTCCACTGTTAGAAGGCCTTGAAAACAGTTAAGATAAGGTGTTAAAGTTACATATTGTTACTTTAAATTCCATATACTGCAAATGTACGTTTAATGCCTTTTATTCCCTCGGGAGTGTATTGTCCTGTTTATTATTTCATTTTGTTTTAAATAAATTCTTCATAGATTTAAAGTACTGTTTTTGGGAGTGTGTTTTGAAAGTCAGACATCCTTGTAGCGAAAGCTCTTCCCTTCAGATTTAAGGTTGATAAGAATAGAGTGTGAATTACACACTCTAGTCCACTAAAATTAAAACTAGTCTGATCAATAAATTAATCAAGGAGTACAATTTTGCCTATTTTGTATAAATAGGATGGTGCCCCGTTCGAGTGTTAATTGAATAAATCAATAATTAAATTTTACAATCGGTAAATGAGACCAAAACAAATTATCGCAACAAAATGCTACTCGACGATTATACAATGAACAGCGATCACACTTGAGAAGACAGGTAAGTGTTTTTACTCTGCTTTGGTGCTTATGTGTTTTTACCCATCCCCACCCCCTGACATAAGCCTGTAGCCCCCGACGTAACCTGGTTCTTTCTGCTGGCCCAGCAAAGAGTTGGTGCTTGCCAAGCACCGGTTTTGAGAGCCAGCAACTGGTGCTTAGTCTGTGGAAAACCAAAGAACAGTTGCTAAGTCTGGCTCTAGCTCCGAACCAGCCCTGGAACCAGCTTGGTGGAAAAGGGGTATGTGTGGCCCTGTGATCGACTGTCGACCGGTACCCCGCCTGTCGCCCATTGACAGCTGAGATAGGCTCCAGCTTGACCACAGAATAGAAGATAACAGCTGACAGGACAGACATTAAGAGCTGTGGACCATTCTCAAGTTTGACTCATTCATTTAAGCTAGACTATGGTTCAAAGTCCATCAGGCTCAGCAGCTCTGGTTCACAGCGGTGCTGGTCCACGGCGGTGCTGGTCCACAGTGGTGCTGGTCCACAGTGGTGCTAGTCCACAGTGGTGTGGTCCACGATGGTGCTGGTCCACAGTGGTGCTGGTCCACAGTGGTGCTAGTCCACAGCGGTGTGGTCCACGGTGGTGCTAGTCCACAGCGGTGCTAGTCCACAGCGGTGCTAGTCCACAGCGTTGCTGGACAGTTTGATATTGGCTGTGGCCTCTTGGGTGATGATCCCGTGTTTTTGACGCCACTCTGCCAGAACTCTTTCTGCCTCCACGTCAGCTTTGTCTCCTGCAGGGAGTGGCAGTGGTTTTGGTCAAATATTGATCGAATGGAGTGCGTGCCATGAAAACAGGATGTGTTCAACTTTCAAACAAGTGCTGTAATCAGAGAGTAACTTCGCTTTGACCTCTCTTGACCTCTTTCTGTAGAAATGCTGTCTTTAACCATTCTTTAACTGTTATTATTTTATCTATTATTATTATCATTATACAGTCCTGATCAAAATCTTAAGACCAGTTGAAAAATTGCTAGAATATGCATTTTGCACATTTGGACCTTAATGAGGTTTTAAATAGAGCTACAATATGCAAAAGCAAGAAGGGGGAGTGTGACAAAAAGCACTTTGAAAAAGTAATTTATTGAAAACAACAACTGAAATAGGCTGTTTATCAGCTGATCAAAAGTTTAAGACCATCACTCAAAAAATGACAAAAAAACTCTCCAAACCAGAACAAAAATGTTTCTCAGTAGGACTCAGTAATGAGTAGCCCCACCGTTCTTGTTAATCATCTTGTTAAAATTGGTTTGGGCATGCTTGATGAGAGTGTTTCCAGGAAGCTTTTGGGAACATTGCTCCAAGTGGTGAAGATGGCCTCATGAAGGGCATCAACTGTCCGGAACTGACGGCCATTTTTATAAACTTCCCTTGACCTCCATCCCCAAATGTTCTCTATGGGATTTAAATCAGGGGAACATGCGGGATGGTCCAAAAGAGTGATGTTATTCTCCCTGAAGAAGTCCTTGGTCAAGCGAGCATTGTGAACTGCAGCGTTGTCCTGTTGAAAAACCCAGCTGTTACCACACAGACGAGGGCCCTCAGTCATGAGGGATGCCCGCTGCAACATCTGCACGTAACCAGCCGCCGTTTGACGACCCTGCACCACCTGAAGCTCCAGTGTTCACTGAATGAAAAAGCAGCCAGATCATGATGGACCCCCCTCCACTGTGCCGGGTAGAAAACATCTCAGGTGGGATCTCCTTGTCATGCCAGTAACGTTGAAGCCATCTGGACCGTCAACCGTTTTTTTTTTCCACCTTTCAATGTCCCATGTTTGATGCTCCAAAGTCTAAACGGGCAGTTTTGTGGCGTTGAAGGAGACGAGGTCTTTGAATTTGTTTTTTGTTTTTGAAACCCTTTTCCCACAGATGCCGCCTGATGGTTATTGCACGGCAGTCGGCACCAGTAAGGGCCTTAATTTGGGTCGAGAACCGCCCTGTGTCTTGACGGACAGCCAATCAGATCCTCTGGCTCAGTGCAGGTGTAATTTTTTTGGATCTATCTCTTTGAAGCTTCTTAGGAGGAGGACATGACCGTGTGAATGCCTGACAGAAAATGGACATTTTGAGCAGATTTTGGCTTTAATAGCCTGTGGTCTTAAATTTTTGTTCAGGTGATAAACAGCCTATTTAAGGCTGTTGGATTTTATTAGTTGCAAGTTCCAAATGTTTTTGTCACACTCCCCCTTCTTGCTTTTGCATATTGTAGCTCTATTTAAAACCTCATTAAGACCCAAATGTACAAGATGTGTATTCTAGCAATTTTTCAACTGATCTTATGTCTTTGTATATCTCTATCTATCTATCTATCTATCTATCTATCTATCTATCTATCTATCTATCTATCTATCTATCTATCTGTAGATATATATATCTATATATATATAGATATATATATCTATAAATCTAAATATCTATCTATATATATATATATATATATATATATATATATATACAATACTCAAAACCAGTGAAGTTGGTACGTTGTGTAAATTGTAAATAAAACAGAATACAATGATTTCCAAATCCCTTTCAACTTTTATTCAATTGAATACACAGCAAAGACAAGATATTTAACGTTCGAACTGGTAAACTTTGTTATTTTTTGCAAATATTAGCTCATTTGGAATTTGATGCCTGCAACATGTTTCAAAAAAGCTGCACAAGTGTCAAAAAAGACTGAGAAAGTTGAGGTATGCTCATCAAACACTTATTTGGAACATCCCACAGGTGAACAGGCTAATTGGGAACAGGTGGGTGCCATGATTGGGTATAAAAGCAGCTTCACTGAAATGCTCAGTCATTCACAAACAAGGATGGGGCGAGGGTCACCACTTTGTGAACAAATGCGTGAGCAAATTGTCCAACAGTTTGAGAACAACATTTCTCAACCAGCTATTGCAAGGAATTTAGGGATTTCATCATCTACGGTCCATAATATCATCAAAAGGTTCAGAGAATCTGGAGAAATTACTGCACGTAAGCAGCAAGGCCCAAAACCAACATTGAATGCCCGTGACCTTCCATCCCTCAGGCGGTACTGCATCAAAAACCGGCATCACTGTGTAAAAGATATCACCACATGGGCTCAGGAACACTTCAGAAAACCACTGTCAGTAACTACAGTTCGTCTACATCTGTAAGTGCAAGTTAAAACTCTACTATGCAAAGCCAAAGCCATTTATCAACAACACCCAGAAACGCCGCCGGCTTCGCTGGACCCGAGCTCATCTAAGATGGACTGATGCAAAGTGGAAAAGTGTTCTGTGGTCTGACCAGTCCACATTTCAAATTGTTTTTGGAAACTGTGGTCGTCATGTCCTCTGGACCAAAGAGGAAAAGAACCATCTGGACTGTTATAGGCGCAAAGTTCAAAAGCCAGCATCTGTGATGGTATGGGGGTGTATTAGTGCCCAAGGAATGGGTAACTTACATCTGTGAAGGCACCATTAATGCTGAAAGGTACATACAGGTTTTGGAGCAACATGTGTTGCCATCCAAGCAACGTCTTTTTCATGGACGCCCCTTCTTATTTCAGCAAGACAATGCCAAGCCACATTCTGCACGTGTTACAACAGCGTGGCTTCGTAGTAAAAGAGTGTGGGTACTAGACTGGCCTGCCTGAAAATGTGTGGCGCATTATGAAGCGTAAAATACAACAATGGAGACCCCGGACTGTTGAACAACTTAAGCTATACATCAAGCAAGAATGGGAAAGAATTCCATCTGAAAAGCTTCAAAAATTGGTCTCCTCAGTTCCCTAACGTTTACTGAGTGTTGTTAAAAGGAAAGGCGATGTAATACAGTGGTAAAAATGCCCCTGTGCCAACTTTTTTGCAACGTGTTGCTGCCATTAAATTCTAAGTTGATGATTATTTGCAAAAGAAAATAAAGTTTCTCAGTTCAAACATTAAGTATCTTGTCTTTGCAGTGTATTCAATTGAATATAAGTTGAAAAGGATTTGCAAATCATTGTATTCTGTTTTTATTTACAATTTACACAACGTGCCAACTTCACTGGTTTTGAGTATTGTATATATATGTATATATATATACATATATATATATAGATATATAGATATATATAGATATATAGATATATAGATATAGATATATATAGATATAGATATAGATATATATTTGTAGTCCGCCATATATGTAGATATAGATATAGATATAGATATGTATTAGTGGTACACGATACAGGATTTTTGCCAATATCCAACATGACAATATATCAAAACCCCTTGTTGGTCGATGCATTGGACTATTTTAGAGCCACTGTAACAATATGGTGACAGACAGTGAGCTCTGAGGTGCAAAAAAACAGTGCTACATTTTATTAATGGCACATATTTTTTATGATGGAAACATGTAATAATCCTAACTGGCCAACAGACTGCAGGGCACTTCCCTGGAATAATACTAACAAAGTGTTTGAAAAATCACAAAAAACGCGAGTTCGAAAAATTAAACTAGCTAGCCCAGACCTAAAACTTAAGGCCGTTATAGTATAAGGAATGAGAATCTTATGGAAAAAGGAAAAGTCCATTAGGTTTTTTGCGAATAGCACTTTTACAACCCTGAAACAAAGAAAGTGAGCCACTTAATGAAATATAACACTGAATTTAATTTACAACTTTAACTTGAGACTTTACCTTTCTAAGGCAAATTAGAGATGACTTCAGCTAACTGATAGGCATGTCTTAAAGGATAAGTTTGGTTTCTACAGTTTTCACATTGTTTATAGAATGAAGTAGAACAATATACTCACCCAGAAGGCTTTCCTGATCCAAACAGTGCTTCAGGAGATATTTAGATCCAAAATCGAGCGGCGGACATCTGTATAATGGTAGCACGTAGGGCATAGATCGCCGCTCCTAAAACTGCATTAATCGTCCAAAAACTCAAGTTTTTCTCCAATATTCCATCATGATCCATTCCGGCTACTCCTCCACGACAGTCTGTGTCACTCCAGACACAGTCTGTGTCACTGTGTGACTATGCTGACCTCTGAACTGAAGAAGAAGAACGCTTGCTCCGCACATGAGCAGTACGGCTCATTGTTTCAGGGGAAGACCGCCGGCTACACAACAACTTTCTTCTTCCAGTTTTGTGCAAAATGGACGAATATCTATCGGCTAAAGATTTTGTGGAGGAGAACTTTGAATATGATGGGTGTCCTTACAGTTTCGAGCCAGAGTTTACAGATGAGGAGCTCATCGAATGGAGGAAGCGGAGGCAGCGCTCCAGAGAGTACTGCGCATGTGCAGAGTAAGCGTTCTTCTTCTTCAGTTCAGAGGTCAGCACAGCCACTCGGCACTGTCTGGAGTGACACAGACTGTAATGGAGGACTAGCCAGAATGGATCATGATGGAATATTGGTGAAAAACATGAGTTTTTGGACGATTAATGCAGTTTTAGGAGCGGCCCTGTATACCCTATGTGCTACCATTATACGGATGTCCACCGCTCGATTTTGGATCTAAATATCTCCTGAAGCACTGTTTGGATTTTTCAAGCCTTCTGGGTTATCACATCAGAGCAAAGATAAATGGCTGCTCGCTGTCAACACTTTTGCTTGAAAGTGAGTATCGTATCCAGATACAACATTTTAGTATCAATACTTTTTTGAGTATTGGTACTTTTGACAACGCTAATAACAATTATAAACAATGAATTCGAATTCAGATAAAACCGAATAATACAGCAGCTTCAAAACTAGAATTGATGATGACATGTGACCCCTCACATGCCTGTAAGGGAGCAGTCAGTCCAGGACACGACAAGTTTGCTGAGCAAACAAAAAGAATAATTATTAAGAAAACATTGTGAGTTATTATTCTAATATGCAAATGTCACAGGTTAACCGCACTGCAGATATTTAGAATGAGGGAGAGGTTGCTGCATGTCTCTGACGTTTGCAGGTGGTGAAGCATCGGCCTATAAAGACCGATGGTCCAGGTGAACCTGTCATTGAGCATCTGTCCTCTGGTTCAACATGGAGACAACTAAGGTCCCGATCACATTATGGCTTCTGGTCCTGCTCGGCCTCACGCTCACTACCGCACAAGAGATAAATGATAATGACGAAAGTAGTGAAACAGTAGAAAGCTATGACAACAACGATCATGATGATGATGACGAAGGACATGATGAGGAACATGATGGTAAGACACCAAAGACTGAGGCCCCATCCACACGAAGACAAAACGCTAAACAGTTTCCAAAACGATCGTCATAAAGACGAAGGCGTCTCAGAAAATGTGTGCATCCATATGAATGCACTCGATACGCAGCGAAACGCTGTAAAACACATGCCAAACGTCTAGGGCTGCTGTAACATCTTGACGGAAACAAGCGGAAACAGACGAAAAAACAGTGGGCATGCGCACTTGTGGCAAAAGTTGTAAACAGAGATTGTGATAAAGTGATCACAAAGTGCCGTAATGTGTCCTCGATAATTGTTTGTTCAACTCGGTGGTGATTGAGAAGGACATTTTGCTGCAACAGGGAAAGTAGCTTCATCTGCACATATGCTTCACGTATGCCGCCATTGCTGTTGTCGCATGTGGCGCATGCGTGTCAATGACTATATGAAAGTTTGACGTAAGCGTATCTGAAAAGTTCCGGAGAAACCGTAATCACGGAGCTGCGTATATGGCATTTCAAAATCTTTCCACTCTGGAACCTGGTTTCAAAAATGACCATTTACAGACCCCCAAAACGCCGTCTTCGTATGGATGATACGCAGATTCGGCAAAAAACGTATGCGTTTAGACCTCGGTTTGGCTTTGTGTGGATGGGGCCTTAGAGTCCTTTCGTTGTTGCAGTAACTCTGTTAGCCTGATCATGGCTTGTTGGTTTTCCAGTCATTCAGACATTTGAAATCATCAGATGAATCCACTCCCATCAGCTAAGATATTTAAAATTATTGGCCCATTCTTAATGATTCATAGTGTGTCTCTTATTTGGAAAGTTGACCAAGAAGTTTCATGAATGATGAAAGCTGATGACAGCACACTTCATGTTAAAGCTATTCTCACCACAGCCATGTGTCTGTACTATGTGTGCTGTTCCCTCTGACTCTCTGTTACCCCTTTTCCACCAAGCTGGTTCCAGGGCTGGTGCTAATGTGGTGCTAGAGCCAGTCTGCAGTTGGTTCAAGTGTGAACCGGTTAAGAACCGTTTGCTTTTCCACCAACTGGTGCCGGCCAGAGGGTTACGTCATCACGTCAATGTGTACGTCTGTATACGTCACGCCAGTTTCCCATAACAACTAGCGCCAGATTCAATCGCCACTACAAAGATGGAGGAGTATGTTGCAGTTCAAGTGTTGCTGCTGGCTTTTCGAGCCTTTCTTGGAGAGCAAAGTTGGCGATCCAGCAAGTCAATGCTTCTCGACGATTATGCAACAAACAGCGATCACGCTTGAGAAGGCGGGTAAGAGTGCTTCCGTGTTTTTACTCTGCTTTGGTTGATCAATAATCCCGCGCCCACCCCCTGACGTAAGCCATAGCCCCCGACGTAACGTGGTTCTTTCTGCTGGCCCAGCAAGAGTTGGTGCTTGCCAAGCACCGGTTTTGAGAGCCAGCAACCGGTGCTTAGTCTGTGGAAAACCAAAGAACTGGTGCTAAGTCTGGCTCTAGCTCCGAACCAGCCCTGGAACCAGCTTGGTGGAAAAGGGGTATGTGGGGCAGTATATATCAAGCCTGCAACACTGTATTCTGGTTTTCTTTAACAAAAAAAACCCATTTTCATCTGAAGTCTCACACTGTTAAGTTGAAAAAGGGGTGCAAACCACTTTCTCAAACAGAACCCGACAAAATGGAAGTTTAAATACAAAAAGAGAATCTGCCCATAACTCTGAAAAAATGGACTAACAGCAAAAAATTGTTTATGTCTGCTCAACATTTTTAGAATAATTACTTTAAAATGAAATTTTGGGTGACAGAATTAGTTTATTAGGGTACAGGAGTGATGACAGGTATGGCATTTGGAAACCGAGGTGTTATGGCAGGAGTGGCTGGTGGAGCAGATGGAGTCATTTTAAAGACCAGACTGACTCTTCAGATGTTTGACATTTCTTTAAATGGATGAAATGAGATGAGGGATAAATTATGGCAAAAATAGACTCAGGAGAATTACCGAAGGGACAATCAAATGATTCAGGTCTTCTTCTGTTGTTACAATGTAGATAATCATCTGCATCAGCTGTGCACAACCTGGGGTGATTTCCGCTTCAAGACCATGGATGGAGTTTTCTATCGACTTCCATCCAAATGTCAGTATGTCCTGGTGTCAAACTGCAAAGACCCCCTCCAGCAGTTCTACATCCGGGTGATGCGTGAAACAATCAACGGAGCCACCACCATCAGCTACATTGAGATGAATCTGGGCGGGTCCATTGTTGTTCTGACCAATGGCTCTGTCACCATCAACGGCAAAATGCAAGTTTTCACTCACACACATACACACACACACACACGCACGCACACACAATTTGCCCCTTCTAATGAACTTGCTCTGGTTTGATAAATGAGGGATTTCATGGTTTATTTCCGAGCACATGCTTGTACAAAGCAAACATGCTGTAAGTCAACAAGGGTCAAGTGTTAGAAATAATTTGACTCTTGTACATATTGTATATGGGTTTTTCTTATGCATTTGAACTGTTTTGATATGCTGTAAGATCATTGCTTAGAGACATGAACTAAGGTAACCCTCCTTGACCTGTGTGTCAACCTGCTCAGCTCCCTCCTTACTAGAGACTGCTTTCCTAGAAGCTGTGTGACTGTACATAGACCTCTTGGCCCCCTCCTTACCTTCTTTTCCCAGACTGTAAAATTTCCCATGGTGAACTTGTTGAACCTTGCAGGTGCAGGTCCATCTTTCTCATGAGAAAGAGCCTCACATGATCACATACAATGCTATAAAAGTAGATGATACTGTACTACTGTTCAACTCTTGGATTACTTTTGGACTCTTTGGGTTGCAACTCTCTTGTCTAGACAAGACGAAGAAGGATTAAAAGGCTTCATCTGATTTTGTATCCAGCTGTTCTCTGTGTCATTTTTTACTTGGAATAATTTGGAATGTCAGGTAGAGGTACGAACCATCTGGGCTATTGAAGGATTATAAAGGGAAAATTCCTGACACCAAGGTTGTAGGACATGTGAGTCAAACTCAAGGCCCGGGGGCCACATCTGGCTCGATGGACAATTATCGAGATTGTTTTATTAGTTTTTGTTTTTGTTATTAATGGCCTGGTGGTATGAAGTGCTGATAACAAACAAACTACAGATCCCATAATGCAGTGCAACAGCTGCCTTGCTGAACAAAAGACAACTGGGAACAAAAGTAGAATTTTATATAATATTTTCCAGTTTGTTTTTTTTTTTTTTTTTTTGCATGTTCATATTTCCAACTTCTTATTTTGACAGGAGATATTTTTATGAAGAGCTAGAGCTTTTAAGTTATTTGTAGTTTCAGTCTCTTTATTCTGTAATAATAGTATTTTTGTCTATGTTTTCATATTTTTTAAAAACAAAAACAAGTTGAGTTTAATGTGTTCAATAAATATTGTTCCTTTTCTGCCCTTGACCTAAAGTGTGTTTTGAGTTTTGGCCCCCTGTGCAATTGAGTTTGACACCCCCGTTGTAGGAGGTCCTCTGCCTCACTGTGTGCCCTGCAGGGCCTGCAGAAAATATTCAGGGGCTGAATCTTGTCCTTCTCAAGCTGTAGTTTCCCCAGCTGGGAACCAGAAGGAGGGTTACATGTCAGTTGTGTGCTACTGTGACCGGAGGTGTGTGACCCTCCTTGCCTCTGTTGCCGCTGCGCGTTGATTGTCACCACAGTAAGAATGGGGGGGGCACTTGGCGCGTATATATATACAGGTGTGGTAATTGCGCGGCCTCTCTGTCCACCCCCGTCCTCCCAGAGTTGTTTCGGCGTTTCGCTGGGTGTGTGGTTCAACACATGAAACCGGTGTTGCATGGCTGTGCGCTGTGCGTTTAAAGGAAAAGTTTGGTTCCTGCAGCTTTCACATTGTTTATAGAATGAAGTAGAACAATATACTCACCCAGAAGGCTTTCCTGATCCAAACAGTGCTTCAGGAGATATTTAGATCAGAAATCGAGCGGCGGACATCCGTAGAATGGTAGCACACAGGGCATAGATCGCCACTCCTAAAACTGCATTAATCGTCCAAAAACTCATGTTTTTCACCAATATTTCATCAGGATTCGCTCCGGCTACTCCTCCACGACAGTCTGTGTCACTCCAGACAGCGCTGTGTGACTGTGCTGACCTCTGAACTGAAGAAGAAGATTCTTTGCTTCCACACATGCGCAGTACGGCTCATTGTTTCAGGGGAAGACGGTCGGCTACACAACGACTTTCCTCTTCTAGTTTTGTGCAAAATGGATGAATATCTATCGGATGAAGATGTTGTGGAGGAGAACTTTGAATATGATGGGTGTCCTTTACAGTTTCGAGCCAGAGTTTACAGATGAGGAGCTCATAGAAAGGAGGACGCAGAGGCAGCGCTCCAGAGAGCACTGCACAGGCGCGGAGGCAAAGAATAACCCTCTGCAGTTCAGAGGTCAGCACAGCCACACAGCACTGTCTGGAGTGACACAGACTGTAATGGAGGAGTAGCCGGAATGGATCATGATGGAATATTGGTGAAAAACATGAGTTTTTGGACGATTAATGCAGTTTTAGGAGCGGCGATCTATGCCCTACGTGCTACCATTATGCAGATGTCCGCTGCTCGATTTTGGATCTAAATATCTCCTGAAGCACTGTTTGGATCAGGAAAGCCTTCTGGGTGAGTATATTGTTCTACTTCATTCTATAAACAATGTGAAAGCTGCAAGAACTGAACTTTCCCTTTAATTATCTGTGATCCAGGTAACGCGCTCTGTCTTCCCTCGATCCATTCTTAATGCGTTCTGTGCATAATGGTGACCCTGTACCCACCTGCTGTAGTGCAGCTGGGGCTGGCTGTTGCTGCTGTGGTGGACAGGTTGTTCTGTGGGAGACTCTGTGGTGTGTGGCATTCTTTTCCTGTGGTAAGTGGCTGTTTCCTGCCTTTTGGTGTGTCCGCGGTTCCCTGCTACAATCTTACTTTGGGTTGTTGTTACTTGCAGTTACTTGTTCAAAGTAAAAGACAAGATTTATTAAATTAAATTAAAAATGCTCTCATGTTATAAAAACAAGAGTTATCACAAGGTACTTCTAACGGGAGAGGGTCAGACCACACACCTTTTTCCACAAATACTACAGATTTTCTTTAAACCTTATGAGCTTCGGGTTATTCACTTACTAAAATAGGTGCTGTATCCCAGGCACAGAACAGGAACCAGCAGGCTAGAGGAACCACTCTGCTCATATCTGTGGCATGAAGGTCTAAAGCATCAGGACCTCCTGTTATTGTACACCTTGATGATTGTCTGTCTGTGTCCTGCAGTCCCAACCTGCCATACAAACACTCAACTTTGGAAGTCCAGGAAACAGTCTCCAACATCATAGTGATCAACGAGGACAGCGAAGCCAAGATGCTGGCCGTGTGGAACAAAGACGACTCCTTCGATGTATGGAACACACACACTCACACAATCTGAGGTTTTATGAATATGAATGTCTGTGATTTTGGTGAACAACAAGACTGCAGAGGCTCATTTAGAGCCATATCACTCAGTCTCCTCAGGTGAAAATGTAAGTTGTGGGTATGGAAGACAGGATTTTTGTCACATAAAATAAAATAAACCACATCTTTCATCCTAAATGCAGTTTTTGAGCTTATATCCCATCTTGCAAACTAGGCAGTAGTGCAGTGATTTGCTCTGTCTCCTCACATGATGAAGGTTCCTGGTTTAAAGCCCATGGTGGATTTGACATTTTCCTCCATGCAGCAGCCTCATTATTTCTCATTACTTTAAACAATTCTGGCAGTGGAAGAGGGTTTGAGTATGGAGCTTGTTTGGCTAATGTTTACTTAGCTCTGCTTCTCAATTATTTTCTGTTAAGCCCCCCCTAGGAAGAAGAAAACATTTCGCCCCCCCCCCCCCCCCCCCACACACACACACACACTCTCCACTGCGCCTATATAGTATCATTTGTCTAAAATAAATGTTATAAGCACACCTCTGCATGACATAGTCTATTTATTAACATTAAATAATACACAAAACAAAAAAGGGGGAAATATAGATCAACTAACAACAAAATATCTTTATCAACAGTATTTTTACTCTGTAATAGAAAAGATTTGAAGTACATCATTTACCTGAAATTCGAAAAAATAAATACATCTTTACTTAAATTATAAACATTTTTGACGAAACTAAACCAAAGTCTCCTGAAAGCCAAGATGAGGAAATATGACAAAGTGTTTGTCTCGCTTGGCTTCACTGTGACTACGGTGGGAGACGGAAAAAGACCGGAGTGTTTATTGTGTCTAAAAATGTTGGCAGTATGAAGCCAAAAAATTACTTATTACTAATGGCACTTAGAGACATTACACCCCAGTCACGCTGACAAGTCGCTGGAGTTTTTTCAGCAAAAACAAGTGTCTTTACTGAGTAAACACACCGGTCTTTTCTCATTTCCCCACCGTAGTCACAGTGAAGCCAAGCGCTATGTACGCTTCATCATTTTTCCTCGTCTTGGCTTTCAGGAGACTTTCCTTAGTATCATTATCTCCACCTCTCTCCGCCTTTCGTTTCAGTCCTGTAACATATTTTTCCATGCTGTCTCTCGAGGATTTGTTTACTGCTCTTCATATTTCCTGCTCTGTGCTGTGTTTGAGCATGCTCGGTGCAAAAAAAAAAAAAAACATCCTTAGTAGAGATAATACTCCCTGCACAGGCTCTGACAATGACAGCGACACTGCTACCTACTAGGGATGTAACGGTTACCGGTAAAATGGTAAACCGTGATAAAATTTCCCACGATAATCGTTACCGTGTCCACTTAAAATTATCGTTATATCGTGCTTGATCACCACACTGCCTCAGTAACGCACGGTGATGCTACTCTTTGCCTGGAAAAGCCGGAACTATGTATCTGCCCTTGATTAAGGAGCCTCACGCGAGGTGCACATACGCAGTTTGCATTGTTTGGCCTCTGAGTTTGACACATTTATTGACAAAAAAGACAAAAGAACTGCTATGAATATAACAATAAAGGGGTTAAATGATTTCAATTCTGTGTAAAAGTACTTTTAGAACATTTTGAGCACACTGCAACAATACCGCGATAATAATGATAACCGTGATAATTTTGGTCACAATAACCGTGATACAAAATTTCCATATCGTTACACCCCTACTACCTACTGAAGTGGATGTAAAATTACACTTTATTCTAGTACGACCCAAAAACCATGTTTCCCAGTGTTACATGCGCCCCCCTGGCATCTAACCGCTCCCCCCCAGGGGTGCCCGTCCCACTATTTGAGAAAGACTGACTTAGCTAAAGTCCCAGCAGTTTAAAGGGCTGATTTCCAGTTTGATTAGTGTTAGATGAGGCAGCATTAAAGTTTGATATCCAGTTTGTCATTGTGCTGAGGATGCTCTCCTACCTAAAAGAAAACTGTCAACTGTCTGTTGTGAACTTTTTGAACATCAAGACAAATCAAGCTTTCTCTTTTATGTCCTCACAACTTATCATTTACTACAATAATGTTATGTTTGTTGGGGTGCGTTCACAGATCGAAGTAGAGGACAATTTCATGAACAGGACTTGTGGCCTGTGTGGAGACTTTAACGGGTTACCCAATGACCTTGAGCAGCAGGGTAAGGATATTTTGGCACAACTGAAACCTGGTCCAAGGTTTCCATTCAAAAATGACATTTACCTAAAATGAAACAATGAAGGTATGCTCCATGTCACTTGGTCCTCACATTTGGTGGCATTCTAATCTGAAACTGTGATCCAGTCTTGGGGTAAAAACTGTTGGGCCTTGGCAGATGTCCTGCTCAGTATTATTGGCAGCCCTTCATTATTTTCATTACTTTAACAATATCTTCAGAAATAAATTGAAATATACCAAATTTATGTCATCAGGATATTTTAATCGAAGGTCCAAAATACTTTAACAAAAAAAAAATAGTTTTACAAGTTACAACTTGTAATTCCAAAGAGAAAACTAAAAAAAAGCATGTGCAGCAATAATGGCACCCCTCTTCAATATTTTGTTGCACACCCTTTGGCACTGATGACAGCCTCCAAATGTTTCTTGTAGCCATCTATAAGCTTCTTGCACTTCTGAGCTGGTATTTTCTCCCACTCTTCTTTTGCAAATAGTTCAAACTCTTGATCATTTGCAGGTTTCTTTTTCCCCAATGGCAGATTTCAGCCATACCAAAGATTTGCAATCGGATTGAGATCAGGACTCATTGCTGGCCATTTTAAAACAGTCAATCTTTTCCTTTTCAACCATTCCTGCATGCTTTTGGATGTGTGCTTTGGGTCTTTGTCTTGCTGGAGGGTCCACGATCTTCAACTCAAACCAAGTGTTCTTAGACTGGGTAGGACATTACGCTCTAAAGTTTCTTGGTAATTCTCTGATTTCATGATTCCTGTGATACAGTCAAGGCCTCCAGTACCCGATGCAGCAAAGCAGTTCCACAGCATTATAGAACCTCCACCATGCTTAATTGTTGGTCGGGTGTTCTTTTTCCTTGTAGGCTCCATTGTGCCACCTGTAAACCAACTGTTGGTGTGCATTGTTAAGCAGCTCTATTTTTGTTTCGTCTGTCCACAGAACATTTTCCCAGAAAGATTGTGGTTTGTCCATGTTCTCTTTGGCAACTATTAGTCTTTCCTTTCTGTGTTTCTTCTTAAGCAGTGGTGTCTTCCTTGGTCTTCGCCCATAAAGCCCTGTTTGGTTTAGTGTGTGTCGTATGGTACTCGTTGAGACCATGACCCCAGACTGTTCCAGGTTGGTCTTCAGGTCTTTGGAAGTTAGACGTGGTGTTTTTTCCACCATTTACACCAACCTTCGAAGACTTCTGTTACCAATTTTTCTCTTCCCCCCACGTCCATGGAGGTTCTTGACAGTTCCATGCTTGGCAAACTTCTTAATAACATTACACACTGTGGATACAGAATACCAAGGTCTTTGGAGATGGCCTTGTATCCTGTGAAGGTCTTGTGTTTGCTGATAATCGCTCCTCTGATGTCCTCAGACAGCTCCTTTGTTTTCACCATTGTGACAAAGAATGATGAGTCACAATGTGGTTCCATACTGATTTGCAGCAAAGGGTGCCAATACCAGTGACACAGCAAACTTTGCTTTTCTATTCTTTCCTCCCATGTTTTATTTTTTAAAATTACTGTTTATCAATTACTCTTTTGTGTCAAACACAAGTTCTCCATAGAAACAAATGTATGACTTGATTTTTTTTTCCCAGAAGATATTCAACATTGTGTGCTAAAACTTAATGGGTGCCAGTAATGATGAGTAGGACTGTGCAATGATCCATAAAAGGGTGCAGTGTACGTCAGATAAATGCAGAGGACAGAGCTCCAGCCTCCTGCTGCCTCCGGAAGAAGAATGGTTGTTTATGACCTAAGCCTGAACTACACTGCTACATCAGAGAAGACACAAAACATATTAATAATAAAGAAAATTAGAAAAAAAAACACCACATAGTTATCAGACTGATGAACCTACCAACATAACAGCACTGACCGCATAGTCCAAACACATCATGGTGCAAGATTGCAGCCTCAATCATACAAAAGACACTGTGAGAGCAGCTCAAAACCCTATCCCAAAAACAATTTTACAATGTGTGGGCAGCAAAGCAGAAAATTTCAATTTTCCCCACTGTTGGACAGTGAGCTCAGGGACCATGTACTGAGAAGTTTGACTTTTCTGTAGGTTCTGCTGAAGAATTTTCTGACAACTACAAGATAGATTCCTGTCAGACACCGGAACCGACTACGCCTGAAAAATGTGGTACAAAGGTCAGTACACACTCCGATCATCTTCATGATCATCATTAGTTCAGTCAAAATGATCATGGCAACATTCATAAAAATTGTAAAAATGATAATACAGTGCTGATCAAATCTTAAAAACTTGTTTTCAATAAATTACTTTTTCAAAGTGCTTTTTGTCACACTCCCCCTTCTTGCTTTTGCATATTGTAGCTCTATTTAAAACCTCATTAAGGTCCAAAAGTGCAAAGTGCATATTCTAGCAATTTTTCAACTGGTCTTAAGATTTTGATCAGCACTGTAATAGGGACAAGAATGATAATAATTATAATAGGATATATGTTTTTATTAGAAGTACAATTGTAGTATTATAGTAACTAGGGCTGAGAGAAGCTCTGACCGGTCCTCGCACCTGGACCTCTCCATTGTCCTTCATGAAAAAACGCAACAAAACGCCGTCCCCATCCTAATTTTTTTTGGTGACAACAAAACAAAACAATCCAACAGCCCAAGCCCATCTTTATTGTATTCTGATTCCCATCACAGGCAATGTTCCCTCTAATTTTTCATGAGTCTGGGCATAAACACATGCTTCCTGAGCACACTGAAAGGACCACTGTGTGCAACATCAGATGTGTATGCTGTGGCCACACACCAGTATCACACTTGTTCAAAATCTTGGATAGCAAGTTACATGGCTTATTAAAAGAATCAAATTACAGCAGCAATTTTCATTAGTTTACTTTTAATATAAGTGATTTGGCCCACTTAAAATGAAAGACAAAAATCTTGTTATTCATGAGATGTGTAGTATGTTATATGTGTGAGAGTCCTGCTTTGGCCATGGGAAGAGTCCTGCCATGGGAAGAGTCCTGCTTTGGCCTAGGTGAGGTCCAATTGTGGCCTGGCTTAGGGTCCTGTTCTGGAAGAAATGATACATATATATACCTTTCAGACATAACATTTTGTTCACATGAAAACATTCATATTTTGCACAATGACATGTGCTGTTGCTTGTAATACAGTGTAAATTCCTGTAACTTTTTGTAAAATATCTAATTACTCTAATTTTATTAGCATTTCTACTACCCATAAATTATCTAGTAGTAACAGCATTTAATGATTAATATCCATAAATAAAAAATCTTAATAAATGTCACGAGCATATGCACAAATCTGAATTGAATTTTACCTTATTTTTCACGTCTGTCCTTCTCACTTCTCCAATGGTTGTACACTTTGTCCAGGTTGATGGCTTCGTCTGCTTCTTGCCTTGACTTTATGCGCATCAGCTGGTCCAAATGTGCCACTTCAAGATGATTTCTGGATGCTGTTTTGATACGATTCATTAAACTAAATCCTCTTTCACAATCTGCACTGGAAGCTTGAAATGTAGCACAAATATCCACAAGCTGTGAGATCTCCTTTAGCTCCTCACATCTAAGTGATGCAGCAACCATATCTGAGAATGTGCTGATTGACCCCTGTTTAAGTTTTTGCTTCATTATGTACTTGAATTCAGCATATTGACTGTTAATGGCCTCCACAGACTGTGGGTGGTGGAGAATGGCCTCATACTTATTTGCCAGTGTGGCAATGTCTGCTAATCCATAGTCATAACTGATGTCAGAGCTCAGTGCTTCAATGTCAAATGCAGACCACTCCTTTAATTCATCCTCTGGAAAACGAGCATCCATATGATCACAGAGCTTACTAATGAAAAGAGTAATCTCACCAATATTTCTGCTATCAGCTGATGAGGTCCCCATTGCCTCTTTGACACGGTCACTCCACTGTACATCCTTCTCCTTCAGGTATTGGGAACGCAACTTCTCAATCTTTGCTCTAGCAAAGCAGTGTCCCTCCATCACAGTCAGGTTGCGTCTTTGTAAAGTGAGGCAGAGTTGTGCTAGCTCACCCAAAACATCTCCCAGAGCAGTGACAGTAACCTTGAACTTTGAATCACTCAGCTTTTTGTAGCAGTACTTTGCAACTGGATCTCTGTTTTCAGTGAATTCTCTTCTGCAGAATTCTTGAAGCACAGTGTAGTTCCTCAGAACAGCATTGACAGCTTGGTGCGCGACAGCCATCGCGCCGTTCAGAGGCCTGAATGACAGTGTATCTTCATCAAGAATCTTTGCTAGGTCCTCCATTTTGCCCCTCTTCACAGTGGACCGAGAGAAAGTGGAATACACAGTTCTAAGAAGAGTTTCCACATCTCGCATCAAAGGTACATTTTTCCAGGCATCATCAATGCCCAAGTCCTCTCTATGGGCCACACAATGTTGTTCAGTTAGGTGTGGTATTTGGTGCTTTAACAAAGCTGCAACTCCGTTGTGTTTTCCTAGCATTACTGAGGCACCATCGGAGGTCAGCATCACCATTCTCTGCATGTCCAGTCCATGTTTGGAGTAAAACTGAGTTATTGCCTGCACAATATCCTGAGCAGTGCATGCTGTCAGCTGGATGATGCCACCAAACACAGTTTTATAGTTGACATCATTTTCCTCCCTGTATTTAATATATAGGACTAGCATTTTGTGTACTGATATGTCTGTGCTCTCATCTACAATCAGGGTATGCCAGGGTGCATTTTTAACACTGCACATAGTCTCATTCTGCACTATCTCATTGATTGAGTTCACAAATTCAAAGGCATAGTTTTTGCTTCGCCAGCTTTCTGGTAAACTCACATACTTTGCCATTTGATCGTGGATTTGTTGAACTGACAGCATTGATGGATTCATTTTGATGGCAAGTAAAATATTGTCAATGAGAACTTTAACTTGCTCGGGGTCAGATTTTGTTTTGTGTGACAGCTCGTTTCTTTTCTGTCGGTCTTTTGCATTCTCCAGCAATAATGTACCAATCCCCTATCCCATCTTGAGTCTTCGTACAATTCCAACAGCTTTCAAATGGCTTTTCTGCTGAACGTGACGCTTGAGGTAGTCCAACTTCCATTCGGTCCACATTTTTCCCTCTGAAAACTCGCTTGCTACTTTGGCTTCGCTGCATGTTTTGCAGAGTAGACCTTTCTCACTCGAAAAAGAAAAAATCTCACCCAGTTTCACCGCTTGTTCTTCTATTTGCATATACTCCGACAGCCATTCCATCTTAAAAGAAGCGCATTTCTTTTTTACTTTGGCTTGGTGAGTGGATGTGTCGCTGCTCGTTCGTTTTGCCATGATAAGGGGTTAGCGTTCGCGTCTCTTAACTCCGCCGCACTGTTGTTAGCAAGCTAACCTGCACGGGGTGTATAGGGCACGTATGCAAGCACTGTCAATGCGTATGATTGGCTGCATAGCGTAAGTGCACCTTATCGTATCATTGGCTGGACACCTGTCACTCACTGAGTCACAATGCAAAATTGTACAGAAAACAATACTATTGGTCTAATTAATCAGATAAGATGAGGTCTAACATTAGATATTATTTAATACGTTTATATTGAATTTTATTTTATGCGCTGCATATATTTTCTTGTGCGCTGAGAATGTGCGAGCAGTGCGCCATTGCGCATGCGCGCAGCTTAGAGGGAACATAGATCACAGGTCATCAGTCAAAGTTTAAAATTCCGGACATTCATCAGGGGATCCTGTCACAGAGATTGGGACAGTAATTAATTCTGATTGCTCAGATTATCAACAGCTTAGAACTTGCTCCGACACGTCACTGTGAAGTTTAATTATGTTACACCTGTACATGATATGAGGACTTCATAAAGACACATAAGAGAAGCTGCTGTGACAAACCAAAAGGCTTTAACGTCTTGAAAAGATGCTTTGCTTTCAAATGTCATTTTCACTGAGGCATATTTGAAGACTGATCAGGCAACTGCTTGTCCTCCTCTCCTCTGTGCCCGTGAGCAGAACTCCACATGCACAGCGCTCACTGCTAGTTGGCTGATTGCCATGCCGTGGCTCTCGGATGGTGCAGTGGGTGAGACAAAAGGCCATGTAGTGTGAAGAAATGAGACTTCATCATAAGCTTAAATCTTTTTTTGGGATGTCAATCTGGATCAGATTAGCACCTAAATGAATTGTGGTTCAAAAAAGCTGGCACAAGTGTCAAAAAAGACAGAGAAAGTTGAGGAATGCTCATCAAACACTTATTTGGAACATCCCACAGGTGAACAGGCTAATTAGGAACAGGTGGGTGCCATGATTGGGTATAAAAGCAGCTTCCCTGAAATGCCCAGTCATTCACAAACAAGGATGGGGCGAGGGTCACCACTTTGTGAACAAATGCGTGAGCAAATTGTCCAACAGTTTAAGAACAACATTTCTCAACCAGCTATTGCAAGGAATTTAGGGATTTCATCATCTACGGTCCGTAATATCATCAAAAGGTTCAGAGAATCTGGAGAAATTACTGCACGTAAGAGGCAAGGCCCAAAACCAACATTGAATGCCCGTGACCTTCCATCCCTCAGGTGGTACTGCATCAAAAAGCGGCATCACTGTGTAAAGGATATCACCACATGGGCTCAGGAACACTTCAGAAAACCACTGTCAGTAACTACAGTTCGTCTACATCTGTAAGTGCAAGTTAAAACTCTACTATGCAAAGCCAAAGCCATTTATCAACAACACCCAGAAACGCTGCCCGGCTTCACTGGGCGAGCTCATCTAAGATGGACTGATGCAAAGTGGAAAAAGTGTTCTGTGGTCTGACCAGTCCACATTTCAAATTGTTTTTAGGAAACTGTGGTCGTCGTGTCCTCCGGACCAAGAGGAAAAGAACCATCCGGACTGTTATAGGCAAAGTTCAAAAGCCAGCATCTGTGATGGTATGGGGGTGTATTAGTGCCCAAGGCATGGGTAACTTACACATCTGTGAAGGCACCATTAATGCTGAAAGGTACATACAGGTTTTGGAGCAACATATGTTGCCATCCAAGCAACGTCTTTTTCATGGACGCCCCTGCTTATTTCAGCAAGACAATGCCAAGCCTCATTCTGCACGTGTTACAACAGCGTGGCTTCGTAGTAAAAGAGTGCAGGTACTAGACTGGCCTGCCTGTAGTCCAGACCTGTCCCCCATTGACAATGTGTGGCACATTATGAAGCATACAACGGACACCCTGGACTGTTGAACAACTTAAGTTGTACATCAAGCAAGAATGGGAAAGAATTCCACCTGAAAAGCTTCAAAAATTGGTCTCCTCAGTTCCCAAACGTTTACTGAGTGTTGTTAAAAGGAAAGGCGATGTAACACAGTGGTAAAAATGACCCTGTGACAACTTTGTCGCAATGTGTCGCTGCCATTAAATTCTAAGTTGATGATTATTTGCAAAAGAAAATAAAGTTTCTCAGTTGGAACATTAAGTATCTTGTCTATGTTGCATATTCAATTGAATATAAGTTGAAAAGGATTTGCAAATCATTGTATTCGGTTTTTATTTTATGATTTACACAACGTGCCAACTCCACTGGTTTTGGGTTTAATAAACCCAGTAGTTTAAGAGTAATCTCGCTAACAGACAAACAGATATAAAACAAACAAACAAACTTCAACGAAAACATAAGCTCCTTGGTGGAGATAATATTCAATAGTATCATTGTTTTAATAACTCAGAACTAGGGCAAAGGGCTCATTGAAAATTGTCTAGCACCAAGGAAGCACAAACCAATGACAAAATGTTTTTCAAATAGAGACCCTGAAATCACACATGGACAGCTCTCAATCAGACAGCTGGAAATTTGCCTTTCAAAATAAAATTTATGTTCAACAACAAGGCCATAAATTGTATCCGCTTGCTAAAAAACAAGGCCCTTAAAGTTGCTGAACCCCAAAGAAGCCCTCTTCGCCTCTCCCACTCAAATGAAAGGTGTGAAGTAGACACAACTCCAAACAACCTGTGGCAGTTAGGCCCCTACACTAAAAACCAAAGGTGCTACAGCTTTAAGAATTAAATGGATGGATTCATGAAAAAAATTACTATTCAAATGTGAAATGTGTGGAGAGACTAAGTCAAATTGTGGAATCTGTGAGGACATGTTTAAACAGTTTTGGTTGCTCTGCTGCTGGGCTGTAGGAGTGTTCCAACTCACTGACTAGCTGTGTTCGAAATCGTCCACTCATTCACTCACTCACTATCCCCTATGTATTGTAAATGAAATAGTGGACTACATAGGGAATGACCAAACGACATTTCGGACACTATACTGAAATTTTCTACACGTTGTAGCTTCAGCTGATGAGCCGGTTATTCCTGGGACGGAAGTGGATGCGCCAAAATTCACGTAAACAAACCGGGCACCCAGGAGGATAAGTAGCAAATTTCGAAGCTGTTTACAGATGCTAAAAGATTTTTAAGAGCTACGCTATAAACGTGTTAACTATACTTTGTTTTTTTTTCATTTATGAATGAAAGCAGCATCTAACAGCCTTCCTTTTCTTCTTCTTCTATGGAAAAACATGACTGCATTGCATTGTGGTACATGGGAGTACAATATAGGGTACATCGTTTGTACACTCACTTTTGCTGTGCATTGTGGGTATTTTGTAGTGCACTATATAGTGGATGAAATTAACTGCTGAGAATTCGAACAACACTACGAAATGGCGAACACACTATATAGTGCACTGTATCCGTGATAGTGAGCGATTTCGAACACAGCTATTGACTGCTCAGTGCAGCTGGTCATGTGACACATTGAAGGCAGGAACATGGAGTCTGTAATACACATCCATTATAAAGTCTGAAGCTTCTGTCCAAACCGCAGTAACATACATCAGTCTAACTTAGAGCAGGTGAAAGGGACGAAACCATCAAAATGGAGAACATAGTGCATCACGAACATGCGACAGAGCAAGAACTCAACCACTGCTACACTGCTAGTTGAATTAAACTTGTTTGAATAAGTTAATGGGCAGAGTAGATTTGTATTCTTTGTTTGTTTGTTAAAAAAAATAAAACAGCATTAAATGTACCAATCAACTCTGCTATGTTTTTTTTTAGGTAACAATGTTGTAGGGAAGGAAATAAATATATACATTCAAACCCGGAGATGTTGGATATGCACTGATATTTGTCTTTTTTCTTTTTTGTTTAGAAAGAATGCAGGAAATTGTTTAAGGCAACAGCATTTAAGAAATGCAAAAATCTCCTGGATCTGGACAGTTTTATTGATATCTGTAGAGCTGATTTATGCCACACCGATGTCAGCTCTCTCTGCAAAACACTGGCTGAGTACTCCAGACAGTGCATCCATGCAGGTGGAATGCCCAAAAACTGGAGAAGCCCATCTTTTTGCCGTAAGATCCCTTGAAGTGACTTTTCTTCTAACCAGCCTCTTATATGGTTTGCGACTCTGCAAGAGCACTTTGCAGCCTCAGTAGCATTTTTGTATTCACAGACATACAGTGTCCAAACAATATGGTGTATGAGGAGTGCACCAGTCCATGTCCAGACACCTGCTCAAGACCTACAGCCAGTGAACACTGTAAACTCCGCTGCCTCGGCAGCTGCAGCTGTCCTGAAGGTGCGTACAAGTGATTATTAACCCTTTAGTGACATGCTCTCACCGCAGCTCATGTGGACACCTAATGAAGTGTGACTCCCCACCCCCAGGTATGGTCTTCGATGACATCGGTAAAAGTGGTTGCATTAAAAAGAAAGACTGTCCATGTTGGCACAACTACACGATCTACCAGTCTGGAGAATCCTTCCAACGCAGCTGCAGGTCCTGGTAAGCCTGGACAACCACACTGGGCCATCAGAGATGATTAATCTGAATGGTCTAACTCCAAACCTGCCCTCTGTTTGGGTAGATTCATCAAGACCCACCATGATTGAAAACAGCCTGAGCAGCTGAAAAGGGCCTTTTCACACTTGTTTGGTACAATACAAGTACAACCCCCACTGCGTCAGCTCCTACGTTAAGAACATTCTTCAGTGCCTGAGCAAGCTTTAAGTGTTTTTGTGTCACGCACAGTCAGAAAATTGTTCTGTGGAGTGCAGTAGGCAGGGAACTGAGATCTCTCACTCCTCTTACTGTCTTCAAAGAAAACAACATTTCAACATCATTTCAACCTGTCACAAGCTCAATGCCTGTGTGTCACAGTCCATGATACACCCACACAGTGCAGTGGAGACTACGTCTCACTTTGGACTACTGTTGATGCTATTTAGGGGCTAATGAAATGACTAAAGCTAAGTGAAGAAGTAGGGCTGCAGATTAACATGCTGTTAGCCTGCAGACATATGACCAGTAGGATTAGTGTGAAGGCTGGAAATATATAACAAAGTCAACACATCAGCAGGAACGATTGGTGAGAAGTTTAAAGACCCTGGGAACTCAAAGTTATGACATTGTCTTCATAAACCAAATATTCAGACCATCAAACTAAGCAAAAGCCTGGGGACTGATCTTTGCAGAGATTAATATATCCCTTTTTGAGGCTGCTGAGAAACTGGATGTAAAGTGGATGGACTATAGATAACCATTTATGATGTTATAAAAAATTGGTCTAATGAAAAAACTTGAGTGCTTTGCTTAGCCTTTCCCAGTCTTCCTCTCCAAGGTGATAGAGAGCACACATTCCTGAGGAATTACCTTCACTCTTAAATAAGGCGTTTTAGAGCAAGGCTCTCTGAAACTGTCAGGTGGCTTCGTCTCGTCTTCTCACGCTTATCCGTGGTCGAGTCGCCTAAGCAGGGAAGCCCAGACTTCCCTCTCCCCGGCCACCTCGTCCAGCTCTTCCCGGGGGGATCCTGAGGCAATCCCAGGCCAGCCGAGAGAAGACATAGTCTCTCTAGCATGTCCTGGGTCTTCCACGGGGCCGCCTACCGGTGGGACGTGCCGGAAACACCTCACCAGGGAGGCGTCCAGGAGGCAGATGCCCGAGCCACCTCATCTGGCTCCTCTCAACATGTAGGAGCAGTGGCTCTTCTCCAAGCTCTTCCCGAATGACCAAACATCTCACCCTATCTCTAAGGGAGAGCCCAGCCACCCTGCAAAGGAAGCCCATTTCGGCCGCTTGTACTCAAGATCTCGTTTTCTCGGTCACGACCCACAGCTCGTGACCGTAAATGAGGATAGGGGTGAAGATCGACCGGTAAATCGAGAGCTTCGCCTTTCGGCTCAGTTCCCTTTTTTACCACAACAGACCGGTGCAGAGCCCGCCTCACTGCTGACGCCGCACCCATCTGCCTATCAATCTCCTGATTCACCCTTCTTCCGCTCCTGAACAAGACCCCGAGGTACTTGAACTCCTCCACTTGGGGCAGGATCTCTTCCCCAACCCAGAGAGAGCACTCCATCTTCTCCCGGGTGAGGACCATGGACTCGGATTTGGAGATGCTGATTCTCATCCTAGCCGCTTCACACTCAGCTGCGAACCGATCCAGAGATCACCAAACCGGAACCCCTCAACGCCCTGGCTGCGCCAAGAAATTCTGTCCATAAAAGTAATGAACAGAATCGGTGACAAAGAGCAGCCCTGGCGGAGCCAAACCCTCACCGGAAATGACTCAGATGCACTGCCGGCAATGTGAACCAGACTCTGACACCGGTCATACAGGGAACGGACGGCCTGTATCAGAAGGTCCGCTACCCCATACTCTCTTTTTTTTTTTTTTTAAACTTGTTGAGTCCAGAAACGGCTCTGCCGCACCCAGGCAAGACACGGCCGACCCGACGGCAGATGACGCCCACCGCACGCATGACAGGAGCGCCCCACCTCACAAGAGCAGCAAGCCACGCCATCCTCCGACCCTGCAGCGCACCGACCCACGAAATCCCACAAAGCCAGGAAGCAAAACAGCGGGAGCCCAGCGCCACCCCCCCCCACACCGACCACCAAACAGCGAAACAAACTCTGACCACACGGACACACAAACCGCTGCACCCAGGCACCACAGCAGAACAAAACCACCAACACCAAGCCAGCCACGTCAATAGCTCCAACCCCGCACACAAGAAACGCCCGGATCCAACCCAAACCGCATCTACACATCCCCGGCCCGACAGAACACAGTCAAACGCTGGAGGCTAGCAACAACGAAGCCCAAACAATAGCCCAGCTACCTTAACCACAGTGCCGCACCACCACCCGACACAACAAACAAACACCACAGCAGAATGACAAGACCCAAAAGGCAACAGCGGGGGCAAAAAAAAAAAAAAAAGCACCCCACCCGAACCAAGCCTGCCTCAACTCCACAACACGACTAGACAACAGAGATGGCCACAATCCTCCACAAACCACCACACCCCAAGGCCAGCACACCGCCCCACACCCCAGCAACAAAACCACCAAAATCGTCCCTCGTCTACCCCCCCGCCCCAGGTCAAATGCAGCCAATCGCGTCCAGCGAGCACACAGCACCGCCCCAAATCAATCAAAGGCCCCTGAACCGCCCCGCACCGAAATTGAATCGCACCAGACCCACGACACCGGCAAACCCTGCATCGCCGCCCAAAGAACCAACACCGCACCGTCCCGAAACTGGTGACCCACACCCCCACGTATTAATTGACAACACAGCTACCCCATACTCTCGGAGCACCCTCCACAGGACCCCATGAGGGACACAGTCGAATACCTTCTCCAGGTCAACAAAACACATGTGGACTGGTCGGGCAAACTCCCATGCACCCTCGAGCACCCTATGGAGGGTATAGAGCTGGTCCACAGTTCCACGACCAGGACGACAACCACATTGCTCCTCCTGGATCTGAGGTTCAACAGTCTGACGGACCCTACTCTCCAGTACCCCTGAATAATCCTTACCGGAGAGGCTGAGGAGTGTGATCCCCCTGTAGTTGGAACACAGCCTCCGATCCCCATTCTTGAAAAGAGGAACCACCACCCCAGTCTGCCAATCCAGTGGCACTGTCCCAGATGTCCACGCAATGTTGCAAATACATGTCAACCATGACAGCCCTACAACATCCAGGGCCTTGAGCACCTCTGGGTGGACCTCATCCACCCCCACAGCCCTGCCACCGAGGAGCTTCTTGACCACCTCGGCAACCTCAACTCCAGAGATAGAATAGCCCACCACAGAGTCCCCCAAGTCTGCTTCTGCACTGGAAGACGTGCTGGTGGGATTGAGGAGGTCTTCGTGGTATTCTTTCCACCGATCCACGACATTCCGAGTCAAGGTCAGCAAGGCACCATCCCCACCATAAACAGTGTTGATGGCATTTCGCTTGGACAGCCGGTACCCGTCAGCTGCCTCCGGAGTCCCACTGGCCAACAAGGCCCGATAGGACTCCTTCTTCAGCTTGACGGCATCCCTCACCTCTGGTGTCCACCAGCAGGTTCGGGTGTTGCCGCCTCGACAGGCACCGACCACCTTAAGGCCACAGCTCCGACTAGCCACCTCCACAATCGAGGCCCGGAACAAGGCCCACTCGGACTCAATGTCCCCTGCCTCCCCCGCCGCATGGTTGAACTTCGCCCAAAGGGGGAGAGTTGAAACTCTTTCTGATGGGAGACTCTGCCAGACGTTCCCAGCAGACCCGCACAACAACAGTTCAGTCTACCAGGTCTCACCGGCATCCTCCCCTGCCATCGGAGCCAACTCACCACCAGGTGGTGATCAGTTGATCACCACCTGGTGGTGAGTTGGCTCCGCCCCTCTCTTATTCCGAGTATCCAAAATATGCGGCCGCAAGTCCAATGATACGACTACAAAGTCGATCATCAAACTGCGACCTAGGGTGTCCTGGTGCCAGGTGCACATATGAACACCCTTATGCTTGAACAAAGTGTTTGTCATGGACAATCTGTGACGATCACAGAAGTCCAATAACAGAACACCGCTCGGGTTCAGATTGGGGGGGGCGTTCCTCCCAATCACGCCCCTCCAAATCACACTGTCATTGCCAATGAGAGCATTGAGGTCCCCGAGTAGAATGAGGGAATCCCCAGAAGGGGCATTCTCCAGCACCCGCTCCAGGGAATCCAAGAAGGGTGGATACTCTAAACTGTTGTTTGGTTCATAATGTAGCGAGATCAAACTGATCAACTGTAAGGAAACTCTAAAAGGACAAAGAACATTCGTCTCTGACTCTGGGCCTCCCTGGGCTCTCTCTTCATGGATACCATGACCGTAAAACTCCTAGAGACATCTGGTGCCATGAAGTCTGTGTTTTTCTCCTGCGAACCACCATGAGCAGACACCTGCATCTGAGGTGTTTATTTTCTGGATTTTCCATCTAAACAGTGATTGGCTGAGGCCAAATAGTATGTTCGAAGAGAGTCCGTTCCCAAGTCATAAACAATTCTTAGGTGGCACCTAAGTTGACCTTTGACCTCCCTGGCCATCCTGGACCCCTCATCTGCTCCAGATGTGGTCTCTGTCTAGCACAGAAAACCACAAAACTTTCAAACTGTTTAAATGAAATAATGGACATATCTAACAATGTAATATTTTATCCTGTCATGACAAATGCTTTCAAATGATGTGACTTGTGTGTTTTTAGCCCTAAAAATCCCCAAGTTAGGAGAAAGTTGGGTTATCACTTTGTTTTATTAAAGAAAGCTTTATAATAGGATTTCTACACCTTAAGTTTAGTAGCATAACATCCCAAAGGCATGTTGACTTGTATGTCTAAAGTTAACCACCTCTATTTTGTTTAATTGACTGTTTAATAGGATTTGAATTGTTTAATTCTTATACTTTAGATATATAGTATTTGGTATCAAATTGATCACCATGAGATTTCCTATCCAGTTGGAGTGCTTATATTGGATGTTTAATCAAAATACAACTTAATTCTGGCCAAGTATTACTTGATAAAGTGTTGTTAACTCATCCAAAAGCCCTCCCCCTGCGAGTAGCTTAAAACCAGAGAGACATGTGCTCTTGGCTTTCTCTCTCTCTCTTTTTTTTTCTTCCTCCTCGTCTTCGTCACCACTTGTGATTTTTGCTCCAATACTTTTCCTTAATTCTTTTGTCTAAGTTTTTGTGACATGTCCGCCGATAAAAGCCAGTAAGCTATAAAAAGACTTCAAAGATTTACTTCAAAGTAAATTGACTTTTTCTTATTAATTTCAGAATAGTATTCGTCTTGCCAACAAGTTCTTAATTTTTGGAATTAGTTACAAATCAATTTTTTTATACAATCGAGACACCAACACCCAAGTTCCAGCTTCACCTTGAACAGAACCTGCCAGTCCAATCTAAGACTTCTCTCCCGGGGAACCTTGGACCAGCTCACATCGGAACATCCTCCCCTGGATCCATCGTGCTGGATAGAGTGCAGACTTCACCCTCTGGGACGACACCCAGAACCAGAACCGTCCAAGGCTCTCCAGTAGCTCAGGACCAGTTTGAGATCCGATCATGAAAGCTTCACAAAGTAAGGCGTGGTTCTCCAGTGTCAGATGGGCTTGAGTGTGTCTTGGTTCAACTGTCTAATAATTTCCCCTTTGATTTGACCTTTCACAAGTTGATTAATTTGTGAAATTAATCCTCTATAACCACTCCATATGCTTAAATGTTCTTTAAGGGTTCATATCTTCTTTCCTGATTGACAGCAACATTGATTCAGTATAACTCTGACATTTATTCCTTCTTAAGTGTTTATCTTATTTTATTTTGTCTTATAAATTCATTTTAATAAATCACCCTTATATTAAAATTCTGTCTGTTGGTATTCTATTTGGAAGATTGACATCACTGCATGAGAGTTCTGTCTTTAGATTTGAGATTGATTGAACTGATAAGTTTGATTTAATTGATTAAACTGATAAGTTTGACTTAATTGACTTATCTAATTTAAATGGAATAATTAATAAATCAGCTAATTAAGTTAATTTTGCCTTTTTTGTATAAAAAGGATGGTGCCCCTTTAATTAACGAGAGCAAAACTGGTTATGTAATGTATATTAATTTCCTTAAATTAATGTCCAGTAGTATCCAGAAAATAATCGCTACAATAAGCACAAACAACAGTCAAGTTCCGTCCCCCCACCCGAAGGCGGAGGGAGATTACCCTCTTGTCTACCGGGGTAAACCCCAACGTACAGGCCTCAAGCCTAGGGGAGACAAGAACTGCCACCCCAGCCCGACGCCTCTCACCACCCACAACTCCAGAGAAGAAGAGAGACCAACTCCTCTCAAGAGGACTGGTTCCAGCGCCCAAGCTATGCGTCGAGGTGAGTCCAACTATATCTAGACGGAACTGCTCAACATCGTGCACAAGCTCCGGCTCCCTCCCCGATAGCGAGGTGATGTTCCACGTCCCTAGAGCTAGACGCTGCAGCCAAGGATCGAACCACCAGGGTCCCTGCCTTCGGCCGCCGACCAGCTCACACTGCACCCGACCACTGCCCCTCTCATGGGTGGTGGGTCCATGTGAGGGGGGTCCAACGTCTCTCCTAAGGGCTGGGCCCCGTGGGCATAGGCCCGGACAACAGGCACTCACCTGAGGACCCCGACCCCAGGCCTGGCTCCAGGGGGGGCCCTGGTGAGCCACGTCCGGGCAAGGGAAACCTGGATCCAATTGTCTTTCTAATCATAGTGGTCTTCTGAGCCACACTTTGTCTGGCCCCTCCCCCAGGACCTGTTTGCCTTGGGTGACCCTACCAGGGGCATTAAGCCCCCGACAACATAGCTCCTGGAGTCATTGGGGCACGCAAACCCTCCCACCACAATAAGGTGGTGGCTCAGGGGAGAGTGTCAGGTGGCTTCCTTCTCTCAAATTATCAAGGATGCTTAGTGACATTGGACTTTGATATTTTATATGCAAAGTCCTGTTCTCTGAGATTCCTCCATCTCCTGAAAACACAGAAACACGACGGCTCATCCCTGGCAGAAAGGTTAAGAAACAGAAGTCCTCTGGTGACCATGTGCAGTGGGCTAAAAACACTCCATTATAAAGCATTGGAGGGAACACCCCCTTTTTTACCTGCTGCTGTAACTGCAACATACATCAGCCAGAAGTCATCAGTTAGCATGCTCGCTCATTTAACCATATCACCGAAACAGTGACAATGGTTGATGGAGAAGGATCTCAAAGAAATGGAGCGCAGACCAAGCTGATTCTGATGATGCTGACAGATTTTTGATGTTGATATCGATGTGTTTACATTTTTTGTCTTTTAATCTGAGATTTCCTAAATGTTTGTGGTTTACCTCTAGCACAACAGGAAGATACTGGAGGAGGGCCAATAATGATTCCTATCAGTCGAGATTCTTACTCTTTCAGATTATGAGTCGTCATCTAAAGAGGCATTTGTCCATCTATCTGAGCCCCGATCACACTTGTAGTTCACAGTTGTAATAAGGTGGGGCCGGTACAAGCCGCTCATGCTGCTGCCATTAGGCTTTTTCTGAGACTGTGACAGCGAATGGCTGCTTTCACTGATGCAGCTGTTTATTTCAGGTGAAAAACAAGCATGGTTCCTGAACCTCTCCTGATCAGATGTTGTTTGTTTTGCTGACAGCACTTGTAAAAAGGGTAGGTGGAAGTGTACAGAGGAGCTGAGCTGTTCATCAATCTGCTCTGTGACTGGCGGATCTCATATTGTCAGCTTTGATGGAAAGGTGTTCACCTTTCATGGAAACTGCTCCTACGTTCTTGTTGAGGTGAGGCACATCGTAAGGGTGGTGCATGATGGGAACATGCTGTCAGACCCATGTGGAATCAGAGTGGATGGCGTTTGTGATTTCCAAACCATTTGGCTGTAACCATTGATGAGGTTCTTTTGTTGTTCTGCAGGAAACTTTGTTCACTGTGCAAGGGATTCTGGAGGAGTGTGGAAATAACAGAAGACAAACCTTCCTTAAATCTGTGATTCTGAAGCTGAATAGCAACAACATGGTGAGATGCAGATCAAAATGTGAACCTTAGGTCTGTCAAACCACATTCATATGCCATTGTTGGCATGACTTTGGTCACTCATGGACCATCAGAGGCGTGTCCACCTCAGATTAAAATGCTAAACCAAATATCTCTTCCATTGAAACATCTGTTTAGGAAATATGACTTTATGATATAAATAAAAAAAATACAAAATCCAAAACCAGTGCAGTTGGCACGTTGTGTAAATCACAAATAAAAACAGAATACAATGATTTGAAGATCCCTTTAAATTTATATTTAATTGAATACACAGCAAAGAAAAGATACTTAACATTCGAACTGGTAAACTTTATTTTTTTTGCAAATATTAGCTCATTTGGAATTTGATACCTGCAACATGTTTCAAAAAAGCTGGCACAAGTGGCAAAAAAGACTGAGAAAGTTGAGGAATGCTCATCAAACACTTATTATCAAACAATTATAAAGTTATTAGTTAATAAGAATTTACAAATCATTCTATTCTGTTTTTATTTAAGATTTACACAGCGTGCCAACTTCACTGGTTTTGGGTTTGTAAATAAAAAAATACAAAAGTAGATGACAAAAGGTCTAACTTTGTCCTTCAAAAAGTGCAAACAAATCAGTGTTAAACCTAAAAAACACATTTGTGTTGGAAGACACCACCCAAAATTTCTGTCCTCATTAAAATGTGTTTCAATTCCAAGAGTTTACCTAAAAATATAAGTTACTTTTCAACACAGCTGTGATTAAATTTTCAGTAGTTGCTGCACAAACTAATCCTGTTTCTCCTCCCATAACTTCACCCGACCTAACATAACTATACTTTCAGCTGCTCATCCCTATCCAACCCCCCAAACTCACCCTCCTCCCACCTAAGCCCAACCTAATGATGCCAGTCCACCAGTTACAAACAGTGCCTTATTTGCTGCCCAAACTGTCCCAGTGCACATGCTTACCTGAGCCACAAAAGCCTGGGCACGCCTCTGACACCAACACAGGAGCAAACAGGTCAAATATTTTAATCACTGATCTTTATTTAGGAAATGTCTTAATAATGCTGTTGATGTGTCTCTGGTTGAAAACAGACCGTTGAATTCACTGATGCAGGACGGGTGATGGTCAATAACCTTCCAAACCAGGAAAATCCCTTCAGGACTTGTGAGTAACTTTAATGAATATACTGTACATCTTTGTCTCTGATGGATTAGCCCAAAATTTGCCAGATTTTTGAACCAAATGTTTTCTGATATCCAAGCTTCTCATAGACCATTTACAAGTGACATTACACTCTGTCCTGCTTTGGCTGGATGGCAAGCATGTAACTGAGTGAACTTTAAGGCTAATTAAACAAAAATGTCCCCTTGGAGAACTTTAAACCACATATCATCCATAATTATCTCCTATTGTGTAGTGGACCATTCAAACAAGGATTTAAATGTCAATTCATATCTGACATAATTCATTAAGCTTAAACCATCATTTGCAATAGAGCTATAAAGGCTAATCTTAGTGCTAGCAATCATTAAGTGAACTTATCATTTAAAACATGGCTTTGTCTTTATCTAATAAACAAGCTAAACATTTGCTATTCAGCTCTTCTGATTTTTTCTTTGAGGTTGAAAATGCTGACTTGGAGCTGTTCAAGTATAAATGTTAATAATAGCTAGAGAATCTGCATAGCCACCGTCAGACTGCAGATTTACTCACATCATCCGCTGATGTCTTCTGATCTAAAACATCCTGAATTATTTTTACCAAGTCACTGTGAAATTCCACCAGATTTCACAACATAAGCCCAAAATATTAAAAACTGCATCCACAGGTAACCTGGATGTTCCCATGTCGCTCCTATCACATTTATAATTTAAATGATTATGGTTATGAGTCTTTCTGTGTGTCCTCTGTGCTGATAAAGTGTCCATGTGTACCCACAAAAAGGCACCATAAACCCTGGTCACATTATCTATCTGCAGTGGTTGCTTTTCCTCTTCTGAGTCTCCCTGTGAGCAGGCTGCTGTGCTGTTTCACTCATTTCTTAGTCCTCTTAGTCAATGTGAAAGCTGCAGGAACCGAACTTTCCCTTTTAAGTGAACCAGACTCACCTGACAGGCCCAAAATGAGAAATTACACTTCCTTTCCTTTAGTGGCTCACAAATGAATGTCACTAGTTACTGTCTTGAATGGGATATAATCCATTAACAACAGCGCTGCTTTAACAGTCCTCAGGACTGAGCATTCATGCTCATCACATTTCTGCAAAATGATCAGTATCTCAGTGTGGCTGTTTTTTCCACACTTTTGTGAACGGAATGACCAGAGCTTATGAAAGCAGTTTTACCCATTGTGAATTTTTTGTGACAGTTCCTGGTTGAAAAGTCAAAATGTACAGATAATTCTTTGGCTCTTCAGTAGACCTGATACTGTTTTTGGAGCTAGTGCAACAGGCCATGACAGCAAAAACATGCAGCAAACAAACATGTTGAATCTCACAGCTGACTCCTTTTTCATGCGCACCTTATTCTCTAACTCCTGCAGCGAAGATCAGCCTTTACAGACCATCGTCCTCCTACATGTTCATGAAGACCCAGGATGGCATCAACATTGAGGTGCAGCTGGAACCAAAGATGCAGGTCTACATCAGAGCTAGACCCAACCTGAAAAATAGACTTTCTGGTGTGTCACCTCTTTTTTCTGTGTGAAAAAATGAAGTTGTAGATGAGGCTTTTGGCTTTTCCCTGTGTACTTTTAATACATGGCAGCTGTTTCTGACAGGTTTGTGTGGGAACTACAATGACAATCAGGGAGATGACTTCAACGGGCTCTCGGCTGCATCATTTATAAACCAATGGAAAGCCGCTGGCTGTCCTGACATCTCTTTGGATTTCACAGATCCCTGATTAACTTTTCACGATCCAAAGACTCTCCCGACGCTCACGATGTGCTCAAAATTGACCTATCTTCTACGGTTTACGAAATATCAGCAGATGTTCGACACCATTGGAGAAGCAAGAAAAAGTATTACAGATATTCAGTGAAATTAAAACACCTGTTGAACTGATAACAATCTCTCTCTCCCTTTGAAGGTTATACATTTATCTGGTGTTTGATCTCTGTATCTGTGTGTGTGTGTATGTGTGTGTGCTCGTACTCATGACATTACGGGGACCTCGACTTTAAACGGCACCGAAATTGGGGGACACATAATATTAATGGGGACACTTACTATAAATGTATAATATGTGTCCCTAAATAGAAAAGTGTGTGTGAAGCACACATGTTTGTGAGTGTGTGTTTGTGTGAATGAAAGACATTGAAGCCTTTACAGCTAGCCAACTTATAAAGTGCTTGTGGACACTAGTCTGGGGAACCCCACTAGGTATATTAAGAACCAGGGGCGGATCTAGGATTCTTGGGGATCAGGAGCTTGGTGCAGAAGCCAATTTATTTTTTCTGTCTTTTTTGCTGCCATGCACACATAGTTAATTTTTTTCCCCTTCAACTTACCACCAATTCAAAGCTGACTAAAGAACACTTAAAAAATGGACATAAAAATGTCCTACACTGTAAAATAAAATGTAAATTTACAGGTGATATTCTGTAATTTTTTACAGATTTTTCATGTATTTCAATAAAACAATGAAATGCTAGTAGATTTACAGTAATTCTCTGTGATTACAGGTTTCATGTTTAAAATTACAGTAAGTTGACCGTAATTTTGGTTTACATTAATATTATGTTTATTTATGACAACTTAAAGGGAAACTCCGGTTTTTTGACACCTGGACCTTATTTTTAGGTTTGTGCATGCTCATATACTCACTCAGACAAACATCGTGCAGCTCGGAGTCCTTCAGACGTTATTTAGATCCAACGGTTGCTTGCACTTAGCGGGCAAGGGAGCTTCAGAGCGGGACATAATCTCTGCAAAATCACTAGTCTCTACCACAGCCGGGTTTGTCATTGCAGAGAAATCCTCCAGAGTAGTCAGACATATAGTCCTGGATAGATCCATACGGCTTGTCAGCGGTTTCAAGTCCCACTCTGAGCAGCAAACACACTCCTCTTCTGTTGCTATGGCGAACACTGTCCTAGCGCACAACCAGTTAGCATTGAGTCGTGGGCGTGCTCCTGTTTGTTGTTCTCGAGCCAGCTGTTCGTCTTTCTCCTCCACATTCTTCTTTCATGGAGCTCCTCGTCCGTGTACTCAGACTCAAACGATGCGTAGTCTGACTCTTCGGACATCAGATAAATATTCTGCCATGTTGCTCAGCAATGCGGCTAAAAGTAGCTGTACCTTTGTGTCGGCGCTGCTATGGCGTCATCAAAGTTTGTTTACCAGGTCAGCTGACCCACCTGAAAGGCGGTGAAGCGAGCTGACTTTATGATAACACTGGCGATGGATGAAAAAATATAGCCGAAATGAGCGATTTTGCAGAGATCGCAGAGATTTGCAGAGTGCGGGACATAATCTCTGCAAAAGCGCTCATTTCGGCTATATTTTTTCATCCATCGCCAGTGTTATCATCAGCTCGTCTACTTCTGAATACATCCATGGTCTGACCTGGTAAACAAACTTTTGATGGCGTCACAACAGCGACACAAAAAAACTGGACTCTAGCAACCTGACAAGCTGTAGTTCAGTAGCTAACGCTGCTAGCTGCTCACCGGAGGTAGAGGGGAGGAGGCGGGACCATGGGCATGACGCTGCGTAGTGAGGGAGACAGGGGATTGGATGGACTCACAGACCAACTCACAGACCAATCGAACCGTACATGCCTTCACGTTTTGATTGGTCAGCTAGTATGCAGCTTTTCAGCGGATATACTGAATGGATTTTTTTCATTCTTTTTGGTCTTTATACTGTGTAGATAGGACCATAGGACCATGACAGCCTTATAAACGGTGTTATTAAGATGTACAAAGCTTCCAAATCGTACACCAAAGCTTTAATTATAATTTTTCATACCATTTTCTGTATTTTTTACAGGTTTATTACCGTTTTCCATAAGACAATGCAATACCTGTAAATTGACAGATACTAGCATTAATCAAAAGACTAACCTTCAGAATAACAAGACATTAGCCATAAAATATTGAATCAGTATTATTCTGGCTTTTTAAAGGTAATTTAACAAGTTTCTTTCATCATAAATTTTTTTTTTTTACATAAAATGTGATGTAATTTTACATGTCTTTCCTGTTAATGAAGAAATGTACATTGAAGTTCAGAAATATTTTGTTAGTTCCCATACCATTGCAGGTCATTAAGTATGCATTGCAAAGGTTATTTCTTTTTTTTTAAATAAGAAATAAGTACTTGACAGACAAAAAGAAATTTACTGAACATTACTTTATTAAAGACAGTTTAAAATATCTATCTATCAATCTATCTATCTATATGTATCTATGTATACATTTGTTAAAGATATATAAATATATATATATATATATATATATATATATATATATATATATATATATATAATTAAAGACAGTTTAAAATATCTATCTATCTATCTATCTATCTCTCTATCTATATGTATATATTTATTAAAGATATATATATATATATAATTAAAGACAGTTTAAAATATCTATCTATCTATCTATCTATCTATCTATCTATCTATCTATCTATCTATCTATCTATCTACATATATATGAATGAACTTATGTACGTATGTATGTAAGTTCATTATTTGCTTCCTTCAATTCATGCAATCAGACTACATTCAAATTTAAAATTTGCGCCTTTTTCCAGTTTGCTTTGTCCCGCCCATAACGACTAACCTGTTGAATAAACCAATAAGTGGCCAGTACATGGGTTGGGATCAATGTCCGTCCAATCAGGTTCACCACATGTCATGAGTCATCAGGTTCACCGGGGGTCATGAGTCATGTAGAAGACTTGCTACTTGGACGTTTGAGCTGAGACTACGGCTGGTCTGGCCGGACATGTCAACCGAACGCCGTTTTTGAGGTAGGTGTCCCAGATAATGCGTGTGTTGTGAATGATAACTTCAGCATGTCATATGTCGGGGGAACAGCCTTGAAGCTAACGTTAGCATCCCTCTGATAAACTGCTACCGTCACCTTTGCTGTTGTTAGCAGGTAGCTAACGTTTGTGACCAGGCGGCAAACTGTCAATTGTTAACGCTTGCTTTTGGTCAAAATGTTCCTTATCATGGATAGAGGTAATTGTAATAGTGTTGTTCCTGCTCTCGGTGAAACATGCTCTTGAAAGTTGGTAGTTTGATTTTAATTCTAGCATTGGCATGCTCAGGTAGCCTGCTCACTGCTGTCTCCCCTCGCTAATTTCGAGCTCAAGCCACACACAGTCATGGTGTCTGTGTGAATAACCAAAAGCTGATAGGAGTAAGTGTGTGTTACTGGGCTTGAACTGATGTTCAGCTTGATCCTCCATCCTGAGTGGATGATCAAAGAGCTGTGAGCAAATTGTTGTAGCTAAATGGTAGTAATGCCTGGTGAATGTGAATTAATTTATTTATACTTAAATGTTACACTGAGGTAATGAAATGTGGGTTTTCAGGTTACCATGTGACGTTTTTTTTGCCTAATTGTTTAATCTTGTTTAATCTGCCACCCTATAAAAATAAGAATTGATTAGTAATATGTTATAACGTGTTATGTTTATTGTAAGAACAATATATTTTCACGTTAAAACGTGATAATCTTTATTGTAAGAACGTGAAACGTTTCATGTTAAAATGTGATCGATTATTATATTGTAAAAAGGCGATAATTTATATTGTATAAACGTGATAATGTTATTATAATAATGTCATAACTATACTGTATTAAATAATGTTTAAAATATAATAATCATGTTATACAATATAATTATCACATTTATACAATATAATTATTACATTATTACAATATAAATTATCACGTTTTTACAATATAATAAACTACCACGTTATAACGTGAAACGTTTCACGTTCTTACAATAAAGATTATCATGTTATAACATGAAAATATATTGTTCTAACAATAAACATAACACGTTATAACGTGTTACTGATCAGTTTTTATTTATATAGGGTGGCAGTAATACACTTCCATACTGGAGACTCAACTGAGTTCTTCAACAGAACTCGTAAACAGGAGTGTGTCTAGGCACAGATCTAGGCAAGGGCTACAAACAAAGTTAAACATATGTTTGTTGCTGATTACAGCCTGGAGTGGCAATGAGGTCTTAAAATTTTGAGGTCTTTTAAAAAGTCTTGAAGGTTTTGAATTTCAGGATTTCTGCATATACTCAGGTAATATGTGATAAGAAAAAGCAACTTGAAGTAGAAATGATAATTTTAGTTATCATGAATGTTTGTCTGTTAAATGCCAAAATGTTTACATGGATTGTTTTAACCACTGCCTGTTTTCTCCATAGATGGACAATTGGAGTTATTCAAGGAGGCCCAAGCAGCAAGTGAACAGACAGTTTGAAATGATCTGACAACAGTTTTTCACACACAGTATGTATCCTGTATCCTGACATAATATGGAGTTAATGTAATTAACTAAAGTTCGGGAGCTGGACCACGCCACAAACCACACCTCCAATTAGCGACAAGCCTACTTATACTCAGCCATGCCTCATAGCTCAGTTTGTCTGTGACTCTTCATGACGGACAGACCACGCTGCACGCCGATCGGACAAGATATTGAACCAAAAAGCAGTCACTTACCATTGCTCCCGAACTCCATATTCACGGTACAGACGACGACTAGCGACGAGCTCCTTCAACCAGGCACCCTCCTCTAACGGCCAGATTCCGACCAGAGCCGGCCTCACAGCTGATCTCGTGGTCCGTGGTCCGCGTACCGCCTGCCAGACATGTCCATACAGCTCCCGACCACGATACCTCCAACTCCCGCAAGGTCTCAAAGCCAAACCCACGGAGATCTTCGGACAGGAGACGATCCACACAGCAGCCCTCCTCACTACATTCCGCCGCTCATCTCCAGACAACCTTGCACCGGCGCCGCGCGCCCTCATCCCGACCAGCTTCACGTTCTCAGAACAAATCGCCTTCAGGAAGCGGATCATTGCTCCCCTCCTTCGGTTCCCGACAACAAGAGACAACTTCTATAAACACCGCTGCATTATCCGAAGGTCCCGCTCTTCCGGGTTCTTCGCCAGGGCAACCACCACCCACGAGACGGGAGGTAGCGTCCGCGGAACCTCATCCGACCACAGCCATCCGCCACAGCGCCCTCCGGCGGTCAGGTCTATCAACCCTCAGGCCTGCTCCGTCAGAGTCTGACGCTCTCTCAAGCTATCATAGCTACTTTCCTTCTCCGGCTTGAAAAGCCTCACAGCGCCCTGTGCACATGCATCCTGTCAATCCCGACATACCTTTCTCTTCCCTTCCTTCCGCCACTCACGGCAAAGTGGCTCCTGTTTTCGTGACATCCCACGATAGCTGCTCCTCGGCTCCTCGCCTCCTCATGGAGCCCTGGTCCTACCAAGCGGCTCCCCTTCCCCTCTTCCAACTAATACTTTCCTGCCCTGTCACCCCTCCCTTTCCCACCCCACCCCTTCCCCTCCCCATCACCCAAATGTATTTTATTTTCGTGTCTCTTTGTCTTTTTCTCAATCTTTTCATTCACACCAATATCCACCTGGCAGCTAGCCATAACAGCCCCCCCCCCCCATCGGGGGTCAGTAGCGCCACCCATCCAACTAGAACCGCGTTTACACTAAAGTTGCACAAATACCCCATTCGGTCATCGCTGCGCTCGATGACGCCACGTTCGCTCAGGTTCACCGCGATTGTATCATAGGATGTATAGCCACGCCAGCTTATTCCTAACAGTATTCCGTTCATTAATATATCTCATGTTTTCACTGACCAATGTTCCCATAAGGACATGGATCATTACTCTGTAGTACAGCTTAAAAGATAAAATAAATAAATAAACAAATAATAATAATAATGATAATAATTATAGTAATAATATTAAAAAAATAATAATAAAAAAAAAAATGTCACGGGTTTAGCCACACACATTAATCGTACATTGGCCACCGCCGCACAACAACACACATCATCGGCTGAAAAAATCATCTTTTCTTCAACTTCATGATGAACTATGAGTAAAGCAATTGTTTCGGAATGCGCTAGTCACCTAATGAGCACGCCATTCATTCCAGCCAAACTTCTAACATCGATTCCAACCCGCAACATCAGGCATGACCCACGGTGCTCAGCACTCGCTGACACAGCCAGCCACCACATTTCCCTCGGTAGAAAGTCAAGTCGTTACGCAGACACAGCAATTCTGCCTCGTAAGCTCTGGCACTCGTCGTCCCTAGGTCCATAAGTTCGATCCCAACGAGACACATTTTCCTCTTAGAGCTACACTCGTAAAAATCAATAACGGCCTGCAACATCCGACAGTCCGTCACGGAGCTCAGCCCACTGTCCCGACCAGCCACCTCAGCTTCCTTGCCTGGAAGTTAAGCCATAAATCAGAGGGACAAACGGCATTCCACGTAGCTCAGTTGGCTTCATCTCTCACAGCGTCAACAACATCAAGCATTTGGCACTCGCTAACATAGCCAGCTACCAGTTCCCTTGGTAGACAGTCAGTCGTTAGAATAGAGCTGGGCAAATCGATTAAATCGATTAATTTGAATTATTTTCTGCAGAAGGTTTTAAAAAATAAATTGATAACTATAATAATGATAATAATAATAATAATAATAATAATGATAACAATAGTAATAATAATAATAATGAAATTAACGGGAGTTTTGTTTCTTTTAAGGAATGGACAAAATCAATTTAAATCGTAAATCAAGTGTCATAAATAAAATTAAAAGATAAGTACATAAATAAATATTACATCCTAGGCCATATCGCCCAGCCCTACATAGTAACAACAATTCCGTCTCCGTAAGCTATGTCACTCACTGTCCCTAAGTCCATTAGTTCGACCCCAACGAGACACATCATGCATTCAGAGTTAAACTCGTAAATCAATAACAGCCTGCAACATCCGGCGTCCTGTCACGGAGCTCGGCCCGCTGCCCCGACCAGCTATTTCGGTTCCCTCGTCTGAACGTTAAGCCATAAATCAGAGGAACAAACGCTATTCCTTGTAGCCCCATTGGCTTCATCTTCAAGTCTATTGCCATGACCTGAATGAGCCATACTATCAATTCAGATCTAAACTGCTAACTTCAATCATGGCCTGCAACGTCAGACGCATCACAGCGCCCAGAACTCGCAACGTAGCCAGCCACCACAGTTCCCTTGGTAAACAGTCAGGTTGTTACACAGAAACAACAATTCCGTTTCCGTACAGTTCCATCACTCTTTGCCTCTAGAGCACAAGTAACGACCTCAACAAGACACTTTATTAAATAACTCGTATCACCAATCACGGCACGTACAACAGACGCGCCATTATGAAGCTCAGCTTCTCCGCCACTACTGGCGACTTCAGCTCCCTCGGTTCAAGTTTAGTCGTATTACAGAGAAGCAATCAATTCAATTCACGCAGCCATTAACCTTCGTCTCTCGGTCAATAGTCATGACCTCATCGCGCCACAGCATTCGTTTCGAACTAAACTCCTTACATTAACTATCGTCGCAACATCAGACACGACACCACGGAGCTCAGCACTCCCTCCCACAGCCAGCCACCTCACAGTCAGGTCGTAATATAGAGACAAACAATTCCACTCCGTGTGGCCCTATCATCCTCTATCTCAGCCACGGACAGCGGCGGCAGTCAGTCATGCCGGACCACATGTCAGGTCATCGCACCCCGACATGCCGGGTCACATGACCAAACGGTTAGTCAGGGAGATCAGCATGCCAAGCTGCAGGGTCATCCCCAGCCAGCTCATTTGTCAGGTGAGACGGCCTGGACTTCACGGCTAAGTCAGTTGGTCATGCCGGACCACACGTCAGGTCATCGGACCTAGATGTGCCGGGTCACATGACTAAAGGGTAAGTAACAAAGGAAAGCAGTCTCACCAGAAGGAGAATAACAATAAATAAATTAATAAATAAATAAAAATAAAAGTATATTAATATGATATCACATGAGAGCATCACGTTCACCTATCTCATTTCCAATACGCATTCGTAAAGTTCTATCGTTAGCATAAGGCGTAAGCTTTACTTGACACCAGTACATGGCCAGGGATGTCGACTAAAGGGTAAGTAACAAAGGAAAACAGTCTCACCAGAAGAAAAAAAAACAAAAAACAAAAAAACAAATAGGTAAATAAATAAATTAAAAAGTATATTAATATGATATCACATGAGAGCATCACGTTCACCTATCTCATTGCCAATATGCATTCGTAAAGTTCTATTGTTGGCATAAGGCGTAAGCTTTACTTGACACCAGTACATGGCCAGGAGTGTTGACCAACACAAGCTACTCAGTGCGAGTCCCTCACGTAGCACCTTACAGTGTCATCTAAGTCACCATTCAACTAAACCCAAACCTCGGGTTAAACAATGCATGAGCCGTCTGCAGCTTTACGTTATGGTATAACATCACAATCTGACCAAAGTGCTGGAAACGGTAATTCATCTCGCAAGAAGGCAACTCCAGCTTCAGACAAGTTAGTTTGACTAACACTCGTCAAGTCCTCAGCTCTCGGAGCTCGCTCCAGCCGGGGTCCAACTCTGTATTCTCTGCCGAGTTAAATACAGGAGTTCAGTCTCCACCATCCGCTCAGACGCATTCACGATGACATCCACCATCTTTTGGGGGTTAAAATGGTCATGACTCCATACTCACATACTCGACATATCAGAAGTCGAGGAGATTCCTTGCAAGGGCTAATACTTCAGTTCAGTTCAGTCTCCACCATCCGCTCAGACGCATTCACGATGACATCCACCATCTTTTGGGGGTTAAAATGGTCATGAGTCCATACTCACATACTCGACATATCAGAAGTCGAGGAGATTCCTTGCAAGGGCTAATACTTCATCGACTATCACAATCCTTCAATATCGAACTATCTCCACAGCTACCAAACCTTGCTTTACCTCCACAAGGTAATCCTCCACGATCTCACTCCACGTCAGAGTGACATTCCAGTTCCAATCAATCACTCCGATCCACATAACATCTACTCCATCCACGTCATTGAGAGTAAGCTACCGTTCGGGGCTCTTCCTATTCCCAGTCACGTGTACGAGCCTCATCACATTCATTAAAACAACTCATAATCCGTGTCTGTCCATACTGAGCTGATCTCCGTTCAACATCACTCTTTTTGGGGGTCAAGATCAGCTCGGGCAGAACACGATGAGACCGTACCCCCACTCACTGAGTCTCCCTCTGCCTGGCTTACGACGTCTTCTCGATGGCTCATCTCTCTCGACAAATCTCATGTCACACATCCATCACCGTCATCCCTCTTATTGTCAAATCTTCATTAAACCTTCAAACGCATACATCTGTGGTGTGGTCCTTGCTTGTGAAATGGAGTTAATGTAATTAACTTAAGTTCGGGAGCTGGACCACGCCACAAACCACACCTCCAATCAGCGACAAGCCTACTTATACTCAGCCATGCCTCATAGCTCAGTTTGTCTGTGACTCTTCAACCCACCCTCCCACCCTTCATTTTCAATCATTGTCTTCTTTTCTCCACTCAGCTCCTTCCTCACTTTATCCGAGGTGGGGTCAAGATCAGCTTGGGCAGAACACGATGAGACCGTACCCCCACTCACTGAGTCTCCCTCTGCCTAGCTTACGACGTGTTCTCGATGGCTCATCTCTCTCGACAAATCTCATGTCACACATCCATCACCGTCATCCCTCTTATTGTCAAATCTTCATTAAACCTTCAAACGCATACATCTGTGGTGTGGTCCTTGCTTGTGAAATGATTTTAGCAAAAAGCTGCAACACTACAATCTTAAAAAACTGAAGGAGTCCCATTGTATCTATTTCACAAACTTACAAGGGCCATGACGTCACATCAAGAGAACATGGATGAATATTACACAAACATCGCACATAATTTACAGCAAAACCAAACACTCATGGTATGTCACTGACCCTACTTAATGTAACTTGAGAGGGAATATGATTTGTCTTCTATTGTGTGCGTGTGTGTGTGTACTCACTTTGGCTGGGTGACAAGATGAAGTATTGAGGAGTTTGTTTTCTGAGCCAGATGACTCTTCTGCAGCAGGTACTGTCAGAGGTAAAGAAGAGAGAACCAGGTCATTGTTTCCATCAGAGGATTTTTTAGGATTTTTTTTAATTTAAAGTATATTTCACATTAATCATCACTCACTCCAGGTCTGCACAGTTACAGCTGTACATGTCTGCCTTGTGATCCACACTGAGCATTGGTAGCAAAGCCACGATGTGCCCCCTTTCTTCCTAAGAGAGACACAGAGGAGCAGAAATAAAGAGAGATAAATATTCCCTTTAGAGATTACACTCTGCACATTACTCCACTTCTATTAACATTATATTCTGAATCTGAATAATGATTCTCTTTTCAAAATACATCCATGCACTCTAAAAAGTCATTCAGGGCCTTAGTATATATCACGGTAATTATAAAGTATATCATACAAAAAAAATCTCTAAAAATCAAAAAAGTGATTATTTGAGTTACACATATCAAAATAAATACTCAGAAATCCAACAGTTAATTTTGTCTCACATTTACATAAATTATTTAAGTTTATTTCACAAATGAAATAAGTATTTGACCAACACAATATAATTTGAAGATATCTGTAATATTTTCAGTAAATATCAGTCAGAATTTATGAGTTTGAAGTAATTAAATCGATTCGCTTTAAGAACTTTAATTATTAGTGATTCTAACTCAATAGTTTTCTCTTTTAACAAGAACTTAAAAAAATTGAGTAGTTTTGCGCGGGAGGAGAAAGGGTTTGTGGGATATCTACTCTCAACAAGGAACAATGGGCAACGAGCTGCTCGTAGACACCGCTGTGAAAGCCCCTCTGAGGACATTGTACCTCGGTAAGTAGCACATTTTATTAATTTCTATCCACCATTCAGCTTCGGTAATGTACAGTCACCAAAAAGTTGTGTTAAATGATGAATTTATTCGAATTTTAGCTTCAAGTTCAGACATGATGGTGCATGCTGAACAAGCAAGGTGGGGTCAGGGGAAGCTGGGTGGATATGCTCCATGTTTCTGTGACTTTACAAAAACTGCACCGCGTTTATGGTTGCTAGTTTAACGGTACTTGGATTATGAATGCATTTGTGGATAAAACGATAGTTTGCGTCCCATCCACGTCTGTGGAGCTGTGCGCTGCGGACGTTGACGGTTCCCTCCTGTGTTGCGTCAGACCTGTTCCTTTCAGGCTGTCTCTGGCTTTACTTTCCTCTGGAGATGAAAGCCTGTATGTGGAAAGGCATGGCCTCCAAGATGTAAACAGTGTGTTATAGAGGACAAACACATTTTAGGACTAGTGATTTACAGCCTCTTTTCATATCTGAACAGTGGGATGGGCTAATACCTGTAATATTCACAGGATTTTATGTGACATTTTTGAGTGAACCCTTGATGATACCTAGAGCTAGCATTTTTTTTTCTGTCAAGTATATTAAAATTTTAATCTATGCTTTACAGCACCAACACTTCTTATGAAGACAAGGTGAAGAAAGACATCAAAACAGAGAAGGTAAATGGCATCTTTTATAATGTACTGAAGGATAAAGTGTTTAAGTTTGGAAGAAAAAAAGGTTCCCAGCATGTGTAGGTAACACATTTTCATGCTTTTCTTGTGCTAAAATACTTTTCTTTTCCCCAAATTGCATGGAACCTGTACTAAAGAAATGAAACACTTAAGAAAGAATTTCATATTATATATTTTATATTGTACATGTAGATATGATTGACAGCGATGTGTAAATGAAATGGGGTGCGATTTTATTAGATCGGTACGATGAAACATTTCTCCAAAAGCTATGGACATGAATGAGAACAGTATTAAACCAGACTTTTTGCTTTGTATTGTAACACTGTTGATCATGTTTTTGAATGTGCTGCAGGAGAGAGACATCGGGCACAAACAAGTGTTCTACTTCAGGTATTTAAATTTAGCCTCCACTTGTTCAAATTATTCCTTACCTGCAATAATCATAATGCCTCATTCACATTTCTGTCATTTAAGTTAATTATTATTATTACAATTACATATCCATATCCTAATCAATTTATCTTTATCCTGCGATTCTTTCCTGTCCATCATTCCTCTTCCTATCATCCAGCCTTGCTCAACAGGTCTTGCTTTTTCTTAGTTAGTTTCTGCCCCTCAATCTCTTGCATCGTCTGAGCATCACACCACAATATCCAATTATACGCATCTGGATTGTCCAGACCAAAGTTTTTTTAATTTTATAAAAACTTTGAAAATAAATAAAAAGACATTATTTCATAAAAACGTATAAAATTGTTAAATGATCATTATGACATATTTAATTATAACAATTTGATATTAAAGGAAAATGAAACACAATAATTTTGTTGCCTAATTTTACAGAGTAGTGGCTATATTATATATTCTTATTTTTCAAAATGACTCTTATTTCAAAATGTTGTTTTTGTTTATTTGATTATGAATCATTGGGGTTCCACACAACTGCAGTTATATTTTTATAATGTAAAATTCTATTGAAAAAGTTTTACATAAAGGTTTTCCAAAAAAAAAAGTTGTGCTGGAATGTGTAGTTTTGCATTGTATTAACTGTTAAAAAAATCTGTTCTGTTCTAGAGTGGAATCCCTATTCAAGGGACGCGACAGGTTGTGATCTGATGTGTCATCGACCATCTCGGAGAAGTTGCCAGTGCCTTGCTCAAGGACTTTGAGGTAGATATAAGGCTGTAGGTTTTTGCCATTTTTAACAATGTATTCATGGTTGATTGTAGAGTTGATGCAGTACAGTTTGTTCTTTCCTTACCACGCACATAAAAGACAATGCTATGCATATAGTATGAAGTAACTGTGGACATTAGACACTGCATGCGTCACCTACATTCAATGCTAAATGATTTAAAGGAGGACAGGCAGTGAAATCAGTCAGCCTTCAGAGATCAATACTGACTGATTTCACTGTCTGTCCTGCTTTTAATACATCAAATGTTATTTTCTGTGTCAAATTTTGTTTGGAGGGAGAAATGAATTATGTGGAAGCATTATTTATTTTTTCTGGCTTAAAAATAGATTAAAAAGCAAATTTGGCTCCACCACAGTAGGATTATTTAGGTTGTCTACTTCATGTATGTGCTGCTAATGTTAGTAGGTGGTATTTGTCAAGTTCCATGCAGGTTGTAAGTGAGCTCTAACAGTTATCTTTATAATGTCTGCAGGATGCTGCTGATGGATCTACCAGTGTTCAAGAGAAGTTGGTAGAAGAGATGATGAGGATTTATCTGCTGCAGAGCCAAGATGGGTCAGTCAATGTCGGGATTGTGATTGAAAGTAGCACTGTCCTCAGGGGTCTTGGGGATCTAAGCAGAGCTTGCTGTTACGTATCTGTTGGGACTGACCTATGCGCTAGATCTGTGATACCCCAAGAGCCTCAAATACAGTTTTAAGGTATTTCAGAAAGTACTGCTGGAGTTGGATTCTAGAAAACTATCCAACAAGGTTCAAGTCTGAAGAATTACCTCTGTAAATAGTTGCTGGCTACAGTTCAGAAAGATGCTCTCTTACTGAGAGAACTTTTCATTGGCAAGGTCTATCTGTCTGATTTTCAGCTGATGTAATGTTGTCTTAATGTTTGCATAAATGTTGAGGTTTCATGTTGGACTGGTACTGGTTGCTGTTGTGGAACTGTAATGTGAAATGTCACTGTTCTTGGTACATTTAATGAGGATGCAGAGTGTTGTTCTTGGTGAAATTTAGACAAACACAAACTGTCATTGTTCTTGGTGCATTTAAGCCATATGCTGCATTCATTCAGCCTGATGCTCACATGAGCATTGTTACATGCTTACTGGCAAGAATAAACCATGTTGAAAGTTGCACTAGGTATTATACCAAGAATTTATGTGATGCAAATTGAGATTTCCATCAATGCCAGACTCTGTTAACTGGCATTTTATGCTATCGTGCCGTGACTTAAATTGAAGGGCCCATTGGTCTTGGTGCATTTCACCCAGGGTTTGAGAGACACCATATTAATGTGAGTTTAATTCAGCTGTTTTAATAGTGGGGAAGTTTTGTGCCATGTGCAAAGATAAACTGTTCAGATTTTAACTTGATATTTTATGTTTGTGAAATCACACAAATGTATAATAAAAATGCTGATGACTGTGGAATGGGCGTTAATTGGTTTCATATGTTGACCTGAAGTACTCCTAAGTTTTAAGAGTGAATACATTTTTAAAAAATAAGTAAATGTAACATATTTATTCTGATATTTGATAGCCCAGTATGAATTACATTTGATAATAACATTATGTAAATGTGTCAGATTTATCATGTAAATAAATAATTTAATTTAATTTTTAGTTGCATCAACCTAACATTTTAATTATATTAACTCAATTTTTTGAGTGGCTTGAATTAAGAGTTACTATTGCTTAGACTCAAAATTTTAATCATACTAACTAATTTTTTTATTTAATGATACTCAATGTAGTTGTTCAGATCTGCTTCAACTTTTTAATTACATCTACTTAATTTTATTAGACAAATCTAAATAATTTCATAGCTTTCGGATTTACTTAAAATTTTTAAGTGTAAAAATGTTTCATTGATTATTTTGAGTAGAGCATAGTAAAAGTTTTTAGAGTGTGCAGTTATATAGTAAGTTTTACAGAGGACTAAAATCAGTCTTACCTTCTCCAGGTCAAGGTTTCCTTTTTACAGGTATGACATCACTACAAGTGGCTCTCACACACATGGGGAAACAGGAGAAAACTGTTAGTCTGGCTGTGACCAAAGCTAATAAAAACTAAAAAAATTAACACGTACCAAAAATCATGTACTTCTAAAACATAATGTATCTTTCTAGTCATCATAGCAGCTTCATCTCTGGTGGCAAAGACAGTCAGTGCCTCTTCACTGAGACAGGTAGGAAGTATGTTCATCAACACAGGCTGTAACAGCAAGCTCCAATCTATTTAGTTTAACCAGCAGGAAAAACATAATTTGTACTTACCACCTCCATGGAAATAAGGCAGCAATTCCACTCCAGTAAACCACGGTCAACTTTGGCAACAGAAAGAAACACAAAGACATTGTGAGCTGAATTTGAGCTAGAAAAGACTTTTAAACATATGAAATGTTACAATATAAAATACATTTTGCACAGTAAAATTAAAGTACAAAAAGGCGTGTGTCTGAGTTCAAATGGTTCAGCATTTAAAGTTTAAACAGTAAGGGGAAAATTGACATCAGTTTAAATAAGATTAAACAATTAGGCAACAAAACTTCATATGGTAACCTGAAAACCCACATTTCATTACCTCAGTGTAACATTTAAGTATAAATAAATTAATTCACATTCACCAGGCATTTCTATCATTTAGCAGCAACAATTTGCTCACAGCTCTTTGATCATCCACTCAGGATGGAGGATCGAGTTGAATATCAGTTCAAGCCCAGTCACACACACTTAGGGCGTTTTTATTCCTATCAGCTTTTGGTTATTCACACAGACACCATGAACTGTTTGTGGCTTGAGCTCGAAAATAGCAACAGCAGTGAGCAGGCTACCTGAGCATGCCAATGCTAGAATTCAAATCGAACTAACAACTTTTAAGAGCATGTATCACCGAGAGCAGGGACAGCACTATTACAATTACCTCTGTCCATGATAAGGAACATTTTGACCAAAAGCGACCGTTAACAATTGACAGTTTGCCGCCTGGTCTCAAACGTTAGCTACCTGCTAACAATAGCCAATGTGACGGTAGCAATTTATCAGAGGGATGCTAACGTTAGCTTCAAGGCTGTTCCCCCGACATATGACATGCTGAAGTTATCATTCACAACACACGCATTATCTGGGACACCTACCTCAAAAACAACGTTCGGTTGACATGTCCGGCCAGACCAGCCGTAGTCTCAGCTCAAACGTCCAAGTAGCAAGTCTTCTACATGACTCATGACCCCCGGTGAACCTGATGACTCATGACATGTGGTGAACCTGATTGGACGGACATTGATCCCAACCCTTTTACTGGCACGTTATTGGTTTATTCAACAGGTTAGTCGTTATGGGTGGGACAAAGCAAACTGGAAAAAGGCACAAATTTTAAATTTGAATGTGGTCTGATTGCATGAATTGAAGGAAGCAAATAATGAACTTACATACATACGTACATAAGTTCATATATTTTAAACTGTCTTTAATTATATATATATATGTATATCTATATATAAATATATACATATATATGTACACATATACACATAGATATTTTAAACTGTCTTTAATAAAGTAATGTTCAGTAAAAAAAAATTTTGTCTATAAAATACTTATTTCTTATTAAAAAAAACAAAAACAAATGACCTTTACAATGCATACTCAATGACCTGCAATAGTATGGGAACAAACTAAAGATTTCTGAAATGTAATTTACATTTCTTCATTAAAAGGAAAGATATGTAAAATGACATCACATTTTATGTAAGAAAAAAGTTATTATGAAAAAAACTTGTTAAATTACCTTTTAAAAGCTAAAATAATACTGATGCAATATTTTATGGGTAATTTCTTGTAATTGTGAAGGTTAGTATTTTGATTAATGCTAATATCTGTGAATTTACAGGTATTGCATTGTCTTATGGAAAACGGTAATAAACCTGTAAAAAATACAGAAAATGGAATGAAAAATTACAATTACAGATGTAAAAAAACATAAAGTTGTCATAAAAAAAACATAATATTAATGTAAACCAAAATTACGGTCAACTAACTGTAATTTTAAACATGAAACCTGTAATCACAGAGAATTGCTGTAAATCTACTATAGCATTTCATCGTTTTATTGAAATACAGGAAAAATCTGTAAAAAATTACAGAACATCACCTGTAAATTTACAATTTTTTTTTACAGTGAAGACTACTTATGTAATCCAGGGATGGGAACATCCCCACCAGCCAAATGCAGGTGCTTTACTTGAGCTTTAGGTGAATTTGGGTCTGTGAGCAAATCTGGGCAGCTCCAGAGTTAGTGGATAAATGTTAGGAGCTGTCAGCTCTGCTTTGGTGAGAAAACTGAGGTGACTTTGACACGCCTCTGCACCATGAAGCTCTAGGTTAGGGGGCTCTTTTAATTACACATAAATGATCCATGTCCAACAGCTAAACTCAGACTCTCCTGAAAAGGCAGGCAGCTGTGTGCAGCTTTTTGCTGTTGGGGGACACAGGAGTTAAATGACTTTATATGTCTGATCTGCTTTGACAGAAGACTTTAAAAATGTTTTAAAAAGAGTCAATGGGGCTAAAAGGGCTCCAGGTGTCAGACTATCAGATTTTGTCTACACAGTGGAAAATTCTGGTTTAAAGAATGAAAACACATGATGATTGTAATTCTTGTCAACCTACTCTATATTTGATCATGTATCTGTGACTTTTAATTTTCTTCTTTGAGAATGATTTCTTAAATGATGGGGTTGTTAAATGATTAATGTGTATTTTATTATATATTCTGCAAAACAAATTATATTATCTCTTAGTCTGCTGTAATATCTTTGTTTTTGTCCTCTCTTAAAGAAATTATAGTTTAATTTTTTCCATTTATACCATATGTATGTAATATCATCAATGTCATGAAATGATAAATAAAATAATGAAAGAATGAATCCTGCTGATTTATGACTGAAGGATCATTGGTGATAAATAAAAATATCTATTTCTGAAACAGTTTAGTTTTGTTTCTTTGAGTCTGTTCTCTCTGGTGTTTAGACCTCTTGTTCTCCATGTCTGTCATGTTTCCTGTTTTATTTTGAAGTTCCTGTGTTCCATTTGATGTTTCCTGCCTCTCTTCTGTGTGCCTGTCTGATTGTCTCACCTGTGCTTGTGTTTAGTCTCTGTGTTCCCCTTCGTCTTCCAAATGTCCAGTCCCCAGCCTTCCCTGTGTTTCTAGTGTTTTCCTGTGTTTGCTGTTAGTTTGTCTTTTCCAGTGACTTTGAGTGTTTTCATTTGAGTTTAGTTTCTGATGTTTGTCTTTTTTTGTTTTACCAGTTTTATTTTATCACTTTGTTGCCAGTTTTAGTTTAGTGTTTGGACTTTTTTTTAAGGATTAGTTTTGGTGTTTTGAGCTTTTAGATAAAAAGATTTTTGTGTTAATCTTCATTATTGGTGACTGAAATGTTTGGAAACAGACATTAAAACAGTAAAACAACTGGATAATGTTTTTTATTAGGAACATAAAAACTGAAATACAGCTTTACTTTAGTTTTTGTGTTCTGAAATGAGTAAGAGAAACTCAAACTACAGTTTGATTTCTGATTTTATTTAAAGTGTTGAAGGTTTTGTTGTGTTTGGAAAAAGGCAAAGGTCCAGATTAGTTCAGTTAGCCAACGATTTATTGAAAATATGTGAAAAAAAACAAAAATAATAAAAATACTCAGCTGCTGAGGGCTCTGTTCTGCTCCTCACCAGGGACATACAGGTAAAGAGCCTTGAACACAAGCAGACACAAGATCTTAAACACATCAGGATTTGAGGCAGTATCATCACGTGTTCAGACCATGGGTCTGTACTACGAAGCTGGATTAAGTCATCCAGGATAACTCTGCGACATCTCGCTGAACTTCACCGGATCTCCGTCATCCAGATCTGCTGTACTACGACGCTCGTTATCAACTCGATAAGTGAATCCGGCTGGGATCTGTGTGCGGCACATAAAATGGGCGTGGTTAGCGGCCCCGGAGCATTTTCCACAATGGAGAAGAGAGCAGCCTACTTCACGGCGGAGGAGCAGAAAATAATCCTGCAAAAGTATGAGGAGTACCGCAGTATTATCCAGGTCAGGAGCAACACGGTGAAAAACATGGCCCTACATTTTCCAGAAACACAAATCACTGAAAATGTAATAAAGAACTCATCCACATGAAACCAAAATTATGTAATTAAATAGTCTTTTAAATGGTGATGAATAATTATTTTTATGTATTTTAAATGTAATATAATTAGCCTAAATATAATAATTAATTTCACTTTTATTGTACTTTGGATCTAAAATAACATTTGTCCCACTGTCATGATCCACCGCTATTGGACAGTGTAAAACATTTCCTCTTTTTTGTTAATTAAAATAATAAATGGACAGTGTTGATAACACTGGGATAAATCTATGAATGACATAAAACGTAAATTAGCTATTTAAAAATATTTGTTCCGACAAAATTCTGTCCCTCGGTGTCATGGTGTTACTACCAAAATTTGGAGATCATATTACATTAGACAACATTTAAGATATGATGATTACTTATGTAACTGTAATTGAACTTTAAACCAAAATTATTGTTACTTGACTTTATCCATAATAAAGTTCAGTACAATTATCAGCACGTGTTGTCTTTTCTCAGAAGTAAACATCCTCGGCTCAAACGTTATCACTGACATTGAGAAATAATGTCAATCAAGCTGATTACTTCGGTCACGAAAAAAACGCTCCAGACGAAGCGCTCCTCTTACAATTTGCGCACCGACATTAACCGGTTCCGGCAGAAATGGGCATCAGTTACCGGGGCAATGTGTCTGGGTAAAAAGACATCCACATTCGTAGTGCGGAAAACCCGAAACTTATCCAGGAAGTTATCTCTCTAAGAGCTAATCCAGCTTCGTAGTACAGGCCCCTTGTCTGGTTTGAAAAGCTGTGTCTGCGAGGAAAAATAACCTACAGGCTAAAGGCTAGGTAAGATCAGACTTAAGGCAGAAGTTCAACCAAGAGTTCAACAAAAGGTTTTCATAATTCAGCAAAACCACAGGACCAGAGAGAAAGTGCCCCCAGCCCTGTCCTTAACTGATTTAGGTCATATTTGAGCTGTTGAACAAACATGTTTGAACTGATCCGCCTCAACATGACATGTTTAAATGACTGTTAGCATGTAATGATATCTTTATATACAAAACCCAAAACCAGTGAAGTTGGCACGTTGTGTAAATTGTAAATAAAAACAGAATACAATGATTTGCAAATCCCTTTCAACTTATATTCAATTAAATACACAGCAAAGACAAGATATTTAACGTTCGAACTGGTAAACTTTTTTATTTTTTGCAGATATAAGCTCATTTGGAATTTGATGCCTGCAACATGTTTCAAAAAAGCTGCACAAGTGTCAAAAAAGACTGAGAAAGTTGAGGAATGCTCATCAAACACTTATTTGGAACATCCCACAGGTGAACAGGCTAATTGGGAACAGGTGGGTGCCATGATTGGGTATAAAAGCAGCTTCCCTGAAATGCTCAGTCATTCACAAACAAGGATGGGGCGAGGGTCACCACTTTGTGAACAAATGCGTGAGCAAATTGTCCAACAGTTTAAGAACAACATTTCTCAACAAGCTATTGCAAGGAATTTAGGGATTTCATCATCTATGGTCCGTAATATCATCAAAAGGTTCAGAGAATCTGGAGAAATTACTGCACGTAAACAGCAAGGCCCAAAACCAACATTGAATGCCCGTGACCTTCCATCCCTCAGGCGGTACTGCATCAAAAACCGGCATCACTGTGTAAAGGATATCACCACATGGGCTCAGGAACACTTCAGAAAACCACTGTCAGTAACTACAGTTCGTCTACATCTGTAAGTGCAAGTTAAAACTCTACTATGCAAAGCCAAAGCCATTTATCAACAACACCCAGAAACACCGCCGGCTTCGCTGGGCCGAGCTCATCTAAGATGGACTGATGCAAAGTGGAAAAGTGTTCTGTGGTCTGACCAGTCCACATTTACAATTGTTTTTGGAAACTGTGGTCGTCGTGTCCTCCGGACCAAAGAGGAAAAGAACCATCCGGACTGTTATAGGCACAAAGTTCAAAAGCCAGCATCTGTGATGGTATGGGGGTGTATTAGTGCCCAAGGCATGGGTAACTTACACATCTGTGAAGGCACCATTAATGCTGAAAGGTACATACAGGTTTTGGAGCAACATATGTTGCCATCCAAGCAACGTCTTTTCATGGACGCCCCTGCTTATTTCAGCAAGACAATGCCAAGCCACATTCTGCACGTGTTACAACAGCGTGGCTTCGTAGTAAAAGAGTGCAGGTACTAGACTGGCCTGCCTGTAGTCCAGACCTGTCCCCCATTGAAAATGTGTGGCACATTATGAAGAGTAAAATACAACAACGGAGACCCCGGACTGTTGAACAACTTAAGCTGTACATCAAACAAGAATGGGAAAGAATTCCACCTGAAAAGCTTCAAAAATTGGTCTCCTCAGTTCCCAAACGTTTACTGAGTGTTGTTAAAGGAAAGGCGATGTAACACAGTGGTAAAAATGCCTCTGTGCCAACTTTTTTACAATGTGTTGCTGCCATTAAATTCTAAGTTGATGATTATTTGCAAAAGAAAATAAGGTTTCTCAGTTTGAACATTAAGTATCTTGTCTTTACTGTGTATTCACTTAAATATAAGTTGAAAAGGATTTGCAAATCATTGTATTCTGTTTTTATTTAAGATTTACACAACGTGCCAACTTCACTGGTTTTGGGTATTGTAGTCTGATCTTATCTCAAATCACAAGAATGAGTTAACAGTTTCTGCTTAAACTAATGCCACCCAAACAATTACATGTTATCATTTTTTTATTGAAAATGAGTAAAACGATCCGCACACCAAAAAATAGCTCCCAATATTAATTATTAGAAAGTGACGTTTCGAGCAGAACCGCTCTTCCTCAGACTTTACACAGTGATCAGTGAGAAGCCAATTAAATAGAAGCAGGTACACCTGACTCAACTCAGCTGAAATTCATTAATAATCAACAATAAACAAAATACAAAAAAACAAAATACCCTCTCTGAATGAAGGAAAATTGTTTTAAGCTGTTGCATCATCTCATGTATTTACATTTACACAAATCATGAATATATAAACTCATATACAGATGTATCACAATAAATCAACCTACATTCAAAAACAACCAGTATATACAAATGTTGTGCCTACATAAATATAATGCACATACACCTACTCATATATAAACAAAACCCACATGCACGTATACACATGTATCCATAAACATACCTACAAGGCCATATTTAAACAGAAATTTGACTCCACTTGCAAACCTAAAGACAAACAACATAGGTAATATTATATAGTATATAAATACATAATCCCCAGTAATCACTGTATATACCTACATATGACATGTTAAGTAGTTTGCAAAATAATAAAACAAAATTAATAAAGTGTTGGAGTTTTATTTCATTTAATATCTTTGTGTGGATTAAAGACATGTGTCACTAAGGGAACAACGGAGACCCCGGACTGTTGAACAACTTAAGCTGTACATCAGGCAAGAATGGGAAAGAATTCCACCTGAAAAGCTTCAAAAATTGGTCTCCTCAGTTCCCAAACGTTTACTGAGTGTTGTTAAAAGGAAAGGCGATGTAACACAGTGGTAAAAATGACCCTGTGACAACTGTTTTGCAATGTGTTGCCGCCATTAAATTCTAAGTTGATGATTATTTGCAAAAGAAAACAAAGTTTCTCAGTTGGAACATTAAATATCTTGTCTTTGCAGTGTATTCAATTGAATAAAGGTTGAAAGGGATTTGCAAATCATTGTATTCTGTTTTTATTTACGACTTACACAACGTGCCAACTTCACTGGTTTTGGGTATAGTAAATGTTAGCATTAACTCGTAAAGAAAACTGAATTTGGCACGATACACAAATCACAAAATGGCCTGTAGAACTGCTTTGGATTACATCACGTTGTCATGACAAGAATATTTCTCATACTAACCAGTAGATGGCTACTGTGTGGCACCTACACATGACAGCTGTCAGAAAGCACTTGAACTGGCATCACAGAAGGGCGGACCTCGGTCTGGATGTGAACTGATGGTTCTGTCTGGACCCGTGACCAATCTCTGATCACTTCACGAGAATAGATTTTAATGGAGCTTTTATTCCAAAGGTCACAGCTATAGAGAGCAGGTGCTGCTGCACCTGTTAACACCAGAACAGCTACTGCGCTCTGAAAACAAATCTTTTATGAGTTTTCCTAAATAAATGCTCTGCATGTTTTCTGAAGTTTACAGGGCTGTTTGATGAAGCACTAAAGATTTCTAAGCCTCTCTTAAGACAGTTTTTCTCACCGTGGATTTGTGAACATCAAGACTTTTAGAGATGGTTTTGTAACCTTTTCCAGCTTTACACAAATCAACAATTCTTGATCTTAGGCCTTCAGAGAGTTCTTTTGAGCGAGGCATGGTGCACATCAGACAGTGCCCCTCATCAAGAGACATCTCTTAACTGGTGTGTGTTTTCCAGTGGGCAGGGCAGCTTTAAGCCCACCTCAGTAAATGAACTTTAGGTTGGCTCACACCTGACTCATAAATTTAACTAACTAGCTCTTGGAGGATCCTTAGCCAGGGCGGTGTACTTACTAATTCCTCCCTGTCTTGTGAATGTTTACATCTTATGGCCAATAAAAAAATGATAAAAAATAAATAAAAAGATTGGCACGCACATCCTACGTAGGGTGCTGGATCCAAACGATTCCAGACATGAAAATGAGTAAAACGATCCGCACACCAAAAAATAGCTCCCAAAATTATTTATTAGAAAGTGACGTTTCGAGCAGAACCACTCTTCCTCAGACTTTACACAGTGATCAGTGAGAAGCCAATTAAATAGAAGCAGGTACACGTGACTCAACTCAGCTGAAATTCATTAATAATCAACAATAAACAAAATACAAAAAAACAAAAAACAAAATACCCTCTCTGAATGAAGGAAAATTGTTTTAAGCTGTTGCATCATCTCGTGTATTTACATTTACACAAATCATGAATATATAAACTCATATACAGATGTATCACAATAAATCAACCTACATTCAAAAACAACCAGTATATACAAATGTTGTGCCTACATAAATATAATGCACATACACCTACTCATATATAAACAAAACCCACATGCACGTATACACATGTATCCATAAACATACCTACAAGGCCATATTTAAACAGAAATTTGACTCCACTTGCAAACCTAAAGACAAACAACATAGGTAATATTATATAGTATATAAATACATAATCCCCAGTAATCACTGTATATACCTACATATGACATGTTAAGTAGCTTGCAAAATAATAAAACAAAATTAATAAAGTGTTGGAGTTCATATTTCATTTAATATCTTTGTGTGGATTAAAGACATGTGTCACTAAGGGATAAGAATAGATCACATGGTGCAACAAGGGTGAAATAGCAATATCTTGAGCCCTCTGTACATTATATACACAAAAGTTGCTATGTAGAAAATCATGTAGTTATCTGACGATATACATCTCAAGCACACGATAAAAGAAATGTGTGCAAAGAAATGTATATCTGCAGATGAAATACATTTCTTAATAGTGAGTATTCCCAAACGAGGGTTCAGGCTGAGAGGCCATCATGTAATACTATCTCAAAAGTAGCTGTTTTCTACTAAGCATTAAGGAAACATACCAAAACCACCTTATCTAACCTAGGAGGGGCATGACATATAGGAAAGATTGAAGAGGCAGATATATGTAACTCTGCAGATCTGTTGTACAAAAATTTTTCTTTTTCAAATGTATTGTCTAGGATAATGTAAAATTCACCAAAAATATGTAGAAAAATAAATGTACTTATAAGGGAAAATTACATAGATAATAAAAAAGATATCTATTGAACGAATGTACATTGACCTGAATACATGACATTTACATACAGAAATAACATTGTGTATAGAGTAGTCCTTTAAGGTAATATGGAACTGTATATGTATGCAAAAATAAATCTGACAACACAAAGGTCTTGAATCTGGATCTACAGAAAAGGTCGAATATCAAAGTCCTCGTTAAGACCTTTAGGGGCCAAGGTATTTAGTGTGTGGATCCAGTATAATTCCCTTTTAAGTAGCAGTGAATTTATGTCACCCCCTCGACGCAGAGGTTTTATAGTCTCTATTCCGATGTATTTGAGGGTTGAGACATTGTGATTGGCTGCTGAAAAGTGGACAGCTACAGAGCTAGTTGTGACATTGTTTCTGATGGCACTGCGATGTTCCGCAATGCGGGTCTTGAGAGAACGAGTGGTCTTACCAATATAGGCCAGTCCACATGGACATTTTATCATATAAATGATAACTGATAACTACATGATTTTCTACATAGCAACTTTTGTGTATATAATGTACAGAGGGCTCAAGATATTGCTATTTCACCCTTGTTGCACCATGTGATCTATTCTTATCCCTTAGTGACACATGTCTTTAATCCACACAAAGATATTAAATGAAATAAAACTCCAACACTTTATTAATTTTGTTTTATTATTTTGCAAACTACTTAACATGTCATATGTAGGTATATACAGTGATTACTGGGGATTATGTATTTATATACTATATAATATTACCTATGTTGTTTGTCTTTAGGTTTGCAAGTGGAGTCAAATTTCTGTTTAAATATGGCCTTGTAGGTATGTTTATGGATACATGTGTATACGTGCATGTGGGTTTTGTTTATATATGAGTAGGTGTATGTGCATTATATTTATGTAGGCACAACATTTGTATATACTGGTTGTTTTTGAATGTAGGTTGATTTATTGTGATACATCTGTATATGAGTTTATATATTCATGATTTGTGTAAATGTAAATACATGAGATGATGCAACAGCTTAAAACAATTTTCCTTCATTCAGAGAGGGTATTTTGTTTTTTGTTTTTTTGTATTTTGTTTATTGTTGATTATTAATGAATTTCAGCTGAGTTGAGTCACGTGTACCTGCTTCTATTTAATTGGCTTCTCACTGATCACTGTGTAAAGTCTGAGGAAGAGCGGTTCTGCTCGAAACGTCACTTTCTAATAATTAATATTGGGAGCTATTTTTTGGTGTGCGGATCGTTTTACTCATTTTCAATAAAAAAATGATAACATGTAATTGTTTGGGTGGCATTAGTTTAAGCAGAAACTGTTAACTCATTCTTGTGATTTGAGATAAGATCAGACTACAATACCCAAAACCAGTGAAGTTGGCACGTTGTGTAAATCTTAAATAAAAACAGAATACAATGATTTGCAAATCCTTTTCAACTTATATTTAAGTGAATACACAGTAAAGACAAGATACTTAATGTTCAAACTGAGAAACCTTATTTTCTTTTGCAAATAATCATCAACTTAGAATTTAATGGCAGCAACACATTGTAAAAAAGTTGGCACAGAGGCATTTTTACCACTGTGTTACATCGCCTTTCCTTTAACAACACTCAGTAAACGTTTGGGAACTGAGGAGACCAATTTTTGAAGCTTTTCAGGTGGAATTCTTTCCCATTCTTGCTTAATGTACAGCTTAAGTTGTTCAACAGTCCGGGGTCTCCGTTGTTGTATTTTACTCTTCATAATGTGCCACACATTTTCAATGGGGGACAGGTCTGGACTACAGGCAGGCCAGTCTAGTACCTGCACTCTTTTACTACGAAGCCACGCTGTTGTAACACGTGCAGAATGTGGCTTGGCATTGTCTTGCTGAAATAAGCAGGGGCGTCCATGAAAAAGACGTTGCTTGGATGGCAACATATGTTGCTCCAAAACCTGTATGTACCTTTCAGCATTAATGGTGCCTTCACAGATGTGTAAGTTACCCATGCCTTGGGCACTAATACACCCCCATACCATCACAGATGCTGGCTTTTGAACTTTGTGCCTATAACAGTCCGGATGCTTCTTTTCCTCTTTGGTCCGGAGGACACGACGACCACAGTTTCCAAAAACAATTTGAAATGTGGACTGATCAGACCACAGAACACTTTTCCACTTTGCATCAGTCCATCTTAGATGAGCTTGGGCCCAGCGAAGCCGGCGGTGTTTCTGGGTGTTGTTGATAAATGGCTTTGGCTTTGCATAGTAGAGTTTTAACTTGCACTTACAGATGTAGAAGAACTGTAGTTACTGACAGTGGTTTTCTGAAGTGTTCCTGAGCCCATGTGGTGATATCCTTTACACAGTGATGCCGCTTTTTGATGCAGTACCGCCTGAGGGATCGAAGGTCACAGGCATTCAGTGTTGGTTTTGGGCCTTGCCGCTTTCGTGCAGTAATTTCTCCAGATTCTCTGAACCTTTTGATGATATTACGGACCGTAGATGATGAAATCCCTAAATTCCTTGCAAAAGCTGGTTGAGTAATGTTGTTCTTAAACTGTTGGACAATTTGCTTACGCATTTGTTCACAAAGGTGGGCTTTACATGAGTACGAATTTGTAAGACTCTGGTAAAGTAAACTATCAATCTGGTGATATTGACACACGGAGACGCGTATTTGTCCATGACTCCGCATCTTGTTTGAAAACGGGTTTGCAAGTGGATATCTGCGTATCGTCCTCATGCCGTAGTTGATATAAACAGATAAGTCCGGAAAAGACGGTGACCTCATAGCACCCCTCCTCCTCTCCGCCCCCCAACTCACGCTGTCACACACACACCAACAACAACTATGGTGGCAGCAGCTATAAATATTGCTACGACTTTTACACCAACATTTGCTGACAGAACACCAACAACACCAGAGGGGTATTGCACAAAACCAGGATAAGGGATTAAGCCGGCAAACATTGGTTATCCTGGATGAAGTTAGCCTCAAGTCGGTTGAACAAAAGCTGGCCAAGTTTATCCCGGACAAGTTACCATGGTGATTTATTCTCTGGAGCTAGCCTGCTCCAGATCAGGCTAACTACCAGGATAAGATTAATCCTGCGCTGGCTCTGCTGTCTGTAATGTGAGAAATGAGCGTGGCTTACAGCATTTCCATGCTTTTTCTACACGTTACATCATTTAATCATCCTGCACCCAAATCTTAAAAGTCATTGCAGTTGCTGGTTGACTTTAGTATTATTTATTTGCACAGATTATATGAAGACAAAAATAACACAGAAAGTTAAGAATCCTTTCTTTATTAATACAAGTCCTACAATAAAAGGTTTAAAATTATTGTAAAGAAAATGAAAAAACAAACAGACCTTACTGAAATTGGTACTAAACCAAACTGATGTAAGAAATAAATAAGAAATAAAAAACAACAACCCTAAACATACAGAATGTGAAAGAGGAGAAACAAAGGAAAAATAAATATATCACACCACTGAACTGGACTACAATATAACAGACAGAATATCATTTTGTCTTAACTGCCTCCTGAAAATAGGAAAATTGTCCTATTTAAGGACTCCACCTTTAGGAGTGAAAGGGTCTCACATCATTCTGATTCCACTGTGAGGACTGCTCGCCAGTCCTCCTGTTTTGCTCCTCTCTCCCTCCCCTCTCAGGTTGTCTCCTCTCCTGTTCCTGTCCTGCACTTCCCTCGTTCGCCAGTGTGGGAGTTGGCGCTACGGGGCTCTCCGCACTTCCCTTTGGTTCTCCTGAATGGGCGGCGCCCGTGGAGCTGATCTCCCCTACCTGCACCACCTGTTCCCGATCTCCTGATTGGGGTTCCCTCTACTTAAGCCAGTGTTGGATTCTTCTCGGCGCCGGCTGATTGCCTTTCACATTGTGGTTCGTACCAAACATCTGTGCTGGCTTCAGTTTCGCCTCTCACTACCTTAGTGAACCTTTTTGTACTTTTTGTCTGGGATGTGTGTGGGTTACTCGTTTTTTGCCTGTGGACTAATCAGTGCTCTCTCCTCTGTTTTTTCCTCCAGGTGTCCACGAGCTCCTGCCATTGCCACCTTTGAACATATCACCTTTTTGCACCTATTGTTAATAAATCCTGGTTTTTGTTTCAAACCTGATCTGATCTCTGCCTCTGCTCTGGGTCCACCTTACATGCTGAAACCAACACCTAACATCCACTTTTTAATTTTTTAACTTTCTATTTGTTCATTCGGTCTCATTATTGTCAGCCCTAGTGCGTTATTGCAATACTTATCAAGACAGCTTGTCAAATTGCTGTCAGAGGTTTGATTAATATGTATATCATTGCAGTTAATTGAATTATTACTTTTAACGATTGCTTGAGTTGCAAGGATGGTTTCAATAGCAACTGACGGCAACATAGTATATACAGGTCCAACTTCCTATTCACCTGTTACCTCTTCATGATAGCATGCCTTTTTAACGGACAGAGTTCAGATTTTCTTTGAACTTAATTATACTTCACATAACCTGAGTAACATGCACTTCTATGGGCCACATAAAAGAAAAACAAGTAGGGGAGGCCGGGGCTAGTTGTCACACAGGTAAGTTGTCACACTGCAATTATCTTCTCCACCAGAGGGCGCAACTAAAAAGTTTTCTTCCTTTGAATGGTCAGGTCTCATGGACTGAGTGAGAAGAGGACAAATTACCATTTTCCACTGCCCAAAGTAAAAAATATTAACTCTATATTTTTTTAAATAAGCTTCATTCAGATAAAAATCCTAGCAGTTATACATGTGGACTTGTTAAAGTAGATATTAAGGCATCCAGTCATACCTCAGTCATTGTTCTGATTTAACCTAACTGTAGGATAGAGCTAGCATTAGCAAACATGGTCGTATGGGGCAACTTGTCACAGTCACTAGGGGATAAGTTGTTACATGTGACAATATGTAAAGGATGCACCCCATATGCCAAACTGCAACTCAGATGTGGGGGATATTCCAGGTAGATGGTTTAGCAAACCCTGAGTCTAATCGTGAGCTTGAGGTTGATTTACACTGAGATGGGAAATTCTGAGTCTCCGGTTCCAGAACAGCTGATATGAATTAGGTCAATCAACTCTGAGTGGGTTCACCTTGAGTTAAGCGCATGCACAACCAGTGCAGAAAGCCATCATCAATGGAGCACTGATACATTGATCCACTATTGTAAGCATGGAAAAGAAAACTCTCTCCGAGTACTTTACGCCGATTGAATTAGAGGTTTTGATGACTTAATATGATGACTATAAATCTGTGTTCGTGAAAAAGAGTAACACCAAAGTGGCAGCAAAGGAAAGCGAAGCTGCATGGGGAAATTGCTGACAGAGTGAATGCGTAAGGCAGAACACTCATCCATTTTTTTTAAGATTGAAATGCAAATTGTAGCACACTTGCTGGAAAAGTGGTTGTGAATTATACTTACTTTCATATAGGTGCAATCCCACAGGCGTGAGAAGAACATGGCAGCAACTAAAAATGAAATATAAGAATTTAATCCAGACAGGTGGGTCACGTTTTACTTCGCAATAATTGTGCGCTTCCCAAGTTTTATTCATATTTGATTTTTGGTAACATCTGAGTTGTGCCCAGCCAATAGAAAGAGGGCCGAGGTCTGTAAAACAGGAGGAGGGCCACCCCCGGCACCTCTGACCGACGCGGGGGAGCTGGCCCTGAGCTAGACGTCCTCACACATGAATGTCTCTATGTGAAATATAAGTTTTCATTGTATTTGATTTCTCTCACCCTCTCACCTCCTAAAATAATCTTAATTTAAATATATTGTCATCGACATTCAGTGATTACATGACATGATGTACCTGCAATCCTGTGGAATTCCTCTTTAATGTTCCTCAGGGTTTTGTGCCCGGGGAACACCACCATCATGGGGAGCAACTGCTTTAAGGCCAATGCCACCTTGCGCACTGCCAGGGGCGTACTTACCATTGGGAAAACACAGGCAATTGCCTGGGGCCACAAGATGTCCAGGGGCCCCCAAACATCTCACAAAAATGTATTATTAAAGTTTTCTTTGATTCAGTTATTATTATTTTAGTCTTAATTCACATGCTGTAGTATGAAGTAGAAGAGATCAACATCCATATTTTATAATCATTATGTCAGTTGACCTCATACATTTGATGTGATTGGCTTATGTTCAATCATGATATCCCGTAAAATACTTAAATTCATAACTTTTCAAACTATATGACACTTAGCATTAAAAGCTTACGGCCCAGGCACTGGATAATTTTGCACATGCTTTCACATGATTTCAAAAGCAGGACTAATGAACAAACCCGCCTTCTGTCAAAATTGAACTATATTACAAAATTTAAGGAAATTAATTTCATTTCATTAAGTTACCTGGTACAAGATTAAAATAATAATATAAATGTATCAGCTTACTGAAAACCAATGACATACTGAGTTATTGACCTTGTTTGCTTTTCATATTATTATTTAATCTAATTTAATTTGATTTTTTTTCATTTACTACCCTTCATTTCTTCTTCTTCTGCCCCTTTTTCCCCTCTTCTTGTTTGGTATCTTGTATTTTAGTTACTTGTTTATTTTTTCTCTGTACCCATTTCATATGTTGGAAAAATGAGTAAAAATAATTTTTAAAAAATGTATCAGCACAGCACAGGGAAGGGCCCCAATGGCTGGGTTTGCCTTGGGCCCCCATATGACTAGATCTGCCCCTGCGCACTGCCCTACACACTGTAGCCTTTCCAATGTTTTCCGTGTCCCCAATGTCATATAAAAGCTATCGCTCGCAAAAAAAACGCAGCGCAGTGCACAAAACTTGCACTGATGACAGAGAACGGCCGCGGTGTGTAATATTTGATATGTGTGGTCGGAGAATGTTGTTGACATACATACATAGGCTACATATCTATATATATATATGTATATATATATATATATATATATATATATATATATATATATATATATATATATATATACATATATGTATATGCACCCACCTCTCACCCAGTGTCAGCTGGAACAGGCTGCAGCCTCTGTGATCAGAGTTATCAATGATGATGGATGGAGATGTCATCACATACCGTGGCATTTAATGGGTCAAAACTGTGAAAATTATTGAAATCTGATACTAATGAGGTGGATTAAAAGATATTCATTCATTCATTTTCTATACCCGGCTATCCCTTTCGGGGTTGCGGGGGGGCTGGAGCCTATCCCAGCTATCATCGGGCGAGAGGCGGGGTGCACCCTGAACCAGTCACCAGTCAATCACAGGACCACACATGGAGAGACAGACAACCATTCACACCCACACTCATACCTAAGGGCAATTTAGAGTCACCAGTTAAACTGATGAGCATGTTTTTGGTCTGTGGGAGGAAGCCGGAGTACCCGGAGAGAACCCACACATGCACGGGAAGAACATGCAAACTTCACACAGAAGGGCCCTCCCAACCCAGGAATCGAACCGGGAACCTTCTTGCTGTGAGGCACGTGCTCTACCAGCTGCGCCACCGTGCTGCCCGAATAAAAGATATATCAATTAAAAAGTGAAAAAAAGATCAAAATATTATTTTTTTTTACTTAAGAAGGGGGTAAAATATGCCTTTTTGGAAATGTTGGATTTTTTTATTATGCCATTATAACTGAGCATAAATAAATGCAAATCCAGAAAAACCAAACCTGTGGCTGTGAAAGACAGTGACGCTATATATGTTAAGAAAATTAATCTGATATTTCATATAGGCATCTTAGAACAGGACCAAAACGTCTCCTTTAGGGCTCTGAGAAAAAATTATAAAATAGATTCATTAGATTAAATTAGATAAAATTAGAATAGATAACTTTAGATTCAATTAGATTAGATTAGTCTAGACAAGATCAGATTAAATAAAATGTAATTAGACCAGATTAGACTAGATTAGATTTAATTTGATTAGACTAGTCTGGACTAGATTAGATTCAATTAGACTATATTAGACCAGAGGTGGTAGAAAGTCACTGTTTTGCAAGTCTCAAGTAAGTCTCAAGTCTTTCAACCCAAGTCTCGAGTCAAGTCCCAAGGAAAGACATGCAAGTCCAAGTCGAGTCTCAAGTAAAGACGAGACAAGTCAAGTCAAGTCTGAAGTCATAGACTTTAAATTTTTAAAGTCCTTCCAAGTCATAAGCACCGTTAACCAAATAAAAAAACAATAAAAACCAGGACAGTTTCATCACTTTATAAAAAACAACCAGGACAGTCAGGGCAGGACATGAAAACAGGACACTTGGTCACCCTGGGCCTTAACTTTACAATTATATTCAGCTAACGTCAGTCTCAGCTTTTAGCCACGGCGAGTTTACGAGCGATACCGTCATTGCATATAACAGATGCTAAGCTAAAGTTGCCCAAAAGGATCACACAGCAGGTACCAGACCATCTTACCTTTCTTTGTACAGCTTCAGGAACCGAACAAAGTTCAACGTCATAGCCTCTCCGTCTGTTATTCTCACGCTGCAGGTTTTGCAAACGGCAAGTCGTTTTTTGTTTTTGACATGTAGTTTGTGAACGCAAATGAAATTATCCTCTGTAGCATGGTTCAGCATCTCTGGGTTGTTCCTGCACTCCTGCAGTCTTGCGCTCAGTGAAGTAACCGTGTAATCCACACCCTCTTTGTTTATTCTTCTAAAGCCTGTTTGGATGTTAACAGATGCATTCAATGGTTCAGATCCTGTGGGAAAAAATACTGTCTTACTGGAAATGACAAAAATCAGTCCCTTAGTGAAATACTTTGAATGGGAGCACATTTTATTAAAACAGTCTTACTGAAAGTTTAAAGTGTTTTCAAGTCAACAGACTAAAGTCAGAGTCAAGTCCCGAGTCACTGATGTCAAAGTCCAAGTCAAGTTGCAAGTCTTTGATGATACTGTCGAGTCCAAAGTCATCAAAATTGTGACTTGAGTCTAAGTCACATGACTTGAGTCCACACCTCTGCTGATTTGTGTTATTATCTTACTGTTTTGTGTATTTGGTTATGTGTGATAATTTTGTCAGTACCATCTTTGTCACTTGGACGTGGGTAAATCACTGACGAGCTGTGTAAGGTGAAGGGGACCAGATAAGTTTAGACTTCCTCCTTTTTGAACATGCAAATGACACATTTTGTTGTTTTGCACTTTAGTTGCTGTTTTTACTTTGTTTATTTAAAACATATTTTGTTATGTTCAAATTAAAAAAAAAATTGCTGAGCCTGCTTTGCCCAGATCAATTAGTTTGGCCAATGTTACACCATGACATGGATCAAACATGGCGCTGGTGGTGCAGTGGGATCATGCGCTTGGACAGGAGGTTGCAGGTTCAAGCCTGGCTCTGAGTGCCACATGACGACAACTTGGGGTCAAGACACTTGACCCCAAGTTGTCAAGTTAGAGATACTGGTGGATAACGAACAGAAACCCAGAACCATCAGAGAGCGAATGAGTGTGAATGGCTCAGTGTGACCTGCGGTGCAGCGAAGCTTTGAGTTGTCAAAGACTAGAAAAGTGCTATATTAGCTCAAGTCCATTTACGTGTGGTTGGAATAGATTTAAGGGGCCATTTCCATGATCAGATCTGATATGTTTTCATTACATTTACATGGAAACTCTTTGCAAATCCCCCGAAAACAGAAACTTTTGAAACCAGCCCCCAAAGTGGAGAGTTTTCTAAGCGCCTCTATGCAGCTTCGTGTAAACCCAAATCAGAGCGTTGCAGTTCTCTTTCACATGAAGGCTGTGCACACATATCAGGAACAACAACAGCTCCATCGTCTACAGAGTAACATGTGAGCTGCTTACCGTGCTCGCTTTGTTATCCACACTTAACTATCCACACAGATTAGTTGTCCAGAAAAGAAAATCCTGCGTCTCTGTGTGTCCATTCACCATCGTTGTTTTTTAAAGTTTTTCTACTTCATTCGTGTGTTGTAGCAGCGCTGTTTCTCTGCAAACCTACATCGCAGTCTACTGGACTGGCATGCACACTACAGTGGTTTCATTTGTTTAATCATCTCTGTCTGAACGCTGATCGAGTTTGAATACGCAAAGGAAAAACCTTTGTTTTAAGTCACAGAGTGTCCATGTAAACGTAGACAAAGAGTGAAACAGATTTTGTAAGAAATGTTTGATGGCACAGACATTGATATTAATAACAGCACTTACACTGTATTTATGCATCTGTGTGTGAACAAAGATATTTACCTCCGCCAAGGAGGTTATGTTTCCGGGAGAGTTTGTCTGTCTATCAGTCCGTCCTTCTGTGAACAAAATAACTCAAAAAGTTATAGGTGGATTTTAATGGAATTTTCAGGAGATGTTCAGCATGGGAAAAGGAAGAACTGATTCAACTTTGGTGTTGATCCGGATCAGCGTCTGGCTGCCATGACAAAAATGTGATTTTAGTGAATAACTACTGAATCAAAATAGATATCATTATGAATCTAATTGCTAATGGTATGTTTTCATGGTCAAGGAATCTAAATATTTGGATGAAATAAAGGTAGGACTGATATTTATGGAGAAAATCACAATATGGGTGAGGACTGTGGCGCTGGCGGAGGTCTGCGCTCTCTGAGTGCTTTTCTAGTTACAAATGAAAAGCCTCACTTTTCAAAACGACCTCCCCTACATGACGACATGGCTTGAGCTTCTTAACACTTGGACAAAGTTCATTAATAAAATAAAGCTGTGAGAATGAGGGTGTACCTGGAGGACAAGTCTCTCTCATAACTCATGTTTCACACCTTTGGAAGTGTTCGACTGTGATTCTTTCACCACCTTGTGGAAATAAAAAATGTGGTGACATGAGGAGTGCAGAGAAACAGCAGCTTTCCATTTTCATGGTCCCAGGTTGTTTCCACTTCAGTTTCTAAAGCTCTCGGCTCTGATTCTGATCATCTGACATGAACAGTCCAGTACTGGCCCTTTTCCACTAGCCCTACTCTACTCTACTCGACTCTACCCGGCTCTACTCTACTCGCCTTGTGCTGCTTTTCCATTAGCCCCAGTCACCTGCCCAACGGGGTGCAGTGTCGCTGTAAACAGCTGAGCAGCTCTGTGGTCACGTCATTTTGAGCGCGACACAACAATCTGTGGCTTTTTGTCACAAACCGAGTAAAAAAGGAAAGCAGAAGAAGGCTGCAGGTGGTAAGAAGAAATACCCCTTGAGAAGCACAGGAGAGTTTTGGAAGCTATACAACAGAATGAAGCCGAGGACGAGAGCAATCCAGCTGCAAAGAAAAGACGTATGAGGGTAAGCTAATGGTAGCTACTGCTAGCATGCTAGGTCGTCGCGCTCACGACTCATCGATGACAACATTGTCTGACCAATCAGTAGCCGGCAGTCGGTGACGTCATCTTTTAGTATGGACTCAGCTCGCTTGGAACCAGAGCGGAGTAGGTACTAAAACTAGCTTGTTTTAGGAGGTACCAGGCTGGTGGAAACACGCTGCTAATCGAGTAGGGCCGAGTAGAGTAGGGCCAAGGCGTGCTAGTGGAAAAGGGCTATATGACTTATCAGGACAACATGGCCGACGCCTGCAGGCTGACCTGATGTGGCATCCTTTAAAATAAACAAACTGGAGCACAGGAGAATCACATTCAAGCCCTCAGAAAGGAAAACATCTTTATTTCCACCCGGTCTGTTTTCATGCCTGTGCAAATGTTCACGCCCAGTTTATTATGTTTAACCACAACAGAGAAAACGTCACGCAGAGGGTTAAAAGTTCATTTCAGAAAAACCATCAGGTCCAGTTCTGTAAAACAGTGCATGTTGACCCTTCACTGTAGCACCTCTTAAACTTTGAGACATGACAGAGTGACAGGTTGTGCATATTCAGCTCTTCAGAGGCATAAAGGTAGAGCCGATGAGTTTGAAAACAGTCCTTAGCTCTTTGGGTGAAGTCCATTTCAGGAGACGAGCCTCTGGTCACAGTTTGATTTACAGAAGTTGGAAGCCTCAGCACAGAAAACAGATCTCAACATTAGAAAACCAAAGAAAGAAGAGTATTAGGGCCAAGAGTGAAATAAAAATTGAAAACACATTTTCATTTCTGATTGGTTATTTTCTGGAATTTCTACTTTATTCTGAAAATCTGAATTTTCTCAGCAGCTGTTTTTTTCTCCTTCTGTTTACACATACATCTCCTCTCCAGTCTGAGGATCATTCTGACTGGGAAGTCCAAATTCACTGTTTTCATGGACACAGTCTTGCTATGGCCTGCCTGAATAAAAGAAATGGCCCCAAAAGGCTCCATACATATGTACTGGAGAGGCTCCAGGATGCGTTACTGACATTATGCTGAAGCAAAGGCTAAACCCAGCCTGCCAGAGCTGCAGGGTTTTTTCTCTGAAGTGAGGTTATAGTCACATGTACTGACCATATGTAGTTACTGTCTCCATCTGTAAATGCTTTTGTTGTTGGACAACAAATTTGTCCTCTTGGATGAAAAAAGTGTTGATCTGATTCATTAGGGCCACCAACATTAAGAAGAACAAAATGGGAAATACCATTTTAAAAAGAAGGGGCTAATATTTCCTATCTATTCCTAACTAATCTCACTGTTGGCAGTTTCAGGAAGTTAGAGGAAGTTTCTACCATAAAAAAGGAACTGTTTGCCTCCTTTGTCGATAAACCATGTCGTTGTGCTATGTGGAGAATCTATTTCCGGCGACATAAAGACTCTGCTACCCATGAGCACGCACGGCAACTGTCATAAAGACGTGACCCAAGTGTTGTTGTGATGCTAATGAATGCAGCTCGGACCTTCCTCAGAACTCTGCATTGCTTTACAACTTCTTTTTTCAACAACTTACAGGATGCAAAGCGACGAGGTAATGTATCTCTTTCTAGTTACGTAGCGGTAGTTTTTGATGTGTGACAACAAGCAATTTTTGGAAAACTTAGTATCGTAGTTTTGTAGCCGGCTATATATGGCTACTTACAGCCCGGTGCTCTAAGACGTGTCTGAATAATATAAATTTGCTCTAGTTTTAATTGTCTTGTTCCCGAAGTTGAGTATCCAGGCCAGTCCAGCCCTGTCCGACCCGACCGCGAAGCTAAGGAATAGCATTTATAGATAACCTATTTTGATGCTATAAACTCATCTTAAAGTGTGTATTTCCATCAGGCATATATCTAAAAGGGAGACTTTTTTGTAATTACTTCGAAACTCCTCATAGCATCTTTAACTCTTTGTGGGTCACAGAAACTTGACCCTGTGACCCCTGTGGGTGACCTTGACATGCACAGAGCACTGGAGGAACTAACAATGAGAAATCAGCTCCAACTTCTTCCTCTAGAAAATTTTAAAATGAACAAACTTCCAGGCATGATGGATGAAAAAGCCAAACTCTGTGCACATGTCCAATAGCCTGTGACTTAAAAAAAATATTAACAGGGAAGCAGACATTTTGGGTCAAAAGTCTATTTGGGACCTGTTGTAGACCAATGCCAGGAGTCGCTCCAGACCTTTACAAATGAACTTTCTGAACAGCTAGAAGAGACCCTGATCATCTTTAGAGAAGTAGGATTTGGACACACACTATATTCCAAAAGTGTTCGCTCACCCATCCAAATAATCAGACTCAGCAGTTCCAGTCTCTTCCATGTCCACAGGTGTATAAAATCAAGCACCTAGGCATGCAGACTGCTTTAACAAACATTAGTGATTGTTGTGAATTCCATGCTCCAACTTTGTGGGAACAGTTTGGAGCTGGCCTCTTCCTCTTCCAACATGACTGTGCACCAGAGCACAAAGCAGGTCCATAAAGACATGGATGACAGAGTCTGGTGTGGATCAACTTGACTGGCCTGCACAGAGTCCTGACCTCAACCCAACAGAACACCTTTGGGATGAATTAGAGCAGAGACTGAGAGCCAGGCCTTCTGGTCCAACATCAGTGTGTGAGCTCACAAATGCTCTTCTGGAAGAATGGTCAAAAATTCCCATAAACACTCCTAAACCTTGTGGACAGCCTTCCCAGAAGAGTTGAAGCTGTTATAGCTGCAAAGGGTGGATCCACGTCAGATTGAACCCTATGGATTAGGAATGGGATGGCACTGAAGTTCTTATGGGAGTCAAGGCAGGTGAGACAATACTTTTGGCAGTATAGTGTATCTCAAAAATATAAACATATTTGATAAAAAAACTGAATATTTGTATAATACCAGCAAACCAGGTGTTCCTTGGCTATACATGATCACATTTTTATCAACCATTTGTCTTTGGACCTCCAAACTATTTTTGGATCTTATGGACTGGATCAGCCTCAACACCAGAGAACAGAACATTTTCAGAGGTCTCGCAGCGCCATCTACTGGGGACTGAAAATTACACATTTGCTAGTTAGTCCGAGACTCCTGCTCAGGTCTCTCTCAAAGTTGCTCAGTAATGTGAAAAAATAGGACAATGAATCTAAAAATGCTTGTTTTCTTTCCACCATGCTTTTAAGTAAGTCATTAGTTTAGTGGCCAAATAACTTTTATGGGCACAAAACGGGCTGGCAAAGTAAGATGTGATGAATATGACTTTTGTTAGAGGGCCTGTCCAAATGGCTTAGTGGAAACCACCCCCAAACTTTAGTGATGAAAAAAGTCTCCACTGTGCATTTAATGTGGGATTTTAACATTTGGTGAGCATATGCATCAGACCAAGAACTCAAGAACTTAAAAAAAGCCTCTTGTACCCAGGTCATATCTGAAGACCTTAAGGGCCAAAAAAGACCAACAGAAAAGAAGAGAAAATCAGAGGTTAACTTGTTTTAAAGTCTGTGAAAAAACGCAACATTTTGAGATTAAATTTATAATTAAGATAAAAAAATTCAGAACTCTAAAAGTTATAAGTCCAAGAATTGAATCATACTTTGAGATTTCTTACTTTAATTTTGGAGTATGATTTTTCTTTAAATCCTGATATTTTTAGTAATACAAAGTAATCTAAATATAAATATGTATATTAATTTGCAGTGTCTTTTTTGTTTAATAATTATAAGGGGGCCAGATGGAAAGCTCTGAGGGGCCTGATGTGGCCCCCAGACCTCCAGTTGGTGATCGCTGCTTTAAAGAGATTATTTGTGTCCATGTAAACAGCTGTTTGGACGATTTCTCAGAGTGCGATATGAAATAAGGAAAGAAAATTTCCCGTCTCGTTCTCATACTCGGCGTTTATACTTTTCTGTATTAGTCCAGCAGTAGGTAATGTCCTTCATATTGATGTGCTCACTGCGGTGAAGACCGAAGCTGTTTGACTCCCTTTAAGTTCACAACATCTTCAGTGTGATGAGCTGTGTTGATGCAAAGTCACAGCAGGGATGAGGAACTTCTACAAGAACATCAGAACCTGCCTTTCACATAAACAAACAAAAGGAAACTGTCCAAAAGCTTAATTTCTGACACTGACAGAAGTGCAGTGTGGGACTCTGGGTAAACAGCTGGAGCCTCCTGGTGTGCACAAACGTCAGGTTTCCTCTGTTTCCCTGCAGCAGCTGCAGCCTCCTGTCGGACCGGTGAGAGCAGCAGAGTAAACTGAGAGCCGACATGCATGTGGGTTTGGTCTCTGTCCGTCTGTGTATGTGTCACTGTCCAGGGAAGGTGGGGTAGTGTGTCGGGGTGTGTGTGTGGATGTGCGGCTGGGACCGTGTCAGTGTGTGAGACAGTGGCAGTGTGGCGTGGCGGTCAGGAGGGAGGCGTGTGGACAGCAGGTCCTCTTCTGACAGGTTACCTGCAGAATGAGCAGAATAGTCAACAGCTGTTCCTGCAACACGAGCAGACGTGTGAAAACACTTTAACAGATCAGCAAAACAAAGAGTGCCAAGGATAAAATCAAATAATCCAGCTGTTCTATCTGGATGGAACCCTTAAATCATAAAAAATAATCAAAATACCAGACAATTGGACTTGAGTTGACTTGAGCCACTAATGAGACGACTTGCAACTCGACTTGGGAGAAAATGTCTCCAGACTCGACCTGACTTGAGACAACATGATTCAGAAAATTGCCACGCTCAGTCTTTATATGAAGAGCCAGACAGGAGATATACGCCGCTCTGTCCTTTTAGCTTCACTTTATTGATGCTCCATTCATAGTAAAAGTGTCCGTCACCTATTATTGTCCCCCACACGACACAGTACTACACTATGTGCAATTAATGTGCACTTAATGCGCACTTAATGTGCAATCCTCAATCCTCTAAAAATGTGCAATTACAGTGTAGAAGTACACCCATGTACAATCACTTATCCCATGTGCAATTTCTCAGTAAATGTGTATATAATCTTTATAAGATTTGCTTATAGTTTTGTTTCCAAGCCCTTTGTATATTATTATATTTTATATTTTTTATATTTTATGTCTTATATAGGTAGAGTAAAGTACATGATGCTATTTTTTATACTGGAGTCTATTTTTAAATCTGTTAATGCTGTCCACTTTGCTGCTATAACACTGTAAATTTTCCCGTGTGGGACAAATAAAGGTTTTAATCTATTCTATTCTATTCACACGTCTGCTTCTGCTACAGTGATGATCAGTGGGCAGGGTGTGCGGGTTTCAAATTGGCAACCGCTCTGTCTTCTGTACCCAAAGTTAAAGTAGCTTTCCCAAAGTAACGTTCCTGCCATAGGTCAATATGACAGGAACGTTAGCCCAGCCTGTGGTCAATATGAAGCTAGCAAAGCTAACATTAGTAAAGAGGGTGCACATGTGTGGAAATATTAGGTCGTGTTTGTTAACTCCAGCTAACAACAGATAATCTAACACTAGGTGGATAACATTAGTTAGTTAGATACCAAGAAAATAAAAGGAAATCAAAAACATGCAATTTCTTTAATGTAGCCTTTCCCATCTACAGGTCTAAATAATCAGACATGTAAAGTCTTAATGGATAAATTAACAGCTTTATGCTGGGGAAGCCATGTTTGTTTTGCACAGCCACGCCGTGACAAGCCTGCTTACAATGTAGAAGAAAATACTGCAATGGAAAATGAAGCCAGACTTAAACTGTAAATGTTGAGCCAGCTCAAAAATTGGACACCCTGGTATAAGCTCATTATATAACCCACACCTGGTACAAGCTCATTATATAACCCACACCTGGTATAAGCTCATTGTATAACCGACACTTGGTATAAGCTCATTATATAACCCACACTTGGTATAAGCTCATTTTATAACCCACACTTGGTATAAGCTCATTATATAACCCACACCTGGTATAAGCTCATTATTTAACCCACACCTGGTATAAGCTCATTATTTAACCCACACCTGGTATAAGCTCACTGTATAACCCACACTTGGTATAAGCTCATTATATAACCCACACCTGGTATAGGCTCATTACATAACCCACACCTGGTATAAGCTCATTGTATAACCCACACTTGGTATAAGCTCATTATATAACCCACACCTGGTATAGGCTCATTATTTAACCCACACCTGGTATAAGCTCATGATATAACCCACACCTGGTATAAGCTCATGATATAACCCACACCTGGTATAAGCTCATTATATAACCCACACCTGGTATAAGCTCATTATTTAACCCACACCTGGTATAAGCTCATGATATAACCCACACCTGGTATAAGCTCATTATATAACCCACACTTGGCATAAGCTCATTATAACCCCTTACTTCATTTCAGCACCCTGATTCTGTCCTTTTCTTTTACCTGGTTAATTTTGAACAGGCAGATCTCGGTGATCTGGATTTGGTATTGGTAAAAATGTAAAAGTTTGTATCAGCCTGATGGGATGAAGGATTTCTTGGAAAAGCTGTCAGCAGCATCATGTGACAGAGGAAAACCAGATCCAGATCAGAGCCGTCTGACTGAAACCGGAGTCTGCTAACACGCCGTCACCTTCTCAACATTTGGACAGAAAGGACAGTCAGATAAAGGATGAGTTTGTGGAACGTACCGCTGCCTGACTCCATGCCGCTCTGGTTTCCTGTGATGTGATGCCAGTAGGCGGAGCGTGGCAGGATGGCGGTGGGTGTGCAGGGGTATGAGCCAGACTCTGAGCCTAGAGACATCAGCTGGGAAACACAACATAACAAATATTAAAAACCTGAGCTGACTGTCAGCATCATTCTCACCTGTATCAGCTTAAACCACGCTGCTCTGATTATCTTCCACCTGCAAAGACAGACAGAGGCTGAACGGCATGCAGGTCCAGGTACAGGCCTGATGAGATTTATCCTACTCAGCAAGAGGGAGCAAACGTACCACCAGGGCCGTGACCCCCCCTGCTCTGCACTTTTACACACAGTTAAGCATCAGTAAAGTTTTACTGCGGGCCATAAAAGCCGCCAAAACAACAGTAAAGGAGCCTCAGAGCTTTACAGGCTGAGGACTATCAGGAGAGGGGAGCCTGCTGCATGAGGCTGAGCATCTTAACTGCTGTCACAGCTCTGTTTCTTACTTATTTAACCCTAATAATGAGCTCCATGAATTTAGGAAAACCTCAGGAAGCCTCCCAAAAGAAACCTAATTCACTGAATAACTGATCTGGGAAACCTGCAGACTGAAGCACTGTGAGCAAACAAGGAGGCAACACACCAGAGGAACCATCCTATACACACTGACTGTATAGAATATATATCACACTAGTCCATCTTGCCTATAGAAACTGTTGGGGAATGTCCAAAAACATGTGATTGGACGATGGTTCCATCAATCACATTCATTACAGGCTAATTATGTAATAGCCGGGCACTACTGCTGCAGTGTAGTATTAGCATTTTTAGATTTGCAGTACATTGTAACTGATTTTTGTAAACTTCACAGTATTTTACAATAATATCTACAGCTACCTTCTGTAAACAGGTATGCAGTAAATTACTGGAAAAAAGGCAAAATATTGAGGAAAAAATCTGTGTGGCATGTACTGTAAAATCTACAGTTATTTACCGTAAAATGTCCAAACCGTAAAATATTGAAAATGCCAGTGGATCAGGAGAAAAACTGATCAAGAGAAAGTGACTTTTTTAAAGTAATGTTTCATACATTTGGGTGAAACCTTTGTTTGAGAAAATGTATTTTATTGGCTAAAAAATGATTCTTTTAATTTATTTTATTCACAAAATTGTATCTATCTAATAAATGTTCATTAACATAGTTAGCTTTATATGCATTTAAATATGGCAAGTTTGCTGTCCTTTACAATGCATTTAAAAGTTGTAGAATAATGTTTCTGTAAATGGAAAAACAGCGAGGATGCTTTATTGATAATACAGTAATAACACTGTAGATTGAAAAACTGTAAAGAAACCTTGAATTAAAATGCAGAAGTTAAACATTTATAAAAAATGCCATATATTACTGTTAATTTATGCTACTGCAAAGACAATTACAGTAATTGATTGGCATCTTGTTGCCAGCAAATTAAAACCTTTGCCAAAACATGCATAGCAACATAACATATCTGTTAATCTCTGCATTAGCATTCTCTTCACTGTATCATGGCTCTACCTCGTCCTGCCGTAGAGGACACTGATTGGACACTGATCAAGCACACTTGATGTAGATTAGAGCTTGGCAATAAGGATCTGACTGACTGCAGACATTAAATCAGGTGATCTACCGAAAAATAAATAATAGCTGGGCCGTTTATTTGGGACAGGCGTTTGATTCCTTTCCCACAAAAATCTTGCTTAGCAAAAATGAAAAAAATATGGTAAATGGAATCAAATTATTTATTTACACCTTTATGAATAACACTTTTACATTCTCAAGGTAAGATTACTGTATCATCGTTACACTCTTGTCTTGTTCTTTAAACTCAGCTCTCTCTAAACGCTCTTAATACTGGTAAGGAACTATTGGTTAAGGTAAGGTCGGACTTCTTTTTTTTGCTGCACCAAAAAACATGCAGCAGCAGTGGGAACGTCTTCTTTGGATTTGTAAAGCTTTAGTCTGTTAGAGTGCCCTCTGTGGATGTTGAGTGTAACTGCACTGTTGTGAAACAGGGTGCCACACACCAACCTGCATTTGTTGACATACAGAGGGAGGAGAAGCTGACAGGACGTCCAGAGAGACAAATAAACCATGTGGACTGTTAAGGTTCAGTCTGATTATGCTTCTATTCAAGCGTGAACTGTCAGCTGTGAGCTCAGTGTTCGCTCTGTAAACTTTATCCATAGCTTGAATAAATTACACTCGGTGTTTATTTGGGACCCAGCTTTTATTTGGTATTTTACATAACTGCAATGCAAGGTTTAACTTTGAGGGCCAAAGAAAGGAAGAATATTTAGATGATTTTTATTTTTCCTGTGAAATATTCCAGCAGTGTGGACACACAAACCAGCTTGAGTGAGAAGGAGGGACATATTCACATCTTAGGGTTTCAAGTACAGATATGTTTGTTTGAAAATGCAAAGCAAAGCCATAAACATCAGTGTTTTCATAGGTGAGCTGTGTAACACTAAAGGATCATGTTTTTAATGGACCGTTTATGAATCAATGATGTAAAAAAAACACCACAAACAGGACACAGAAACTCAGAGACCACGATGGAACAAAAAACTAAACTAAAGATCTCAGCGTGGTCCATGAACGGGTCCATCAGGCTCTCACCCTGCTGCTCTTCTCCATCTCCAAGAGGACCTTCTTGTGCTGCTCTGCGATGGCCAGAGTTGAGGAGTGAACCCTCTGATAGATCTGCTCACCTTCTCTGGTCTGAAAAGTGTAGAGGCCTTCTCCGCTGTCACACATCCTGAACACAAGAGCATGAATCATCAGGACAGCAGGGTCTCGGGTGGGATTCTGACTGCTCCTGTTTATTTATATTTTACAAATCTTTGCTGTTTCAGACACATAAAGACAGTTTATCTTTAATTATAAAGCCCAAGCTCATTTCTGACTGTGGTGTTTTTGAGAGGCTTCATCTGGACATAAGCATCAATCATGTTGAAGGTTCAAGCCCAGGTCTGACATGTTGATGTGTCCTTGGGCAAAACACTTGATCCCAGGTTTCCTCACTCTAGTTAGGTGGTGTGTAGACGGGCAAAGAGACCATGGACGTGTCAGCCCATAATACACAGGGGCATTAAACCTTTAATGTTCCAAAAACTGGGATCATTAAACCTCATTCACACTGAAGAGCCCCAAATTATTGTAAATCATCCTGGATGAGTAAACTGCAGTTTACATTGGTTGTCTCTTAAAGCAGCTGGGGCCTCGCTCAGACTCTTAGGTTTACACACTCAAACAGACAAAGTCTAAAGTCTGGTCCAAGTTTGGATTTTAAAGGATGTGGAGGGGAAACTGATTGATGACAGTCACCCTGTCTAAAACACCAAGCTGTGGTGAAAGACAAAAATGTGCGTGATTAAAACTGCTGTAACTCCTCGAGTAAATGAGCAGAGAGAGAGAGAGAGAGGATTCAGGGAGCCATACATGAGTGAATTATAGGAGGTTTATCAGGATTTTCTGAGTAAATAATTTATAAAGGTTGGAAATAACAGCATTTGCATCATTCTGGAGTGAGTTATTGCTGTTCTTTCGCTATTTATTGGCTGGATTTTGCAATATTTTGTCAAAGATATTCTTTTTCTGTCATAGTTCGTGTTTTATGGATTTAATCAATCATAATTTGGAAATATTAAAGAAGGAGATGTGGAGGAGATCTGCCATGGAAAGGGGAGACCAGAAGAGAGTCATGAAGGGAGCTAACTGCTTCAGGGACTATTGTTAGTATAACAATAAATAAATAAATAAAAAGTCCTGGACATGGTCTAATATAACGAGCTGTAACATGGACACTAATGCTGCAGGCAAACTAAAATGTGTGAGTGTTTGTGAAATAGGTTACATTTATTTTTGGTCGTCTCAAAACTTTGAACATGTTCATTTACATTTGTCAATGAAGAGAATCCTGTCTAATGTTCATTTGTCACATTTTGAGCACACTGCAACAATACCGCGATAGCAATGATAACTGTGACAATTTTGGTCACAATAACTGTGATATGACATTTTCATACCGTTTCATCCCTAGAATGCAAATGACAGTTTAAATCCTGGCCCGACTCACACAAACATAAACTTCAGTGTTAAGCTAACAGTCCCCCAGCCATATTACCGTCCGGCCTCGAAGGTGAAGCGGGTGGCGTCTCGTCCGTAGCGCCTCAGGGAACACAGCGGCCACGTGACCAGCTTGGTGCGAGGGTTGTGGATGTCCCACAGGTAAATGTTCTCGTGGGTGATCTGCATCATGCACTCTCCATAGATGTCCAGGTTGGGACAGGGGAGCAGAAACACGTTGAAGCGTTCTGTGGAAAACAAACCACAGAGTGTTATAGTTTAGAGATGTAACGGCATTAGAAATAACGGCTTTACTAACGCTGTTATGTTATCCCAGTAACGGGTAATGTAACTAATTACTTTTGCATCCGTTACCGACAGTGAAATGTGGCACGTTACTTTGCACCGATGTCTATCAGCTGTTATCCGACCTGCCTCACTCGGTCAGACACAGACAGGAGCTGCAGCTAACAGACAGATGAGAAAACTGATGCCAGAGTTGCCAGGTCTGCTTATTATAAGCAACTTTCAGCTTCTTCTTTTGCTAACATGCATATACTGTTTATAGGGAGTTATGTGTTCCAGTTTTTTGGGCTTGTTCCAATAGTGCAGTTTCTCATTTGGACTTGTTGTGCCCCCAAACTATAAATATAAACCCAATTCAGAAGTTATTAAAATTATTTTATTCCACCCTAACACAAATTTAAAATTACTGTAAAAGGTGTTTCCACCTAAAATAAATCCTTATAGCCAGATTTAAATTGATATTCTAATGTAGTTACTACTGTTTCCACCATAATAAAGCTGTAGAGGATTAAGATAAAACGTAGATAAAAACCTGACATGTCTGTTTGGTTACAAAAATCAAGGTTAGACTGTTTAGCAATAACAGAGTTATAAATAACAGCAGCCCCTCCCTTCACTTCTGTAGAAAGAAAAGGATGATCCACCTCCAAACAAAAGGATGTTTAAGAAGTAAATTAAGAGACAAAAAAGAAGAAATATGACTTTTAAATTAAAATGTAAAGTGGATAAAATTTAAAACACGCTTAATATAGGTTTCACTCTTTAAAAATGCTTATTTCAATCACAAAATCTGGCAACACAGCTAGCTGCAGCAACGGTGAGTCTGTGGAGTTAAAACTGGAGTTTTCAGGATGGAAGTAAAAGAAGTAAAAGACAACAACACACATGTGAAGTGTCCATTATGTCCTAAAGCGAAGTGTTTGTCTGTTGTTAGTAAATCTGAAATCTAGAGACCAAAAACAGCGAGAACTCCGCTGATGATGTCAGAGCTGCTGCAGCAGGTAACAACAAGGAAGGACACAGAGACGGAGACACACAGTTCAAGAGGAAAAGATTTTTCAGAAAAGTAACACATCAGTTACTTTACCTGGTAACTAATTACATTTATGAAGGAGTCATTCTCTTCGTAATTTTTTGGGAAAGTAACTAGTAACTATAACTAATTACTTTTTTAAAGTAACGTGCCCAACACTGGTGATAATAATACCAAGTCATCAGCATAGAGGAGACCTTTGACCTCTGTCTGATTCAGCTGAAGGCAAAGTGATGGAGTTTGATGTAAGAATTAAACCTGCAGGTGCTGATCATGTTTCTCTGAGAGGCTCACCCGTGTGTTCACACTGCACTCCAGCAGCCAGAAGGTCCGGCTCACCCATACTGATGTCGTTGACCCGCGTGCCGAGACACTCGATGGACAGCGTCTTAAACCAGTCCTCCGCCTCCAGCTCTGCAGGGAAACACAGGGACAAAAATGAGCTTCTGAGGCCTTTTCATCCAAACTGAGCAGAGAAAACACTTCAGGATGGATGGTTAAAAAGTCCAGCTGACTGCCTGTTTACTGCCTGGTTTTCAAAATGTTTGCATTTAATCTCTTTTCCAACTTACAATCACCAGTTTGTGCTGTCAGACGATATCAAAGCAGCAAAAGGCCGTGAAACACTTTGGGCCTGATCTACTAAGATCCAGAATAAAGGGTGCTAAATTGCATGTGCAAACTAAAAATTACACGTGCTATAAGTGGGCGTGTCACAGGTGATCTGCTATCACTGTGTGCGCAATTGATAGCAGGAGCTAAAGTGGTGTGGACGCCCTCTTTAACTGTTTCCTTTTACACATTGACAGCCTCTAAACTCTGTCAGTGTGTGGATAGTGTGATGCAGTCAGCTTTTAGTGAAAAATAAAGGGATTGAGAGGGTTTACTTTACATATTCATGGCACACTGGATCGTCCCTCTTTTTCCAGTCCTTCATAATGACTGACAGCCTCCAAGTGTTTCTGATTTATACAAAAGTAATCAAAAATTCAGTCAGTGATGGAAAATATTTGGTTAATGTGACCGCTGTTTGTCACCATGATCACAGCCTCCTGTTCGTAACACTGTGCCTTTTTTGCACCTGCTTTTCAAACGTACTAAAATCACATTGTGGGTGCTAAATGATCACATTTGCATCATCTGTGTTCTGATGATCTGCGTGTATTCTACATATTCATGAGGAAAACACACTAAATAGACTGCACGTGCTATTCTGCTCATCTGACAGATGCAGTCCTCAGTGCATCCTGTTAGTAGATCACATTTGCGCGTGCTATCAGGTTTGCACGTTTTTATAAACAAACCTTCAGTAGATCAGACCCTCAGAGCTGAGATCAGAGTGAGTGTGTTACAGAGCCTTACCTGATTCACAGGTGAAGGTGCGAGAGGTGTCATCGGTGAAGACGATGGCCACCGCCTGTCTCTTGGTGTCCCGGGGCAACCGTGTGACATTCTTGACATTGCTGATCTCTGTCACCTAAACAAGAGACAGATTTAAGAGTGTTATTGTTTGACTGGAGCGATAAAACCGTCAGGGTAACCACACTGATGTTAATGAGGGGCTTCAGGTGTTAGATTACTCTTATTAACAAGTAACATAACAAGGAAATCCTTTTAGCCTGGGTGGCAGCTGTGGTGAGATTAGAGCCAACAGAACAAACTTTAAAAAAACAAAGAGTTTATTTTAGATTTCTGTACACCTGTCTTAAAATGTGAGGGATACTGGAGCTTGGTTGGGCTTGTGGGACGGCTCACGGCGGGCTTCCCTTATTTTCAAAGACTAACTTGACAGGTAAACATTCTCCAGTGTAGCTGGATCCCTCTCAGCTCGGCTACATTGAATCAGTCTGTGCACACCGGCAAAATGTACGAGCAGGAGGGCGACTGGATTTGATTGGTTTAAAACATGGGCTTCAAAGATGTGATTGGTTGGCGTTTTCCCTGTTTTACTCCTGCTGTAGATAGTGGATATTTTTGGATCTGTTTTAAGAACACATTATGAATTGATTGCCATCAGGTCATAAAGATAATTTTAACCAGTATTACAAAAAGTGTATCTAAATCAGAATACCAATCTGAGCTTTAATAAAAGAAAAATAGCTTTACATAACATTCAGATAACAGAGACTTGATTTGGTGAATCACACTCCTGCAGCATTTCACCTTCTTGACTGTGTGCTGATATACACTTAAAGGTTAAAGGTTATTAACCCTTTAACTTCCAGCTCAACTGTTGGGCTAAGATAATTTGGGGATATTTAACGTGAAAAAAAGCATTGTTTGTTTCTGTCCATGTTTTAGGGGGCAGAAAAAATACAAACAAACAAAAGAACAGATTTTTTTTATGTGTGTTGGATTTAAAGATTTAAAATGCAAACATATGATCACTTGATGACGAAAAGATTCACAAACATTTGGAGCAATATCAATTATTAGAGGAAATATTTGTAAATAAAATAGCAATGGTTTTAACATTTCCTCCTCTGGTAATTCTCCATTTACCAATATAATGATAAAAAGTAGACCTCTATTATTCATCCAAAAAATCTTGTATTAGTCAAAAATCCATGTCATCACTTTAAGTATTTATTGACATACGATTCTGCTTTTTCTAATAGATTTTGCTCTGGATGTTTGTGCATCTTTATTTCATCATATAGGCTAGTCAACTGTTGGCATTTCAAACCTTCAAATCCCACACCAAGAATATTTGGGTTTTGTTTGTTTGTTTGTTTGTAGTTTTCTCTGCTCCCTGAAATGTTTACAGAATCAAACAATGATTTGAAATTTACTGTTTTTAAACCATGAAATATTCCTGAAATACAGATGACCTCTGCCAAACAGTTGAGCAGTTAAAGGGTTAATGGTTTATAGCAACAGAAGAGAGACTTCACAACTTCAGTTTGAATCCTCCTCAGGAGGTTCAGAGAGTGAGAGGGTGATGATGAGGAGGAATTAAAGATGACTCAGGCAGAATAAAGACTCTTCACTCACCTTAGGACTGGCTCTGACGTACGCAGACTTCTCATCAGGATACTTCTCCAGACGTCGAGGGCCTTTACTGGACGACTTCTTGAAAACGAGCCAGCAGCGCCGATAGATCTGCATGAGCACACAGAGGAAGAGGATCAGGATCATCTTCATCACAATGATGATGCTGCCATCATGTTCCCATCTGACAAACGTCAAACTGCATCAGAGAAGCAGGTCAAGTCTCTGGTTCACTGCTGTGGTCTGAACCAGCATGTACGACACACACATTTAATAAAACAATTACAACTATGTGTCTGTTCCTTTTTACGCCAGCCCATCATCATTACAGTCCCTGACATCATCTTCAGAAAGATCAACTATATAAATTCATGTTATTTTCTGCTAACAGCTCACATATATCAGTATGACCTTGACAAATGATCATGGATGACCTTCAGCTGTGGACCTGCTCCACTCCATGAGTATCAACCATCAACAGAACATAATTTCACATAAATCACACTATTACATTATTTTAATTGTAGTTCAGCAGGATGCTGCTATGCTAATCAGCATCACTTCTCTAGTTTATATTCACCATAGATATTAAAGGATAAGTTTGGTTTCTGCAGTTTTCACATTGTTTATAGAATAAAGTAGAACAATATACTCACCCAGAAGGCTTTCCTGACCCAAACAGTGCTTCAGGAGATATTTAGATCCAAAATCGAGCTGCGGACATCCATATAATGGTAGCACACGGGGCATGTATAGCGCCGCTCCTAAAACTGCATTAATCATCCAAAAACTCATTAGTTTCACCAATATTTCATCATGGTCCGCTCAGGCTACTCCTCCATTACCGTCTGTGTCGCCCCACCCATGTTTTTGTGACTGTGCTGACCTCTGAACTGAAGAAGAAGAAGGTTTGCCTCCGCGTATGCGCAGCACTCTCTGGAGCACTGCCTCTGCGTCCTCCTTTCGATGAGCTCCTCATCTGTAAACTCTGGCTCCACACTGTAAGGACACCCATCATATTCAAAGTTCTCCTCCACAACATCTTCATCCGATAGATATTCGTCCATTTTGCACAAAACTGGAAGAAGAAGGTCGTTGTGTAGCTGGCTGTCTTCCCCTGAAACAATGAGCCGTACTGCGCATGTGCGGAGGCAAACATTCTTCTTCTTCAGTTCAGAGGTCAGCACAGTCACAAAAACATGTCTGGAGTGACACAGACTGTAATGGAGGAGTAGGGTGAGTGGACCATGATGAAATATTGGTGAAACTAATGAGTTTTCGGATGATTAATGCAGTTTTAGGAGCGGCGCTATACATGCCCCGTGTGCTACCATTATACGGATGTCCGCCGCCCGATTTTGGATCTAAATATCTCCTGAAGCACTGTTTGGATCAGGAAAGCCTTCTGGGTGAGTATATTGTTCTACTTCATTCTATAAACAATGTGAAAGCTGTAGAAACAGAACTTATTCTTTATACTTATATTAGACTAATCTCTCTCTCTCTATGGGTGTTATTGATTATTCATCCACAGTAACAATCTTTACAACCATACAGATATGAGGACCCTCTGAAAATGAGATGCATCATCTCAACGAGCACACACGGAATAAATAAACAAACATGCTGCTTTTAAGGGACCAAGCAATCAGGCAAAGGACAAAGGCGGGGGGAAAAAATCTTAATCTTTTTATTTAATTCAGAAAAAAATAAGTCAGTAAAAAAAAAAATTAAATTCAATGTTAAAGAAAATAAACAGATCCTATGCCTACACTAAAACAGGCCAACTACACTAAAAGAGCTAAAGCTGCAAACTAACAAACAGAATTAAACAGACCTGACCTCAGTGAGACATGGAGGGGGTTAAATAGACAAAGGACTAGTCCAACATAGACACAGGGGGAAATTAAGGTGACTACCAACTAAACATCATTAAACTCAGATAAACACCATCAAATTCAATCTATCAATCAATCAAACTTTATTTGTATAGCACTTTTCATACAAAATTGTGTAGCACAAAGTGCTTCACACTGAAATGCAGAAAATAAATTTAAAAGTAATCAAAGGTAAAAAATAAATGCAAATGGAAAATACAACCCACCCACCCTCCCATCCCTCACCCCCACCCATAGTTATCAAAGCTAACTATTTACAAAAAAATTAAATTGATTTTACTGAATAATAATAAAGCAGGAAAAGTTCTTTTAGTGATTTAATAATCCCAGCTTCTCTTCCTTCCCCCTTAATGGACTCTCCCAACTTCTGTGGGCGGGGCTTAAAAGGCCATTTTGAACAGCAGACAGCCTTTTGCCAGGAGCTCAGGACAAGGCAGACAAACAAAAGGCAAGCATTACTTATAAACTTATAAATGAAACCATAGCTGCAAACTAAATCATGATAAAGAAAATGAAACCATGTGACAGCATTTTAACTAAATTTTGTGCACCCAAATTAGAAAATTACTGCCAATGCAATAACAGTGGTTTTATTTTAAAGGAGACATATCATGCTGATGCATGATTTAATACTTACATATAATATAATAAATTTGAAAACAAGACCTTACACCCCCTTAATTTTCAAAAAATGAGATATTGTATTTTTTCTGATATCCTAGAACGAGATTTGATGCCTCTGAAAATAGGTCATTGCGAGATGTCTGTGAGATTTAAATCGTCGTGACGACACGAGGTACCTTTCTTTTTATTGGAGTAATCTGATAAAACACTTCCTCCTCTGTGATGTCCGTTAGCCACAAAACCGTCACCAAGGAACACATCCACCAGCAGCAGTATATAGATCCCTAGCTCACACTCACTCATTACCAGCTTTGGCCTGTAGGGGGACTCAATACACGGTCGCTGCTTTGAGCGTGCCGGAAAATACAGCAGAAGAAGAAGGACAAGCTGGCTCAACCCCCGATAGAATTGACCAATCAGAGCACAAAGGGCTGAGACGTTGCGAGGTAACTGTAGGTCATCCTCAGATCCTTGTGTTTCAACGAGAGCTTGATAATGGCCTAAAATGAGGATTTTGAGAACCCTATTGTGGGGCAATGAAGGAACTAAATGACTTGTACTGAGGGCAGAAATGCTTTACAGGCATCCTAGTCTGGCATAGTGAAAAGGAGAAACAAGCATGATATGTCCTCTTTAACAAAGAAAGTGTGTAATGTGATACTTTTAAACTGAAACAAAACTACTGTGTTGAAACCAATGAAAACAATACTAACACGAGGTGGTGGATGTTGAGGCCCCCACACTGCTGTACAAATAAAGATTGATTTAATCTACATTCAGCAGAGACAAATGTGAAGAGGACAGATTTATGATCTGAGATCCACGAGTTTGTCTCTGACATAAATTCTTATTTTTAGTCCCTTTGTCAGTCCATTTATATCTTTGCATGTATGAGTATCTCTGTAATAAAAAGTATGTCTTCAGTCTGCTCTATTGTGAAGTGTGTTGAGATAACACTTGTTATGAACTGAAGCTACACAAATAAAGACTGGTTGACATAGACGCATAGACGAGAAAGACAGATGAAGTTTCATCAAGTGGATCTAAACAGACTGTAGTGTGATGACCTCAAGCTGTTCCTGTTTTTTTGTTTGTTTGTTTTTTACAATACTGTGAATTTTGCAAAGAGTCTGACATCACATAAAGAAATAAATGGCAAGCATTGGATCTTAAGTTGTCCATCTTTAAAGCCGGTGCTCTTAAGTCTGCAGGGCGAGTGATCCATCGATGAGGGCTGATGATTGTGTTTTGTTTTGTTTCTTACTTTGGAAACAATTAAAAGACCACTACCTGAAGACCGGAGGGCTTTACTGGGCTCATATGGGTAAGATAACTGGATAAATAAGAACCATTAAGTAATACCATAAAGGGATTTAAAAACCAATAAAATAACCTTAAAATATGTTCTAAAAGATTAAGATAGCCAAAACAGAGACTTTTAAACTGGTGTGATGTTGACTCTCCTTCTGGTCTTCGTCTGAATTTTGAAGGAGCTGAAGCTGTGACGTGTTATTTTCAGGAAGACCAGAAAGAAGAGCGTTACAATCATCTATCCTTACAGGTGATGAAAAGATGAATAAGAGTCTCTGCATCGACTTTAGAGAGAAACTGGCTCCCTCTGTAGATGTTCTTTGAATGATAAAAAGTCTTTTTGGTAACGTGTGTGTGGCTCAAAACTGAGATTAAGATCAAACTTAACACTCACATTTTTAACAGGGATTAAGAGACAGAACTTGGAGTTTGTTCTCTGGCACAATGACTGAAACCTGAGTTTTGTCCTGGTTTACTACATGAATATAAAGTTCATGTAGTAAAAACTATCAGCTACCTCCAAAACTGAACAAACAAAATTATGAATTGTGTCCCTAAATAACTCAGCATAAGAAGATGGATTATATCATCTGTTTAGATGATTGAAGCAAAAAGTCACCAATCAAAACTGTATCTGTGTTCATATTTACAGAGCTCGACCTTGTTCCTCGAAGAGTATACTGAATGTTTTTTTCTCTTTCTAAATTTAAATAAAATAAACATCCGATGAATCAAAGTGTGAGCTCATCAGCATAGTGATTAACGGCTTAATGTTTCATTAATTTACAAAAAGTCTCTAACTGGAACCGTTGACAGCTTCATGAACCACATTAACATCAAGATGACAGGCGGCCAAAACTCCCTGTCATTTGTAGGTCCTGCTACTCGAAGGATGCTGATTGGTCAGTGTCTCTGTGGACTGAGCTCGATCATACTGGCTCGAATCTTTGCTAGATCTGCTTGATTATTAGTGGTGGGAGTAAAAATCAATTCACACAAGTACCTGGATTTTTTGTTTGACAATTTTTAAATCCATTTTTTTGCTCAAAAATAGTTTTTTTCCAAACTTAAATGCTCCATTTGTGTTAATAATCCACTTTTAAATGCAGTCCAGTCTTTTGAACAGAGAGTATAAAGAGCTATTTAAAATATATTGCTGAATAAATCCTAAAAACAGACTCACATGTGATGTGTATTTTTCCTGATATAGTCTGTAGGCATCATCACTGTTCATCTATTTAGCTAGTGTTAAAAAAGCTAACTAAAGATTGCAAATATCGGCAGTATCATAGAATCACAATTTAAATCGAATCGGCACCTGAAAATAATAATAAAAAAATCGAACCAGGAGAAAAGTGTATTGTCCCAGCACTATTGATTATAGACTTGGAATCAGGTAGAAAATAGCACTGCAACATCACCAAACATGTCCGGACAAGTTTAATCAGAGCATTTCTACATGAGCTGAAGAAGGAGTCTGGTGAAGTTTGTGACCATCACATAGTAACCTGACAAGCCAGATGGACAGCTCCATATATCTGCCACAGAAATATTTCACTAGTCCATCTGGGTAGGAGCCCTTTAAATTTGTTTTCAGGGGAAGAACGTTAAAAAAAACACAAGCTTGTGTTTTGACAATCGCATGGCTCGTCACATTCATCACAGACCAATCCACATCAAGCAGGGTTGCCTCCTATAATGTAGCATACATAGTGGCTAATGGCTAACGACAGTTAAAAACAGTTCATGGACATTAGCCATAGTGGCTAACTTAGCCGCTAACAGCTAACAACAGTTAATGACCGTTAGCCGCTGACTTAGCTGCTAACAGCTAACGGCCTTATACTATGGTCTTACACTAAATTGTAGCACACAGATGATTCATTTAACACTTATATGTGACATGAACCTCGTCAAAGACAATCCCTACAAGTAAACTTCTGAGGAGGGCAGATTTCACCAAGTTTCACTGAGTAGCCATGAGGACAATAGGCTAATCGGCATGTCCGTTCTACACTTCCAGTTCTCAACTTCTGGTTGTCGTCACGTCCACATTCTGCAGCTCCCGCCTCTCTTCCCTGATTGGGCCGTTAAGAATTCAGCCGAGTGAATTCGTTGGACAACGGAGGCTGGCAAGACGGACCTGCAGGATTTCAGAATCAGGCAGGTCTGTCTGCTCTGCAAGGCTAATCACACAGTGCCTTTGAGGAAATCTAAGTCTTACAATGGCATCAATCCATTACATTTAATACGAAAATCCTTTAAAGGAGACATTTCATGCTGATGCATGATTTAATACTAACATATAATATAATACATTTGAAAACAAGACCTTACACTCCCTTAATTTTCAAAAAATGACATATTGTATTTTTTCTGATATCCTACAATGAGATTTGATGCCTCTGAAAATAGGTCATTGCGAGATGTCCGCGAGATTTAAATCGTCGTGACAACACGAGGTACCTTTCTTTTTATTGGAGTAATCTGATAAAACACTTCCTCCTCTGTGATGTCCGTTAGCCACAAAACCATCACTGAGGAACACGTCCACCAGCAGGGGTATATAGGTCCCTAGCTCACATTCACTCATTACCAATACGCGGTCGCTGCATTGAGCCTGCCGGAAAATACAGTAGAAGAAGAAGGACAAGCTGGCTCAGCCCCCGATAGAACTGACCAATCAGAGCACAAAGGGCTGTGACGTTGCGAGGTAACTTAAGGTCATCCTGAGATCCTCGTGTTTCAACAAGAGCTTCATAATGGCCTAAAATGAGGATTTTGAGAACGCTATTGTGGGGCAATGAAGGAACTAAATGACTTGTACTGAGGGCAGAAATGCTTTACAGGCATAGTGAAAAGAAGAAACAAGCATGATATGTCCTCTTGAACCTTCAAAGATATTTTGAATCTGTGCTGAGAAATATGTTCTTTTGAGTACAAACTAAAAATGCAGATGAAATTGATCAGTCTTTCTTGCTGAGCTGAAGGGAAAATGTATAAAGGTGCAGAAACACAGGTAGAGTTCAGAGTCAGGAGAGCTGCAAGGTTAGACAGCGTTGGCTTGAATATCTTTTTGTTGCTTTCATGTAAAGCCATCTGGAATTAAACTTTCCAACAGCTTCAGCTTTGAAGCTGTAAGAGGAGCAATTAGCCGTTTCTCTCCCTCTCCTCTGTGTGTCTTTACCTTCGCTCAGCATAAAGACAGAAGCTCACTTCAAACTTTAAACATTATTAAAGAACGCAGGGGGAGTAGATAAATCAGAGAAGAGCGGTGGAAGTCTGACTAAAAAACAGTAATAGAAAAAGATATCACTTTCACCACAGTGATGACTGCTTTTTGATTTTTCTATTTCGAGAGTTTTACTTCTCTACTGCAAATTTTCACTAAACAGGTCAACATAGGTCATGTTTCCTTTCAGCTTTAACCACTGACAGAGATGCTAGCTTAGCATTTAGCTGCTAAGAATGGCTTCTCTCTCCTCTCCTGTTCTGTCCTGCCCTTTGTCTCAGATTTGAAGCTTCTCCTTGTCCTCCTTTAGCAATAATCATAAATGTCTGAAGTGTAACATGTTCTCAGTTTTGGAGGTGAGGGTCAGTGCTCTTGAGAAGCAGCAGATGAGTCCAGAGTAATGTTGTGATTTGGTGTGAGAAATGGAGTCCTTACGGAGAGATAACTGAGCTATGTAGATGTCTATGTGGATGGTGAGACCAGTTTATCTGTAGAGTCTTTGAAGCTGTTGATTTTTGGATTTAATGGACCGGAGATCAGGGGTGAACAAGGGGGCAGACTGAGTAAAGAAGACAGGGCGAGATTTGACCGGAGCATTTGAGTTGAGAATGATGGCCATTATTTTATTTGGTGACCGGATCATCAGGGGTGTAGGAAGAGTCTGGAGTCAGGGTGGTGATGCAGGAGGAGGGAGAGTCCATGTTAATGTCCTTAATGGGGTCTGAGCCAAGACAAGGTCACAGGTCCTTCCTTCAAATCAACGCCCCTGCTGGCTGTTTGTTTTTTCCCCTCTTCTTTCCTCTTGTTTTCTTTTCTGAAAGCACTTTGAGTTACATATGTTGTAGGAAAGGTGCTATATAAATAAGGTTTGATTGATTGATTGAATATTGCAGTATGTGACGTCTTGAATGCTGATCACAAAAATCATCTTATCATTTTCCTCCACCACTCCGATTTCTTTTCTGCTGTAATTCTGTAGTTTCCTAAGCAAACAAGCGTCTTCCTCTGAGCCCGTCAGCTCTCCAGGATATCAAACAAGGACGACCTATTCTCATCAGATTAGACAAATCTTTTCCCAGCAGGACAATCAGCCTTGAGCACGGCCTATCGATCTGTGCCCTTCTCCTCTGCTGTGCCTGCAGACCGGATTTAGTGTGACCTGATGTTATCAAACCCCACAGCTGAGACCTCCTCTGTCCATGCTGGTGCTCCACACGATGCAGGTGTTGGACTCTGAAATAGTCAGGCTTCTATCTCAGGTGATGACTGTAGCCTCCTCATCTCATCTGTAAGGTCAGACATCTTCCCTTTTCAATGTGAGGGTGGAGTTATTAAGAGGCATGTCAGTACCTCCAGTACTTCGCCATCCTGGGGTCAAAGTGTGCTGCTCACGGATGGCTGAAACATCTTTAATGTTCAGAGGTGAATAAGGAGAGAATTGCATCATGGGATGTGGAGAATAATGAGGTATTGAAGTGGGCTTCTGTATGCGAAGCTGAGAATTTCAGCTTCTTTCCTGTTCCTGACCAGAAGCATAGTTTATACTTCTGCCTTAAGTCCAGGCTGAAGCTGTTCACCATCTTTAGCATTTATTCTTGTTCACTGTTGTTGCTCTGCAGCACTTCACCATAACATCAGATGCAAATAGTTTTCTGTCTGCATGTTAGATTACATTAACAATGGGGACAGAGAGGGAGCGTTTAATGCAAATGCAAGAGTGCAGAAAGTCGCCATGTTTCAACTGTTTTAAGGCTACTGGAGCACCAACAGTCACTGACACAGTGCAGTCGTTTGTATTGACACTGGCTTTAACAATGGGACCAGAAAGATCCTCTGTTAAACTGTCTATAGTCGAGTTAAGTGAACAGCAGTGGCTGTGAACATACTGCAGCAGAAATCAAACTCAATCAATGAACCTCGGTTACAGAGCCCAAGCTTTGCCTACATTAACTAGGGAAGCACTCGGAGAGCGCAGACCTCCACCAGCACTGCACAGTGGTGAAAACTCCTCTGCAGTGTCGGTGTGAAATAGACAGCAATATTTAAGAGAGTAATTCTTGGGGGACATTAAAATAAATGCTTTATTTGTGCTGTGTTGTTTTGATACTTTCTCAAATGTCTTGCATATTTATATTAAACAATAACTGTAAGTCATTGTTCCTTGTTAGTCCATATTCTACCTGTCTACAGGTTTGCTTTTGCTCAACCAGCAATTCAAGAGTTTTATTGGTTGTAAAGTGTGAACCTAACAGAATTTATCTCACCATTAACCACAACAGCAGCTTTACAAGAACTGAGAGCTCAAAAAAAGTTTTAACACTAGAAGAAAAACTTTCACGAATAACCAAACTATTCATCAAACATATGCTTTTATTAAACTGTCAAAAATAAAACAAACAAAATCTGATTAGATTACAAAACTTAATCTCACAGACTTAAACAATAACCTAAATAGTGTTTTAATTGGCGGAATATAAGGAGTGGAAATTAACAGTCAGAATATGATCAGAAACTGGATGTGCTCAAGAGAACATGTAAGTCCAAGTTATAACTACTTTCTTTTAAAATAAATAAATCTTGAGTAGAAGTAAAGTAAATAATATTCAAAGAGAAATCTAATATAGTGATGTTTGTGTGATATATGAGAGGAGAGAAAAACTCTGGACAATTCACAGATTTATTACAAACTCAGATGAAAAGATGAGCTACATACAGAGCAAATTTTATTTTAGCTTAAAAATAAACACCTTGTTAGCTGCATGCTGTGTTAATTTAAAACATGCCACAGACTTGAACACAGGAGTTTAAATTTTTCATGTTGTGATTGTAAAAAAAAGTGGAGTGATAAACAGCTTATCAACATTTCTGTGTTTTAATACTCTTACTTCATCTGATCACCACCACTGTGTCCGCCTACCTCTGTGTGAACACGGCTCTTTAACAGTTAAGATTGTCTGACAATGTGTTTTTAAGTAGCTCTACTGGTATAGTACTGTCAAAGCATGTTAATGTACCATCCTTTATTTCATCTAAATATTTAGATTCCTTTTTACCATGAAAACATACCATTAGCAACTGGATTCATCATGATATCTATTTTAGTTCAGTAGTTATTCACCAAAATCACATTTTTAGTCATGGCAATTTACACTTTTCCATATCACTCCCAAAATCTAATCATTTGTTCCTTGTCCCAATCTGGACATTTCCTGAAAATTGCATTGAAATCTGTCCTTAACTTTTTGAGTTATGTTGCTAACAGAGAAACAAACAATCACATAACCTCCTCTGCTGAGGTAAACATAAAAATCAGAATAAGAAAAAAGTTATTTATTTCATAGGCTTCCTGTGGTTTGCCAGGTGCGTGTGGTCACAATGTTGACTACACCTGGTTTAGACTTTCGGGTTATTTAATGTTAGGTATATGGTGAGGTGCTGAGGTGGAGGATCCCTTTAGTCTGTCAGGAAACGTCAGTGCTGTAATCTTTGTGTTATGAATTAAACAGAGCTTTAAAATACTGACAGGCATAAGATCAGTCAGTAAATCTTCATTTGTATAATCCCACGCCACAACAAAAGTTATTTCAAGACACTTTACAGAAGAGGGTGATGATGCTCATCCATTTGTTCTGATTCATTTCATTTTTATTCAGGAAGTGTTAACCCTAAAATCAAAGTTAAAAATACATCTCATTAATTCAGCTGGTGAATTCATTTGTCCAACAGTAAATCTATATTCCAGCTGCGTGCAGACAAAAACAGCCATGTCAGCATTTTGTTTTTTAACACCTTTAAAGTAAAAAGCTGAACAGAGCTGACTGAAACACATCGAACATGCTCTTAGACCAGGTGACAATTAAAAATCACTGACTGTGTGCTTGATGAGTCGGAGGTTTGTAAAAGAGGGTGTTCTTCTCCTGGGCTGATCAATATTCATCAATATTCATCCATGCTCTGGTTCATTAAGGTCAGAGGCTGTGGTGAGACAAAGGCAGGTAGGAAACCAGGAGCTCTGGGTACAGCAGTGCAGCTCAGGCTCAGTTTTCTGTCTCTGCTGTGATAAATGAAGCAGGACTCTGGAGTCTATCTGTGCAGCCCTGAGTGGGACCTCAGCTGTGATGCACAGACTCTTCTCTGCATCTGTGCATCCACTGCTTTGTGAACTGAGCATGCTCAGTCTGCAGGGTCTCACACAGAAAACAACAGATTAAAATTGACTGAGACTGAAATGACCCATTCAGACAAAATGGAAAACCTTTTTCTGAGGTTGGATCAACATAAAGAAATGTAATTATGCTGAACATCTACATTTAACCTTTTTTTCACCAACCTTCAGTTTTACCCCTCGAAGGTGATGGTCATCTAAAGAGGGCTTAGTAGATAATTGACCCTTCGCTAAGCCCCTCCCACAAACAGCTACTGTCCAATCCCACGTTAGCAACCTTTACTATGCACAAGAGGCCTGTCAAGCTCTCAGCAGAAAACGGTATAGGTTGACACAAACATCCGGGCATTTGTGGACGGTACCAATTTTTTTTGGAGGTGCAAACAAAGCTCCATAGCAACCATAACAACCCATTCTGAAACAAGATTTTGGGGATCGTCTCAGACTTAACAGCTCGAAAATGGTAAAGCGGTGCAGTGTGGGGACTTGCAAGAACAACCATTCAGAAAGAGGACGGAACACATTACTCGTTCTACAGGTTTCCGTCATGAAAAAGAGCCAGTTAGGAGGGAACCGTGGGCAAAGGCCTGTAACCGCCTCGACCCGGTTACGAGGAAGGCATAGGCGCCAGAAATGAGGCGAAGGCAGTGTATGTGTGTTTGGCACACTTCATTAGTGATACGTACAGTATGTCTAATTATAATCATGGTCAGAGTTTGTTTTTTGGTAGTTTAGCAGAACCACACACTTCACGACCTTCACTACTACTAGCCTCCTAAGCCTCCTTGTTGTTGTCATCAGCAGCAATCTACTCTACCAGATGTCTGATCCCAAAAAGCACACAAATAAATTAAATATGTAAAGTTAAATCAGAAGATCATGATGATGAGATGAGGTGACTAGATTTATAACTGGGACAGCTAAAGGTGTTGCGAAGTATCCTGTCATTTTTCTTAGCTGCTGTCACTTGGTCATAGTAAAAGTACAAATAGCCGACTGAATGAATGAAACTTTAACCAGGAGAGCCTCATTAAGATGAAAAATCTCATTTCACATTACCACATACAGCAAAAAAAAAAAAAAGAGTTATTTCTGAAGTAACAGCCTAGCACAGCCTTAGCTTCTTTGCAAGCTGCTCAATATGAAGCTTAAAAGACAGAGAAACATTGAGCACAAACCTGAGGTATTTATAAGAAGATACCGACTCAATCACATCACACTGAGCTGTAAAAATAGACGCCAGGTTCTGTGGCATCTTACTACCTTACCAAACGAACTAACAAACAAACAAACTTACAAACTGACATAAAATTCTAAAAAACTAGTCGTTCCGCAGATTTGTACCGTTGTTTTGAATGTGTTGCTACGGTCGTTGCGATGGATTGTTTGCACCTCGGGAAAAATGGTGTCATATTTCACTGACGCGTGATGTCAGCTTGTGTGAACCTGTGCCCTAGCGGTGTGCATACAGGACTAGCAAGTGCAACAGTTGATATCCGAGAAGTTTAGAGGTTGGTGTTGATTTTTTTTTTGTCTTCTCCAAGCCCAAGACTCAAGCAGAAAGATGCCAGGTGTGGATAAGGCACGAGAACACCTACATTTGTTCTAAAGTGAGGTGCTAACTAATGTTAGCTAACCATAGCTCTGTGTGCTGGGTAAGACAACATTAGCAAACAAAGAGGTCTCAGTAGTAGGTCACTTCTGTTAAACATTGAGCCACTGGGTAATATTTAGGCAAAGTGAATACCAGTTACAGCAGAGTATGTGATTATTTTAAAGTGAAGTATCAACACACGGGCTGCTTGACGCTTGCATTGAGATCTGTGAGCTCTCCCCTCTATTTTAATGTCCTCTACATTTGAACTCCAGCATTTGATTTGGTAAATGAAACTCTTGAAGTCATACTGGAGATCTTTCTGTCCACTCCTTTGGATATATCTGAAGAAAATGTCCAGAAGTTAGCAAATATTTCCTTAGGAATATCACTCACCGAACCACTAAAAACTGCATGTTTCTCATTCTATGAGGCAAAGCTTGACAGGCGCAGCAACAGTCACCAAGGGGGGCGGGGCTTAGCAAAGGGTCAATTGGACATCATTTTGGGGAAACCTGGCCTTGTAAAAAGAGATGGCAGTCATCCTCCTTTTAGTGGTGCAGCTCTTTAATGGAGTTCAAACTGGTCTGCACTTTGGCCTCAGCTGGTTGGAAATGCTGCAGCACATGAAGTGAAGAGATCACAGGACTGTCTCGTTAGCTTCTCTGCATCTGCTTCTCAAATCAGAACAAAATTCAAGCACCAACATAACATCTGGACTGTATTCTTTATTCTATTTTATTTTATTTTATATTTTGCTGCTTTTATTTAGTATTATTAATATATTTTTGTGCTACTATTTAAATCTATTATAATTTTTATACCTCTTACCTGGCATTCATTGTGGACAGCAGAGTGGGAATTTCATCATGCAGGGAAACATGTTTCTCCATGTGCAAATGACAATAAACACTTTGAATCTTGAATATCTCACAGAGCTTATAGCGCCTTATAACCCTCCCTAGAACAGCCAGCGACCTGCTCGTGGTACCATCAGTCTGTAAAAGTAGTCTGGGAGGTAGACCCTTCAGTTATCAGGCTCCTCTTCTCTGGAACATTCACCACCTTCCACTCCCGACATGTGTTGATGAGAGTTTGATTTAACAAAGTGGCTCATGTTCTGTAGGGCTGTAAGCTCCCGCCTACTACATTATCTGATTAACAGTAATGATATGACTGATGGAGCGATCGTCCAATCACCTGCCATGTATGCTGCTGCCCTCCCCAGACACTTTCTATGGGCTCTTTCCCAGACGGACTACAGAGATATAGTGAACGGTCCATCTGGTGATCATATGAAATGTTTTGTTCTGGTTAACTGCTGCCAATCCCTGATGCAAAATGTGTTCATGAAACTAAAACATTTACCCGCCAGCTTCTTTTACTGTGATCCAGACACACAACATGAAACAGAAACCTCCACTGCTGCCCAAGAAGAACAGATATAATGGACTGAGATGGTAGAGTTAGACTGTGTCTGTCTAAAAATAGTGGGACACAGGTAAAGTGAGTTATATCAGCCAATTAGAAGCAAGCTACTTTTAGCTGCAGTTCTTTAAGCAACCACTAGGTGGGGCCTTTTCCCAACATGTTATGACATAAGGAATCACTATGATCACTATGAAAGAATTATTATTATTTCTTTTTTCTCATTATGTCATAATACTTGAAGTGCAAACACAATCCTGCAGCACAGCAGGCAGACTCAAACAGCATGACCATGAAGCTCTACCTTTTTTGTGATCAACTTTTTTAATTGAATTCTAACAAATAACATACAACAAGAACAAATAAAGATGTGAGCTACATTCAAGATGCCATTGCCAAATGAAATAAGACAGAGAATTAGAATAGACAGAGGTTTAACATAGACATGTAATACAATAAAATAAAATGAAAAAATATATATGCATGTGTGCAGTTTTCTGTTCATATTTTAGTGATTATAGTTGTTCAGTAGAAAGTGGATTTGAGAGAGTAGTGATCAAACTAACCCAAGTTTGGATGCCCGGGCTCTGTTAATTATAGCAAGCGATCTCTCTATGGGAGAAATGTCTCTAAAATGATTAAACCATTCTGATATTGTTGGAGGGTTAGCAGAAAACAGGGACTGAATTATGGTCTTTTTTGCCGCTGTTGAACCTGCAAACACAATTCTTCTAGCAATGAAACTAGTATTATCTCTAAGTTTGATATCATCATTGGATAAGAGTAAAGAGGATCTTTTGGGAGCTTTTTCTAAACATTTGGTGATTTTAGACCAGAGAATAGCAACAGGGGGGCATTCCCAAATATAAGAAAATAGGTACCAACAGTATTTAAGTTGCATTTAGTACAGTTGGGGCTATCTGTGAGCTTCATTTTAAGGTGTCTATAAGGTGTAGCATGATATTTAACTACAAAATTACAATGAATTACTTAATGAGCTGGGTTTTTTGATGATGTACATATGTTTTTACAAATATTATCCCAGTGTAAAGCAATATTTTGTCCTTGATGATCATGAGTCCAGGATTTGATGACCCCGAGAAGTTCAATCCTTTTAGAAACCAGGTCCGAGTAAATGGCAGAGACTAGTCCAGTAGACTTTTGTTGAGGGTTTATCCAGATATTTAGTGGATGAGAGGACAGAGGAAGGTCCCATGGTACTCCGCTGGCATGGATTGATGCCCTTAGTTGCAAATATAAAAACCAGGAGAACCCGAATGGTGATCCATAAGCTGTTGCAATGAAAGTCCATCTCTCTTATATAGGTGCGAAAGTCTGTGTGATCCCTTAGAGAGCTCAAACTTTTTATCTCTTTAAGAAAAGATTTTCTCCTCGGTGTGACCTGATCTCTAGACTGTGCTCATGGCTGTGCCAATTAAGTGTAAAAAATTATATTTTGAATACCATAAAAATTAAAGACTTTAAATGAATTGAAGTCTGTAATTCACTAATATGTTCTGGGATTTTTACTGCACCACTCTACAGAGAAATGTGATCATCATACACTTATGACACCTCCAACCATCACTGTGTGCATGTGGTGAGACTAAGAGTGAATAGTTTATAAATATATAGTTCATAGGTGTTGAAGCATTTTGAGATGTCGATGACTGTGACTCATGGGCCAATAAAAGGACAGATTTGTCTAACTATTATTAAGGTATATCTTTCATGAACAGAGCAGGCTGACTGAATCCTAACCGTCTCTCCTTCACACTCCACATGCCGACATATCGACAGACTGCTTAAGACAGAGCCTCAGTGTGGATTCAGAGCATTAATGCATGAGGGCAGAAAGAGGGAGAGAAGGATGAAACAGGGAGAGCGCGGAGGAAGGATGAAGATAATGAGGCAGAAAAGGACGAATGAGAAACCAAGAAGGAACGCTCTGGGCAAAAAACCACAGAAGGACGAGGAGACACAGAGCAATTAGACGACAGGGCCAGTATCAGCGAGCCTTGAGAGGGAAGATATGATAGAAGGACACAAAAGTGGAGCAGTTAGAGCTCAAAACAAAACAGGAGGAAAACCCTTAGAGAGAGATTAAGACACACAGAAAGGAAGGGAGCACATCTGCCTCTAAGGACTTCATTAAAATATTAACTCTGCTTCACTTTTTTAATTGCATGAAACAACAGCAATGCAAATTGGACAAAATCCAACTTTAATGACATGCTGTTCATTCATTCTAACAAGAATGCATTTCAGAAAACCCTGAAACTCTTTGTTTTAGTGTGTGTTTCCACGGTAACTGCATTTAAAATGGAAAATAAGTCTAAAGTTTGCTCTCTGCAGCAGTCTGTGTCACACTGAGCGCTGAGACAGTGCTGGGGAAGTTACTTTAAAAAGTAGTGTTTGCTTGTTACTTCTGAAAAAAGTTACTCGTTACTTTACTTAGTTACCCTCCATGAAAAGTAACTTTTCACATTACTTGTTACTTTTACATTGCTCGACTTTGGACAGAACCTCATATCTGTTCCTAAATGTGAAGGCCTACATAAAGTTCTACTACAGAGAACACAAGTTATTTCTTTTGTGCTCTTTATTTTACAAAATCATGTCACATACCCTGTGGAATCAGAGCTCCTGTCCAGTGTTTCCACATTTTGCTTCTGAAATAAGCAACCAGGTTGATAAAAACAAGCCCAAAATAAGCAACCTCCAGCTATTTCCTTTCCTAATGTGATATATTACCTTTTAAAAAGAGAAATCTACATAAAGTGTGTTAATGTTCGTCTACGTTACATTTCAATATCACAGCGCCAAGCATCTATTCAAGAAAAGAACTTATAATAAGCAGATCTGGCAACTTTGGCTCTGGAGCATGCTCCATGTGCGTGAGTGTGTTTGGGGGCATGCACGATAACCAGGAAACGAGGAAGTGGACAAACTGCTTACTGCAGTCGTGTTTTGTTTTATTGTTAGGAGCTGGAAGATAATCAGGAGGATTCACACAGACAGAAGAGCCCCAAGAAGAAACTTCACCCCAAAAACAAGCCCCCCAAAAAAAAACATGCAGCCGTGACTCACAAGATTTTAGAAGCTTATAATGAGCAGACTTGGCAACGCTGCTCATGTCTAATGCAGCAGCTGAGAAGGCAGCTTCAGTGTCAGATCTGTCTGTGGGAAAAGTAATGTTGCGCCGCATTAAAAAAGTAACTATACGTTTTGTTACCAAATCTTTATTAGTCGTGCGTTACTTTACTTTTTACCCAAAAAAGTAGTTACTTTACTGTAACGGGTTGTTTTGCAATGCGTTACACACAACACTGGTGGCTGACGAGCTCAAGCTGTGCCTACGTTGTACCTACATCTCTGCTGTCAGCTCTGCAGCTTGTAGAAAAACAGGTGAGACTTCTGGGTAGGAGATGAGCAGCTCTTGCAGGCTGTCTGAAAGCTCTGATTTAACATGTTTGAACAAACACATGCACCGCTGCCGTCACACGGTTGAAGTGCGTCCAGTTAGCCTGACCTGCACACAGTGTCGGGTACATTACCTCAAAAAAGTAATTAGTTATAGTTACTAGTTACTTTCCCCCAAAAGTAACTGAATTACTAATGGAATTACTCCTTCATAAATGTAATTAGTTACCAGGTAAAGTAATTGATGCGTTACTTTTTTGAAAAATCTTTTTCCTCTTGAACTGTGTGTCTCTGTCTCTGTGTCCTTCCTTGTTGTTACCTGCAGCAGCTCTGACATCATCAGTTCTCCAACAACACGTGCAGGGGGTTTGCCTGATAGACTAGAATGGGAGCAAAGTGCTCCACAGTAAGCTTCACCAACGCACAGCGCTGCGTTGGTGAGAGCCAGCGCGCGCCAAGGTGCTGGAGATTTGCTTCAGATCTATTTTTTGCGCGGCCACGTCCAAACCTCGTAAATTCACTGTTGTTAAGAAAGCACCAGACAGGAAGTCAATGTGTGGAGTATCCGGAAGTTTCAAAATAAAACAGAATGCACGGACTCCTGTACGTAAATTTCCTCAATTGTTTATCATTATGTAAAAACCGGGGGCACGAGCATCAGGTCAGCAGTCGGTCAGAGGGTCCCAGAGGCAACACGACACCATGGACGAAGAAAAGTGAATCATAGAGGTACAGAAATATATAAGATTGTACACATGACAAAACATCTTTTCTACACGGATATAGGTGGATAGAAGCTGAATAAATCACAAAGCTGTGTGGTTGGGACCAGCAGAGGGACCTTAGAGAAGTGAAGTGAGGCGTTGTTTATTTCTTTTCTCAGTGTATAACATGTTTTATGAGCGTGTGACATCGCTGTGCTCATCATGAGAGCCTGTGGCTCTCCGGGGATCAGCCCTCCGGGGCTCGGCGCTTCCGTGTGCCGTGGAATTTGAGGGTGAGGCTGGTCTGATAACAGCTGCTTAACATCGGTGCAAAGTAACGCGACACATTTCCCTGTTAGTAATGGTAACGGCATTGTAACGCATGAAAAAGTAATTAATTAAATTACCCGTTACTGAAAAAAATAACGCCGCTGGTAGCGCCGTTATACTCTAACGCCGTTATTACCAACACTGCGTGCACATGCCTGAAAATGTAAGAGTGTTTCGTGTATTAATAACTACATTAAAGACTTTATTCACAGCACAAATCAGAAAATAACTGCAAAAAAAGAACATGGGATTTGTTCTGTTAGAAATTAACCCTGCCAATAGTTACTATCAGAGATCAACAGGGGGCCCCTTTAATACATAATCAGTGGAAGAAGCTATTACGTCTATTATGATGGGTCTGAATCTCACTGGAGGTTTTGGCTTCATTACTTCTGATGTTTATGAGTTATAAAGGTTTCTTACCACCCACTCTTACACAGTCTTTGGGTTATTCTGCCATTTGTGTGTTTGTGAGGGTTCTTTGGTTCAAATTGTGCTTTTTCTGGTTACTTCTTTTTGTGCTTTGTCATCTATCATTATTTCACAGCCTTCAGTCTCTCTAATCCTCCACTGTGTTTTTAACCACATTACCGTAACACTCTGGTGAGCTGTGACAAATATTCAGGTGTACCATGAGAAATTATTCAATTTCCCTTAATTGGTCTAAAAACGTTTTGCAAACAAATTTGTTTTTATCTGCAAATAATTAGCTGGTGTTGAGCGTCTGTGCTGTAATCTAAAGGCCAGGTTTCACACTGAGAGACTTCATTGCACTGATCACCATCTGGCGGCCCGGGGGCCACATCAGGCCCCCCATAGCTTTGTACATGGCCCCTGTATGATTATAAAATTCAGAAACATTCAGGGCAAAAGTTATGTTGTGGTTTCACAGGCATCTTTCTGCTGATAAATCCACAAACTACTGATGAATTTCCCCAAAACATCTTTGATTCAAACGGTTTCATCAGGCATGACTCCATATTAAAACTGTTTTATATAAAGTCACCCGTAAGAGAAAACAAGGACACTGGAGCCAAACAAAGAGCTGGAAAATATCATAGTCCATTACAGTAGAGTATCTCCTTGTAGGTTGCACCAGCATAGGTGATAGGGACTGATCTCACTTTTAAAGGCAAAGGAATGCAAACAGTTTTGAGGAAATCCAACTATGTTACTCACAAATACTTCACTAGATTTATTTTAGAGTCCGGCCCCCCTAACATGTGTCAGGAAAGAACTGGCCCTTGGATAAATGTAGATGATGAACCCTGCTTTATGTAATTGTATTTACTGTATAAGGAGCTACAGAATGTCGTTTTTGTCACATTTGTGGTTGGTGGTGTCCCTCTTGATTCTTTTCCATGAAAAAAATGTACCATGGCTGAAAAAAGTTTGAAAAAAAACACTGCTCTGAGGGTTGTGCCTCTTAGATATGAATGGTCTAATGGCTTTGCTACGATCCTAACCTCTAAGATTAAATTGCTTTATTCACCTCATCTTGCCAAAGTCCTAAAAGGTCTGCATTTTTTTCCACTTAGTCGAGAAACAGGGTGCAGAGAAGCGCAGAGAGGTGCATCCACGCCTCCGTCCCTGCCCCTTGCTCATGTGCCAGAGAGGGAGGAGAAAAGGCGTGAGTGGGTTTAACACAGCCACGTGTTGTCTTCACCAATCAAATAAACGCCTCTCCTTGCCTTTAAATGCGCTGCAGGCGAGGCGCAGCAACTGATTGGTCTGACTGATCTCCGCCACCATGGTCACAGTGTGCTGGAAAGACCCGGTAGCGGAGACGGTCAGAGCTGCTGTCACCGTTACAGCAACTTAGAGAGCAGAGGGGCTATCGAGGCATGCATGGGAGGGTACGATGCACGTCGTTGTGTGAACCATCTCACAGTACAGATGTAATCTGTTCCTGTTTCATAAATAGGTGCACATAATTAAGTGACAGTTACATTTAAACACAGCAGCAGGCTAATCCATTCATCATGCTTGTGATCCACTTGCACTCCTGGTTTGTCGTCAAACAGCAGAGCCTTTAGTGATATACTGTAAACTCTCCTGGTGTCTCCTCCTCATCCTCCCTACAATAATGTACTCCATCTGTTTAGATCATGTTAAAAATAAAGATTAAAACAGAGGAATATGGGCAATCACAGGTAAATCCTTAAGACACAGAGTGACATACATTATCTTCTCTCTTTTTTCTTCCTCTTTTCTGATGAACTTAATGAAATGAGAGAAGCCAGATATATACTCAGTATCAGATGTTACGGCGGTTTATTGTTGACTTGTAAGATGTGCATCAAACTTGCAGCTGCCTTCAGGTTAAGTTTCCATTATGACAAACGGCTTTAATCCGACATCAGATGTGACGGGACAGTTAATACAGATACAAATGTATATGCTGGTTCAGACGGTTACATTAAATAGTGATTGATTTGATTCTTTATTGGTTTAAAATGTGACTGAAACTCTGGAGACCTGCCTCTGAGGCTTTGGTGACGTGTGTGCACATGTGCGCCCGTCACCAAATCACATTCACCGGGTGCACTTTGCCTGCTGAAAGAATAGACCAGGTTGGAGCTCGTGAGCTTTTCACATACCTTCCATGCAGTATTTGGCACAAAATTGTCACTGCGCCAGCCTGACTCTGTCGCCACCTCCCCCTGGTGCGCCGCCACACCCATCTCGGCACAGCCGGTCTACCAAATTGCCAAATTTGGGCTCTAATTTCTGAAATAAGAGCCCAAAACCTCTCCTTATCATCTGGCTAGGGATGAGTGATCTTTCTACAGAACAAGCTGGTTTATCAGTGGACTGATGCCTTTTACAATCACACACTAACATCTGTTCAACAGAGGATTGATACTGCCAGAAAAGCCGACATTAAACTCACGTTCTTTGTTTCGTCCACACAAATCTGAACACTCAGTGTGGATCACATGATAAACAGCAGGGACACTTTTCCAACAAGTGACTTTGTTTCACACAGAAGCCTTACAGAGAGCTGAACTTCAGGGCAGAAAACTTCACTCTGGTAATATCCTCAGCTGTTTCCTCATGCTGGAGTGGGATTTCATCATCACCTCAGAGAGCTGCTCGGCTCGCTCGGCTGCCTGAGCCCTGATAGCGGGGCGGACCATTATGTGAACAGAGCCTGGCTCAAATTGATTTGTGTTTCACATTATGCAAAGTTTAACTCCTCTGCCAACACACTCTGTATGTGACTCACCTCACCTACATTAGCATTCCCACCTGCAGCCTGTGTAGCTCAGGCCGCAGGCAGAAGGTGTGGACTTCACTCTGTTAAACAATAAAGTCAATTGAAATATGTACCTTTAGCAGCATTCCTCAAACAAACATTGAATAAGCTGAAACCATCTGCATGAAACATCTGTCAGCTCGTGATCTGTGAAACAGGGCTGGGTTCACTCTACTGAGGACAGCCGGGTCACACTGACCTGCAGAAAACTTCAACTTAAATATCTCAGATCTGCAGCCTCAGCTTCATGAGCACCGCAGGAGGTCCTTATGGAAGCTGTTTGAGCACAAAATTAATATTAGTGATATCAACCGTTGTTCAGCTCTACTCGTACTCAAATTTGCAGTACAAGTACTCAATTTTGGTGTACTAGTGTGCAAGTAGACTTTACTACTAAAGCAAAAAGTGCCACTAGTAGTACTAGTAGACAAAAAAAAAGGTTCACTAGTAGTACTAGTAGACTCTTTTAAGTCTACTAGTACCACTAGTGAACTTAAAAATGTTCACTAGTACTACTAGTAAGCCTTTTATGCTAACAAGGGGGCAGAAAAAAGCTAATTCAGGCTTCCCATTGGCTTTGAAAATATAACCACCAATCAGGGTGCCCGCTTTCGTAATAATCCCTTCTTCTTAATTTGCATTAGGTCTACTAGTACTACTAGTGATTATTTTGGCTTTACTAGTACTACTAGTAGACTAAAAGCATTCTACTAGTACTACTAGTAAGATATTTTGAGTTTACTAGTGGTACTAGTTAAAGGATAAGTTTGGTTTCTACAGCTTTCACATTGTTTATAGAATGAAGTAGAACAATATACTCACCCAGAAGGCTTTCCTGATCCAAACAGTGCTTCAGGAGATATTTAGATCCAAAATCGAGCAGCGGACATCCGTATAATGGTAGCTCACGGGGCATGTATAGCGCCGCTCCTAAAACTACATTAATCGTCCAAAAACTCATTTGCGCAGTACTCTCTGGAGAGCTGTTCTTCTCTTTGCCTCCGCATCCTCCTTTCGATGAGCTCCTCATCTGTAAACTCTGGCTTGAAACTGTGAGGACACCAATCATATTCAAAGTTCTCCTCCACAACATCTTCATCCGATAGATATTCGTCCATTTTGCACAAAACTGAAAGAAGAAAGTTGTTGTGTAACCGGCGGTCGCCCCTGAAACAATGAGCCGTACTGCACATGTGCAGAGGCAAACATTCTTCTTCTTCAGTTCAGAGGTCAGCACAGTCACAAAAACATGTCTGGAGTGACACAGACTGTAATGGAGGAGTAGGGTGAGCGGACCATGATGAAATATTGGTGAAACTAATGAGTTTTCGGATGATTAATGCAGTTTTAGGAGCGGCGCTATACATGCCCCGTGTGCTAACATTATACAGATGTCCGCTGCTCGATTTTGGATCTAAATATCTCCTGAAGCACTGTTTGGATCAGGAAAGCCTTCTGGGTGAGTATGTTGTTCTACTTCATTCTATAAACAATGTGAAAGCTGTAGAAACTGAACTTATCCTTTAACAAAAAATTGTTTGCACACTAGTGCGCAAGTACACCTTACTAGTAAAGCAAAACTGTTTACTAGTAGATAATTTAATGTTAGTAGTACTAGTAGTACAGCTCTGAGTTTTTTGCTAGCAACATTTTCTTAGTCTACTAGTAGTACTAGTAGGCTTAAAAGAGTCTACTAGTACTACTAGTGACACTTTTTGCTTCACTAGTACTACTAGTGACACTTTTTGCTTTAGTAGTAAAGTCTACTTGCACACTAGTAAACCAAAATTGAGTACATGTACTTCAAATTTGAGTACTAGTAGAGCTGAACAAGGGTTGATATCACTGATATTAATTTTGTGCTAAAAGGGCTTCCGTAGTCCTTCCTGGGGTTTTGATTCCTGACTCCTGTGTTCATTACAGCCCAAACCTCTGCAGCACAACACGCCACAGAGCTCAGACCATCTCAAACTCTTCAACATGACAATGAGTTTACTGTACTCATGTGGCCTCCACAGTCACCAGATCTCAATCCCATAGAGCACATTTGGGATGTGGGGGACTAGGGGATTTTCATAATGGACTTGGAGCTGACTTCACATCAGAATGGACCAAAATCTCCGAGGACCATCCCCATCCCCATCCCCTTTTCAAACCTGTTCATGGTCAGAATTGGCTGAATTAAAGTGGAGGACATTAACCCTTTAACTCCCAGCTCAACTGTTTGGCAGAGGTCAATAAAGTCAGGAATGTTTAATATGTTAAAAAAGTAACACATTGTTGTTTCTGTCAACTTTTAGGATACAGAATAAAACTGCAAAACAAACCAAAAGAACTCACATTTTCTTTGTGTGAAATTAAAATGTTAAAAGCATAAAGCTGTTATTATTAATACGTCATTATTATTTAATTACTTTACCACTGACTGATATGATTTATACTTAAAAAAACTGTTATTCCTCAAAATCATTTTTGTGTTTTTGTCAAGCTCGGTTTCATCTATTTTATGTGATTTTGATTGCTATTTTATTTACAAACATTTCTGCCTTTTCTAATATTCCCCTATTTGTGCATTTTAATGTCATCACACTATCAACTGTTGGCTTTTTAAACCTTTAAATTCAACACCAAGAAGAAATGTTTTTGGTTTCTTTGTAGTTTTCTCTGTTCTCTGAAATGTTAATGGAATTAAACAATTATTTAATTTGTTCTGTTTTTTACAACATAAAGGGCCTGATCTACTGAGATCCAAAATGCCAGGTGCTAAATTGTGCGCAAACTAAAAAGTTGCACATGCTATTAGTGGGCGTGTTCCGGTTCTTTTATCACTGCGTGTGCGATTAATAACAGGAGCTAAAGTGGTGTGTCCGCCCTCTTTAAAAGAGAATTTTGTGTGTGTTACCTGCTGTCAGCATGGAGAGTTTGGAAGAGCAGAGAGGCCGTAAATAAAAATAAAGTCTGAAGCCGTGGAGTTTGAGGCCCACAAACACACATGCAGTCATTTTTTTGTCGCATGTCATTTTGACAAGATCCTCACTTTTCCCTCATGCCATATTCCTCTCTGTCATGTTTAATTTTTCTTTTCCGATTGAAATGAAACAAAATCTAAATGCAGCATTAACACAGTTACACAGCTTCATCATCAATCACCTCTCATGTGAAGAGTCCTTCATAATGACAAACAGCCTCCAAGTCTTTCTGTTTTTCATCAAAAAATTTAGTCAGTGATGAAAAATATTCGGTTAATGTGACCACTTTTGGTCACCATGATCACAGCCTCCTGTTTGTAACACTGTGCCTTTTTTTGCACCTACTTTTCAAATGTACTAAATTCAGATGCAGTCACTTGCAGGTAGGGTTGGGTATCGATTCAGATTTTCTGGATCGATTCGGTATTAAGAGGTCTAAAATTGATTCGATTCACGATTCGAAATTTGTTCAGTCTGGGTTATTTCAGTGAAAATAATGCTGTAAATGACTTTTTGACCTGGTTTATTATTAAAACTGTTTTTACATTTAGAACTGAACCCAAAGCAGTTATGATAATCACATATTTACCTCCGCCAAGGAGGTTATGTTTTCGGGAGAGTTTGTCTGTCTGTGGAAAAAATAACTCAAAATGTTATGGATGGATTTTGATGACATTTTCTCGAAATGTTCAGCATGGGAAAAGGAAAAACTGATTTGATTTCAGTGTTTATCCGGATCACAAAATGTGATTTCTGTGAATAACTACTGAACAAAAATAAATATCATTATGTATCCAGTTGCTAATGGTATGTTTTCATGGTCAATAGATATAAATATTTAGATGAAATAAAGGTAGGACTAATATTTATGGTAAAAATCACAATATGGCTGAGAACTGTGGCGCTGGCGGAGGTCTGCGCTCTCCGAGAGCTTTTCTAGTAATGATATGCATTAATGCATATTCTGAAAGTTACTTGTTTTTTGTCCATCTTGTCTTTTCTTTCATGCTTGTTAAATCTGAAATATGTCCAAAGGTCAACTTTTAAACTTTAAACATCTCAGAGATCTTGTTCAGTGGAAAGCAGAGCTAAACGCGAGACTAGCAGAGTTGATACCACAGGCTGCTTCTCTGACCATCCAATGAAGAAAAAACTACCCACGTTAAAAGATCAATTGCTGGATTTTATGGATCGATTATGAACCATTTAAAGGGAAATCGATTAAAATTGATTAAATCGTTGTTTTTTTTAAACCCAGCCCTACTTGCAGGCTTGATAAATCCCATTGCGGGTACTAAATGATCATATTTGCATCTCCTTCTCCCAGTATTTTGCTTGTTCTGATGATCTGCATGTATTCTGCATATTCATGAGGGCAAACACACTAAATGGACTGCATGTGCTGTTTTGCTCATCTGACAGACGCAATCCTCAGTGCACCCTGTTGGTAAGTCAGATTTAAGCTCCATCAGGTTTGCACGTGTTTTTATACATGCAAACCTTTCATAGATCAGGCCCTGTATATCCATGAAATTACTGATGACCTCTGCATAACAGTTGAGCTGGTAGTTAAAGGGTAAAGATGAAGAGGTCATGACTGAAGGTTATGATTCACGTCATGATGCCACACAAACATGAAGCTCGCTGAATTCACTCACCCCCAGCTTGCGGCTGCGCATGCGGACGTAGCCCTGCTTGACGATGTCGTTGAAGTTGGAGGCCATCTTTGGGGGGGCGGTAACCGGCTGGCCGTCCCTGTGGAGACCATCCAGATGTTTCTTCTTCAGCTGGCAGTCCCGTCCTTCTCTTACCGTCCTGTGGATCCTGAAGGACCTCTCGTCCGCCCTCCTGGTCCTGGACCTCCTTCACATCTCGCAGCCTCTCCGTCGCCTCCTGCCTCCTCCTCCGTCGTTCAGTCTGAAGCAGGAGGGGCTCCTCTGGTCTCTGACTGTGGATCTCTAAGAAAGAGGCAGAAGTGCATTTACAGTTTAGATGTATAATTCATGACGTGAGGAGACATGATGGTCCATTATTCATGCTGGTGGCAGACATGGTCCATGAGGCCGTTAGCGACCTGCCATGAGCGTCAGCTTCTATGTGCCTTCACTCTTTAACCTGTGTTTGGAGCAGAGTCAGCCCGGGCCACGGCTAGGCCTGTCACCATAACAAATTTTGATGGACGATAATTGTCCAAAAAATTATTGCCGATAAACGATATTATTGTCAATATTATTTTGAAACATTTTTTCATTAATGTAATTATAACATATGTCATAATAAAGTGAGCACACAGATCAAAAGCAATAAACTTAAACTTAATTTCTTAACTGTAACTGAAAGGTTAAGATCTTTAAATAAAAAATAATAATATAAAAAAAATAATTGTTGCCCTTTTCCCCCATATGCTCTGCTGCAGTTGTGCCTGTGAGTCAGTGTGCAGGGGTGAGTATGTTCACACCAAAGGAGGCAATCATGTGCCAAAGTTTGGGCAAATACAACTAGGCCTGTCACGATAACAAATTTTGCTGGACGATAATTGTCCGTAAAATTATTGCCAATAAGCGATATTATTGTCAATATCATTCTGAAACATATTTTTTTCACTATATGTTGTAATAAAGTGAGTACAGCATATCAAAAGCAATGATCTTTAATTTCCTAAGAGTATTTAACTGTAAATGGAAGGTCAAGAGCGTTTTATTAAAATAAGTAACAATATAACAAATTTAACAACAAAAAAAGAAAAAAGCCCAATGAAAATGAAATGGACTCTCTTTAGGGAAATTGCATGGAAATAAAAATAATTATACAAATCAAAAACAATAAAAAATAGACCCTGTCCCTGTAAAGAAAAAATAAAAACTCCAATAAAAACACACACAACAAAAAAAAGAAAAAACAATTTAAAGAAATTGAGTTTATATAGTTCAGGAATTATTTGTGACATTTACTTTTCCCTGTTATTGTACCTTCTATCAAATGTTTGTAACATTTCAACCGTAGTGAAGGGCTGCATTTCTTTTGTAATGTAGCGCATCATTTTGCTCTGTTTTATTGATATTTACTTTGCAGACCAAACGCCTCAGTAAGCGCTGACTGTCAGGACGAAGGCTCCGCTGCACCTCCCCTTCTTCTTCTTCTTCACCACTACTTTCAAACAAATATGACATATCAGCTCGTCGGTGTTCATGAGCTCACACCTTGTTCATTCTGTTTAAAACTAAAATATTCCCACACTGGGGCTGTGGCAGTCGGCTTAGGAACCGTATCTTTCATGCCATCATTCATGTTAGTGTTTGTTTCCTTGTTACTCCTCACAACGCTCACTTCAGCTCTCTGTGTGTATACGCATGAGTGGCCCCGCCTTCCCCTTAAAGGTGTAGTCACCATTCTTCTAATCTTCTAATCAAATGCGCTATTTGTCAAATTCACCGTATTTCTCCTCTCCATCCACAAGATGTCCCCACTGACAGCATGTTGATAAAAAGTCTGGTTTCAATACACAGCCTTGGCTCTGAATTTCAGCAGGTAAATACTGTGGCTCGGGCCAAGTTGCCAAAACAGAGTACAGCCCCCCACATCCAGGGGGCGATCATACTCATGCGCAGATCAGGCAGAGGGGGAGGGGGAGTAGTAGGTTGCGTAGCGAGCGCAGTTAGCGTAAGAGAGAGATACAATATGTGCAGTAGCAATGGCTGAAAAACAGCCCAAAAGAAAAAGGTCAGAGGGGTGAAAAGTGAAAAAGAAGGACTATGACCATGAAAGAGCGAAGACCCGGGTCAATATTGGTGTTGTTTTCTGACAGTGGAGGGAACTCCTCTAACTGAAAGACCTGAAAACGGACACGGATGTTGCCGTCTTTCTGTTGGATAGGTTAGCAACATTAGCTTTGTGGTGCTTCACATAACAGTAACAGCAGTCGGGCATTCATCTTATTGTCTAATCTACCAAAATTTACTGTTGTTGTGATGTTATCAATAACGGCAGTCGAGCTGTCTGACAAGTCGGGGTTACCTTAGCTACGCTGGTCAGCTACGCAGTTTCTACGGCCGTTTCCATGACGATGCACGTCCATCAGCTTTCGGGGGTGGAGCCAGGGGTGAGGTATGAAGGGAGAGGCGGGTCTAAATTCGTTTATAAACAACCTCTCCACTCGTTTTCTCCCACATCGCTAACTACACCTTTAAAGATTGAATGAATGACAGATGCTCACTCTGCTATAAATCCGCTATAGAACCAATGCACCCAGGTGTTGAGGCAGTTGCACAGAGTGAACCATCTTCTCATCCAGCCTGTTTGGTAGACATGCATGCACGTGTCAGTTTAGAGGCCGACAAACTTACCGAGGACGTTTTTATTTATCATGCAGTTAATTTATTTATTGATTATCGGGACAGGCCTAGCCACGGCTGAAGCTGTGCTGCTCTGCAAAGATCACAGAGAAGAAGCATCCCCTCTAAAACCATTTTCTGATCAGAGCAGCTCTCCACAGGGCTGTTTCCCTGCTTCAGCCTGGTCCTGTTTCCTTTTCTAACAGTCTTCATGTCCTCATCAGAGCGTGCTGCTGAATATGAGGTTACAGTATTAACACCTCCAGGCCAACATGGATCGTGTTTCTGTTGATGTTCTCGTGTGTCACAGCTGCTCTGATCTCATTACCGAGCGTCATGTGAGGTGTAACTCAGAGACTCTGCAGCTTTACTCTATTTCCTTGGACAAACCCTCTGCTCCTGTGACCTGGTACCACATCTATGAACTCACATGGTCAGTCCAAACAGCTGTTTAGACCTTCAGCCAGTCAGGCAATTAGCACGGTAACTTTGATCATATCATCAACGCTAGTGCAAAACCACACACACATACTGAGCTCAAGCCTTATGGACGTGGCTGACATCTCACATCTGAGGCAGAGAAGGTCCAAAAACATGACTGCAAAGTCTTTAACAGCAAATCAGTCAGACAGACAAAGATTAACCACAATATATTTACTGAATCCAGAAAACACAGAGACACACATGAGGAAATATACTGTAAAATTATGACGTGGTGCATAAAGACAATCTGGCAGAGAGGAGGAGGGTCTGAAATACACACAGGAGGGGGCACAGGTAAACGAAAGACCAGGTAAGGGATTTCAAAATACAACAGGAAGTGCACGACCTGACTGTGTTTGAAACCTGAATGTTGAATAAAACTCAACCTTGATCATTTCTAAATGGACGATGTGGGTCATAATGGAAAAGATACTAACTGGGCATGAAGCTTCTGCAACACCGACCCAGTGGTCTCTGTTTACACTTCACACTAGGGCTGAACAATTAATTGCAATTAACAATTAATCTCAATATGGCTTGTTGCGATTTTCAAATCTCAGAAGGTTCAATATTTTTAGCCCAAAATATGTTGAACATTTGGCATTGTAATGTAGCTTTTTGCAATTTCATCTATTCATACACTTTTTCTCACTTTTGGACCTTTTTTTTAACCCTGTTTTTACAACTTTATGCCTACTTTGCCCCCATTCATCTTTTTTGGCCACTGTCAGAACCATTTTTGGAATTTTTACATGGTTTTTGAAATTTAATTTCAAATTTAATTCCCAATTGTGTATATATATATATATATATATATATATATATATATATATATATATATATATATATATATATATATATATATATATATATATATATATATATATATATATATATATATATATATATATATATATATATATATATATAGATATATATATATATATATATATATATATATATATATATATATATATATATAGTCATGGAAAAAATTATTAGACCACCCTTGTTTTCTTCAATTTCTTGTTAATTTTAATGCCTGGCTCAACTAAAGGTACATTTGTTTGGACAATTATAATGATAACAACAAAAATAGCTCATGAGAGTTTAATTTAAGAACTAAGAACTATTCATTTTCCATGGTTTTCTTGATAATAACCAAAATTACTTAAATTCTTACATCAATAGCTATGGCATTGTACCGCCAAAAACACTACTTTTAAGCATTCCATGTTTTCTTTTCTGTTTACTTTAAACACATGATACACACAAGAGTTAATACTTGATTGCATAACCATTGTTTTTGATGACTGCAGCCATGCGTCTTGGCATGCTCTCCACCAGCTTCTGACATTGTTCTGCTGTCACAGCAGCCCATTCCTGTTGGACAAATTCAAACAAATTTTCTTTGTTTTTGGGCTTGTGGTTCTCCATTTTGAGTTTGATGATTTTCCACAGGTTTTCAATTGGATTAAGATCTGGTGATTGAGCAGGCCAAGGCATGGTGCGAATGTTGTGGTTCTCCATCCAGGCTTTAACTGACCTTGCCGTGTGGCAAGGGGCATTGTCTTGTTGGAAAATCCAGTCATTCGAGGCAGGAAAGAGTTTTCCAGCTGATGGAAGAAGACTGTTTTCAAGGGTAGTCCTGTACATGACCTGGTTCATTCGGCCTTCACACAATTGCATTTGCCCTGTTCCACTCAGACTGAAACAACCCCAGATCATGACTGATCCACCCCCATGTTTTACTGTAGGGGCAAGACAGTCTGGGTTGTAAGCTTCTCCAGGCTTCCTCCTAACCAGTAAGTTGGCTGGAGTGGGCATCAATTCAAAATTGGATTCATCACTGAAGAGAACCTTAGCCCAATCATCAACAGTCCAATCCTTGTGGTCTCGAGCAAAAAGTAACCGGGCCTTCCTCTGCCTTTCATTGATGAAGGGCTTCTTGCGTGCTCTGTGTGACTTCAAAGCCAGCTTCAACAAGTCGGTTTCGAACTGTCCTTGCTGAACAAGTCACATTTCTCGACAGTGCCCACTCATTTTAAGGTCCCTGGAGGTCTGGCGATGATTCCTGACACAGGAAGCGGATGAGTGCAGTCATCTCGTGGGGTAGAAAGACGTTTCCTGCCACGGCCAGGTAGCAATTTGGTAGTGCCATGTTCAGCTTGTTTTTTTTTGTTGTAATGAACGGCTGTCTTGGAGATCTTCAGTTTTTTCGCTACCTGTCTTTCACTCATGCCAATTTCCAGCAGTGCCAAGATGGCTGCCTTTGTGGCTTCACATAATTCTTTTGTTTTAGGCATTATGTGAGAGCTGACAACTTCTGAGTTGTGCTACGGCTTGAATGTAAGCAGGAAACCACTCTAGGCCTTTGCATGTGCAGTGCTGCTTGTGACATGAAATGGCCTCTTATATATCCTGGGAATCAATTAAGCTTAAGAATGTCAAATAGGACATAAAGTATTATGTGACCAGCTGCATTTTTTGTTGTGTTCATTGTATTATACGTTTAGTGGTACCAGATATTAGAATGAACGAGAAATTGAAGAAAACAAGGGTGGTCTAATATTTTTTTCCATGACTATATATATATATATGTGTGTATATATATATATATATATATATATATATTTTTTTTTTTAAAGTTACTTTTTTTCTAGCTTTTATGGCCTTTATTATATAGGACAGCTGAAAACTGACAGGAAAGCGGGTGAAGAGAGGGGGGATGACATGCAGCAAAGGGCTGAGGTCGGGTTGAGGTCAGGATACGAACCAGCCGCTGCAGGGGGTTTGCAACCCCCGTACATGGGGCAGACGCTCTACCAACTGAGCTAATGTCCGCCCCATTTTGCACATATTTATTAATCTTTTTCCACTTTCATATCTATCTGAGTAGATCAGACCTGGAGGAAGAAATACAAGACACTGTATTGTCATTATCATTTAAACAGCTTACTGTGGTGAATATATTCATCTAAATATGTACATTACTCTTTAGAAAACATGTTTTTCAAATTGAAAAAACAATTATAACAAGCAAATAATGGCTATGCTTTTAATATCAACAACTGATCAAAGTGTGTGTACTGAAACAAATAATTCTGCAATAACATCTAACTCTACTAAAAATCAAACAAAGAAACGGATTAAAGCTGATTATTTAGAACTATTAAGAAATATTTACACTGTAGCCTGAGCATGACTCCATCTACAGTCTGTTTGATTATTTATAAGCAAGACCAGGGCTACGGTCGAATACTCACCTCCTAAATCCTTTCCTAACCACTTCTCCTTAACCCTTATGGAATATGTCATGAGGATAAGGAAAGGAGAAAGGAGACTTCAGAAGGACTTAGGAAAGGAAAACTGGCGTGCAGAGAGAATCCGACTACACTTTCTCTACGCTACGTCATCATGTGACGGCGGATGTTACTGCTGCAGTGAAACTACAATTTTCTGAAGATGGACTACAAAAGGCTCATCTTAGAAGAGCTGGTGTATGACAATGTTGTTCCTTTAGACAATTTGAACATGAACAACCCGGTAAAAATGAGGTGTGCATAACTGATGTTGAAGTGAGGATTTAAATAAATCTGTCCTCTCATTATCAACATGAACACCAATCAGTGCATGAAAATAAATGAACTGAAGGAAAGAAAGGCACAAACTGTTAAGACCACCATCTAATAAAGTACAAATGATTCATATTGAACCAAGTTTAAAACAGAATCAACATCAAATGTCTCATATCCTGCTCTCTTCAGAGAATCAGACTGCTGGAAAGTTAAGGCAGGTTTTGGTAAACTTTAGAAAGGATGAACAGCAGAGGGAACTCACATGGTCTGAGGGATTTGTTCTTATTATTATTCTGTTAAATTCTGATCACATGCTGTTTATAAAAGCTGTTGCTGTAGAGAATTGTGGGACAGAACAATCTCTCCTTTCTTAAAGGATGGTCTGGTGTATCCTATGCTAAAGGAGCTAATAAAGGAAGCATTGAGCCTCCTTTCCTAAGCATTTAGACTATTCCAACAGCTCTGATCATGAACTACTTCAGTTCATTTTACTCTGTTAGGAACCTTCCTAAGCAAAAAGGACTATTTCACTGCAGCCTGTGTCCTGACTTTCAACAGACTGCTAAAGTGACAATGGCCTCAGGAAACAGCGACACGGGTATCCTCCACCAGCAAAGACAAAAAACCCAGCTGGTGGATCGAAGGCTTGCTGGAACATGAGGGATCTTCTCAGGACCAGAGCATCATGAAGACCTTAATCCTCAGACTGATGCCCTCTGAAACGCCATGCTTATGCAGAACAGGAGTAAAAATGTTCATCCATCAGTCTGTCACCTACACACTTGTCCCATCGGTCACTGGACCCTTTATTGGACGTCAGCAGATTACAGGGCCAACATGTAGAGACCACTCACTCACACACACACTCACACTGAGGGCAGGTCACCCATCAAACATGGTTGTATCAGAATACGAGTATACGGCATTTGGATTGATGACAAAAGTACTTTTAGATATCATGTTTCTCAGTTGGTTAGTGAACTTTGACAAAAAATGGTTTCCTCTATAGGAACAGATTCTGTTTTCCTCTGCACTGCAGAAAAATTCTGGTTGAAGCTACAATTTCATCTGTGTTAGATTAAGGTGACATTTGCATACAACAGCCACACTGCATCCTTTACAATAAGGCTGTACGGTCGTGACTTTCAGAGAGGCGTGACCTTCACACATACATGTTTATTTATGAAGCTCTGCTTGAGATGCTTCCTCCTCACATCTCCTCCATGTCAGTCTGGTCCTGTGGAGCTCATAACACTCTACAGGTTCCAAAAAGTTCATTCTGAATTTGGCAGATCTGATTTTAATTTCTTTGCACCATCTGCTTGGATTTCACTGCAAAACACCTTAAAAATCAAAGATCTGGTCAGTGTCAGACATTTTAAAGATGCTATGAGGAGTTTCTAAGTAATTACAAAAAAGCCTCACTTTTAGATATATGCCTGATGGAAATACACACTTTGGGCTCTAATTTCGTAGACCAGGAGCAGTCGCACCTGCCCTGCGCCGGTCTTCGCCGCGGGGACAAGGTGTGACCAGCACACTTTACAAGTTTCCTGCAGTCCCAAGAGAGGCACACTCAAGGCGCAGAGAGGCAAAGAGAGGCGCATCCACGCCTCCGTCCCTGCCCCTCCGCGCAAGTGCCAGAAAGGGAGGAGAAAAGGCATGAGTGGGTTTAACACAGCCGAGTGCTGTCTTCCCCAATCAAATGAGCGCCTCTCCTTGCCTTTAAATGCGCTGTGGCCGAGGCACAGCGTCTGGTTGGTCTGAATGATCCCTGCCACCACGGAAACAGTGTGCTGGAAAGACCCGGTAGCGGAGACGGTCAGAGCCGCTGTCACTTCAGCAACTGGGAGAACGGACTGGCCATCGGGGCGCGCATCGGGGGCAACAAAGCGCGTCACTGTGTGGGCCAGCTCCAGGGCCAGGACAGATGTAATCTGTTCCTTTGTCATTATAGGAGTACAAAATTAAGAGACAGTTACACAGCAGCTGGCTTATCCATTCAGAATGCTTGTGATCCACCTGCACTCCTGGTTTGTCATCACCAAATAGCAGAGGCTTTAGTGATATACTGTATACTCTCCCGGTGTCTCCGCCTCATCCTCCTTACAATAATGTACTCCATCTTTTTAGATCACGTTAAAAATAAAGACTAAAACAGAGAAATATGGGAAATCATTGGTAAATCCTTAGTGACATACATTTATTTTCTCTCTTTTTTCTTCGTCTTTTTTCTCCCTCTTTTCTTTGAGTTTAATGAAATGAGAGAAGCCAGATATATACTCAGTATCAGATGTTAAGGCTGTTTATTGTTGACTTGTAAGATGTGCATCAAACTTCCAGCTGCCGTCAGGTTAAGTTTCCATTATGACAAACAGCTTTAATCCGACATTAGATGTGACGGGACAGTTAATATAGATACAAATGTTTATGCTGGTTCAGACGGTTACATTAAATAGTGACTGATGTGATTGTTTATTGCATTAAAATGTGCCTGACACTCTGGAAACCTGCCTCTGAGGCTTCGTTGACGTGTGTGCACACTTGCACCTGTCACCAAATTACAGCTGCGGAGGGTGCGCTTAGCTTGCGCCAAGAATAGACCAGGTTGGAGCTGGCGAGCATTCAGCGCATCTTCTGCACAGTTTTTTGGCACGAATTTGTCACTGAGCCAACATGAATCTGTCCATACCTCCCTCTGGTGCGCCGTCACACCCATCTCTGCGCAGACGGTCTACCAAATTGTCAAATTGGTAGCGCACGGCGGTAACCTTGCATAGCAGATGGGCCTGCCTGATTCAGTTCCTAAAATCCTGCAGACCCCATCTTGTCGCGCTCCGTTGACCAATGGATTCCCTCGGCTAATATTTAAACGGCCCAATCAGGGAAGAGAGGCGGGAGCTGTAGAATGCGGACGTGACGACAACCGTAAGTTGAAACCGGAAGTTGAGAACGGAGATGCCGATTAGCCTATTGTCCTCATAGATACTTACTAAAACTTGGCGAAATCTGCCCTCCTCAGAAGTTTACATTTAGGGATTGTCTTTGACGAGGTTCATGTTACAGATAAGTGTCAAATGAATCATCTGTGTGGGACAATTTAGTGTAGGACGGTAGAATGAGGCCGTTAGCAGTTAAGTTAGTGGCTAACGGTTAACGGTCATTTACTGTCGTTAGCTGTTAGCGGCTAAGTTAGCGGCTAACAGCTAACAACAGCTAACAAAAAAGTATGCTATTTTTTCAATTCTTTATTCAGCCATTTCAAGTAACAAACAGGCACATTTTGAATCATAGTCTTCAAAAATCACTGAGCAGCATCAGCAGTCAATATAAACAAAATAATAAAATAAAATGAATATATAAAAGAAAGAAAGTAATGACAAATTCAATGAAAACATTGCTTCATTACATGAGGCAACCCTGCTTGATATGGATTGGTCTGTGATGAATGCGATGAGCAGAACGATTGTCCAATCACAAGCTTGTGTTTTTTTTTAAACATTCTGCCCCTGAAAACAAATTTAAAGGGCCCCTACCCAGATGGACTAGTGAAATATTTCTGTGGCAGTTATATGGAGCTGTCCATCTGGCTTGTCAGGTTAGCACCGGACAAAATTAACACTGCGCGGGGTGCGCCGGCTCTGCGCCCCCTGTGCTGCGCCATGAAATTAGGGCCCTTTATGATGAGTTTTATAGCATCAAAATAGGTCATCAATAAATACTAGTCCTTAGTTTCGCTGTCGGGTCAGACAGGGCTGGACTGGCCTGGATACTCAACTTCAGGAACAAGACAATTAAAACTAGAGCAAATTTATATCATTCAGACACGTCTTAGAGCACCGGGCTGTAAGTAGCCATATATAGCCGGCTACAAAACTACAATATTAAGTTTTTCAAAAATTGCTTGTTGTCAAACATCAAAAACTACCGCTATGTAACTAGAAAGAAATACATTACCTCATCGCTTTGCATCCTGTAAGTTGTTGAAAAAAGAAGTTGTAAAGCAATGCAGAGTTCTGAGGAAGGTCCGAGCTGCATTCATTAGCATCACAACAAACACACGCTTTGGCTTGAGTCACGTCTTTTGGTGCGTTCCAGTTGTAGTCAGAAGTAGGAATTTCCAAGTTCCGAGTAGAAAACTGCAACTGGAACGTCCCCCGAAGTCGGAATTTCCTACTGGGAACTCGGTGAAACCTCGCCACCCCCGAGTTGACAATTGAAGATGGATGTCCCCAGTGTGAACAGTTATTTAGCTCCTGTAATAATCCATTTATTTGCACTTCTGACTGGGGTATGTGGCTCTAGATCAGCTGTATACATAGTATTGTTAGACTTATATTTACAAAAATGCTGCCATAGTGATAATCACATTCTTCATATAACAACGCAGGGCGTGCTAACAACAGCTAACAATAGCCTGGTAGATCCGCATATTTTTTCCAACTTCAACAGGAACGCCGATAAGTCGGAGATGATGTCACTCCCAGTTCCGAGGTTACTGGAACGCAGCATTACGACAGTCGCCGCGCGTGCTCATGGGTAGCAGAGTCTTAATGTCACCGGTAATAGATTCTCCTCATAGCACCTTTATGCACAACCTGCTGCTCCACCATGCAACCAGTGTTCAAATAAATAAATGCTGTGGGGAAAGATTCTGCCACTGAGGAGATTTGCTGTGAGAAAATGTCACAGCCACAGACATGGCTCCAAACATGAGTCAACACATCTGAGTTCAAACACATCTGTGACACTCTGCTCCACACTAACGCACTAAAGGCATGTAGGGATGTTGAGACAGCAGAGAGCTTGATGCTGAAGGTAACTGCACAACATGCACAAAGAAACACACACACCTCCTCTAAGAGACACACAACAGGCCCGCCATCATGGACTCAGCTGTGGGACAGAACCGACCCACAAGTGATGACCACACAGAAATGAACATGCATTTTCATTTTAACCCATCTGAATGACAGTGTGTGCATGTGTGCGTGTGTGTGTGTCTGTGTGTGGGTGTGTGTGCGTGGGTGTGTGTGCATGTGTGCGTGTGTGTGTGTGTGTTTGCCATCAGGCTCAAAGCAGCAGGGCAAACATTTCCCATCAGGCTCGGAGGTAAATCTCCCTGACAACAGTGGAACAGAGACATTAAACTTTAACAAGGGGATCATTAATACACACACACACACACACACACACACACACACACACACACACACACACAGGCTGCTGGAGGTGGAGAGGCTTATCATTAAAACAATGTTGGCTCAGCTAAGTGGCTCCGGCACAAAGACGATTAAACATTTAGAGGCACAGAAACATTCCTGCAGAGCGATCAGCTCAGGACCAAACCCACCAACATTTGTGTTTTCACTGGTCTCATCTGAAATAAAAATGTCATCCCAGACTCTTTGCATTCGCAGGTTAAAAGTTAAAACGTGAATATTTCATCACCATGGTCATTGGTAGACATTAGAAGCTTTACCTTAAATATTAAACATGTTATCTGCAACACAAGCCGTCTGTGGAAACCTTCACTCTCAACAAAGCACCAGGCCAACATTAAAAACAGTCGTCCTAAAAAATATTCTTTATTAAAGTTGATCTATGAATTTAGTCTATGTCAGACTAAAACCTTACTGGTACCCTGTCAGACACACTTATGGCCCTTTCACATTAGCCCTACTCTACTCTACTGGACTCTACCCGGCTCTACTCTACTCGCCTTGTGCTGCTTTCCCATTAGCCCCAGTCACCTGCCCAACGGGGTGCAGTGTCGCTGTAAACAGCTGAGCGACACTGCGGTGACGTCATTTTGAGCGCGACACAACAATCTGTGGCTTTTTGTCACAAACTGAGTAAAAAAGGAAAGCAGAAGAAGGCTGCAGGTGGTAAGAAGAAATACCCCTTGAGAAGCACAGGAGAGTTTTGGAAGCTATACAACAGAATGAAGCCGAGGACGAGAGCAATCCAGCTGCAAAGAAAAGACGTATGAGGGTAAGCTAATGGTAGCTACCGCTAGCATGCTGGGTCATCACGCTCATGACTCATCAATGGCGACATTGTCTGACCAATCAGTAGCCGGCAGTCGGTGACACCATCTTTTAGTATGGACTCCGCTCTCTTGGAACCAGAGCGGAGTAGGTACTAAAACTAGCTTGTTTTAGGAGGTACCAGGCTAGCGGAAACACGCTGCAAATCAAGTAGGACTGAGTAGAGTAGGGCCAAGGCGTGCTAGTGGAAAAGGGCCATTAGAGTCACCAATTAACCTAGTGAGCATGTTTTTGGTCTGTGGGAGGAAACCGGAGTGCCTGGACAGAACCCACTAATGCACAGGAAGAGCATGCAGAAAGGCAGAAAGGCCCCTGTCCGACCCGGGAATCGAACCCGCGACCGTCTTGCTGTGAGGCACGTGCACTACCTGCTGTGCCACCGTTTTGCCCAAAGGCTAATTACTGATCTGAAATCCTCAAATTGTTTAGATGCATAAAGCTTCTCCTAGAACAATTTGGTAATTAATATGTTTAAGTTATTAAAATCATAAAACAAGAGTGGACAAATGAAATCTGGAGTGTTTGTGCTTCAAATCTGCCACAATGACACAAAGAGGGAGTGACACACTAATGCACAATAACAAGGACACATCGATCTAACCCTGGTGCTTCACTGAAGCTCTTTGGGCTTCTCCTGTAAATATGTTTGTGTGAGATGACACCAGATCAATAAGAGAGTATACAGAGAGAATCATTAATCAATAAGCCCACAGCCCTCGCAGCAGCCCGTTCAACCTCACTTAACCCTCCCATCTCTCCTGTGCTGACTCCAGGCTCTTCCAGCAGTGCATCATGATCAGCTGAGCTGTTTGTGCTGTTAAATAATGATGAAAAAAAGAAGATTTCAGTCTTCAGTACCACAAATATAAATAAGAAGATCTTAGGCGGTGTTTAGCTACCTACTGTGTGAGAAGAAAACAGCAAACGTGGCAACAGTTACAGCAGTTTGAGAGTCGGACCAACAAAAGCCTCTCTCATCAGTGTCATCGTCACATGTGTTGGTAAATCAGGATCAGACCACATCAGCAGAGACTGTCTGTGTCCAAGTTCAAGCACCAATGGAAAAAAAAATCAAGATCATATTATAACATTTGAAATACACAACCAGGTAAACTGCCCTTACACCGACACAGTCCAATCAACCGTTTAGATGTTAATGAATTAATGAATGCTTTATTTCAGTTTAAAAACAAAAATAAAATCATGTTAATACAAACAAAAGAAGAAAAAAGACAGCAACCAAAAAAGGAATAGGCGGAAGCACCATGGCTTAATGTAGCCTGTTCATGTACCACCATAGGATTTACTGAATAATTCACAATAAAACATCAGTACTAGTATGTTATCCCTTTCATGCATGATTTCCGCGACAGTAGATAGATATTTTAAATAAATTCTATACCCTTTAGGTTGCAGTACAATGCCCAACTATCAGGTGGAGAACTCTAAAACACTTGTCTCAAGTTTCATATAAATATTAACTTCGCAATTTTTTTTTTTTTTTTACCATATTCAGATATTATGGAGGCGTATTGTATTAACTTAAAAATAAAAAAAAATCCACCTGTTTTTGTGAGATACTATCTCGTAAAAACAGGATTCCCCTTGACGCTTTGCTTCGAGACTGGCTGCTGCATTTATCAACCAGCTACGTAGTCAACACAGGTAAGGTAGGCCCGCGGTACTGGTCCAGCCGATCATGTACAAAAACTGCAATGTCGAGCAGATCCGAGTGGGCTTTACATCGGAACAACCGCAAATTCCTCAGGTGTCTGTAAAATGTGGAAAAACTAATAACAATACCATCTACACCGCTCAAAGACACAAGTATCTCTCAATGTTTCAAACCGAACGGGAAATAAAACTGAATAAGGTCTAACATGCGCGACATGTTCGTTGCTTTTAAAATTCCTTAGTATCTCATAAAAACAGGAAACTCAAAAATAAATCATTTTCTGTTTTTACGAGATTATATCTCTTAAAAACAGTAAATTCAAAAATAAATAAATTCCTGTTTTTACGAGATAGTATCTCATAAAAACATGAATCTCTGTCTTAAAAACTTTGGAGTATCCTAAGTGCCTGCTCATGTTCATACTGCTTCTCTTATCAATGATGCCTTGATTGCTGACACGTCATGTCTTTATGACACTGATAAGAAGTTTTAGGATGGAGACAGGTTCATGGACCAAACGTAAATCTGTCCTCATCATTTCTGTCTTTGCTGAGATTCAGAAAATAAATCCATGTGAGTCTGAACCAGAGTATTCCAGTATCTGTCCTGTGATTGACATTTTTGAACATCAAGAGATCATGTCAGTATCTCTGGAAAAAATTTGAGAACACGCAAACACACAGCCCCAGATACACACATACACACACACACATCTACACACAAGTACACACACAGGCACACGGCCACCTGTGTGCAGCCTTCTGCCCGAGGAGAGGTGACTCATGAAATCAGCCAGGCCATCAGTCCTCTCCGCTCCACTCTCTTTTTCAATCTGACTCCATCTCCGTCCTGCTCGTTTATCGAGTCTTTACAGGATGTGGGGCTGCATCAGTTAGAGCTGCTGCGTCAGAGCAGCAGGGTTTACACTTCAAACTCCTCTCATGCTGCCTCATTCTTTCTTTTAGTCTGCTTGGACTCGTCGTACCCAGCCTCCCATCGTTCACAGAAACAAACCACAGACTCTAAAAGATACAGAAACAAACCACTGACTCTAATGATACTGAGATGTGAACGAGTCTGGTTGTTTGTCTCCGTCAGGATGTGATGCTCTGTTTTAGTTCTGTAACGGCAAAGTGCATGAGCACAAATATCAGAATGTATAGGTTGTGCAATGTTATTCATGTAAATGGTAAAAAGACTTGAGTTTATGAAGTGCTCTCCTGAGGGATCTAATTTTGGCATGGCGTAGCGGACGTGGTGTGTCCAGGGCACTTTGCAAGTTTTCTGCAGGGCGCAGAGAGGCACACCCACGCCTCCGTCCCTGCTCCTTCACGGAAGTTGCACAGAGGGAGGAGAGAAGTCGTCAGTGGGTTTAACACAGCCGAGTGTTGTCTTCACCGATCAAGTGAATGCCTCTCCTTGCCTTTAAATGCGCTGCAGGCGAGGCGCAGTCACAGTTTCAATCTCTCCCCCATTGGCTCCAGCCTCGGTAGGCTGGCAGATGCAGCTGTCCTCCCCTGATCTGAAACCCCGGACCAGGGGAGGACGGCTCTCCTCAGCCTCCCTCCTTCCTTCTCCAATCAGCAGTCCAGAGGAGGAAGAGGAGGGAGACACACTGAAATATAGTTTATTTTTCTCATGAATGATTTTGTGTATGTTTAATGTGACTGAATCACCTGTGGCAAAAAAAAGGCATAGGCATATAAGGTAAATGGCATATAAGCACATTAAAGGACAGAGCTGTGCAGCCAGGTGATCTCTCCAGTTCATTATCATTATAGATGGACTTAAGCTTATATAGCGCTTTTCTAGTATTTTGACTACTCAAAGCTGCTTTACACCGCAGGTCACACCTACCCATTCATACCCATTCACACCCATTCGCACTCACATTCACTCACTGATGGTTCAGAGTATCTATGTTAGTTATCCATCAGTATCTCTAACACATTCACGCCCTTTCATGCCCATTTACACGCCACTGACGCAGCAGTGGGAGCAACTTGGGGTTAAGTGTCTTGCCAAGGACACATCGCCACGTGTCACCCGGAGCTGGGCTTGAACCTGCAACCTCCCGATCACTGACCAAGCACACTATCCAACTGCGCCACCGATGCCCCGGTAGGGGCTGTTAATGTAGACATTAGCATGATCTCTCTGTCCATGGTTGATACATCTATATTATCTATATTTATCACCACATAGTCATGAGGTCCCTCTGATAACGGGACGTCACATCTCAAGAGGCCTTTAACACATTTATACTTAACAGAGACAAATATGGTAGGGATGCACTTGTGGTCTGGGCATCCATGAGTTCATCACTACCATAAATTCTTATTTTCAGTAAGTATATCATTGATTATACTTCTATAAAATGATCACCACACCCATTCAGACATGAGGACCCTCCTGAAAATGAGATGTAGCATCTATAAGCTAACCTCTAATAAATCAGACGACAGGTCTATGGTTCATGGATCTGTCTCTAACTTTAGTTCTTACTTTAGTCCACTTGTCTCCTCTTACCTCCCTTCCTTCACCCTCACACCAACACAGCATGGTGTGGATTTGCTGTTCATCATGAGACTGGGATCCACATTCAAGATTTTCTTCTGCTTAACAGAAGGTTTTTTCTTGAGCCATGATGGAGGGATTCATGATTGGCTATATGGATTCATGTTGGGTGTTGGATGGAAATATTTGTATATATATGTATAAGTGTATTTTATATGTATATATGTATCTATGCATATATGTGTATCCATAAATGAAGAGCTTTAAGCTCTATTGTAAAGTGTCTTGAGATAACACTTGTTATGAATTGGAGCTTTGATTGATTGATTTTGTTTGTTTAAATACACAAGAAAAAAGTGTTAGTTACAAGCCTCAAACCTCAAGTTCAGGTTGAGTCAAAAGTCTTTCTGCCTCCTGTGAAACCATCCTGAGATAAATAAAATCTATGAATAATGTTTCTGCAGTGACGACACCACAGCCAGACAACAGAGAGGATAAGACGGGACGTCCCAGAGCCTCTACGCCTCTCTACCCCCTCTCTTCCCTCTCTCCACCTCTCTATCTAACTCTCTCTCTCTCTCACACACACACACACACACACACCCTGGTGTCTCTTCCTCGTCTGCCTAAGGCTAACACTTGGGAGAGCGTCAGTCTGTCTGCTCATAACTATCTGTCACAGATAACAGTGGGGGTAATTGCTCACACACACATAAATGCACATATGCACAAACATGCACATCCAAACACACACACACACACACACACACACACACACACACACACACACACACACACACACACACACACACACACACACTTCTAAACCCCCACACCTTCCCACAAATACATCCCAGGACAGCCGGGACAGGGAGGGGAGACGTCTCCAGTCTCATATCAGATGATTGTATGCATACACTATAAGCACTCAAACAACACACACTAATTCACTTACACACACATGCACACACACACACTCACACACATATACACATGCACACACATGAGCACTCACAGTTACCTTGACAGTCAGTCATCTGCTGACAGAGAGGATGAAACGTTTAAAGAACATAAACTAAACAGAGAAATATCTGAATCCCTCGGCAGGATAAAATGATTTTAGTCTGTTTGCACAAAGCTGCAAAGCACGATAATCACGACCAGGACAGTCCTCATGTTGACACACTGTGGGTGCTTTGATTTGATTGGTTGTAGCGATGTAACAGTTACCAGTAAAATGGTAAACCGCGGTAAATTTAACTTGAGTCTGAGAGTGAAAGTTAAAAGGACTATGAGGAGTTTCTAAGTAATTACAAAAAAGTCTCCCTTTTAGATATATGCCTGATGGAAATACACACTTTAAGATGAGTTTTATAGCATCAAAATAGGTTAGCTATAAATGCTATTCCTTAGCCTTCTGGTCGGGTTGGACAGGGCTGGACTGGCCTGGATACTCAACTTCAGGAACAAGACAATTAAAACTAGAGCAAATTTATATTATTCAGACACGTCTTAGAGCACCGGGCTGTAAGTAGGGATATATAGCTGGCTACAAAACTACGATACTAAGTGTTCCAAAAATTGCTTGTTGTCACATATCAAAAACTACCGCTACGTAACTAGAAAGAGATACATTACTTCGTGGCTTTGCATCCTGTAAGTTGTTGAAAAAAGAAGTTGTAAAGCAATGCAGAGTTCTGAGGAAGGTCTGAGCTGTATTCATTAGCATCACAACAAACACACGCTTTGGCTTGTGGTGCGTTCAAGTTGTAGTCTGAAGTAGGAATTTCCGAGTTCGGAGTAGGAAACTGCAACTAGAACATCCCCGGGAGTCGGAATTTCCTACTGGGAACTCGGTGAAACCTCGCCACTCCTGAGCTAACAATAGCCTGGTAGATCGGCATGTTTTTTTCCGACTTCAACTGGAACGCTGATAAATCGGAGATGATGTCACTCCCAGTTCAGAGGTTACTGGAATGCGGCATTATGACATTTGCCGCACGTGCTCATGGGTTGCAGAATCCTAATGTTGCCGATAATAGATTCTCCTCATAGCACCTTTAAGAGACACAGCGGTAATTGTTTTACTGGAAACGGACTCTGAAGTCTGGTTGAATTTTGGATTTTACAAGGCTGTCATGCCTAAGAATTATTGATTGATGACAGTCACCCTGTCTAAACACAAAGCTGCGGCGAAAGAAAAAGACGTGCATGATTAAAACTGCTGTCACAAGATGTTACCATGACTTTATAGAGGGGTGCTGACTAAAGAGATTGGGTCCCATTAAGTAAGGTTGACATTAAGAAACACAACTCTGAGATCTGTGGCTATGTAATGCTCTGACTAACATTGATCTACCAGTACACGTTTACCGGTTTGTAACATGTCTTTTGTTTGTTCGTTTATTATCTCTTTTTTTTTAAGTGTTTTGTTTATGCTGTTTTGCCACCTTATTTATCTATATGTATCAACATGTACACACAGAAATAATGTTTTTCATTTATCCTGCAGAGCCATGTATGATTTTGTATTAATCACTTATCTAAATTGTTAAGTTGTTGATCAATGTCCTTCTTATGTTTCTGTGTGAATATTTGTCACTGTTAAAAAGGAAAAACTCTAATAAAATCTAAAAAAAAAAAACTGCTGAGAGAGAGAGAGGATTCAGAAAGCCTTACCTGAGTGAATCAGAGGTTTATCAGGATTTTCTTTGTAATAATGTATGAAGGTTGTAAATTAGTATCAATCTGGAGTGAGTTCTTGTTGTTATTTGGTTGTTTATTTGCCGTGTTTCATAGTAGGTCGTCTTTTTCTGTCATAGTTTGTGTTTTATGGATTTAATCAATCGTAATTTGGAAATATTAAAGAAGGAGATGTGGAGGAGATCTGCCATGGAAAGGGGAGACCAGAGGAGAGTCATGAAGGGGGCTAACTGCTTCAGGGACTATCGTTAGTAAAACAAAAAATAAATAAATAAAAAGTCCTGGACATGGTCTAATATAACGAGCTGTAACATGGACACTAATGCTGCAGGCAAACTAAAATGTGTGAGTGTTTGTAAAATAGGTTAAGTTTATTTTTGGCTGTCACAAAACTTTGAACATGTTCATTTACAATTGTTTATGAAGAGAATCCTCTTAAAAATCAAATCTGTTTATTCTTTTCTTGTAACACACTGTTCAAGCATTTATAACATAATAACAAATACTTGCTGGACTTGTTTACTTTTATTTCTCTTGAAAGAAGGGTTAAAAATGTACTCAAAGGGCATAACAAAACACAAAAGAGCTGTTATAATTATAATATTAAAGGGGTTAAATGATTTCATTGGTGTGTTAAAGTACTTTTTGAACTTTTGTTCAAACTGCAACAATACAACGATAGTAATGATAACTGTGATAATTTTGGTCACAATAACCATAGTATGAAATTTTCATATCGTTACATCCCTAATTGGTAGTTGTGAATGGCGCCTGTGTTACGATTCACTCAAAAATTGGATCTCAATGCAGAGGAGACAACCAGAGGGTTTCAAAAATTTATTGCAACAAGAAAAAACAAGAACAAAAAAAAAACAGGCAGGCTGTGGAAGCAGGATGTCCAAAATACTGACAAAAAAGGAGCAGCTGCAGAATCTCCTAAAACCTGGAGAAGAGGGAGGATTCAATCAAAAGGGTTCCCAAAAAGAGGTCAAAAAGCTTTTCAAAGTCAAACGGTTGAGCAACGAAGTGACTCTACCTTACAAGAAGGAATTATCTGGCAGTGTGGTCGACTCCTGCCCCAGCTTTTAAAGGAAACTTGATTGCCAGAGTGACCACAGGTGTGCATGATTGGCTGCAGCTGCTTCACCCTGCTTCCACAGACCTGCAGCAAAAACAGGAAGGGAGGGGGAGAGAGCAAAAACCAACAGAACAAAAATGGAAACACAACAGCCTGTTCTCCTTCGCTCTGAGAGGACGATGACTGTCAAGAAAGTGCTAATTACGTTAATTTCACAGCCACCATCGCTCACTCTAAGGCTACGTTTACACATACACGGGTATTTTTAAAAACGGAGACATTTCCCTTCGTTTGTGCCTTTCATTTACACGCAAACGGCGAATTTGCCTCGGAAAACGAATCTTTCTAAAAACTCCTGCCAAAGTGGAGATTTCGGAAAACTCTGTTTTTGCGTATTCATGTAACCTGAGAAAAACGGAGAAATACACATGGAAATACAGGCTGAATCTCTTCTCCTCCCTGAACCCTGAGCCCTGAGCCATAGACATTATATACGTGGACGCCTCATTACGTGCTGGACCGCATCAGGTGTAGCCGCCATATTGGATGGGTCTCTTCACTCTGGACTAGCACAAGAAACAAGTGGAGTGAACGCATTTATGCTCGTGTTTTGTGCAGCCTCCAAAACAGCTGAATAAAAACGTATTTAAGGTTTAATACGCATGTCAACATGATTTATATAAGATGTCTGGTTTGTGTGTGCGAGCGCAAGTACATGTGCCTGAAATAGTTGCATTGAATATTCTTACAGCACACAAAAACAAAAATACGGAAATAATAACAATGATAATACTGTTGTTGTTGTTACTATTACCATTACTATATTACCATTATTACTTAATCAGACTTACTCATTTATTTTCTTGATCCCCTTCTTATTATTGTATATATATATATATATATATATATATAGATATATAGATATACATATATATATATGTGTACATATATATATATATATATATATATATATATATATATATATATATATATATATATATATATAATTGTAGTTATTATTATTATTATTATTATTATTATTATTATTATTTTCATATTTTTGTTTTTGTGTGCTGTGAGAATATTCAATGCAACTATTTCAGGCACAGGCACATTTACTTGCGCTCGCACACACAAACCAGACTTCTTATATAAATCACGTTGACATGTGTATTAAACTTTAAATAAGTTTATACTCAGCTGTGTTGGAATAAAACTAAAAAAAGTAATCTGCTTTCAATATTGCGCCGTTTACTGTCACTTTAGGCTGCACAAAATACGAGCATAAATGCGTTCACTCCACTTGTTTCTGGTGCTAGACCGGAGGGAAGAGACCCCTCCAATATGGCGGCGACGACCGATGCTCTCCAGGCAGGCTGCAATGAGGCGTCTACGTATATATGTCTATGGTGGTCGTCGATATGAGGCTTCTGATTGGCTTGCATGGCTTTCTCCTTCTTCCTACACTGCCACCCATAGGCTTGGCATAGTTATGACGGCGCTCGACGGCATATTTATGCGGGTTGATGTAAACGGAAACTTTTTTGAAAACGATGCCGTGTGCACGATGTTATTTTGAAAAACGAAGGGAGGGAAATATTCATTTCTCAAAATACCCGACTACGTGTAAACGTAGCCTCAAATGAGCTGAGCCCCAATGATGCTGATCCATCATGAGCTCCTGGCTAAAATAGATGTACATATCAAAAGTTGCACACATTCACATTTAGCTTTGTAAAATTGAACTGACAGGAGTGCATTTACACACCATCTAACCCCCGCGGCTAACAGTCGAGCTGCACTGAGGAAAGACTGAAGGCTCGAGGCAGAGTCTCTCTGAGAGGAGGCCTTAGTCTTTCCTTTAAAAAAGCTCAGGCTGGACCGGCACATTGTTTCGCTGTCATAGCCTTAAAGTAGCACAAACCTCTAACACTTCTTCTTCTCTTGGATTTTCTGTCTTACTAACTTACACAGACAGAATGAACTGATAAACTGATCAGCAATTGGCAGCAGAAAATACCAAAGTGTTTCCCCAAACTCTCAACTTTCTAGTTTTTATTTTTTCAAACTAAACTAAGGAGCTGGGACGGGCTGATCCAGTCCAGGTTTTGAATATCGGTCTGATCCAGACTGAACATTAAGGACTGAGACCACGGAGGCAATGACAACGGTGTCTGAAAAGTTCAAACTTTTTAAGTTTTATGAGTGTTGAACATGTCCCATCCATGTGATAGAGTATTTCTATGAACAAGACAAAAAGCTTACAGCATCAGGACTTCTCTCTTTCTCTCGTCATGGTGACAAACACTGAATAGTACAGTTGGTCAAGAAAATTCCAAGAAAGCCCAACACTGATCAGCAGAGGTGTTTGAACAGGCTGAAGTCACAGCTCATTACCAAAACTCAAAATCATACACTGACAACTTCATAAAGAAATGATCACTGGGTGTTTGATGAGTTTTCTGCAGAAACAAATCTCAGATTGCCGAGTTACAACTTTGATCCACGGCTCAACACGGCCTCACTGTGATGGTGGCGTGATGTTGAAAACATGCACAACACTTACCCCCAAATTCCTCCCAAAGTGTCAGTATTTTTGTGAGTCTGTAGTATTGACAAGGATAAATATGTGTCAAAGGCAGGGAACGACAGTGAGGAGGAAGGAGGAGAGAAGAGGACGGACACCTGTAGCATTTGCTAATGGACTGATAGCTCACCTGGAGATAAGGAAAGTCCAAACACAACTATCAATAAAAAAAAAAAAACAGTGTATAATTTCTGATAATGTGACCTGTGTGATTTTCAATGCTTTTGTAAAAAGATGGTTAAATATGAGTGAAGACTGGTGAAACAGTCTGTCTCCAGATCATGCAAGAAGCACGACTCCATGATGCTGCTCACCAAGTCCATTTTTGACAAAGCTAATGTTGGCACACAGCTGAGCAGATCAATCAACAGAGATGACATCATTTAAAATAAATTCATACTTTAGACCAGTTAAACCAGCTGCTTTATTGATCAACATCATTCCTCTCCAGATTAGATTCATTATAGATGTGAAAATTAAGAGATTGTCTTGTCAATTGTTGTGAACTGGCAATACACAAATAAAGATTGATTGATTGAAGCCATACTATTATTTGATTATTTTAGTTTGTCTTAACTTTCTTCTGATAAAGTTCAATTTTAAAAACATGTATTTGTGTTCCTTTATTGTCTGATTTTCTTTTCTGCCATCTGGTTTCTCTTTCAAACAGAAATCACTTTTAGCTCAAAGGCCTTTTTTTGTTGAACTGCTCTTCTTGTGATTTCAGCAGCTCTAAAGCTTCATTGATTAGTGAAAAAGAATTTTCGGTCATTATCCTGATAAATGCTTTTTGGAGATCAATGCAATACATCTTAGCACAGAGGCTGCTCCAGTTAAAGTAAGTTCTCTCTGTACTTGCTTTGCTAGATCTTAGTGCAGCTTTTGACATCATAGGCCAAAATGCTCTTCTACAGAAAGTAGAGGAATTACAGCGAATCACAGTCCTTTTCTAATAGATACCAGTCTCTCCATGTTAACTAGGGCTGCCACAAGCGACTATTTTGATGGACTCACACATCATCATGAACTGCAGTGTACCGCACCAGCATGCAGCTGGAGGCCCAAATCGCTTATAATAACCAGACCTGGCAACAATGGCCCTTGCGTAGTTGTGCACGTGCCACATGTGTGAGTGTGTCTGGGGGTGTGCTGGGAGTGATAACCAGGAAACAGGGTGAGGAAAGGACAAACCACACTCATGTCTGCTTTGTAGAGGCAGCTGGGTGATAATCATGTGGGATTCACACAAGCAGAAGAGCCCAAAGTCACTTTAATGAGCCGACTTGGCAACACAATAACTGTTGTCTTAGTCTCTGCTCTCAGCCTGCTCCCTCACGCTTTCTGCTTCCTACACGGCTGCAGTAATAACCTTTGTTCTAGTAGACTCACAATAGTCAAACACTGTAATCAGGCACATTTTCAGGGACAGCTTTAACTGAGGACAGGTCATCCAAAACAGGGACTGTCCCCAGAAATCAGGGACGTCTGGTTTTAATGTTGACGCTAATGTTGCAAGTTAACTAGCCAGTTAGCTTATCGAGACGATTGTCCCTCTTCATCAGCAACTGAATCAGCCACAACATGCTTCCTTTTCAGATGCTTGTGCATCGCCGTCGTTCTGCCATGGAAGGAAAGTTCAGCCTTGCAGATTTTGCACATTGTTCTCTTTTGTTTTGATAAAATGCTCCCAAACTTTCAAGCTCCTTGGCCTGTTGGCCATGATAATGTTCCGGTGTAGGTACCAGATCTGTCCCCCCGGCCTGTGCCTGCTAATAACGTCATATATCTACAGCAACTCTACGTGGCCAAACTACGCAATGCTAGATAGACTGATATATGTGTGATAATTTGATGCATTTATAAGTCTGTATCGCTTTACTTCAGTACTCATATTTATGCTGTAATTACGTTTGAATACTCTTGGACAATTCAATGACATAATATTTAAATACGTAACTGTCTGAACATAATGTAACTGTCACAACATAATACTTTTCCACATTTAAGTATTAAAATTACACAAATGGTTGTTCATTTGAATATTGAATACTTTAGACACATGTTTGGACGAAAAAATACTAAAATCTTCATCAAATAATCATTAAAAACTATAAAAGTCTACAGTCAATTTCTCTCCTCATGATCCCACTGCAGATTTCATCAGTTCATGTCATCACCCTGTACACAAGCACACTTCTTTAGGAATTTTATACAGATCTGGTACCTTCACTGGCATACCTCTCCTGGTGACATCACGACTGAACCAGATTACCAGGACTGCACATGTCAAGGGCAGAAAGGCAGACAAGACAGCAGAAGGTACAGCAGCGGTTTTGAGAGAAAACGCTTAAAAAAAACAAAGCGCGTGGAGTATTGAATTAGTTGTCGACCATTTTGATCGTCGACTTAGTCACAACTAGTCGACTTATCGTGGCAGCCCTAATGTGAATAGGAAGTCTTCTGTGTATGCCAAAGTTAGTTAAAGTTCCTCAAGGCTCTGTTCTTTTCTCCTTATATTTGCTTCCTCTCTGTGATGTCATCAGAAAATACGCCATTAGTAAGTATTATGCTGATGATACCCAGCTGTTTTTAACAAAGAAGCCAGCCTTCATCTTGAGTTAATGCTCATTATAAGCTGGACGTACACAAATAAAGACTGAATGTTTGATTGATTGATCTCTAAATCACAACCCTGCCTTCTCCTGCTCCTCCTGAACAAATGTCAGAGTGTAAACGGCCAAGACAACAAAACCAGCAGAATTATCTCATGGCTGAAGCTGAATAAGAGACACATGGAGGAAATAACTAATGAGGACTCTTTCTGTCAGCTTTTAAACATTCTATCATCTAAACTCTGAAGACAGCTTTACTTTCAGAACAGATTAAAAGTGACAAACTTACGGACACATTTTACTATCACCACAGTTTAGAGGTGACCTACAACTGACAGGCTCATTTGCTTGAGATGAAAGTGTCAGCGTACTGGAAATTGTTCATTAGCACCTCTCAGATTCAGGTCCCTAATTCTAAGACTTTAAAGTGTTGCTAAGCCTTTACAGAATTTTATATATTTTTATTTATATTTATTTATTCATTTGTTCCTTATATGAAAGCTGACAACAAAATCCATACACAGGTGCACATTAAAACAAACACATTCATGATAGGAAAGAAGCAGCAAGAAGAGAAATGTCTCTTTATATTTGTCATTCTCTACTTGAATATGTTTAAAAAAAAGGAACAGATGGTCTGACGTCACATACAGTTGATTTTCAAGAGCCTACATCAACCTTTGATTTAACAACAAAAACAAATAAGTAAAATAAAATAAAGAACCCCCAAAAATACAAATTTAAATCTCAAAACATGCATCACATCCAATTTAAGTTTCTAGTGTGTATTGACATATTTTTTTGCATATTGAAGTGTTCAACACAATCATTTCCATTATATAAAACAGTAAAACAGGAAATGTTGTTGCAGTGAAACAATAATTTGCTGATTTGTTAAAAATCTTCTCTTTCAACAAAAAACAGAGTATAAGACTCCAGAGAAGGCAGCCAATCACAGAACAGTTTGACAGTGAGGACGGAGAGGCAGCAGTCTGCGATCCATCAGACTGAAGAGGACACCTGAGACTAAGTCTGTGCAGCAAACCATCGGACCAGAACATATTGCTGTCTTACTGTCTCTACGCACACGGACACACACCTGCACACACACACACATCAGCACAGGCTATTGATGAATTCGTAGGAGGTTAAAAACTTTGGTTTCTAGCTGAATATGAAGTTTAAACCAGAGGTGAAAAACAAAAAACAAAGATCTTCTTAAACATCATTATATCCCAAAGACAAATCTCCATAAAATATATGAGTATGAATGTTTTAAGCATGCCCGCCCTCCTTCATTGCTCAGTTAGACAGCGTCTCCTGTTACCAGGCTTCTTCTCATTAGTAACAGTCAAAGATCACCCTGGTTTAAACTCTGTTCATTTATAATGGATCTGAAGTCTGTCGTCCTCTCCTCAGTGAAAGAGCAAAGTAAAGAGAGAAAATCTAAAAAAGTGATGAAACGAATATAACTGCTGTCTGATGATAGAAGCTGTCCTCCAGCAAAACTTAGATGAAGTTTTTGTTTAAAGGAAAATACAAGTGAGATGTGCTGGATTGTTGGATTTGTCTGATTAGACCTGTGCTGACACATTTATCTAAGGACTGTAAGCAGTCATTTAATGTCGGTAAATTTGCCATAAAAAAGTCTTACTGACAATTGACATCACCAGAGCATCATGCTGTGAGAAGAAATGTCCTGGTATAAAAATTTCAATCACAGTTATTGTGACCAAAATTATCACGGTTATTATCCCAGTATTGTGCAGTGTAATATTGAAAAGTACTTTTATACACAATTAAATCATTTATGTATTATATATGCTGAGGATTTGGTCATTCTGTCACCTTCAAGTAACCTGACAAGCCAGATGGACAGCTCCATATATCTGCCACAGAAATATTTCACTAGTCCATCTGGGCAGGAGCCCTTTGAATTTGTTTTCAGGGGCAGAACGTTAAAAAAAACACAAGCTTGTGATTGGACAATCGTGTGGCTTGTGACATTCATCACAGACCAATCCACATCAAGCAGCGTTGCCTCCTATAATGTAGCATACATAGTGTCTAATGTAGCGGCTAATGGCTAACAACAGTTAAAAACAGTTCATGGACGTTAGACATAGCGGCTAACTTAGCTGCTAACAGCTAACAACAGTTAATGACCGTCAGCCACTAACTTAGCCGCTAACAGCTAACAACAGTTAATGACCGTTAGCCGCTAACTTACCTGCTAACAGCTACCGGCCTTATGGTGTGTTCACACCGGACGCGAATTCGCCTCGACGCGCGTGGAGATTACATACAAAGTCAATACAAAGGCGCGTCTTGATGCAGATTCGCCCCGGGCGGCGCGTTGGACGCGTTTGGAGCATCCGGCGCGTTTGAGGCGTCGAGCGTCGGCGTTTAGCGCCCTCGGCGCCCAGCGCTTCGGCAGCTCGAGTTGAAAATATTGAACTTTCGACGCCAGTTCGCAGCGCTGTGGCGCGCAGCCAATCAGCGATGACATCCCCCCCCCCCGACGTCATTGATTTGATGACGTATGACGCTACGTCCCCCTGCTCCCGCTCAAAGCCCTCTGTAAGATGGAGGAGAGGTTTATCTGCGCTGTTTGCTATCATCCGAAGCTATACTATTCGGCGTGTGTACTCTACAGAGACCAGAACAAAAGGGAGCAGGCTTGGGTAAAAGTCGCTGAGAAGACAGGTTTGATTTGATGACGTGTGACGCCCCGGTCTCCTGCTCCTGCTCAAACCCCCTCTCAAAGATGGAGGAGAGGTTTATCAGCGGTGTTTGCTATCATCCGGAGCTCTACTACTCGACGTGTGCACTCTACAGAGACTGGAACAAAAAGGAGCAGGCTTGGGAGAAAGTCGCTGAGGAGACAGGTTTTGAAGGTAAGTTCTGTAAATATTCGTTTCCTGCAGGATTTGCCTGCACGGGTCATCACTGAGTCCGACAAGCTCTAGCTCTCTACTGCGCCTGTGCCAGGGCGCGCGTCGTCCCTCAGCTTGTCAAAATGTCCAGCGTCCAGCCTCGGGCGTTAAGCGCGGCGCGTCACAGGCGTTACGCGCGTCCATTGACGCCAATTCACGTCCGGTGTGAACGCAGCATTATACTGTCATCTTACACTAAATTGTACCACACAGATGATTCATTTAACACTTATATGTGACATGAACTTCGTCAAAGGCAATCCCTACAAGTAAACTTCTGAGGAGGGCAGATTTCACCAAGTTTTGCTAAGTATCTATGAGGACAATAGGCTAATCGGCATCTCCATTCTCAACTTCCAGTTCTTAACTTCTGGTTGTCGTCATTCTGCTGCTCCTGCCTCTCTTCCCTGATTGGGCCGTTAAGAATTCAGCCGAGTGAATTCGTTGGACAACGGAGGATGGCAAGACGGACCTGCAGGATTTCAGAATCAGGCAGGTCTGTCTGCTCTGCAAGGCTAACCTTCCAGTGCTGGTTCACAGCAAACTCTTGGAGTATGTTGTAGCAATGGTGTAAAATATGACATGAAGTTTAACAGTAAAAACCGCGACATTATGGAAGTGAAAAAGGACCAGAAGCTTCAGTTTCCATCCTTTTTCATCTTGGATCAAGTTTTCAATGTAGTAGTAGTATCTGGGGCTCATTAGCAGGAGTGATTTGTGTGATGATGATTATATACGGCGTCTGTGCTGCAAATGCTCAAGCTAATATGCAAGGAAATTTTCAATGTGCACAGACAATGTTAAAATAGAGCTTTAGAGCTTATTGTACCCCCTTGTATATACTGCTCATCTGTGGACATAGTACAGAAAAGTCAGAATAAAAAGTTGCAGGCGGCTTACAAAGATGTCTTAAGAAAAGTTCTCAAACTGCCAAGATGGACGAGTGCCAGTGAGTTGTTTGTTACTTGTAATGTTCCCACTTTTCATGCTTTTTTCAGAAATGTAATGCATTTATTTATGTACCGATTAACTGCTTCAGAAAATGAAATTTTGATGTCCCTGACTCAACCCTCACTAAGTGATTCTTCATTTTTCTCATGTTACTAGAAACACTGGAGTAAATGTCTCTTTATATTTTAATCATTTTATTTTATTACTAATATGTATGCTTTTGTACTGTGTTGATGTGGATTTCAAGTCTGGAATAAAATGTCTATCTATTTAACCCCTTTAAAATTATGATTATACCAGGACACCAGGCGTTTTTGTCTTTTTTTCAATAAATGTGTAAGGAAATGTTCTATGAGTAAATATTTCACCCTTTTTTCATGAGAAATAAAAGTAAACCACTCTGTCAAGTACTTGTCATTATTATGTTATAAATGCTTAAACTGTGTGTAATTACAAGAAAAGAAAAAACATATTTAAACCTTAAACAGGATTCTCTGCATAAACAATTGTAAATGAACATATTCAAAGATTTGAGACGACCAAAAATAAACTTAACCTACTATTTTACAAACACTCACACATTTTAGTTTGCCTGCAGCATTAGTGTCCATGTTACAGCTCGTTATATTAGACCATGTCCAGGACTTTTTATTAACTGACGATAGACTTTGAGGCAGTTCCTGCCTGGTTAGCTCCCTCATGACTCTCCTCTGGTCTCCCCTCTCTCTGATCTCCTCCACATTTCCTCCTCCAATATTTCCAAATCAAGATTGGTGAAATCCATAAAACATGAAGTATGATGGAAAAAGACAATCAATTATGAAATACGGCGAATAAATGGCAGGAAACAGAAAGAACTCACTACAGAATGATACTAAGGCTGTTATTTACAACACTTACACATTATTTACACAGAAAATCCTGATAAACCTCCGATAATTCACTCAGGTGTGGATCACTGAATCTTCTCTCTCTCTCTCTCTCTCTCTCTCTCCAGCTCTGTCAGCTCGCTGATTCAGAAGATTTAATCATACATGTCTTTTTCCTCGTGTTTTAGACAGGGTGCCCGTCCTAGATCAGTTTCCCCTCCTCATCCTTGTAAAATACATAATTCTAAAAATTCGACCAGACTTCAGACTTCCAGGGGGATAAAACTTCTGCTATAATGTCTGTGTAGGCATCAACCATCATGAGGATAGTTTCACTTTCAGAGGCCAAACACTGCAGACATGCAGCCTGTGAGGGACCTCGGCTTTATTGACACAGTGTGGGGATCAAACTCAGTTTTTACAACAGGGAACGGGAATAGTAACTGTTTTTACAGCGGTTTATCATTTTATCCGTAACCGTTTCATCTCTAGCTGTGAGTACCAATAAAAATACTCCAAAAACTTAAAGCATATTGAAGTACTTCTATCAGTACAGGTAGGGCTGGGCGATATGGTCGAACAATAAAATCCCAGATTTTTCCCCACAAATCTCAATTTAAAACTTTTTTTTTCTCTCAAAATAAAAAAAAGCCCAAGTGACACAAAATGACATGTATCAAGTTCTACCTTTATGTTGTCAAAATATATTCCTAAACTATTCAGAATTTTCCTTTTAAAATTAAAGTGTGTGTCATAAAATGTTGATTATGTAGTTCTAACACAGGCAGGTTCACCTACATAAACACTAAAGCTGAGGGATTTTCACAGCTGGTTAACATGTTTCTCTCTGATCAATATTTAATCTAATTTAAAAAATAAATACAAGTCTATAAAAGTGTTTGTGCAAAACCTGAAAGGGCCACCATCATGAAAACTGTAAAGTTTCAGTATTTATATTTTTCAAACTTTGCAACAACTTAGAATTCAACTAAGTGAATGAAAAAATCTTGATTTTAATTTTTAATCTTCTACAGAAAATAATTTGAATTAATTGATTTAATCGATATATTGCACAGCCCTAAGTACAGGTAAAGGTATACAGACTAGGGATGTAACGGTTACCGGTAAAATGGTAAACCGTGATAAAATTTCCCACGATAATCGTTACCGTGTCCAATTAAAATTACCGTTATATCGTGCTTGATCACCACACTGCCTCAGTAATGCACGGTGATGCTACTCTTTGCCTGGAAAAGCCGGAACTATGTATCTGCCCTCGATTAAGGAGCCTCACGCGAGGTGCACATGCGCAGTTTGCATTGTTTGGCCTCTGAGTCTGACACATTTATTGGCAAAAAAGACAAAAGAACTGTTATGAATATAACAAGAAAGAGGTTAAATGATTTCAATTCTGTGTAAAAGTACTTTTGGAACATTTTGAACACACTGCAACAATATCGCAATAATAATGATAACCGTGATAATTTTGGCTACAATAACCATGATACAAAATTTCTATATCGTTACATCCCTAATACAGACCTCCTGCAGAGACTGTCAGTGTTCAGATGCTGACCCGTCCAGGATTGTCTGTATGCAGCAGACTGCAGTTTGGTTTCAGGAAACATCCCACACCTCTTCATGTCACCTTTGGACACAGCTCCTTGTCGTCTAAATGAAACCTCTCTGCTGCACTTCAGTCAAACTCTGACAAATCAAACACCAGAGGGGCTCCTGACAGCCTCTCTCCCATCTACCATCCTCTCTCCGTCCCATTTTAATATTTTCCTCCATCGAGGTACATCAAGTTTAACCAGACACACAATGTTCCATGGACCTGTTTCATTACCAAATCCTAAGAAGCCACACACTCCACATCACCATAGAACAATCATTAACCTGTTCAGACCCAAAGTACCCTATTTTAGGTACTCTACATGAAAAAGTGAACTGTTCATGTAGAAATATAGTCAGGCTGCACAACCATATAAGCCATTTTTACCAAGCAAATGAATTATCAAATATCCAGATCTGCTTCACTTTGATTCAAACTTGGGTTGATTTATATGGATTTATTTGAATGAGGAAATGTAGAGAGTTCTGCTTGATTTTTTTTAAAACGAAACAAACAAAAAAATTGGGTGTAAAGAAGACCAAAAGTGACATAAAAGTGAAATCTAAAGTCTGGTATATCAGAAATGTCAAATGGGACTAATAGAGCCAAACTGTGCCAAGATTGGGCCTGACCACTCTGTAGTAAAACCTCTCTAACTTTGCTCTGCATCACTTTATCAGACTCAAACTTGGCAGAAGTAATGTTCACATATTTTCACATTCATTCATAGAGTTCTAAAGCTGCAGCTGCATCATTCCAAAGAGAGATTCACTATAAAAACTTGAACTTTTCACATGATTCTGCCTTCTATCTTCATTTCCTCTGTCCCAGTAACACATATACTGATAATTCACATCTGGACAAATCTCTCAAGTGTTACTTTATTATGACACCAGAATAATTCAAACAGACCTTGTGGATGCAGAGCTTCACTCTTTTCTTTATGAGGATGTCACTTTGGAGCAGAAGGCTTTAAAAGGGGCTGAACAGGTTAACTATCATTATATACAAGAATATTATATAGTTTTCAGTTTGTTTCTTTCTTTCGAAACTCATCCATCTGGAAGTGAAAATCTGAAACCCGATTATAAGAAACACAACTAACACTGAAGCGTTTTCTTAAGCTGAATTAAATGCACAGCTACACATTTACCCTCCACACTGCTCCCTCTGTTAAAAAGTCTGTAACTTAGAAAATGCAAGTGCAAAATAATTTTAAAAAATAAAGACAAGAGGACCACATGTGCTTCCATACTTATGAATACCATCATCATACATGCAAAAAGAAGATGAAGAAGTACATTTCTGTTTGCTGCACATTTTGGTGGAAAATGACATTCTGACCAGAGTGTAAAGTCGTCTGGGTTTTCTAACAAGCTCTGGTCAGTCTTCAAACAGAAAGAACCTTTACTTTGTATGTGTGAGAGTCTCTGCTCACAGGAACAGGCTCATCCAAAGGCCTTCAGCTTAGCTGATGACATCCCCTGGCTTTAAGAGCACCAAAGTACAGTCCTGCAGCTTCTGTGGTTTTAGTGACAGACAAACTCTGCACACTTTGTCACTGATGGAGTCAAACTGTCAGTGAGTCTTTTCTACAGCATCATTCTGTGTAGGCAAGCTACAGTTACATACAGCTGCAAATAAGAGGGCATTTAAATCAGAAAAAAGTGTTGGATGAGCTCTTTTTGTAGTGTAACTGGGGGATTCCACTGGATGCGTATCCGGTCCTTCTCCACTCCGTCATCTGACGCTCGTCAACTCCCACTGGATCCGTCTGCGGTACGAAGCATTGCGGCTCCGCCTTGCAGCGGGTCAACGAGCTCATAAAGTATTTTGTGGTTTTGCACCTCCAAAATCAAAAGCTCCTCATCCATGGTGAAGTGGGGTGAGACTGAACTTTTGACACCAGGTCTGTCTCCGCCCTAAATGACGTTTTCAAGGTACAGTACTTTTCCGTTGTTGACACGGTTTATTTTATTTTGAAACACCTATGGATGTTTTATTTTGTGTTTGTGCTCAACTTCCTGTCCCGCACGATATTCTGTGTGCTAAATTGCTGCGCCGTGGTCCGGCATCCGGCAAAAATGCTCCGTCTGCCGGAGGCCGGCGGAGCAGATACGCAGCCGTGCCTTAGCCATGCCGCAGCTTGTGGAAGTACACGCATTGCTTATATTGGAAACGGATCAGCTCCGCTGCCGCAGCGGAGCGGAGACGGACCGGATACGCATGCAGTGGAATTTGGGCTTAAGAGTTAAAGTTCTGGTATTGTGACAGATGCTCATGAGCTCAGGATCCTGGGACAGATACTCCTGTCGGTCTGTGTGAGACTCTGTTCTGTACTGATATAAAACGGATAGTTTAATTTTATGATTGAAAAAAAGTAAAGCATTTTTCAGCCAGTACAAGAGATAAACTTTAAAGGTGCTATGAGGAGAATCTTTTACTGGCGACATAAAGACTCTGCTAACCATGAGTACGCGCGGCGACTGTCGTTATGCTGCATTCCAGTAACCTCGGAACTGGGAGTGACATCATCTCCGACTTATCGGCGTTCCAGTTGAAGTCGGAAAAAAACATGCCGATCTACCAGGCTATTGTTAGCTGTTGTTAGCACGCCCTGCGTTGTTGTTCACAAATATCACATGAAGAATGTGATTATCACTATGGCAGCATTTTTGTAAATAAAAGTCTAACAATACTATGTATACAGCTGATCTAGAGCAACACACCCCAGTCAGAAGTGCAAATAAATGGATTATTACAGGAGCTAAATAACTGTTCACACTGGGGGCATCCATCTTCCATTGTCAACTCGGGGGTGGCGAGGTTTCACCGAGTTCCCAGTGGAAAATTCTGACTTCGGGGGAATGTTTCAGTTGCAGTTTCCTACTCGGAACTCGGAAATTCCTACTTCTGACTACAACTGGAACGCACCAAGACGTGGCCCAAGCCAAAGTGTGTGTTTGTTGTGATGCTAATGAATGCAGCTCGGACCTTCCTCAGAACTCTGCATTGCTTTACAACTTCTTTTTTCAACAACTTACAGGATGCAAAGCCACGAGGTAATGTATCTCTTTATAGTTACGTAGCGGCAGTTTTGATGTGTGACAACAAGAAATTTTTGGAAAACTTAATATCATAGTTTTGTAGCCGGCTATATATGGCCACTTACAGCCCGGTGCTCTAAGACGTGTCTGAATAATATAAGTTTGCTCTAGTTTTAATTGTCTTGTTCCTGAAGTTGAGTATCCAGGCCAGTCCAGCCCTGTCCGACCCGACCGTGAAGCTAAGGAATAGCATTTATAGATAACCTGTTTAGATGCTGTAAAACTCATCTTAAAGTGTGTATTTCCATCAGGCATATATCTAAAAGGGAGACTTTTTTGCAATTACTTGGAAACTCCTCACAGTCCCTTTAAGGCCAATGAATGATCTGCAGGTATCAGCACAAACACTCATACACATGGACCCTGCCTCTTTGCTTTTTCTATTGCGCTAATAACACTACACATCCCTACTTTGTATTTCAAGAGAGCATGAATGGATCTAAAGAGTGAAGAGACGTATCAGAGGAAGAGAAGAGGAGGAGGAGTATGAGGTCTCAATGGGAGGAGGACGAGGAGGCCAGTCTGGAGCTTTAAAGCTCTGATGTGGAAACAGACGGAGACTGTCTGCAAACTGGAGCAGTGGGTTAGAGACAGAGATACAGAAACAGAAACACATCTGGCTGCTTTAACAAAGCAATAAACTCCCCAACAGATAAGGCAGCAGGGTTTACTACAGCATCAATAGTTCACTCAATCCATTCCTATTCCAAACCTACCATCCAAAATTGGCTAAAACTATTTTAAGTGTAATTCAGCCCATCTTTATGTATTAAAGTAGGGATGTAACAGTTACCAGTAAATGGTTAACCATGGTAAATGGATATTCAAACATAAAGCTGCAGCAGCAGAAAAAGAACTACTGTAACTCCTTGAGCCAGAGAGAGAGAGAGGATTCAGAGAGCCATACCTGAATGAATTATAGGAGGTTTATCAGGACTTTCCGTGTAAATAATGTATAATGGTTGCACATAGCAATCGTATCAATCTGGAGTGAGTTTTTTTTGCAGTTCTTTGCGGTTTATTTGCGTATTTTGTAATAGATCGTCTTTTCCCATCAAAGTTCGTCTTTTATGGATTTAATCAATTGTAATTTGGAAATATTAAAAAAGGAGATGTGGAGGAGATCTGCCATGGAAAGGGGAGACCAGAGGAGAGTCATGAAGGGGGCTAACTGCTTCAGGGACTATCGTTAGTAAAACAAAAAATAAATAAATAAAAAGTCCTGGACATGGTCTAATATAACGAGCTGTAACATGGACACTAATGCTGCAGGTGTCCTAAAATGTGTGAGTGTTTGTAAAATAGGTTAAGTTTATTTTTGGTCTCAAAACTTTGAACATGTTCATTTACAATTGTTTATGAAGACAATCCTGTTTAAAGTTTAAATCTGTTTTTTCTTTTTTGTAATCACACACTGTTTAAGCATTTATAACATAATAAAGACAAATACTTGAAGAGTTGTTGACTTTTATCTCTCATGAAAAAAGGGTAAAAAAGTTATTCAAAGGACATTTCCTGACACAGTTATTGACAAAAAAGACAAAACAACTGTTAAAGTTATAATATTAAAGGGGTTAAATGATGTCAAGATTTTTTTGACTATTTTGAGCACACTGCAACAATACGCCATAATAATGTTAACCGTGATAATTTTGGTCACAATAACTGTGATATGTAACTTTCATACTGTTACATCCCTATACGGAAGTGGGGGTTGATTTTGCAAAGAAATCCTCGAGGTCCACAGAAAGAGTCCAAACCAGGCAGAGCAGAGCTGGGACACTTTCCTGATCCTAATTCCTGTCAGCACAAAGCCACCTCAACATCCATGACCTCCAACATCTCTGCAGACCTCAGCTGGCATGTAGAGACAGAAAGAACAAAGCTGCTCACACTGACAACTGCAAAAATGAAATTAAATCATCTGTAACTTAGAATGTTATGGCTTATAGAACAGAGAATATTCCCTAAAAGTATCTGACCAAAGTAAAAACCCAAACACAGACGCACATTAACAATGGACAGACTCAACTCCAGGTTAAAAAGGTCAGGTAGGAGAATGAAGTCCAAATAAAAGAGAATCTGTGAACACTGTTCTTCATGAAACACAGACTGAGCTCCACTTTCTGCTCCTGAACCACACTGAGAAAAGCTTTAGAGCAGCAGACTCTTCATATCAGAGGAAACATGAGCTGATCAAACTGTGCTCAGGAGAAGATCCACAGTTTATACATTTAGCTGCACAGGATGTGACAGTCAGCCATGACAGCAGAGAGACATCCATGACGATGTTTACTCTGAGATGAACTGTGTGTGATTATCATCATCACATCTCATTCATAACAACACTGAATCAAATTGTTCAGTTTATGTAAATACTGTTTATGATTGCTTATTGTTATGCTTTGTCACCAGTGTTTGGAGTAATGCATCACAAAAGTAATGTGATTACTGTAATCTATTCCTTTTTACTGTAATATAGTAATGTAAGGCACTACAAAAACACAGTGATATTTTACTCGGTACAAATGTCAGTAATGCAAGTTATTTTATTTCATTTTTTCATTTAACCTTTATTTAACCAGGAAAAGAAACTCATTGAGATTAAAAATCTCTTCGACAAGAGTGTCCTGGCCAAGACAGGCAGCAGCACAATTTACAAAGTTTCTTACATTCACAAACAGCATTACTCACAAATACTCAAGACCTGTAAAATACTTAGGGCCCTTTTCCATTAGCCCTACTCTACTCTACTCGACTCTATCCGGCTCTACTCTACTCGCCTGTGCTACTTTTCCATTAGCCCCAGTCTCCTGCCCAACGGGGTGCAGTGTCGCTGTAAACAGCTGAGCGGTACTGTGGTGACATCATTTTGAGTGCGACACAACAATCTGTGGCTTTTTGTCACAAACCGAGTAAAAAAGGAAAGCAGAAGAAGGCTGCAGGTGGTAAGAAGAAATACCCCTTGAGAAGCACAGGAGAGTTTTGGAAGCTATACAACAGAATGAAGCCGAGGACGAGAGCAATCCAGCTGCAAAGAAAAGACGTATGAGGGTAAGCTAATGGTAGCTACCGCTAGCATGCTAGGTCATCGCGCTCATGACTCATCGATGACGACATTGCCTGACCCATCAGTAGCTGGCAGTTGGTGTGTCATCTTTTAGTATGGACTCTGCTCGCTTGGAACCAGAGCGGAGTAGGTACTAAAACTAGCTTGTTTTAGGAGGTACCAGGCTAGTGGAAACACGCTGCAAATCGAGTAGGGCTGAGTAGAGTAGGGCCAAGGTGTGCTGGTAGAAAAGGGCCATTAATACAATTAATAAAGACATTTGACGGGCTGGATTATTAAAGGAGGCAAGATCATCTGTGGACACATCTGAAGCCAGATGCCTCAGTGTTTACATCATTTAACATCCTCTTAAAAGTGTCCAATAAGACCAGCTCATTAAGTTTCAGATCTTTTTGCAGCCTGTTCCAAACAAAAGGAGCAGCAGATTTAAAGGCCTTTTTCTCTGCTCAGTTCAGACCTTAGGAACAGACAAGAGGAGAGTCTGGGACCGAAGATTACAAGAGCCTGAAGTCCTTTGACTGATGAAGGTCAGAAGATATGAAGGGAGTAGACCCAAAATCACCTTATAAATGAGAATGTGCTAATGCAGAAGTCTACGGATAGACAAGGAGGAGGAAGTTACAATGCTTTTTTAATTTAACCTGACATGAAGAGGTGTTTGTTTTTTTAATTACAAACTCTCCAAATCCTCTGTGAGATCATCAGAGGAGAAAAGTCGTCCTCTTGGCCTAAAGTTACAGTATCTCTAACACAGTTTACCAGAATTTGACCTTCTGTCTGTTTTTGCGCTGATGGTTTTTTGTATTGTGCCATGAGCATCAATGTGTCTATTATGGCCCTTTTCCACTACTACGGCTCTACTCTACTCGCCTTGTGCTGCTTTTCCATTAGCCCCAGTCGCCTGCCCAATGGTGTGCAGTGTCGCTTTGAACAGCTGAGATGCACTGCGAATTTTGCGAATTTTGAGTGCGACACAACAATCTGTGTCTTTTTGTCACAAACTGAGTTAAAAAGGAAAGCAGGAGAAGGCTGCAGGTGGTAAGAAGAAATACCCCTTGAGAAGCACAGGAGAGTTTTGGAAGCTATACAACAGAATGAAGCCGAGGACGAGAGCAATCCAGCTGCAAAGAAAAGACTGATGAAGGTAAGCTAATGGTAGCTACTGCTAGCATGCTAGGTCGTCGCGCTCATGACTAATCAATGACGACATTGTCTGACCAATCAGTAGCCGGCAGTTGGTGATGTCATCTTTTAGTATGGACTCAGCTCGCTTAGAACCAGAGCGGAGTAGGTACTAAAACTAGCTTGTTTTAGGAGGTACCAGGCTAGTGGAAACACGCTGCTAATCGAGTAGAGCTGAGTAGAGTAGGGCCAAGACGTGCTAGTGGAAAAGGGCTTTTATATTCTCCTGTTTTTAGCCTTAAGCTGAACTCAGTCAGATAGACACCACATCACCTTCACTGGATGTGTAATGAGCTTTTTTAATGAGCTACATTTAGAATGACTAATCCATATTTCTGTTATTTTGACCAGAGGAATTTTAAGTAATGTGATAATAGAGTAATGCCTTACATTTCAAATGCAGTCGTATTATAATGTAACTGATTACTTTGAAATGACAGAAACAAGTGTTGGCAGTAATGTTTTTCCATTGATGCCAATAAAGCTTTACTGAATTGCAAACTGAATTGTACTGAGACACAGAGAGACAGAAAAGAGTCCTGACTGCACTCTGTCGTCTACAGATGTGGACTGTGGCAGCTAATAACAAACTCTCTCTCTCTCTCTCTCTCTCTCTCTCTCTCTCTCTTTCTCCTTCTCTATATTTCCTTGACATGGCCAGTCAACCAAAACCAGACTGTACCCACAATCCTTTGCTCTGAGCTCCAGTCCTCAGCCATTACCATGATTCACACACACACATATCCTCTGTCCTGTATCTTCCCTCTGCTTTCATCTCCTGTTGGAGCTGCTGATCTGATCTGCTAACATTAAACTGAAGACTCTTTTTTCTCTTTGAATCTCACAGTTTGTCATCCTGATGAGGAAATAAAAGCTGCTCAGGACCAGAGCAGCTCCTGATGACTTTGCCTGATCATTGACACCTGTGCTGGTGTTGCTGTGTGAAAAGTTACCATGTTATCTGATGTCCTCTGTGGCCCACTGCTGACCTCTTGTTCATGCAGATTCTGTTAACTTAAATATTCTTAGTGACAAACACTGATGTTGAGAAGTGCTCCACTTTTACAGCAGATGCACATGCACCCAAAATTTGTGAGGGCGCACCAAGCATTTTTTCTAGGGCACACTGGTGCATCAAGAAAAATGTTAGGTGCACTCTTACAAATTTAAGTTGACAAAAGTAACTGAGGTGGTGGAAAAACAGTTGAAAATGGACGAGACAAGATGGTCTGTCCCTGCGATGCATCTTCACAGGCTGCAGGCTGTAGACCCGCCCAAGCACATGCACACACATGCATATACACACAGCCTTCAGTTATCAACCAATCAGCTGTTAGTATGCAAATGAGCCCAGACTGTGGTGTCAGGTTTCAGCACGGAGCGGCAACTCTGAAGAAGCAGCAAAGCTCTGACAAATTGGCCTAAGTGACTGACAGATAATTAATAATTACCAACAATAACAAGTAAAACAAAGTAAAGTTTAATATAACATCTATATTTGTTCTGTCCTTTCTCCTGTTAAGGGGAGTTTCTTTGTAACACAGGCACAGAGATGAGTGTCCATGTCCACTGAGGACAAATGACCTGGCTGTACATAAGGGAAATAAAGACTCTGCTATCCATGAGCACGCATGCCGACTGTCGTAATACTGCGTTCCAGTAACCTCGGAACTGGGAGTGACATCATCTCCGACTTATCAGCGTTCCAGTTGAAGTCGGAAAAAAACATGCCGATCTACCAGGCTATTGTTAGCTGTTGTTAGCACGCCCTGTGTTGTTGTGCACAAATATCACATAAAGAATGTGATTATCACTATGGCAGCATTTTTGTAAATATAAGTCTGACAATACTTTGTATACAGCTCATCTAGAGCGACACACCCTAGTCAACAACTTACAGGATGCAAAGCCACGAGGTAATGTATCTCTTTATAGTTACGTAGCGGCAGTTTTTGATGTGTGACGACAAGAAATTTTTGGAAAACTTAATATCGTAGTTTTGTAGTCGGCTATATATGGCTACTTACAGCCCGGTGCTCTAAGACGTGTCTGAATAATATAAATTTGTTCTAGTTTTAATTGTCTCGTTCCTGAAGTTGAATATCCAGGCCAGGCCTGCCCTGTCCGACCCGACCGTGAAGCTAAGGAATAGCATTTATAGATAACCTATTTTGATGCTATAAAACTCATCTTAAAATGTGTATTTCCATCAGGCATATATCGAAAATTACAATTTTTTCGTTATTACTTAGAAACTCCTCACAGTCTCATTAATGTTTTTGTAATTTTGCTTCAAATAAAGACAAGTATTTCTTTACATCTTATTCTTGTTTAAAAAGCATTTATATTATATAAAAGTTATGTAGTGTGATAAAATGGTTAACTTATGGTTACCTTACCTATATTAAAGGTGACACTGAAATATTTGGGTGCACCTAATTTTTGTGCTGATGCTCCTTAAAAAAATTGTAGGTGCACCAGCACAAAAAATGCAAAAAGTCAGTCTGGAGCCCTGCGAGTCAGTGACAACCAGGTAGACTCCATTCTTTTGACTGTGTGTCCAGTAACAAGGAAGAGAGAGAAAGAAAAAATAAAGCAAAAATAAGATCATTAAATTAGACCACGCTCTGATATGTGTTTGTGTACAAATGTGTGTGTTATCGTGTGTGTGTGTGTGTGTGTGTGTGTGAGTGTGGGTGTGTGTGTGTGTGTGTGTGTGTGTGTGTGTGTGTGTGTGTGTGGTGGGGTCATTGGTCGGCAGGACACAGCATCAGAATTCACAGCAGAAGGCCGACAGGTGAAGGTAACAGCAGAGTTTGCACTTTTTCATGCTTCTTCATTTGTGGTGTCTGCTCCACTCTGCTCCACCTGCACAGCCTGGATAACTTTTCCATCACATTCCAGTCTCTCCCTGTTTAATGCAGGCAGGATGGACCCGATACAGGTGTGAGGCACTTCTGTGTCATCCTTCCATCACACTGAGTCCATAAACAGCCCACCTGACATGAGCCTGCACAGCTCAGACTAAAACATTTCCCTGATACTGGCTCTCATAGGCCTGTGCCGATAATCAATAAATCAATTAACCGCACGATAAATAAAAACGTCCTCGGTAAGTTTGCCGGCCTCGATAAGTTGACACGTGCATGCATGTTTGTGTTCCTCCTCTCTTTCTACCAAACAGGCTGGATGAGAAGATGGTTCACTCTGTGCAACTTTCTCAACACCTGGGTGCGTTGGTTCGATAGCAGATATAGCGGATTTATAGCGGAGTGAGCATCTGTCATTCGTTCAATCTTTGTGGGGGGAGGCGGGGCCGCTTGCACATACACACACAGAGCTGAAGTGAGCATTGTGAGGAGTGACAAGGAAACAAACGCTAATACGAATGATGGCACAAAAACGGCGGTTTCTAAGCTGAATGCCACAGTCCCAGTGTGGGAATATTTTGGTTTTAAACAGAATGAACAAGGTGTGAGCTCATGAACACTGACGAGCCGATATGTCGGATTTGTTTGAAAGTAGTGACAGTGAAGAAGAGGAGGTGCAGCGGAGCCTTCGTCCTGACAGTAAGCGCTTACTGAGGCGTTACTGCTAGCAGTAGTGTCACTCATCTGTTGTTTTTCTACAGAATGACTATCAGATTATAGGTCAGTGCAGTTCCATGTCCAACCACTGGTGGCAGTAGTGTGTTAAATAGGCAGGTCCACTGTCCATAAAGCTGACAGAAGAAGACTGAATGAACGAATTGTGCATACATACACAAATGTAAGATAAAAAGTTCTGTTTTTGAATTTGAAATTGTAAAACATGCTTTTTAATGTTTTTAAAATTTCTTTTCTACTCACTTATCAGCATCACTGACTGACAGTCTACAGGTGTTATGGTGGAATAAGTCACCATGCAGTCTGATGTCCTGTGGTCCACTGTGGACAGTGTTAACTCTTCCGTGCATGATTTGGTAAATCACACGGAATACTTTATAAAATGTCTTTTTACTTTCAAACAAGTTAAAAATCATATTCATTGTTTCCAAGTTCCATTTTGAGAGGGTTGCATCTGCCTACCACAGTGGACACCACGCATCAACGGTATAAAAAGTAATTTAGTGTAACTTAATAAAGATCCACAAACAAATGTCTTTGAGTAAATAAAAAAGGATTAATCTGAAGTACATGTATTATTTCCAATTAATCAAACTATCCATTTGTGAATCACACCAAAATTTAAAAAAAATAATAAAAATGTTTGCAAAATTTGAATACAGGCATAATGTGTGATTTGTCCTTGGCTGGCTTTTTTTGTTTTATGATGGAATATCTCAACATGGTAAGAATGTGAAAATATAATATTTTTGGACAAAAGTTTGGGAATTTACCACCTGGTTGTTGGACATGGTATCTGTCTACTGTAGCGGACGCCATGCATGAAAGGGTTAAAGCTCCTGTTTGTTTGCATTCACATCACAGTGTGTGTATAACACTGACGTTCATCAGTTTCTCCTCTGTTAGATGGTTCATGTAGTTGTTAATGCAAATCAAGAGGCAGTCAGCATGAACAACAATAAAGGAGTCCAGATGTGACTGTGGGACACGAAACAAAAGAATTCAAAGTGTGGATTAGTTTTGTCCAAATGAACTGTTTGCACAAAGCATAATTTGATATCAGGAGTAGGGCCCGACCGATTTATCGGACGATTTTAGCCCTTTTGAAAGTATTCAACATCGGTCAGAGTTTTGCCAATGTAATGCCGATATATTCTTAATTTCTCATAAAGCAGTAAACGCTGTTAGATTGATGACACAACTGAAGCACGTTGCTTTGTGTGGATGACTCGCCTACACTCACACGGAGTTGCTCTTTTAAGCCTGACGGTCCGACATGACGAGCAACTTTCAGCGGTGTACAATGTCCCGCTGCTGCTGGACACAGAGAGACCACCGGGCTCTCTGCTCGGCTACAGATCAGCCTCACAGACAGACCGGACACCGCCGAACAGTTTTCTGACCGACGCCTCCTCTGTCGTAGTCAATACTGATGAACTGGACCTTCTGGTGGCAGGGGATCAGTTTAGCTGTGACTGGTTGTGATTATGATGGAAATCTGTCTTTATCCGCTTGTTCCCAACATGACAGCTGAGCTAACTAGCTAGCGAGCTAACTATGCTAGCATTAGCATAGCTCCTCTGAGCCCTACGTCGTCATCAGCAGACTCATTCAGGGGAGACTTCAGTGTAGCTGGGGACTATAGTCAGCCTCTTTAAATAAGTTTGTGAAATATATGCAGTGTCCCACAAAATATTTTGATTTCCTCACGCACATTAACTCATGTTTACAATAAAAAAGTGGTTCTACCTGAACTAAAACCTGCTTCTGATAAACTAATGAGGACTGAAAGGTTATTTGTGTTATTTTGCAGGAATTTGCTGCAGTTTTGCACACTGTTTTATTTTGTGCTTGAAAGCTGCAAAGAAAAAGATAAATAGTGATGAAAAGAATGTTACCTTAGTGTTTTTGTCGCTTTAGTCTCACAATGATCTGTTTACTTTTACTTTACTTTATTTTTTACTGACTTTACTTTTTTACTTTTATTTTTTTGCATGTTATTGTACTTTCATTTTTTCTTTGATTAAAAGTAAAACAAATACTAAAGGACTAAAGTTTTGTTTAACTATAAAATGTTCTGTCTGTAATTCATATATTCATTGTTGTATTTTGAGACCATTTTTTTTGTAATACATTTCATATATAAATATATATATGTGTATAAATATATATGTGTATAAATATATATATATATATATTTATATATATATATATATATATATATATATATATATATATATATATATATATATATATGTAGATAGATATATGTACATATATATGTATGTATGTATATATATGTATATATATACATATATATATATATATATATATTTATATATATATATATATATAGTCATGGAAAAAATTATTAGACCACCCTTGTTTTCTTCAATTTTTTGTTAATTTTAATGCCTGGCTCAACTAAAGGTACGTTTGTTTGGACAATTATAATGATAACAACAAAAATAGTTCATGAGAGTTTAATTTAAGAACTAAGAACTATTCATTTTCCATGGTTTTCTTGATAATAACCAAAATTACTTAAATTCTTACATCAATAGCTATGGCATTGTACCGCCAAAAACACTACTTTTAAGCATTCCATGTTTTCTTTTCTGTTTGCTTTAAACACATGATACACACAAGAGCTAATACTTGATTGCATAACCATTGTTTTTGATGACTGCAGCCATGCGTCTTGGCATGCTCTCCACCAGCTTCTGACATTGTTCTGCTGTCACAGCAGCCCATTCCTGTTGGACAAATTCAAACAAATTTTCTTTGTTTTTGGGCTTGTGGTTCTCCATTTTGAGTTTGATGATTTTCCACAGGTTTTCAATTGGATTAAGATCTGGTGATTGAGCAGGCCAAGGCATGGTGCCAATGTTGTGGTTCTCCATCCAGGCTTTAACTGACCTTGCCGTGTGGCAAGGGGCATTGTCTTGTTGGAAAATCCAGTCATTCGAGGCAGGAAAGACTTTTCCAGCTGATGGAAGAAGACTGTTTTCAAGGGTAGTCCTGTACATGACCTGGTTCATTCGGCCTTCACACAATTGCATTTGCCCTGTTCCACTCAGACTGAAACAACCCCAGATCATGACTGATCCACCCCCATGTTTTACTGTAGGGGCAAGACAGTCTGGGTTGTAAGCTTCTCCAGGCTTCCTCCTAACCAGTAAGTTGGCTGGAGTGGGCATCAATTCAAAATTGGATTCATCACTGAAGAGAACCTTAGCCCAATCATCAACAGTCCAATCCTTGTGGTCTCGAGCAAAGAGTAACCGGGCCTTCCTCTGCCTTTCATTGATGAAGGGCTTCTTGCGTGCTCTGTGTGACTTCAAACCAGCTTCAACAAGTCGGTTTCGAACTGTCCTTTCGAACAAGTCACATTTCTCGACAGTGCCCACTCATTTTTAAGGTCCCTGGAGGTCTGACGACGATTCCTGACACAGGAACGGATGAGTGCACGGTCATCTCGTGGGTAGAAAGACGCTTTCCTGCCACGGCCAGGTAGCAATTTGGTAGTGCCATGTTCAGCTTGTTTTTTTTTTGTTGTAATGAACGGCTGTCTTGGAGATCTTCAGTTTTTTCGCTACCTGTCTCTCACTCATGCCAATTTCCAGCAGTGCCAAGATGGCTGCCTTTGTGGCTTCACATAATTCTTTTGTTTTAGGCATTATGTGAGAGCTGACAACTTCTGAGTTGTGCTACAGCTTGAATGTAAGCAGGAAACCACTCTAGGCCTTTGCATGTGCAGTGCTGCTTGTGACATGAAATGGCCTCTTATATACCCTGGGAATCAATTAAGCTTAAGAATGTCAAATAGGACATAAAGTATTATGTGACCAGCTGCATTTTTTGTTGTGTTCATTGTATTATACGTTTAGTGGTACCAGATATTAGAATGAACAAGAAATTGAAGAAAACAAGGGTGGTCTAATAATTTTTTCCATGACTGTATATATATATATATATATATATATATATATATATATATATATATATATATATATATATATATATATATATATATATATATATAAATTGATCGGCCGATTAATCGGTAATCAGTATTTTTTTCTACCAAATATCGGTATTGGCATGGGCTTCAAAAAATCCATATTGGCCCTAATCAGTAGTAGAGTGCCATGTGATTGGTGTTGTTGAGGTTAAATCTGTGTAGCCCTGATCCATCTGCAGAATGGACCATGGCACTGATCAAGTCTTATCGATGATGGAGAACATGGTAACCCCTCAGCTGGGCTCATCACTCTAATAAAGGAGGAGAGTGTAAGAAGGTGTGTGAGAGCTCTGCCAGCCTGAGCTCACGGCTCCTCACCAATTACAGCTGCACACACTGATTATCTCCTCTGCTCGTCTTCAGAGCCTGAGCCATCGCAGCAGCTGTCACAGCAAATTACAGCAGAAAAACACAGAGGAGCAGTCTCTGCCTCCTCCCCGTCCTCCTCTCATCTTCCTCCTCCCCGTCCTCCTCTCATCCTCCTCCTCCTCCCCCCGCTGCTGCACCCCCTCCTCATTTACCGACTGAACAAAACACACACACACTGTCTGGGACACAAATAATGAAGGAGCACACATGTACAGCATTAAGGATTCACCGCTGAAGGTCGAGTGTGCACCAGAGCTGTCAGACACAACAGACAGCTTCATCACAAGTGTGTGCGGGTGTGTGCGTGCGTATGTATGTGTGTGTGTGCAACAAAATAGATGTGAGTGTTTGTGTGTCCCCATCCTTACAAGACAAACCAATACAGACAACCAAGAGTACAGCTCGCAGAGAAAACTGGCAACCATTCCTCATATAAACACACACACACAAACACACACACACACACACACACACACACACACACACACGCACACACAGGGTTAGAGGTAGCTTCTTCCTCTGCTGATGGCTTGGTCCAGGTATACCAGCTGGTGCTCCTGCATCACTAGAGCATCATGCTGTGAGAAGAAATGTACCGGTAAAAAAAATGAATATCATGGTTAGGGCTGGGTTAAAAAAATCGATTTAATCGATTTTCCTTTAACTGGTTCATAATCGATCCATAAAATCTAAAGATGGATCTTTTAACTTGGGTAGTTTTTTCTTCTTTGGATGTGCAGAGAAGCAGCCTGTGGTATCAGCCCTGCTAGTCTGGTGTGATCAGCGTTTAGCGTTGCTTTCTACTGAACAAGATCTCATGAGATGTTACTGCGAACAAACATGGTGGAAGCACTATATGGGCACCACTGGCAAGTTTAAAAGCTGATGTTTGGATGGACAGTACTTTAGATTTAACAAGAACAAAGGAAAACACGAGTTAGACAAAAAACAACATGCAGAATATGCATTAATACATATCATTAAAATATGATTAATGTAACTGCTTTGAGTTTAGTTCTTCATGTTAAAACAATTTTGAATGATGTACCAGGTCAAAAGGTCACTTTTTAAATTTACAGCACTATTTTAACTAAGATATCCCAGACTGAATAAATATTGAATTGAATCGTGAATCCAATCGATTTGAGACCTTGTAATATCGAATCAAATCAATCCAGAAAATCTGAATCGATACCCAGCCCTAATCACGGTTATTGTGACCAAAATTATCACAGTTATCATTATTATTGCAGTATTGCTGAAGTGTGCTCAAAATGTCCAAAAAGCACTTTAACACAGTCTTAAAATCTTTTAACCCCTTTAATATTTTAATTATAACAGATCTTTTTTTGCAATAAATGTGTCAGAAAATCAATCAATCAAACTTTATCTGTACAGCACTTTACGTACAAAAATTTGTAACACCAAGTGCTTTAAAAAGAAGTAAAGAACATAAAATAAAATAATGAAGGGTAAAAAATTAAATGCAAGAAAAATACAACCCTTCACCCCCACCTTTGCAATCCACACACAGCACACGCACTCACCTACACACAAACATACAAAGACATGAAGAAGAGATTCTAACAGAAAACAGAGTAAGAGGACTGAGGAAACACCATCTTCATTAAAAATGAGGGAACACTGGAGCTAAGACTAAAATAATATTTAAAAAAATAAATAAATGAAATTAAAAAAATATAAAATCTTGATAAGAAATAAGATTAAAATAAATAAATATATAAACAAATAGGTAAATAAAATGCATTTTTAAATAGTAATATAGTAAAATGAGATACAATGCACTGAAGTAAGATAGTGGAAAGAAAATCAATAAATGGATAATAAAATTCAAAACAATAAATCTGAACTGACCTGAATAATAAAACATATTAGGTGGGTTTAAATGAATACTAAAAATATAAAAAAGATTAAATAATAATAATGATGATCAGCTAAAAGCTAGAATAAAAATGTAGGTCTTGAGTTTAAAAGTATGAAGAGTAGGTGCTCTCAGGTCTGCAGGTAGACTGATCCACAGACGAGGGCCGTAGTATTGAAATGATGCTTCACCGTATGTTTTAGTTATTACTTTGGGTTTTATCAAAAGGCCACGACCTGAAGACCTGAGGGCTCTACTAGGTTCATAGGGTAAAAGCAGATCGGATAAATAAAAAGGAGCAAGACCTTTCAGAGATTAAAAAACTAGTAAAAGAACCTTAAAATCAACTCTAAATGATAAGAAGGAAATGTGCTATTAGTACATTTTTCGACCTTTTTTCATAAAAAATTAAAGTGAATAATTTTGGCAAGTATTTGTTATTACCATATTTGAAATGCTTAAACTGTGTGTGATTACAAGAAAAGAAAAAAGTGATTTAAACTTTAAACTGCACCATCACACTCAGTAACAGGACGACGTCAGCGAGTGAGAGGAGAGAAAACTCCAGTTCATGATTAGAGGAGGACGAACAAGACTCTGAAATCCAGAGCTTGATCTGAGCTTCAAGAGGAGGGTTCAGGTTCTTGGAGACATGAAGGCTGTAGTCGAATAGTCCTTTCAGCTCAGGAAGGTTCCTAACGAAGTGAAATTAACTGGCAGTAGTTCCTGATCAGAGCTGTTGGAATAGTCTAAATGCTTAGGAAAGGTGGCTCTATGCTTCCTTTAGCATAGGATACACTGGAGCATCCTTTAGGAAAGGAGAGGAGATTATTCTGTCCCACAATTCTCTGCAGCAACCGCATTTATAAACAGTGTGTTCTCAGAATTCAACAGAATAATAAGAACAAATCCCTCAGACCATGTGAGTTCCCACTGCTGTTCATCCTTTCTAAAGTTTACCAAAACCTGCCTTAACTTTCCAGCAGTCTGATTCTCTGAAGAGAGCAGGATATGAGAGATCTGATGTTGATTCTGTTTTAAACTTGGTTCAATATAAATCATTTGTACTCTATTAGATTGTGGTCTTAACAGTTTGTGCCTTTCTTTCCTTCAGTTCATTTATTTTCATGCACTGATTGGTGTTCATGTTGATAATGAGAGGACAGATTTATTTAAATCATCACTTCAACATCGGTTATGCACACCTCATTTTTACCAGGTTGTTAATGTTCAAATTGTCTGAAGGAACAACATTGTCATGATACACCAGCTCTTCTAAGATGGGCCTTTTGTAGTCCATCTTCAGAAAATTGTAGTTTCACTGCAGCAGTACCATCCTCCGTCACATGATGACGTAGCGTAGAGAAAGTGTAGTTGGATTCTCTCTGAACGACAGTTTTCCTTTCCTAAGTCCTTCTGAACGCTCCTTTCCTTAATCTCATGATGTTCTCAATCACAGTTAAGGAAAGGTGGTTAGGAAAGGATTTAGGAGAAGATTATTCGACCGTAGCCTCTGTCTTTGAGCAGCAGGGTGCACAGCTGCTGTGAGGTCTATCTTCAGTCCCTCTCCGTGGTCGTCCGTTCGACCAGCACATCAGTTTCAGTCCTGATTGGACGAGTCTGACTCCAAACTTTAAATTGGTCTGTTGTCAATGAGGAAGCCTTGATGCTGACAGACCTGAGCTTTCAGAGCACAGCACAGATTTATTTCAATCCTCTCTTCAACATCGGTTATGCACACCTCATTTTTACCGGGTTGTTCATGTTCAAATTGTCTAAAGGAACGACATTGTCATGATACACCAGCTCTTCTAAGATGAGCCTTTTGTAGTCCATCTTCAGAAAATTGTAGTTTCACTGCAGCAGTAACATCCGCCGTCACATGATGACGTAGAGTAGTGAAAGTGTAGTCGGATTCTCTCTGCACGCCAGTTTTCCTTTCCTAAGTCCTTCTGAAGTCTCCTTTCTCCTTTCCTTAACCTCATGACATTCTCCATCAGGGTTAAGAAGAAGTAGATAGGAAAGGACTTAGGGAAGAGACTTAAGAAGAGTTCAAATTGACTGATGGTTTTACTCCAACGGAAACCTGAATAGCAAACAAACAGAGTTTGTACATCTGTGACAAGGGATGTAACGGTTACCAGTAAAATGGTAAACCGCGGTAAAGTTTCCCACAGTAATCATCACCATGTCCTATCAAAATTAACATTAAACCATGTTTGATCCCCACTCTGTGTCAGTAACTCACGGTGATGCTGCTCTTTGACTGTAAAGTCTGAACTATGTGTGTCTGCTCCTCAGTGAAGCAGCCGTCTCTCACAGTTTATAATGTCTGTCCTCAGCAGCTGGAGCCTCGCTCAGACTCTTACAGGTTTACACATTCAAACGGCTTAAGTCTAAAGTCTGGTCAAAGTTTGGATTTTAAAGGATGTGGAGGGGAAACTGATTGACGACAGTCACTCTGTCTAAAACACCAAGCTGCAGTAAAAGACAAAAATGTGTGTGATTGAAACTGCTGTAACTCCACGAGTAAACGAGCAGAGAGAGAGAGGATTCAGAGAGTCATACCTGAGTGAATTATAGGAGGTTTATCAGGATTTTCTGAGTAAATAATGTATAAAGGTTGTAAATAACAGCATTAGTATCAATCTGGAGATAGTTCTTGATGTTCTTTCGCCGTTTATTCTCCATATTTTGTTGTAATAGATTGTCTTTTCCATCATAGTTCGTGTTTTATGGATTTAATCAATCACAATTTGGAAACATTAAAGAAGGAGATGTGGAGGAGATCTGCCATGGAAAAGGGAGACCAGAGGAGAGTCATGAAGGGGGCTAACTGCTTCAGGGACTATCGTTAGTAAAACAATAAATAAATAAATAAAAAGGCCTGGACATGGTCTAATATAACGAGCTGTAACATGGACACTAATGCTGCAGGTGTCCTAAAATGTGTGAGTGTTTGTAAAATAGGTTACATTTATTTTTGGTCATCTCAAAACTCTGAACATGTTCATTTATAATTGTTTATGAAGAGAAACCTGTTTAATGTACAAACCAGTTTTTTTTTTTCTTTTCTTGTAATTACACACAGTTTAAGCATTTATAACATAATAATGACAAATAATTGCCAGAATTGTTTATTTTTATTTCTAATGAAAAAAGTTTAAACAAATTTACTTAAAGGACATTTCCTGACACAGTTATTGACAAAAAAGGATAAAAGAACTGTTAAAATTATAATATTAAAGAGGTTAAATGATTTCAAGACTGTGTTAAAGAACTTTTTGAACATTTTGAGCACACTGCAACAATACCGTGATAATAATGATAACCAGGATATGAAAGTTTCATACCGTTACATCCCTAATCTGGAGTGGTTTTTAAACATATTTACGAAAAGAATTAGAAATCTAAGCTGATCCCAGCTGTCATTGGGTGAGAGGCAGAGTACAAACTTAACTGCTCACCAGCCAATCACAGGGTGACATGTAGAGACAGACAGCCATCCATACTCACTCTCATACCTTAGGGGTAATTCACAGTCAACCTAGTGAGCAGGTTTTTGTTCTGTGGGAAGAAGCCGGTCAGGACGGGAACGGCCCTGCCAGACACCGGGGCACCGGGGTTAATTTAACTTTATTTAATATTTACTGCACAGCTTTTTTTCTGTTACTTTTGATTATTAATTTTATTACTATTTGCTTGTTTGTTAATCAGGCTCACATGCTAATGGAGCGATGTGTCAGACCGGGGTGTTTATACTGTTCTCAGTCTTTTTTTTTTTTTTGATAATTTCATTGATTCAGACCTTTGCAACAATAAATATCCACTAGGATGGTTACAGACTGGGGCTGAACGATTTGAGAAAATAATCTAATAGCAATTTTTTTCCCCAACATTGAAGTGAAGAACAGAAGCAAAATAGATATGAAATTGTAAAAACTGGATAAAAATGGAATGAAAGCAAAAAAAGGTTAATAAATAGGTGCAAAATAGGTATGAAATTGAAAAAAAGGGGGGAAAATTGGCAGAAAAATCCAAAAGTGGCTTCGGAAAATTGATTATGGCAGCAAAATTGGGAATTAAATTTGAAATTGAATTTCAAAAACCATGTAAAAATTCCAAAAATGGTTCTGACAGTGGCCAAAAAAAGATGAATGGGGGCAAAATAGGCATAAAGTTGAAAAAACAGGGTTAAAAAAAAGGTAAAAATGGTCCAAAAGTGGGAAAAAAGTGCATGAATAGAGGTAAAAAAATAGGCATGAAATAGCAAGAAACTACATCACAATGCCAAAATGTTCAACACATTTGGGCTAAAAATATTGAACCTTCTGCGATTTGAAAAGTGCAACAAGCCATATTGCGATTTAATCTAATTTGCAATTAATTGTTCAGCCCCACTATGGAGCATGCTCACTGCAGTCGAATGGACACCAGATAATCACACCAGCTTCTCTGCTTCATTTCAGCCTGGGAAGGACAAAGGCAACATGAGGCCACATCCTAAACTTCAGACTAAGAGATCCTTTGGAATAAAAACCTAAAAACTGAGCCAAACACTGGACACTGTCCTCTTGATGGACACTAACTACATCCTTCAAACGAGTCTGTTTTAACGAGTCTGTGCCACGGTCCGATGGACAAAAAACAAATTTAGCCTCATGCTGGAGGGCTCGGGCTGAGCCGTAGCTCTTCTTAATTTTTGTTTTGTTGTTTTAGCTGGATGCACTTTAATGGAAAAACCCTGAAATGATATGAATGATTATGAACTTTGAATTATATTCATTTCATTAACAAAATAAGCATAACAACCTCATGACATCGGTGTATCTCTGAAATAACTCAAAGACAAAACATCTCTGCAGCGATACAGCTCCTCCATCATTAAATTCTCCTTTAGCATCAGATGATGAGGCAGCCTCAGCCCGACTGCATTTCTTCATAACGAGCTGATACTTCAGCCTTTCTACTCTGAAAATCAAAACTTTTCTGGAAAAAAACAGAGTAATGAACAGAAGCCCAAGATGAATACTGAACCATGACATGTCATTCCAACAAAAGTCTAAGCCAAAAGAAATGATTAAGAATTAGAATTAAATCAAATCATGACAGGAACCAATAGGGGTTGGGTTTTAGAACAGCATAAAGCATAATGATTATTAAATCATCTAAAAAAAGCTTTACTCTTTTGACTCATTGAAGCTGATTTGCCTCTAAAGATGGTTCAGTGTTATCATAAAATATTCTGTATTTACAGCACAGTGTGAAATCACCCCAACACTGTTTTTGTCAGTTTTGTTTTCACCTAAATCCAGTCCAGTTTGCCGAGCTCTTGGCCCCATCAGCCTAGCCAGTTATTTCCTTACAGGAGCAGAGCTGATCAAACCTGCTGTGCCCAATGTTTCACAGAGCTCCAGACTAAATACTATCTGCCCTGCTTCTCCTTTAGGGCTCATGAGGATCTGCAGCCAATCACAGGGTTGACAAATAGAGATGATAACCATGCACTCATGCTCACACCTGAGTGCGGTCTAGAGTGAACCATCAGGGTTGTTTTGGTCTGAGGGAGGAGACCAGATCATCCAGAGAAAACTCCACACAGCCCACAAAGAGGACCTGACAGACTCAAACCACCAACCTCCAGCAGCACGACCCGCTGCACCACAGGGCCACCCATCCACCCACATGGACCAAAACATTAAAACAGCAGCAGTGAAATCCTCAAAGTCCTCTCTGTGTTGATTTAGAAGAATGAACAATGAAGCGCTTCCTCATGGAGCGGCAGAGGAATCAAACCTTCACCCAGCAGGGAGGCTGCAGGACCGGACACACTCCACAGACGCTCACGCGCATCTACCTGGATCAGCTGACCGCGATCCACTCCAGCACCGCAGGTGAGGCAGGCGTCCGGGCGGGCGGGGTCCCGGAGCTCGGACGGGTCCTGCCTGAGCCCTCCGCCCCTGACCTTCCCGCTGCAGAGGCTCCTCCAGCTGCGGCTCTCCTCCCGGTTCTCCTCTGGTCCTCCTCCGGTTCTCCTCCTCGCTGATGCAGCGTCCTCCTCGGTAAATCCTGGGAGCGGAGCTCACGGTGTTGGTTTGTTTTGTGTGCAGCGGCAGCGCGGATGCGGCTCCTGTCGCTCCCTCATTCAGAGCATCATCAGTGTCTGTGTATCTGATCAGAGCCGAGAGCTGCAGGACTCTGACAGGACTGAACGTACACAAAGACAAACCACGCCTACCCTCATCCACGCTACCGTAATACCGGTCACTACCGTAATACTCCGAACAGAGTGTTTCCTCACCAGATCAACACTAACGAGCCCTGACTTTGATTAAACTGACATTAACATCTCATTTATTCCATCTGTCTTTGAGATACTGATGTTTTACAGGTTTTATGGTTTATGTTTGGAGTCTTAAAGATTGAATCAAATCTATCTGTGGCTGTGGGGAGACTGACCTGAGCCAAAAGTAGTTTATTAAAGTGTAGTACAAGGAGGAGTTACTGATTTTATACTAAAACTGAGGCAGAATACTTTAAGTTAACTCTGTATAAACTATATTTTATATAGGCTATTAAAGAATAGTAGCCCACAGTGAAGTATAGCCTACTTGGTTTAGGGGGAGACCAGGGCATGTTGTCACACTTTTTACACTCATATATATATCTTGAAATTAAAACATCATATATTAAAAAAATATGTACCAGACGAAAGACCAAAGTCCCAGGTATATATTTTGTATTCATGTTATTTTCATATCTTGTGTCAGTGCAGAGCTATAAGCAATCTAATGGAGATTATCACCATGTGACAAGTTGCCCCACCAATGGGTAAGTTGTCACACTCTGTGAGGTAAGATGTCACACTGTATTTTACACCCAATAAAATAAGGACAAAATTATTGTTATTTTTTTTTAATTAAAAGTGAATAAATGACAATAATTCACTTTTATTACTTGTGAAATAACATGAAATATTATGCAACATGCATTACGAAACTGCCACTTAAACTGGTCCTGGAACAAAAGAAAATCTCACTAGTCAGACTCCTCTTCTGAGTTGCAGTTTTGTCGTAGCCTACGTGGAATGAATTGCCAGGGGTACATTCTTCATGTGCTCATCCTTTGCATATCATGCACTGCACCCATGTTTCTCCTGGGTGGCTGTTTCCAAATGGCTCTATACAGACCAGGCACAGGGACTCATATTTTCTCTTCTTTTTCTGCTGGGTAACTTTTTTTCTTGGACCAGCTTTTGGGTAAGGCCTAATATCTGCTGGAGTTAATGTGTTGGTGAAGGAGGCTGGGTTACTAGGGCCTGGAATAGCTTTTTGGTTGGTGCCTGGGCCTGGAGCACATGTGACAACTTACCCCCAAATGACTGTGACAAGTTGCCCCATACGACCATGTTTGCTAATGCTAGCTCTATCCTACAGTTAGGTTAAATCAGAACAATGACTGAGGTATGACTGGATGCCTTAATATCTACTTTAACAAGTCCACATGTATAACTTCTAGGATTTTTATCTGAATGAAGCTTATTTAAAAAAATATGGAGTTAATATTTTTTACTTTGGGTAGTGGAAAATGGTTAATTGGTGCTCATCTCAACTCACAATGTGTTGTCCTCTTCTCACTCAGTCCATGAGACCTGACCATGCAAAGGAAGAAAACTAGGATTCCACTTTTTAGTTGCGCCCTCTGGTGGAGAAGATAATTGAAGTGTGACAACTTACCCGTGTGACAACTAGCCCCAGTCTCCCCCGACTGAAAAGTAGTCTGAATGGAAAAGTCAAATTAAGTATATATGACACTTATATTCTAATAATAAAACTGTACTTTAATATACTTTTTACTTCCTTCTGCCACAGATACTTGGTATATCTTGATCTAAGCACAGAATAAGGTCATGTCATTGTGTTACATTAAATTTAGCAGAATCAAAATGCTTTGAGGTAAACTTACATGTTCAAGATCATAGTGCTGTTTAAGAGTATACAATAAATCCGTGTGCTCTATTTCACCCAGTTTTCACTGTTTTGTTTACATGTTTCAAACAAATGCACAATTTTTCGTTTACTATTTTGGCAAAGAAGGACTTGATCATGGACAGACTGTCAAGTTCATATTTTTACATGCAAATTTGAACATTTTTCCTGTCATTTTCTTTTCAACGAGAAGGGCTTGATTTAGCAGAGGCTCTTTGTTTTGAAATGCACATTTTTAATGATTTAGGCAGGTAGTTGTGAATGCACTGCATGGTATGTTTTATAATGTTAAATATATCAGAATTGTTTCCAACATTCAAGTTTATTTCAAGTATTTAAACAATATGCCATAAGCAATATGCTACGCAAACTTACAAGGACACTAAAAGTATAGCTACAATTCAAACAGGGGAAATTTGTTCATTAAAGTACACCTAAAGTAAACTTCATTAGACTTAAACCTTGCCGAGAGTTATATTTTGATTGGATCAGACAGAACTTTATGAATCTCTTTGAAAGACTCCCTCACAGAAATTAGATTCCAGTTGCAGTTCTGTATAGTGGATAAAACAATATAGAACAAAAATACATATAAACACATTTTTAAATAAATACAAACTTAAAAAAATAAAATACAGATAGACTATTTTATTGGCTGGTATTTAATAGAGGAGTTTTCTTGTGGTGTACTGAGTATACCACAAAAAATATGAACAAGTCTAATAGCATTATACAGAAAAAGGTAAATGTGAGGTGTCTGTGGCTCAGTTGGATTGTGTGTTCAATAGTCAGGAGGTTGCAGGTTTGAGCCCAGTGCTGGGAAACATATGGAGATGTGTCCTTGGGCAAGATACGTAACTAACTGCTGCATTAGTGATGTTTACATGGGCATGAATGTGCTGGCTGGTAACTAAACAATGTTCAGATGTGGTAAACTGATGACACCACACACCGTTGTACCTGTTGACAGATTTTTCCAGAATATGGCTCTTGTTGATAATATATAATTAACATTTGTACTGTTTTCATTATTCTGTATATTCCTTATGGTGTGGACTGTCCTGACACGTTTTATCTGTGCCATGATTTAAAGACATCATATCCTGCATGCAGAGCTGTCCTCTTGTACAGAGACAAAGATTGTTACCAGTTTACAACTGGTAACAATTCTTAAACTAGAAAACACCCTGAGAGTGCAGACCTCCGCCAAGCAGCTCAGATACGGCAGTGGCCTTTCTGCTCCACATGGACAGCTGAGTCTCCACTCATGTCCGTCCATATCCACATGGATGGACCTTATCAGCTTTTTAGTTACAAAGTCAGACAAGACGTGCCCGTCTACTAGGCTATTGTTAGCCGATGTGCTAGCAGAGCTTCTCTGCTGGCATTGCAAGGGAAACTAAGAAATGTAGGGGCATAGGCTTGAAAAACATTGTTGTTAGTTAGTTTAGTTTTAGTTTAGTTTTAGTTTAGTTTGTTTAGCTCAAGTTTAGTACAAGTATAAAACTGAGCAAGGTGGGAACGAAGCCTCTGCAGGCTTGTACAGAGTTCCACACCTGCCCATAACAATCTCATGACATGCAGGCTAAACACTCAGCAAAACAAAAAAACAAAATACAAAACAAGAGATAATTTTAACCATCAAGAGATGTCAGAGATATTTTTTAATGACAGCCCAATGTTAACTCAAAGGATTTTTCACAAATTTTGGGCTTTTTTGCATCCAGACAAACATGCAGATCAGCACCAAAATGTAATGGGAATTTCTTTGGATTAAACCACACCACAGCTAAAATTTTCATGTAAATCCTCCAGTAGTTTTTGGCATAATTTTGCTGCATAATAGACAAACAGACCTTGGTGAAAATAAAACTTTCTTGGCAGAGGTAATTAGAGTACTTTCTAGTATACTACAAGTACACTTTCGTGTTGCTGTAATTATACTGAAGTATACTTAAAATGAACTTGAAGTAAACTCCTTTTTGCTGAGGCTGTAGCCGTCAGGAAAGTTTTCATTCCTAATCCCTGATCACACTCAGGCTGCTGAAGCTGGAAACTGTCCTGTGGAATTTAAAGAGCAAAAAACTGATTTGGGAAGGATTTTTCTTATAAGACTAAACTTTATGTAGTAACAGAACTACTGGGTCATAAAACTGTTGGTGAATGAAAAGGCAGTCTTTACTAACCATAAAGAAACGATTGGTCCCGTCAGGACATGCCGAGTTGGGCACTCTTACACATCTTCTCACGTCCCGTGACGCATGCTCCTCCATATCTCACCCCTGTGGGTCCACCCCCTTTTATCAAGACCCCACATCTCTGGAGTCCCTGGTTTCTTACAGCCTTTACTTCCTGTATGGACTTAGATCAGCACAGCACTTGGACTATCTTCAGCTAACTACAATTCCTGTTTGTCCTTCTCCCAGTTGTCTTGTCTTGTCCTGTCTGTCACTGTTTCCCCTTCTTCATTGGTATTTCCAACGCTGTCATCAGACACAGTGCTCAGCTGTAAAGATAATGCAGACAAGGGGGAAAAAAGGTAGTCTGAGACAAAATATAATGCTTTTTCCATGTTTTAATCTCACACAGTTATACTGTGTCTAAACCTATATTTATATTATATTAATAAAGCTGTTATAGAGCTCAGTCTATAGATCCGTACAGCTCCTTTTACATATATTATTGGGTTGTGTTTTGGACTTTTTGTGCCAGTTGTATGTTTTGTATATTTTAACCTATATATCCTTGTTAATTTTAAACTATTTCCTACCTATTAATATACTTTCTTTTTTGTCCTCCTGGCCCTTATTTTTATTCTTACTCTAATTATGTTGATTGTTTTTGCACCAATTCAACAGATCAGATTCCTTGTATTTACAAATGTACTTGACAATGAATACAGATTCTGATGTTGATTTCAAACCACTTTGCTAAAGAAGCAGGCTGATATAGTCTTAAAAGTGCAACAACTCCTCCCTTACTTTTGTTATTTTATAGAAACCCTGAGTGACAGAAAATGAGAGCGGTGTGCCTGTTAATGTTTTTATTAGATCTATAGGTTACCTGTAACGGCCTGTGGGGTCTCCCACTGCACACTGAGCAGGAGTGAAACACTGTCATGTAGGTTACTGTAGAACCAACAGAAGCACCAGAGCCCAAAATCTGCCTTAACATTCATGAATCAAGAAAGAACAGGAACATTCCAGAAATATAAAGTCACACTACATACCACAGCTCCAGTGAATTTGGGTCGTTGTGAATCTCATGGCATCAGACATGTTTACAGTAACTTTATGATTTTCTTGTTGATTTGATGTCCACACACACGCCTGCATATAAAGCTGCATCAGTGTTTCAGGAGGACGTCAGAAAGAGTGTTTTCTGCTTTTTGACTTTCAGGCTGCATTGTAAAAAAAATTAAACTGCAGACTAACGTTATAGTGTTGATTCATTCTGGTGATGAGGACTGGGTTAGTGCAGAAATCGTGGCATTTCAGGACTTTTGTTTTACTTATTGTGAGTTTCCATCGGCCCATGAGGCTCTGAGGAGCTCACACATCAATCCTCGATGTGACGATGTAGCTTCAGAGATAAATGCTGTGAAGGGTCAGGTGTGGGCGTCAGAGGAGCTGCAGCAGCGAACATCACAGTGATAGATGAACCACGGCTCTCCTGCTCATGCAGCTCACGGAGAAATGCTGATTGGTGGACTTTGTGGCATTGCTTCAATGCGTTACCTTGGACATGCCGGATAAGAGCACCAACCCCATCAGTCACCATGACAGCCAATCAATTAACGAGCCAATCAGGGGAGAGTATGAGATGATGGTTGGAGCTGAAGGTGTGAAGGCCTGCTGTGCTCTGAAAGCTCAGGTCTGTCAGCATCAAGGCTTCCTCATTTACAACAGACCAATTTAAAGTTTGGAGTCAGACTCGTCCAATCAGGACTTAAACTGATATGCTGGTCTAACGGACGACCACGGAGAGGGACTGAAGATAGACCTCACAGCAGCTGTGCACCCTGCTGCTCAAAGACAGAGGCTACGGTCGAATAATCTCCTCCTAAATCCTTTCCTAACCACCTTTCCTTAACTGTGATCGAGAACATCATGAGATTAAGGAAAGGAGCGTTCAGAAGGACTTAGGAAAGGAAAACTGTCGTGCAGAGAGAATCCGACTACACTTTCTCTTTGCTACATCATCATGTGACGGCGGATGGTACTGCTACAGTGAAACTACAATTTTCTGAAGATGGACTACAAAAGGCCCATCTTAGAAGAGCTCCTCTCATTATCAACATGAACACCAATCAGTGCATGAAAATAAATGAACTGAAGGAAAGAAAGGCACAAACTGTTAAGACCACAATCTAATAGAGTACAAATGATTCATATTGAACCAAGTTTAAAACAGAATCAACATCAAATGTCTCATATCCTGCTCTCTTCAGAGAATCCGACTGCTGGAAAGTTAAGGCAGGTTTTGGTAAACTTTAGAAAGGATGAACAGCAGTCAAGACAGTCCAGCTGCAGACCTCCACTCTCAGCCGACTAGCTTGCAGACTCTACACCTCCATCATCAGAAGGAAGTGACGTCATCATCGCCTCCAATGTGAGAAGAAATGGTGCCAGCGTTTTCGGTTACCGTTGTAACTTGATTCGTCAGTCGTGTTACATTAAAAAACACAAAGTTTAAAATGCGTAATCTCTGTTTGGTGCAATGATCTCGAGCGTTTTCATTTCCTCCTCCACCCTCAGCCGTTGGCAGGCTGAGGGTGGAGGTCTGCAGCTGGACCCCTCTCACAGCAGTGGGAACTCACATGGTCTGTGGGATTTGTTGTTATTATTCTGTTGAATTCAGAAGCAGTCTGATAACACGTTGTTTATAAAAGCTGTTGCTGCAGAGAATTGTGGACAGAATAACCTCCTCTTCTTTCCTAAAGGATGCTCCTGTGTATCCTATGCTAAAGGAGATACTAAAGGAAGCATTGAGACTCCTTTCCTAAGCATTTAGACTATTCCAACAGCTCTGATCATAAACTACTTCAGTTCATTTCACTCAGTTAGGAACCTTCCTGAGTAAAAGGGACTATTCGACCAAAGACAGAGAGCTCCAAATCAATGACAAGCTGTGTGAGTAAAGACGCAGTCTGCACTTTAACTGGTCAGCCTCACACTGCAGGTCACTTCTACAGACTCACAGATAGTCAACCTCTTATTCACTCTCTTATTTACTGACATACTCTCCGGACTGTCTTTGTCTTTATTCACATTAACTCTGGGCCCAGTTTGCCATGTGACAGCCAGAGTTGGGTTTGAACCGTCAACCTTCTGATTACTGAAAAAAAATCACGCTACGTGCTCAAGAGCAAGCTCACCTGAAAAACTGACTTAAATATCAGAGCCTGTATTCACAAACATGTTAAGGCTAAAGCAGCTCCTAACTGTTTCTGGTTGTTTACCAATTGCTAGGAAGCCTACATTTGCCCCATCCAATACAGACTCCACTTTTATAATCTGGAGGGATCTGGATTTTCTTTTTTGCCTCATTTGACCAGCTCCAGACTCATTATGGCCTTAGCAGGAATAATTTCTTCTGTTACCTACAAAGAAGGGATTACGCGAGGAAATACTTTCCCACCCTAGAGAAAGCTCAAACAGTTTGGTTAGATGACATCTTAAAGGTGCGGAACGGGTAAAATCGTGTAATTTCTTGGGTCTACAGGCCATTATTAGACAAGTGTTCTCCATCCATGGAGAAGATTAGGGCCCTCTGGGAACAAGTGTTGAGAGTGGATATTGAGGATGACCTATGGCTTGATGCACGAGAGAACACACACCGATGTTCACCTAACTCTAGACATCACCTTGTGCGGTTTAAAGTTATCTATAGATTGCATATCACTTAGAAAAGGCTTCATAAGATATATCCAGAGGAAGCTACTCATCTCCACAGCTGTGTATTATGTCTTTAATTATCCTCCTCCTGGTGTACAGTATTGGTATTGAAACCTGACCCACTTTTCATCATATTAGGAATATCACCTCTCCTTTCTGCTCTCGATAAGTGCCAGCTCAAATTACTGTCCTATGCCTCTGTTGTAGCTTTGAAATTGGTATTAAAGTTCTGGAAAGGGAGAGAAGTCCCAACCACCAACATGTGGTTGTCTGAAATTACAAAACTTTCTGACCTGGAGAGAATAAGATTTGCTCTGATTGATTAACTAGGTCAATTTGACCTGACATGGCGACCCCTTCTTCAATATCTTGAATATATAAACTGACTCTTGAATTCTAATTTTTTCTTTTCCTTTCTATGTGACTCATTTGATGAAACTCAATGTCCTTACTTGGTCGGGCCTCTGTGCCCGCTTTATAGAATTATTTTGTTGAAAATGTGAAAATGAATGAAACGTTTGAAACTAAAAGTAGCTCCTTACTTGATTTAGGAGAAACTCTCAATAATAATGGGCGTGTCAGTCCTAAATTTAGGACTCCTAACTTTCTCTCCTAAAAGTATTTCACAAAGTATTTTAGAGCTAAAACAAGCTCCTAAACCTGTGAGAAGTTAGAAGTAGTGAAGAGGATGGGTGCTGGGGGTGGGGGTGGCTTGGGTCCGGGTGGGCGGGTGGTTGGTTGTGGAGGGTGCTGTCTGCGGGGTTTGCACCACCCTGGATCCCCGGGTGTTGCCCTTGGTGCCTCTGGGGGGGGGGGGGGGGGTCGGTGCCCCCTTGGGCCCGGGGGCTGTTCCTTGGTCCGGGGGTACCGGTGGCCGTGGTCTCCCTGGGAAGGGCAACTATTTGGGTATTCGGTGACCACCTCACATGCATGCCTATACAGACACTCAAGCTCCTGACTTACTATAAAGAAATAGCTCTTCCCGTCAGAACTTGCTGAGTTGGACACTTTAACACATCTGCTCACATCCTGCGATGCATGTTCCTCCATATCTGATCACCTCCCCCAGCTATCAAGACCCCACATCTCTGGTGTCCCTGCTCCTCACTGCCTTTAATTCCTGTAGGAGCTTAGATCAGCATAACACTTGGACTGCTCAATCAGTAACTCTGCCTGTCTGTCCTCCTTTCCGTTTGTCTTGTCTCATCCTGTCTGTCACTATTTCCCCTTCTTTCACACTGTGGTGTGGCACGGCCCTCCCCTTCAGCTCTCATCAGGGGTTAAATAAAGTTTGATTTGATGGAGTAGCCTACAGGGAGGGCTAGTGATGGTCACTATAGCATTGAATCATACTCACATATCTCCAACTGCTAGAAAAAAAACTGCATTGGTCTTTCCAACACTGTCATCGGACACAGTGCTCAGCTGTAAAAGACAATGCAGACAAGGGAAAAAACAAACAAATAGAAGTAGAGAAGAGGACTCCTAAGTCCCTAAGACCAGGACATGATGGCTCAAACAGAGAAAATGCTTTGTGAACATGGCCCTGCTGTGTCATTGTGCTGTTGTGCCTCTGTTCCTGCTTTTTTTTCCCACAGAACATTTACAGGAATTGATAAAGGAGTCGCCCCAGAATCAAATCTGTAGACAGAATCATTGTTGGAATTGGCATCCCTAAAGTTGAATCATGTCCCATCCCTGCGTTAACACAGCAGTCTGATCCAGGCCAATGGGAGTCAACTCAAACCTGTGCAGCTTTTCAAACTCACAGAAGAGGTCTGGAGTTTGATTAAAACTGTCCAGAGCCAGATGGAACATTAAATATGAAAGAAACTAGCTGTGGAGTAATGACTCAGCATCAGAGCTTCAATAATCTGTAAATGAAAAGCAATCACGAGGGGCTTGGAGCCATATGATGATGACCGGCCCTCGTATTTGCTTTTCCTCTGAAGTTGGATGTGAACACAACCGAGTCTCTGCTCAAACTGACCTTACAAATGAAGGAGGTCACACCGTCCTGGGATTAAAGGTGCGATGGGGAGAATCTGTAAAGACGTGACCCAAGCCAAAGCGTGTGTTTGTTGTGATGCTAATGAATGCAGCTCGGACCTTCCTCAGAACTCTGCATTGCTTTACAACTTCTTTTTTCAACAACTTACAGGATGCAAAGCCACAAGGTAATGTATCTCTTTCTAGTTACGTAGCTTTAGTTTTTGATGTGTGACAACAAGCAATTTTTGGAAAACTTAATATGGTAGTTTTGTAGCTGGCTGTATATGGCTACTTACAGCCCGGTGCTCTAAGACGTGTCTGAATAATATAAATTTGCTCTAGTTTTAATTGTCTTGTTCCTGAAGTTGAGTATCCAGGCCAGTCCAGCCCTGTCTGACCCGACCACGAAGCGAAGGAATAGCATTTATAGATAACCTATTTAGATGCTATAAAACTCATCTTAAAGTGTGTATTTCCATCAGGCATATATCTAAAAGTGAGACTTTTTTGTAATTACTTAGAAACTCCTCATAGCATCTTTAAACAGACCCCGCGATCGATCACAGAATCCTGGATTCACCATGACAACAAGAGCAGCATATTTGTCTCCATCGGAGCAGGACGTCCTCGTGTAGGTGTATTAGGAGATAAAAGACCTAATAAAAAAAGAGAAAAAAACCACCACTGCTATACAACAACTACAGAAGCGGACTGCCTGAATGCGTGAGAAATGCATTGATTAACACTGCACACTCCGCTGAAATATTTCAATATCAATTCAAATAATTCATTAACGTCTCCAAAATCAAAGTTGTGCCCTTATTATGAATTTGTTGATTTGCATGTGAAACTGAAATTGAAACATCAACGTTTGCTCTTTATGCTGCTATTGGATTATATGTGTGCAAGTGTGCACGAGTTTGCAGAGCCGTGTCTATCTAATGTGGGGCCCCATGCGGGATTTCATATGATGCCCCCCTCCATCTGCGATTTACATATGCTTACCAAAGAAATTTAATAATGTTTTTTTTCTGTGCTTTCTGTCTTGTTGAGCAGTGTGTGACTTCAGTTTTAAAGGATGGTTTACCTGCTCTGATTTATCCTTATTCAATAAAGAAACACCATGTGACTTTTTGACTTTTATACTAATATGGGATGTGGATTTTATATATGTTCTATGGATAACTCTTATCTAATGATTTCAAAATCTTGTAAAACCATAATTTTATCTAAAGTCATTGCAGCAAATTATCACAAATGTTCAAATAATGACAGTGGGTCTTGACAGAGAGAAGGGATGAGCTTAAATAAATCCTGAAATTAGCCTGGTCTGGAGCTACAGAATAAATCTCCTTCGTAAGATATGTAAAAACATATCTCACTTCTGAACAACCACATCATGGATTAGTTGATAACCAAGATATCCCGGCTTATTCCCTTATCTTGGTTTTTAAAACAGGCCCCTTGTTCTAAAAAGCCTCTTCGACACGAGCGTCAGTGATGCTCTTATTTCCATGATGCAAACATGTGCATGTTCTACCCTCACAGCAGAGCTAACTGTTGTGTGAGTGAGTTGTGTGTCTGTGTGTGGGTGCATGTAGTGTGAGCACTCATAAACGGGCATAATGGGCTCCATATGTTGAGCGTGTCCAGGAGAAAAATCACTGCTGTCTCCACATTTCACACACACAGCTGAGCTATCACACACACTGCTAAGCTAACTGCACACACACACACACAAACACACAGCTGAGCCACACACACATACACACACATACACACACAAACGATAGAGCTTCCTGTGGAGCTGAAGACGCTGTGCCTCCAGACGGTGTTATCATGTTGGGCAGCATGTTGACAAGAAGAAATGATGAGAAGGGAAATAAAACGATCGTTCACGTGATGAGGCAGCAGTGACACCGCGGGGGGGCTGAACAAAGGCATCGGGAGAGATCAAATGTGTGGTTATATTTACACGGACGTGTTTCAGTCATGTAACATAAATGATCTTATTACCAAATATCTAAAATAAAGATCTTTCATATCACAGCCATGTGTCTACACTGATTTCTTATTCAACATAATTATGTGCACTTCGAGTTACACATGTAGGAAAAGTGCGATATAAATAAAGTTTGATTGATTGATTGATGTGTTTTCACCTTCAATAGTTTGAGAGGATTCAGATGTTAGCTTTCTGTTCATGGATGCTTTTAACTGTCAAAGATCACACTTTTATTATATTAACAAAAAGAAAAACAAATCTCGTGTCCACTGCTTTCAGCAAAATGCAACTGTGGCAGTGGGCTGGTTCTTCTGCAAAACTATCAATGACATGAAGTGCTCATTTGAAGGGACTGTGAGGAGAATTTATTACTGGCGACACAAAGACTCTGCTACCCAAGAGCAGGTAATGCTGTCGTAATGCTGCATTCCAGTAACCTTGGAACTGGGAGTGACATCATCTCCGACTTATCGGCTTATCGGCCTTTTTCCGACTTCCAGTTGAAGTCTGAAAAAAACATGCCGATCTACCAGGCTATTGTTAGCTGTTGTTAGCACGCCCTGTGTTGTTGTTCACAAATATCACATGAAGAATGTGATTATCACTATGGCAGCATTTTTGTAAATATAAGTCTAACAGTACTATGTATACAGCTGATCTAGAGCGACACACCCCAGTCAGAAGTGCAAATAAATTGATTATTACAGGAGCTAAATAACTGTTCACACTGGGGGCATCCATCTTCCATTGTCAACTCGGGGGTGGCGAGGTTTCACCGAGTTCCCAGTAGGAAATTACGACTTAGGGAGATGTTCCAGTTGCAGTTTCCTACTCAGAACCCAGAAATTCCTACTTCTGACTACAACTGGAACGCACCATAAGACGTGTGCTATCCAAAGTGTGTGTTTGTTGTGATGCTGATGAATGCAGCTCGGACCTTCCTCAGAACTCTACATTGCTTTACAACTTCTTTTTTCAACAACTTACAGGATGCAAAGCCACGAGGTAATGTATCTCTTTCTAGTTACGTAGCGGTAGTTTTTGATGTGTGACAACAAGCAATTTTTGGAAAACTTGGTATTGTAGTTTTGTAGCCGGCTATATATGGCTACTTACAGCCCGGTGCTCTAAGACGTGTCTGAATAATATAAATTTGCTCTAGTTTTAATTGTCTTGTTCCTGAAGTTGAGTATCCAGGCCAGTCCAGCCCTGTCTGACCCGACCGGAAGGCTAAGGAATAGCATTTATAGATAACCTATTTTGATGCTATAAAACTCATCTTAAAGTGTGTATTTCCATCAGGCATATATCTAAAAGTGAGACGTTTTTGTAATTACTTAAAAACTCCTTACAGTCTCTTTAATTATTCCTTTAACGTAATAAAATACGCCTGTTAGCCTGTCGTTAAATGTTTGATACAATTTCTGAGGCTGGATAAATAAGAGACACTTTATTAATCAGTCACATCACCGGGAAGGTTTCAGTCATCACAGGGGAAATAACACATGAACTGAAGCTTTTTGTTGTTTTACCAAGTGCTCCTCCTTTTTCACCTTAATGAAGCTGAAGAACAGCAGATCAGTGCTAGGCTTGATCGGTCTTGACGGAAAATCCTGAGTCCGACCAGTCCGAGCCCGAGACAAGACCAAGACTTTAAAAATGTGGTCTTGAGACCGGTCACGAGTAACACAACACTACAAATGCGTGGAGTGTCCCAAAACTTTTTTCCACTACTGCACAGGTGTCAAACTGATCCAGTAAAGGACCACTGTGGCTGCAGGTTTTCTTTCCTACCCAGCAAGAACACACTTGATCCAACAAATCAACCGAGCAAAGACAATCCAGTTGATTGAGTAATTAGCATCAGGTGTGTTCTTGCTTGGTTGGAATGAAAACCTGCAGCCACAGTGGCCCTTTACTGGACCAGTTTGACACCCCTGCTGTATAACTGTAATGCTGCACTGCCATCGCACAGTTTGTACAAGCAACAATGGAGATCACTTATAACAGCCAAAGTCATGCTTCACACATTTAAATGCTCATTTGTGCATTTGGATATTTGTCTAACTCCTGCAGCAACAGAGACCTGCAGAAAAAATGCACATCTATAGATCCATTTAAGTCCTTCTACCATAAGTGCCCCTCATCTGCTTCACTAAGCATTACAGTGTAGTCTTTAGTTGTGAGTCTTTAGAGAAGGTTATCATATCGTAGCTTCATGAAATTGCTGTGACATTTGTCCTCTTGGCACAGCAAGAGGACAAATGGGTCATTCTACAGAAACGTGGATTTTTGGGATGGCAAAATGTCTTTTGTTTCATTTCTTTTTTTACATATAAGCTTCAAACACATTGTTACATATGCCATTGACTTTATAAATACACATAAATGAAAGCTTAATGATTTTTTGTTTTCTTGGTACATTTATCACAAAACACAATTTAATAAAGTGTATCCACACATCTGATTGTCACTGGAGTTACTGATTGTTACCCATAAGAAAGGTAACACCAGTGACAGTTTCACAAAAAATGTCCTTTAACAAAATGACTGCTACAGAGCATGACACAGCATGTCACTAATCTTGATCTATTCACTAAATTATGTCTTCTAAATACATTTTTATGCGTTTGTTTCAGTGGCAATTGCTCTAAGACTGCAAGGGAAGCTCAGCTTCCCCTAAAATGTCCCCAAAAAAGTGGTGATATGTTCTGCTGTGTGTACATTTCATTGACTAAATATGTGCTAGAATACCTTCATCTTTTGTTCAGAATCAGCTACTTATCACAGGTAACTGGAGCGACTTCCTTCTCATTCATCCCCGCAGCGTCTCAGCGCTTTAACACAGTCGGACGCTGAGCGTCTTCTGACTTCGATGGGGAAGCATAGAGTGGGTTGTTCCACTGTGGAAACTGGATGGTCATTGGATAAACGCTGGGCTTTGTCCCGCTCATCGGACGCTCAGCGTCTCTGGGGGTCTATGAGGCAGTGGGCTGGCCTGGACGCTCGGCTTCTGCATGATGATTGGATGATCTGTCTGAGGCCGAATCCCTTTTTGATTGACAGTGAAATGAGCCAATCAGCGATCTTGAAGTATAACCCTCCACCGGAGCATCTTCTAAGTTTTACATTCAGTTGTTGTGGAGAGGAGCCTCTCCTGTTTAAAGAGGCTCAAGTCTTACACCCACAACACAATGGGCCAAGGCCGTTTAAGCAGTCTAGCTCTGCTGGCCATTGAGAGAACACTGGTAAAATCCCTGGGAAAGACACCTAGTTAGTAGGACAGGGTCACAGATAATTTTCTTTAAAAGGAACGGAGGGTAGAATTTACATTTAAATAAATAAACAAATTTATGATGTAGGCCAGAAAAAAATGAGCTTCCACTCCTCGACTGACCAGCAGCCTCCACTGGTTTGTTTGCAGTTCCCTGCCAATAAAGTTGGTAACACCAGTGACGTCAACTAAAAGCTTCATATGAAATCATGAGATAAATGTTAATATTTCTGAAAACTGAAAAGGACAATGTTCTTACCAGGGTCCCTCTTCATAGATCTTCAAGAAAGAGGTCAAAGGAAGTCAAGTGATGTCATCAGAGTGATTTCTTTTTCCAAAATAAAAGACTTTTGTCACATGGTAACACCAGTGACATGACTGCAGGGGACGACTACTTTTAAATATATTTTATAATACTTATTTGGCATTTTGTTTTAAAATGTAATTTATAAAATACATTTTATAGTTATTTATACATTTTTGTACATTTTTTTTAGAAAACATATTTTTAAACTCAAAATACAGCACTTTCTCTCCATCAATGACTGTGGGGACGAGCACTTTTGTTGTGGTTGGGGTTCTAAATAATTGATTAAAAAGCAAATATTACCAAGCTGATGGCTCCAAATAGTGTGATAGCTGAAATAATATGTTTTTTAAACAAAATACTTTAAAAAATCTAGCATAAACTGTTTTCTTCAGGAGTAACATATCTCTTAAGGCTAGGGACAGAAAAATGCATGTTTCTGTAGAATGAGCCAAATGTTGTTTCACAGACATTTGGAATCAGCCAACAACACATGATCTGAAGCATAGAGGAGTTTACGAAGTCAAGCAGAAGTGGCTATACTCTGACATTCAGTCTACAGCAGCATGCAGCCATGGCTCAGCTCGCTTCACTGATTGGTTGAACTAAACTCTGCCAGCTCCACTTGGCCCCTAACTGCTTTGTTCTGTATCAAAAGCATGTGAATACGAGAGAGGGTGAATTTGATAGGCTAACACTGATGGACAAACAGAAACATCAACAAACAGTGAATGAAAGCAAGGCTGAAGCCCATTCACACTAACGTTTAAAGCCACTGCATTCATGCTGCTGTGATGTTTCACCTGCACTGTGAGCATGGAGACCATGTGCATCATCTCAGAGGAGGAATACTGATTAGAAAAAGGCTGTCAGCGGGACAGAGTAAAGCTTTGTGTTTGTGTGATCACCTCTGTTTGCATGAGCTGCCCCACATCCTGTCTATAAATCTGATTCAAACCTTTAATTCTCACAAATATTATAAATTAAATTTGAATGTCTTGAGATGTGATGACAAAAACACTGTAACTCATTTCTGTAAATGTAACAGCACTTTACCGTAACATCTACAGCTACCTGCTGTATAAAAAACAATACAGTAAATTACTGTAAAAGGCAAAATGGTTGATTATTGTAAAATCAACACTATTTAACCATAAAATCTACAGTTACCAACTGTAAAATGTCTTTAGAGTAACTTACTGAAAAGGGTAACAGATGAAGAGACCCCCCCCCCCCCCCCAAATTGACCAATAGCAGGTGAGATTTTTTAGTAAATATTTCACTTTTTTGTGTGAAACAAATGTTTGAATAAAAGTTTCTATTTTATATAAATGTATGTATATTTCTTTTATCACCTTCCTAATAAATGATCAGGACAATAGATTATATATAGTTATATAAATGGAAATACAGCAAGTTCCCTGTAATTTAAAATACATTTAAAAAGTTCTAGAGTAAAATATGGTAATGATACTTTAAATATAAAAAACAGTCATGCTGCTTTTGATGAAGCCGTAATTGTGCTGTAAACTGAAAGACAGTAATGTTACCTTGAATAAAAACTACAGTATTAAAACTATTAGAGAAAATAAAGACTTATGCTGTTAATTAAAAAGTAATGCCATACAGACATTTACAGTAACTTCCTGTCAAATTTACAACAACCTTTTAAAAGTGAGGGCTTGCGTGTCAGACTGAAAAAGTGCTACATGAGGAAGCAGAGGTGCGGACAGAAAACAAAAATATTAACCCTTTAATGCATGAATTATTAGACCAACAAGGAATACTTCTTAAATTGTTATTTTTTACTTTCAAACAAGTTAAAAATATCACGTTCATTTGTTTTTCACTGTTATATTTTGGGAGAGTTATGCATCTGACCACTAAAGTAGACTTCACGCACCAACAGTATGAATAGTAATTTAGTGGAATTTATTCAAAATTCACAAATACGTCTTTGACAAACATGACAGTAAATAAAAGAACATGTAAACTCTGAAGAGGATGAATTGTTGCTGTTTTATAAAACTATTTATATGTGAAATATCAAAATTTAAGATAAAAAATACAAAATGATCTGAAATCTGTGGGTATAATACCCAGTTTGCCCTTTGTTGGAAGTTTTGGATTTATGATGCGATATCTCAACATGGTAAAAATGTGCAAAGATACTATTTTATGAAACTGACAGAGTTTGTGAATTCACCTGGTAGTTGGACATGATACAGCAACCTAAAGTGTATACTTTTTTTTTTTCCAAATATCTGTCTACTGTGGTGGACATCATGCATGAAAGGGTTAATAAGCCCCAAATTCTTTATGCTGCTGCTCAGCTAACAGAGTCCATCCTCAGCCCGTGGGCCCACCACGTTGGTAACTTCCTCTAATGTTTCAGCAGTAAGATGCTAAAGACCGTCAGCTATCAGAGCGAGCCTGCTAACTGGTCCCTCTGGACTGAGGCAGAAACCACAAAGACACTGAAAACACAGAGATAACTGCAGGCTGACACAACCACTGCTCATCAAACTCTGAAATGACCGAGGCAGAGCTCCACACACTAAATCATTCATCAGACATCTGTGGACATGAAGAAGACGGCTGATTAGAGGGCATAAAAGAAGCCAGAGGAGACATTCAGGAGCAGAGCCTGAGCCTCAGAGAGCTCCTGTTTTTGCTGTAGAGCTTCATGGATATGAAGGATTACTGAGAAAACGAAACCCAGACACAGCAGAGCTTCCAAACTGTTTAATCACCACAGGAAAAGCAAATCAACTCAACAGATAGTTCAAATCTTTAGATTTTTGTTTATGTGAACTGAAAATGAAGGTCTACTTATATTGGTAATGTAACGGTTACCGGTAAAATGGTAAACCCCAGTAAAATTTCCCACAGTAATAATTACCGTGTCCTATTAAAATTAGCGTTATACTGTGTTTGATCACCACTCTGTGTCAGTAACTCACGGTGATGCTGCTCTTTGACTGTAAAACCTGAACTATGTGTGTCTGCTCCTCTGTGAAGCAGCCGTCTCTCTCAGACGGAGGCACGCATGAGCAGTTTATACAAAAGTCTGAAGTCTAGTCGAAGTTTGGATTTTAAAGGATGTGGAGGGGAAACTGATTGACGACAGTCACCCTGTCTAAAACACCAAGCTGCTGTGAAAGACAAAAATGTGTGTGATTAAAACTGCTGTAACTCCTCGAGTAAACAAGCCGAGAGAGAGAGAGGATTCAGAGAGCCATACCTGAGTGAATTATAGGAGGTTTATCAGGATTTTCTTTGTAAATAATGTATAAAGGTTGTAAATAACAGCATTAGTATCAATCTGGAGTGAGTTCTTGATGTTCTTTCGCCGTTTATTTGCTGTATTTCGTCGTAGTAGATTGTCTTTTTCCGTCATATTCGTGTTTTATGGATTTAATCAATCATAATTTGGAAATATTAAAGAAGGAGATGTGGAGGAGATCTGCCATGGAAAGGGGAGACCAGAGGAGAGTCATGAAGGGGGCTAACTGCTTCAGGGACTATCGTTAGTAAAACAAAAAATAAATAAATAAGTCCTGGACATGGTCTAATATAACGAGCTGTAACATGGACACTGATGCTGCAGGCAAACTAAAATGTGTGAGTGTTTGTAAAATAGGTTACATTTATTTTTGGTTGTCTCAAAACTTTGAACATGTTCATTTACAATTGTTTATGAAGAGAATCCTGTTAAAGTACAAATCCGGCTTTTTCCATTCTTGTAATAACACCCAGTTTAAGCATTTATAACATAATAATGACAAATACTTGCCAGAATTGTTTACTTTTATCTCTCATGAAAAAAAGTTTAAACAAGTTTACTTATAGGACATTTCCTGACACAGTTATTGACAAAAAAGACAAAAGAACCATTAAAATTATAATATTGAAGGGGCTAAATGATTTCAAGACTGTGTTAAAGTATCCAGAAACTTCTCTGTTCCTGTTCCTGTGTGATCACATGACTCACACTGTAAAAAGTTTGTTGTAGATTTTACATTAAGTTACTGTAAATGTCTTTATAGTATCATAGCTCTATTTTAATTTTCAACATTATCACTGTATTTGCTGCATTACTTTTACTACTGTACTTTTATTCAAGGTATTGGTACTGTCTTTCAATGTACAGAATAATTACTGTATTTTCAAAAACAGCATCCCAACTATTTTTGAACTACAGTCTCATGTCTGTATATTATATTAGAACCCTTTAACTGCATTTTAAATTACAGTAAACTTGCTGTATTTTACAAACCCAAAACCAGTGAAGTTGGCACGTTGTGTAAATTGTAAATAAAAACAGAATACAATGACCAACCTATATTCAATTGAATACACAGCAAAGACAAGATATTTAATGTTCGAACTGAGAAACTTTATTTTATTTTGCAAATAATCATCAACTTAGAATTTAATGGCAGCAACATGTTGCAAAAAAGTTGTCACAGGGGCATTTTTACCACTGTGTTACATCGCCTTTCCTTTTAACAACACTCAGTAAACGTTTGGGAACTGAGGAGACCAATTTTTGAAGCTTTTCAGGTGGAATTCTTTCCCATTCTTGCTTGATGTACAGATTAAGTTGTTCAACAGTCCGGGGTCTCCGTTGTTGTATTTTACGCTTCATAATGCGCCACGCATTTTCAATGGGGGACAGGTCTGGACTACAGGCAGGCCAGTCTAGTACCCGCACTCTTTTACTACGAAGCCACGCTGTTGTAACACGTGCAGAATGTGGCTTGGCATTGTCTTGCTGAAATAAGCAGGGGCGTCCATGAAAAAGACGTTGCTTGGATGGTGACATATGTTGCTCCAAAACCTGTATGTACCTTTCAGCATTAATGGTGTCTTCACAGATGTGTAAGTTACCCATGCCTTGGGCACTAATACACCCCCATACCATCACAGATGCTGGCTTTTGAACTTTGCACCTATAACAGTCCGGATGGTTCTTTTCCTCTTTGCATCAGTCCATCTTAGATGAGCTCGGGCCCAGCGAAGCCGGCGGTGTTTCTGGGTGTTGTTGATAAATGGCTTTGGCTTTGCATAGTAGAGTTTTAACTTGCACTTACAGATGTAGATGAACTGTAGTTACTGACAGTGGTTTTCTGAAGTGTTCCTGAGCCCATGTGGTGATATCCTTTACACAGTGATGCCGGTTTTTGATGCAGTACCGCCTGAGGGATCGAAGGTCACGGGCATTCAATGTTGGTTTTGGGCCTTGCTGCTTACGTGCAGTAATTTCTCCAGATTCTCTGAACCTTTTGATGATATTACGGACCGTAGATGATGAAATCCCTAAATTCCTTGCAATAGCTGGTTGAGAAATGTTGTTCTTAAACTGTTGGACAATTTGCTCACGCATTTGTTCACAAAGTGGTGACCCTCGCCCCATCCTTGTTTGTGGATGACTGAGCATTTCAGGGAAGCTGCTTTTATACCCAATCATGGCACCCGCCTGTTCCCAATTAGCCTGTTCACCTGTGGGATGTTCCAAATAAGTGTTTGATGAGCATTCCTCAACTTTCTCAGTCTTTTTTGACACTTGTGCAGCTTTTTTGAAACATGTTGCAGGCATCAAATTCCAAATGAGCTAATACTTGCAAAAAATAACAAAGTTTACCAGTTTGAACATTAAATATCTTGTCTTTGCTGTGTATTCAATTGAATATAAGTTGAAAGGGATTTGCAAATCATTGTATTCTGTTTTTATTTACGATTTACACAACGTGCCAACTTCACTGGTTTTGGGTTTGTATTTTATCTAATTATAGTTTAACTATGTTGCTGATCATTTATTAGAAAGATGTCATTGTGTAAAAAAATCACATACATCAATATGTTGTCCAATAAAATACATTTATTCAAACTTAAAACTCAAAAATGTGAAACATTTGCTCTAAGCAGTTGTGCCTGCTATTGGTCAGTTTACTTGGTCAAAATGAAATTTTCTCTTGATCCATTACTCTTATCAGCTAATTGGACATTTTACACCAGGAAACTGATGATATGTTTGGTGTAAATGCTGTCAATTTTGCGAAAATCAAAAAATGTTTTTACGATAACTTACAGCATAGATGTTTATAGTGGGGTTACTGCAGATATTACAGTAATATATAAAAACATTTACCAAAATCAGTTTAGACTCAACATGACAGAGCAGCTGGAGATCCTCAGAGTGAGACACAGAGAAGTTAAGAGTGTCACAAAAATGACATGAGGTATTGAGAAAAAGAATCAGGGACTGTAATGACAGAGTTTGAAGCAAAGGAGCTGTCATAAGAGGTTTACTTTGGATTTATTAACTACAGAATCAGAATTCATCTTAAAACCAATGAGACGTCCTCACATCAGTCAAACCTGATGCAACCAGCAGACTTATCCACTTTAGGTCTCAGAAAGAGAGACAGAGCCATCTGTCTGACCCAGTCCTGTTAACAATGATAAACATACAACTCAAGTTAGCTGTGAGAAACAGGTCACCTGCAGCTCAAACATCACCTGACATCATCACATACCCTCGTCCAGTCTGTTTGTATCTCTGCTAACGCTCTACCTGACAGTTTAGTTACTGACACTCAGTTTGGATCCTCCATCATCACTCAGCTCACAGAATCAGGGACCGTTTACATGGAAACTCCTGACTTAAAGACGCAAAGATTCTTCCTTTGCATTTTCAAATTCTTCTGCATCAGATGACAACGCTGGAGATGAGTTAATCCACTGTAAATCCGCTGTAGTATGCATGCCGGTTCAGTAGATGGCGGTGTAGGTCTGCAGAGAGGTAGCGCTGCTAAAACACACGAGGGAAGAAGAAAAGCTTTCACAAACAACAATGGCGAATAGACACACAGAGACACAGGAGTTTCTTTTATGGACAACAAATCAGTTCGGATAACAAATCTGTCTAGATAGTTTTGTCTCAATAACAAACCGAGCATGGTAAGACGCTCACACATTACTCGGCGGACGTCTGAAGCTGTTGTTGTTCCTGGTATGCGCGCGCAGCCTTCAGGTGAAATAGTACTGCGCATGCGGTGATGCCAGCGTTTCACCCTGAAATGCTCTAATACAGGTTTACACGAAGCTGAATGGAGAGCAGATTCAAACCTTTCCACTCTGGAGCACGTTTTCAAAAGTTTCCGTTTTCAGTAAAAACGCAAAAACGCAAAAAAGCGCTCCACCTAAACGGAAGACCAAAACGCAACGAAAAGGTATCGGATTTGAGCGTTTTCGGCGCCATGTAAACAGCCCCTCAGATACTGATGAAGAACAGGGAACAGTTTAGTCCATCAGAACTTTCTTTTCTCAGCTGGAGCACAGACAAACACCTCCACCTGCTTTAGAGCCATCCTACATCATCTTACTTTTCTTTAAACAGAATTAAACTGATCAGAGCACCAGTACAACATTCTAGTCCGGAGAAGGCAGAGAGGTTCTCTGAGCTAAAAAGCAAAACAAAGAATGTTTCAGTTCTCACAGAACAGATGCAAAACATCAAAAGGACAATTTCTTTGTGCTCTGTGGAATCCCAGAAAAGACCAGACATTGAATCTAGTGCAAGAATTGAACTGACAGGAATTCACAAAATATTTTAAAACAATTTCCTGACGCAGTCGTAATTTTGTCTGGCCCACCGCCATGTGCAGTCAATTTGGCAATTTGGTAGACCGGCTGTGCTGAGATGGGTGTGGCAGCACACCAGGGTGAGCTGTCGACAGATTCAGGTTGGCGCAGTGACAATGTTGTGCCAAAAAACTTGCCAGCTGCAACCTGGTCTATTCTCGGCGCAGGTGAAGTGCACTTAGTGCAGCGGTAATTTGGTGATAGGCACACAGTGCACACACGTCACCAAACCCTCAGAAGCTGGGTTTCCATTACAGTTTTTCACGAAATAAGTGATATTCCTAAAATTTTGACAAAGTATATTTGCGCTTTGAACGTGTTTCCATTGAAGGTTGTTCTCGGCAGGAGCATCGTAACTCTCGTTAAATATCATCCTACTAGATTTCACTGCAGGAAGATAGATGCCAAGGCTTGTTGAACCCTTTCTCCCTCCCTTGTGTTTTTCTCAAGAAAAATATCAAGAAAAATCTTCATCTCTTCCTCTATCCAAACGTACCATGCCATGTTTACTCCGAGAGAAGTGATCATGTGACCAGGTACGTCACGTCCTATGACTTAAAATTGCACAAGAAGTGTTTCCATTGTGCTTTTGCCATATATATTTGAATATCGAAACATCTGAAAAACCACCTCATGAAAGCGTAAAAACTTTTCAGCAATATTTTAGTGCTTTTTCGAAATTCAGATGTTTCCATTACCAGTTTTTTATTGCACTATTTACATTTTGTGCGTATCCAAGGGTAATGGAAACGCACTTAGTGGCAGGTCGCCAGAGTGTCAGGCACATTTTAATGCAATAAACAATCACAGCAATCACTATTCAATGTCACCGTCTGAACCAGCATATACATTTGTATCTATATTAACTCTCCCGTCACATCTGATGTCGGATTAAAGCCGTTTGTCATAATGGAAACTTAACCTGACGGCATCTGGAAGTTTGATGCACATCTTACAAATTCACATCTCTCAGCCAACAACAAACAGCCTCATCACAGAGTATATATCCATGAAAACAAAAGAAAATAATGAGAAATGTGAGTCACACCATGTCTTAAGGACTTACCTGCGATTGTCCATATTTCTCTGTTTTAGCCTTTATTCTTAACGTGATTTAAAAAGATGGAGTACGTTATTGAAGGAGGATGAGGAGGAGATACCAGGAGAATGTATATCACCAGAGGTTCTGGAGGAGTGCAGGTGGATCACAGCATGATGAATGTGTTAGCCTGCTGCTGTGTTTAAAAGTGTCACTTAATTTTGTTCTCCTATTAAAGACACAGGAACAGATTGCATCTGTCCAGCGAGGCGGTCCACACGGTGGTCCACATGCATCGTGGCCTCCTATGGCCCCTGTGCTCTCCCAGCTGCTGTTAAAGTGACAGCAGCTCTGACCTTCATCGCCACCGGGTTTTTCCAGCACACCATGTGCCTTCTCTGATCCGACAGCTTTCTTTTGGCTCTTTAAATCATTGAACCATTTTTTATGTTGGGCAGCTGTTCTCAGAATATCTGGGCAAACTTGATTGACAATATTGATTGACTGCGATCTGAAGAGCAGGTCGCATTCAATGTGACTTCGATGTCATTCTAGAGCTGCAGTTTACCTCTGGACAAATGTTTTCAAAGTCTCTTCATGGACAGAACATAATTAGAGGTTAATATATGGACATGATTATCAAAAAGTGTATGCATTTTTTCCTAAAATAAAGAGTTTTAGCTGTTTTTTTCCATCTACAAACATTAAATAATACATAAAGGGAGGAGTAACGAGAGAAAGTGAGAGAGTGCTGGGGCGATCGACTGGCGTATCCATTACACGCACAATAAACACTAAACATGAATGAATCATACATATTATGACATCTGATAAACTTAGTTAATTAACACTGCTCCAACTTTTTAAATGGACTAATCAGGCTAAAACAACAGTTTACAGAGACACTGATGAGCCACTGCTGTCCATCTCATCTGTATGTTTATGCGAGACAGCATCAGTCAGTGAGCAGTCTGCTCCTGTCTGATCTGCTCTCAGACAAACTAACAAACATCAGAACAGATGATTAAACCAAGTTTTCTCCTCTTTCTTCACCTGTTCAGCTCTATGGCTCTGAGCGGGAGAGAGCGTCCGCCTTCAGGTTCATAAGAAATAAAATATACCTATAATTAGTTTAATAAGAGCTCACTGAAGGTGAGCTGCTCTAACATCAGGTTCTGTGTTATGGAGCAAACTTCTCCAGCATTGTGAAGCTCAGTTTTGGTCTGTGTTTGTTGCCTCATCACACCGTGCTGTGTGTGATGTCATTAATGTTAAACTGAGCACTTCTGAAGCCTGAGCTGTTCACATCACAGTCTGCAGTCAGGCCACATTTACAGGAGTGATATGAACAACCAACAAAAAAAAATCTGATTTAAGTATTAAGGGCTGCAGTGTGAACGTAGCCTTAGAGCTCCTGTTTCTGTCCCACACTGAGCAGGCTGCCAGGTTGGAATTTTCCAACACTGCTGGTTGAGCCATTGGTGCTCTGAAAGTCAGCTGGTCTATGTGACATTTACCGGAGCCAGATTTCCAGAACAAGCTGAAGTAAATCAATCAATCACCGCCAGACTTTATCATAGGATGTGCGCGCATTATCAGTCTGTGGTCAGCAATGTCCAGAAGAACATGGACAGCAGGGAAGAGCTGAACAAGTGGCCGGCCTGTCGGTCCAGAAAACATCTCCATCAAGAACTTTGAGCATTTTGATCCATAACATCAGTGAGCAGTTCGACACCATCTAACAAACATGCTGACTTTAAAAATGAACGCTGTATAAAATCACTTTGGGCAGAGGGAGATAAATCTTGAATGTGACCCCCTGCAGTGCAGCTCAGCTCGCTGTAATCATCAAACTGTTTCTATGTCTGTTCTGAGCCTCAGACGCCCAGTGCAGCCATTACGCTGCTGCCCACGCACTCAGACACAGAAACGCGCCTCTGAGCAGCCTCTGAACACCTTTAAACAGAGTTTAGGCCTCAGCAGCTCCAGCGTGGCCATGCTACTTTTATTTATGTGTTTATTTCTCTCAGTCGCACATAGCTGAATGTTGCAGTCAGCGCCATCTGTTACTGTAGAGGCTGATAGCTGCTCTAATGAGCTGGGACTCAGGTCCACTCTGCTGACACACACACACATGCGCACACACGCACACACACACACACACACACACACAGCTGTAATGAAACTTTGGACAGTTTGATCCGACTGCCTGCTGCACACTGATGTCCAGCTAAAGCTACGACATGTTGATGCTGTGTCTCTACAGCAGGTAACAGTCTCGTGATGGCTCACTTTGTCTTTTTATTTTATCTCCTCATTTTTATCAGCTCAGCGTCAGACGACTATTCATTACACGTCACCAGTCCATCTGAAAGAGAGCCAAAACACCTTGAAGGTGTTTGAGAATGGGCTGAAACTTTCAGAGGCATATCCAGCAGGTGATTGGACAATCCCTCTGTCAATCACATTCATTACAGGCCAATCAGGAAATGGCATATGCAGGCGTTACTGCTGCGGTGTAAAGGGCAAAAGCAGAACAACTTTTTAAAACATACATTTATATCCTGGAAATGGAGCCAGAATGTTCTTTCTATAGAGAAGTCTGCAGTGTTTGTTATTTTATCTAATGAAAATGTGATGAAGCTCTGATGAAACTGCTGTTAGCATCTATGTCAGCCCTATTCAGTTAGCAGATAGCACATGCGGCCCAAAAGCAACCGTCAGTGGCCTGAAATCAAAGTGATTTGGACTTTGGTCCGGCGAGAAAAAACAGAAAAAACTTTTACAAACACTGACAAAGTGTTACAAAAATCCCAACATTATTACAGACATTGAATGCAACACGTTTTGAAAGGTTGCTGTGAAGCAAGTTAGTTTTAATGCACTTTCAAATGTGACCAAAAGATGTTTTTAATCTGCACTTTTATGTTCATACACACCTTAATATGTGCTTGTATTTACTGTCAAAATGTGCTGAAGTTTTCTGTTTGAAGTGTTAAACTTAAAGAAACAGTACGTCAGCAGAAGTTTAGTTTAAGTGCTGCTTTAAATGAGTTTATGCCCTTTCGGATGTGGCATTAAATTAATTAACATCCAGTACGTTTGTTATCTTTTTGTTTCTTGTACGTGGTTAAATCTGCTCTCTGTCTGTTAAAAATGTCCGGCCCAGCTCTCTGAAAATCTGTCCCAACTGAATTTCTAATTGAACAGCCCTGATCTATGCTAATCTCTGTGAGCAGTCATCTGGCTCATAGCTCCTCCTCGTCCTGCTTTCACAGGATGCTTATTGGGCCATGCCACGCTGGAACAAGCAGCATTGTTGTAGACTGGAACATGCCAAGATAACGTTAGATCCAGCTGCACTGCAAGGTTAAGAAAGGACATTGGAACAACAGGAATTCTCAGAGAATTCTTCAGACATCAGGGTCACAAGCCGACTTTGTCTAACCTGACAAGCCAGATGGACAGCTCCATATATCTGCCACAGAAATATTTCACTAGTCCATCTGGGTAGGAGTACTTTAAATTTGTTTTCAGGGGCAGAACGTTCAAAAAAACACAAGCTTGTGATTGAATAATCATTTTGCTCGTCACATTCATCACAGACCAATCCACATCAAGCAGGGTTGCCTCCTATAATGAAGCAATGTTTTCATTGAATTTGTCTTTTTTTTTTCTTTTATATAAACATTTTATTTTATTATTTTGTTTATATTGGTTGCTGATGCTGCTCAGTGATTTTGAAGACTGTATGATGCAAAATGTGCCTGTTTGTTACTTGAAATGGTTGAATAAAGAATTGAAAAAAAAGTAGCATACATAGCCGCTAATAGCTAACAATAATTAATGACTGTCAGCTGTTAGCCGCTAACTTTGCCGCTAACAGCTAGCAACAGTAAATGACCATTAGCCGTTAAGCCGCTAACGGAGCTGCTAACAGCTAACGGCCTTATACTATGGTCTTACACTAAATTGTACCACACAGATGATTCATTTAACACTTCTATGTGACATGAACCTCGTCAAAGACAATCCCTACAAGTAAACTTCTGAGGAGGGCAGATTTCAACAAGTTTCACTGAGTAGCCACGAGGACAATAGGCTAATTGGCATGTCCATTTTTCAACTTCCGGTTCTCAACTTCCGGTTGTCGTCACTTCCGCATTCTGCTGCTCCCGCCTCTCTTCCCTGATTGGGCCGTTAAGAATTCAGCCGAGTGAATTCGTTGGACAACGGGGGCTGGCAAGATGGACCTGCAGGATTTCAGAATCAGGCAGGTCTGTCTGCTCTGCAAGGCTAGACTTTGTCATGAGGTCAAAGGAAACGACTTTGTCCCTCCAAAACCTTACCAGAACGTCCTCAAGCCATAGTGGATATCTGTGCAAACGTTCAAGACAATAGTGGGAAGCATGTTTATTTATCACTTTTACTAAACGTATGGTACAAAAACACATACTGTAAAATACCAAATAAACGCCCGGTCCCAAATACAAATAGACACCGTTCCAAATAAACACCTGGTGTAATTTATTCACATTCTCCTCCCGCTGTATGTCAACGAATGTATGTTGGTGTGAGGCGCTCTGTTTCATGACAGTGCAGTTACACTCAGCGTCCACAGAGGGCACTGGAGAGCAGAAAGACAGAATCTTACAGACTAGGGCTTTGAAAATTCAAAGAATAAGACATTGCCACTGTCGCTGTTTGTTTCTTGTCATTAATTAACATCAGGGAGGTCGGTCACGTCAGGTAGCGGTACGTTGCTGCTTATCTACATGTCCCTGGTGCAGCGAAAAAAAACAACAACCTTAACTTAAATAGCAGTCATTTCTGATCAGTATTAAGAGTGTTTAGAGAGAGCTAAGTTGAAAGAAGAATATAAGAGTGTAACAGTGGTACTGTAATCTTGTCTTGAAAATGTACAGGTGTTATTCATACTAGAGTAAATAAAATAATTTGATTATATTAGCCATATTTTTTCTCTTTTTGCTAAGTAAAATTTTTTTGCAAAAGGAATTAAACACCTGTCCCAAATAGTCACCTGGTCTGCTCAGTAATTAAAGCAAATAAACGCCACGGCTACTATTTGGTATTTTACGGTATGTGCAAAGTCTGACATCAGTCCCTACCAGCAGTTTTTAACTGCTTTTTAATAAGAAAGGGATCATCAAAAAACCTCATGGCCTGGACATTTATTCATGTGAGCTGCTAATCTAGTTGAGTCATGTATAGGGGTAAGTGAATATATCAGAACACTTTACAGTACTACACAAAAGTGTACCAGTATTTTAGCATATCAACCTTTTATTAGCAGGTGGTTTCTAGAAATGTGAAACATGTTTTATATTGTGGTTCATCAACTTAACACTGTTTACTGTCATTATTTCTTTCTCAGACAGCAGTTTGTGTATGTAGCAGGGATCATGAGCCAAGAACATCAGGAGGGGATGTCAATTCCCAGCTAGCAGTCCCAATGTAACAGTGTGAAATATTCACCTGTTTATCTATACTGTTTATATAATTGGACAAAATTACCTGGCAGTCCTCTGTTCATTTAGCCAACAAAGTCTCCTTCCGTACGCTCCTGTGTGTGTAATGTTGCAGCCTCCTTCTCTCTATTATTTCTTAGATTTTGTGCTCTGTTTTGTTCCCTGTGTTATTTTGGTTTATTCTCCTGGCTTTTAGTCTGTGTACATGTCCCTTATGTTACTTATGAATGTTTGTTTCCCCCCTTCACACACGTATGTTTGTGCAGCAAGCTAAGGTAGAATTTAGCTACTTACGTGTACTTTCCTAGGGTTATCTTTAATGCTGTAACTCTGCTCTGTGTCGGATCTGGAGCAGGCTGGGACGCTCATGCTGTCCTTTTTGTAAATATTTTATCTTGCCAGAATAAATGTGGCCAAAGAGTGTCGTCTTATAATTCCACATACCCACAACAAAATGCAGAAAAGCCACTGGTTACACCAAAGAACGTCTGATAATCTCAAAGAAAAAATGATCAAATATAAAAAATTATTAGAGAGCATCACAGATATATTATGCCTCATCAAAAATGATACCTGTTTTTATAAATTTAAAAGTCCACATCTGTGTTTTCCTTTACTATTTAAAGCAGTAATATAAAAACCTTTATAAAGGCAAAGGAGGTACTACACTTTAAAAGTAATTCTGGATCTAACAGTAATATAAAGGATGTATATTGGGCTCTTGGTGTTTCACCTTATTCAACTTTGCTTCCTTATGACAGCAGAAAGTGGAGGCCTATATGGGTCAAGCCTCAAGTCTATAAAAGTGGAAAAGCTTCCAGTCTGTTGAGACACTTGCTGTTTAGATAAAAGTATGAAGTGGCTTAAATAGAAATAAAGGAGCATTTCTATAACTACATTGGATCCTAATTTGACTGCTTGATGTTTAAAAAGTACCGTAAATGAAAAAGCCCCTTAGCCTCTCAAACAGAGCTGCAGTAACCTTAGAGGCTCTTAAACATAAAGTTGCATGGACATTTTCCATAGTTGGTTTAAGAATTGTGTAATTCATCCACACTTTGGTTACCATCGCTTTACTGTTGTTGCTTTTGTCATACATAGAAGGAGGTTGTAAGTCTAGTTTTTGAAGTTGTTGCAGAGATCAGAAAGGTGCTCTGAATGAATTTTACTCCTCTGTCAGGACCACTTTGTCAAGAAAGACACCAGAGCTGCCAAATAAGATTAGCAGTATTTGATTTATTCAAATTTAGTTTGTTTGCAGTGCTTTATGTTAAGATTTATTAGCAGCTTTATTACTTGACTTTGGCAGCATGCCCTCTGATGGTTGCTCTCCCTGCCCTCCACACGTGTGAAAGCCTCAACCAGGAACAGCATGAGGCAGAGACACAGCTACCAGCGAGCAGGTATGTAAGCATCAATCAGTCTTTATCAATCTTTATTTATACAGTGCCAGCTCATAACAAGTGTTATCTCAAGACACTTTACAATTTATAGATACACATATATGCATAGATACATATATACATATAAATTATATATATATATACATATATATGTGTATATATGTGTATATATATATATGTATATATATATATATATATATATGTATATGTATATGTATATATATATATGTGTGTGTGTGTGTATTTATATATGTGTATATATGTATATATATATGTATATATATATATATATATATATATATATATATATATATATATATATATATATATATATATATATATATATATATATATATATATATTCACACACAATGTATTGGATGTATATATTTTATATACAAATATATCCATCCAACACCAACATGAATCCATATAGCCAATCATGAATCCCTCCATCATGGCTCAAGAAAAAACCTTCTGTTAAGCAGCAGGAAATCTTGAATGTGGATCCCAGTCTCATGATGAACAGCAAATCCACACCATGCTGTGTTGGTGTGAGGGTGAAGGAAGGGAGGGAAGCATGACATTAAGTCAGAAAATGACATAAGGAAAAGTCGGGGTGGAGGAGAGTTGCAAAGCGGCTTGCAGAGGTAACAGCAAAGAGGAGACAGGCCAAAGCAGTTTAGATAAGGCGGTCTGACTGCATCTAGCTAACAGCAGCTTGGGGACAATCAGCGGGAGAATGGTTTTGGATCAGCTGTTTAAAGCCATAAAACACCACTCCTGCCTCTGTGTTAAAACCATTGCGATGGTCGATATTTGTGAGCTTTGTAACAAATATCAGAGTTAATTGGAAGTATTTAATTAGACCAGAATACCATATGGCTATGCCAAGCATTGGTGCTAGCTTCTTTATCATCACCCGCCCAGGCTCTTTGTTTTTATCTAAACTAAAATGTGATTTGAGCTAAACTCCATCCTCTTTTTCTCGTTTTCTCGTTTTGTGAGACTATTGCCCTCTGCTGGCGTCCAGTCCTAATCTACCAAACCACAGTGACCAGCTGGCGCTGCTAAATGCTAGTGCCCCAAAATCTTTGAGTTTTACTGACTGAGTGCCCTGATCCTGCTGTATTCTCTCTCTGTTTGACACTCTGCTGAACCTCTTGTCCATTGTTAAGACTGTGAGTCATATTAATTTTACTGTTTGTTGTAAAGTGTTGAGGAGCATTTTTGTTTTTTCCTCCTCCCTCTCTCTTTGCTCCTTTCTCCATCACGTGCTGCAGGTGTGGAGTGTCCTGATTGGTCAGCAGCAAACAGATCAGTTGAGTGGTGCCTTACGATTTGTTGGCAGCTGAAGGTCGGCTTTTTAAAAATGACAGCAGAAGCAGATGTTTTTTTTTTATTTATAGCCTTGGGGAATTTGTGATTGTTCTGTTAAAATAACTAAGAATTTAGGTTTAAGCAGTCTGGTATGTGGGGAGAGTAGAGCTTGCTTCTCATTTCTCCTGTTTTTTCTGATTAAGGAGTCACTTTAGGTTTGATTATTTTCTTTTACTTTAGTGGACAGGTAAGTTTTTTTTATTTATAAGAGTGTTTTGTTGTTTTATTTTCACATACTCCCTCCAAGCTGAGATTTAATTTGTAAAAAAAAGACAAAAGAGAAGAATTAAAAGCCTTATTTGTTTGTGTTTTTGTGCTGTTGTTACCTTTGGAGTGATTAATCAGTGGTCATTTTTATGTTTGCTTCAGTATCCCTGTGGCTGGTGGTAGCACCATGTGGACTCGGTCCACTCTGATTGGCTTACAGGTCTGATCTGGTAATTGGTCAGCTGCTTTAACAGACTTTTGTTTAGTGTAAAGAAGTGCTCTATCACACAGACGAGACACGGTACACACTCCAAAGGCTGTCAGGCTCTGGTGAGACAGCTGGTTTGGGGGCAAACTAAATTTAAAGTGACGATGTCCACGCTTTCTCTTATTTATCCAGCTCAATGAAACACACATTTAATTTTCATTCTTATGGTAATAAACTCTGTTACTCTGCTGTTCTTTTTTACCTTTGTGGTCAAAGCCCAAACATTTTTAGTAGCTGGATGCTCATGCTGAACATCAGAACAGGAGGCTTATTAACTTTTTTAATTAGCTGTGCAGATCACCTGCAGCTGGCTCCAAAGCTAACGGCCCAGAGAGGCCAGTGATCGAGATAATTAACATCATAACTTAGAATTGATAAAGCCATGAACCCCAGTCATAAAAACTCCTGCTGCCTCCAGGACTTAGAGAAAATGAGATGTGTATTCCCACACACACTCTAAAATCTAACCAGTTGGCCTTACTTAAAAAGAACTGGAAACAGTAATTTGACCCGATTGCCTTAAAAAAGGTACGGAAATATAATGAAGAGACTTGGGCCCCATCCACACGAAGCCAAACCGAGGTCTAAACGCATACGTTTTTTGCTGAATCTGCGCATCATCCATATGAAGACGGCGTTTTGGGGGTCTGTAAACGATCATTGTTGAAACCAGGTTTCAGAGTGGAAAGATTTTGAAATGCCGTATACACAGCTCCGTGATTACTGGCTCTCTGCAACTGTTCAGATATGCTTACGTCATAGTTTTATATCTTCATTGACACGCATGCGCCACACGCGGCGACTACAACAACAATGGCGGCGTACGGTGTAGCATATGTGCTGATGAAGCTAGTGACCCTACTATCCCTGTTGCAGCAAAATCTCCTTCTTCTCAATCACCACCGAGCTGAATAAACAATTATCAAGGATACATTACAGCACTTTATGATCACTTTATCACAATCTCTGTTTACAACTTTTGCCGCAAGTGCGCATGCCCACTGTTTTTTCATCTGTTTCCGCTTGTTTCTGTCATATCGTTACAGCGCCCCTAGAGGTCTGGCATGTGTTTTAAAGCATTTTGATGCGTATCAAGTGCATTCATGTAGACGCACACATTTTCTGAGACGCCTTCGTCTTTATGACGATCGTTTTGGAAACTGTTCAGCATTTTGTCTTCGTGTGGATGGAGCCTCAGATTACATTTACTTTATATTCTATTGTGTATTCTGAACCCTGTTGTATGTTGTACTTATTGCTATTAAGTTATTTTAACTCGGGTTAAAAAGTTATTTCAACTTCCTATGTGAGCGATCCAAAGGTATCAGTTCACACATTCATACCATTTCATGACGTTTACACACCACTGACACAGCAGTGAAAGCAACTTGGGGTTAAGTGTCTTACCAAAGAACTTTTAACCATTCGTTGCCCAGACCTGGACTCACACCTGCAACTTCCTGATTACCAACCAAGCACTCTACCCAACTGCACCACCAATGCCTCACAGACAGTAAGCACAACAAAGGAAGGTTAGTACACAAGAATCAATCCTCATTTCTTACCAAATCAGATTAAAAAAGCTGTCATATGGTCAAAATATTGTCAAAAGTATGGAGTCAGCTCGTCGTGGAATTGGAACTGAGGCAAGACACGAAATAAAGTTGGCAGCTTAAAGGTGCAATGAGGGGAATCTGTTTCCGGCGACATAAAGACTCTGCTCCCCATGAGCATGCACAGCGACTGTCGTAATGCTGCGTTCCAGTAACCTCGGAACTGGGAGTGACATCATCTCCGACTTATTGGCGTTCTAGTTGAAGTTGGAAAAAAACATGTCAATCTTTTTTCAACAACTTACAGGATGCAAAGCATTACGACAGTCGCCGCGCGTGCTCATGGGTAGCAGAGTCTTAATGTCGCCGGTAACCTTTAGAGGTTAAAACAGTTAATATTTGATGATGTGATGACGTAAAAATGCACAAATATTTGAGACAAAATCCATCAGAAAAGATAAAAATGTTTGTAAAAAAAGTAGCAATAAAAAATAAACTTAAAATAGGTGATACTGTGTTTGACAAACAAAAATGTTTTTGATGAATAACAGATTATATATATATATAAATCAGCATTCAGTATTTAAAATAATAATCATGGTTATTCTAATAAAAACTTATGGCTTTATGAACCTTTAAATTCCACACAAAGAGAATGTCGGTTATTATTATTTTGCAGTTTTTTCTGTATCCTAAAAAGAAAACAGTGACTTACTTTCTTCACATATTAGATATTCCTGAGTGTTTTTACCTCTGCCAAACATTTGAGCTGGGAGTTAAAGAGTTAAGAAATGATTCTGTTTTTCTTCCTGATGTTTTTCTGATTAATGAATGTATGAAATAAGAGACAGAGATAGAATTTGTCTGTTTAATCAGAGCTTGAAAAATGTAATAGTGGAAGCTCAAGACAAATGTGAAACGTCAAAATTTGTAAAGTAAAAATGCTAAACATACAGAAATATATTTAAAAAAATCAAGAGAGCAGAAAAACTTCAGTGACAAAGGTGTCCTCCTATTATCAATGAGAATTTAAGAATGTCAAACAGGCTGGAGATCCTACTGACACAAACTGTCTGAAAATGATTAAAAATAAAGTTTTATGTACATTTTTTAAATACACTCTACAGACAGGAAGACCCTCATGACGATGCCACATTCAAAGGCTAACCAACAATAAATTATTTTAAGAAATATTATTGAGTACAATTAAAATATAAAATAAATATACAACAAAGTGTTCATCTAACCTCTATAAATAGCTTGTTGTATTATTTTTTGTTGAAACAGTTGTGTTTGTGACGTCATTTTTTTGTTTTAAAGACTTGAGTTTCATGATTTCACTTGACAGTTTGTCTTTTGATTTCCACATCAGGGCACTGACGAGCATTTCCTTACAGACAGAGAGGTTTGTCATGTCATAGCTGAGCATCTGCATCAAATAGGTGTGTGTGTGTGTGTGCGTGTGTGTGTGTAGACTGTAATAGTTATAAGGACTGTCAGTCTGATAACAGTGTTTCTGTTGCACAATTTGTGTTGCCGCAGCTCTTTGTGATGGTGGACTGTTTCTGCTGCACACACTTGGGTTTGTGTCATTGTGTGAATGTGTGTGTGTGTTTCTGCAGACACACACACACACTTTGGTTTGTGTCATTGTGTGAATGTGTGTGTGGTAATAGCAGGTTAGCACAGCCGGGTGACGGGGCCTGTAATTACATTCAGTGAGACCAGACAGCCTGTCTTCAGTATGTGACAGAAGACAGGCTGATGGAGACACACACACACACACACACACACACACACACACACACACACACACACACACACACACACACACACACACACACACACACACAGCCTGATGGGTGTGTTCAAGTGTCTGAACAAAACAAATTGAAACTCTTAAAACAAACGATTAAAAAATGACAATAATTGTCTTTTTAATGAAACACAAACTGTTTCAGTGGCTGAATATTCACTAAAGACATCAAACAACATGAACGATCACATCAGGATGTTTGTGCTCACATCATGTTTTTATTATTTTACAGTGGAGTTAAAATATTTTCCTTAAATTAATCATTTGGAAAGAAAGAGTCCATTTTCTGTTTTTTTTTTTTAATAATTGACATGTTTTTACTGAGTTTTAACAATTTTCCAGAAAAAGGAACCCTCAGACTTTAAAATAAATAATCCACTCCCCACACTCAAAATGGAATTAAAAACAATACAAAACAAAACAACACACAAAAACGAATAACGACATTGCACATGAAGTTACACGGCACAGTATCACGTGGTAGTTATCATACATACATTAGATGGTGACATATCACCATCAAATTTATAGAAATTATTCAACTTCAAAGTTCTCTAAGGATGCAAGAAACAGATCCCAGATGTCTTTAATTTGACTGATTTCTTCTTTATTGTGTATGTTTCTTTTAAATGTATGTAGGCGACCAACCAAAGGTCTCCTGACTTCCTTCCAGCAAAGAGAAATCAGGACTCCAGCTTGTACTAAACATAAGTCTGTCATTTTCTTCTCTTTTCTGATTGCCATTGGGTCATAAAGATCATTTTAACCAGTATTACAAAAAGTGAATCTAAATCAGATTACCAACCCCAGCTTTAAAGTTCATCTTTAGGCTCTTTAACTTTAAAAACCAAACCTAAAGTTGTGTGTCTGAATAATTTTGCATCAGCTCGTTCAGAAGTAAAGAATAAGCTTCCCCTGGAGCTCATCGTAAACATACACCGTGTTTGTTTCATCTTTATCTTAAAGGCACCTTTGAGCCCATTAAATCTACACACCCCGGTTTGTTGACTGGATTAATCTGTCCCTGTCTGAGCTCACAGTTTGTCTGTCTTGTAACTTTCTGTAACTACAGTCTGGGGATGGTTTTGATTGGACCACACTGACGGACAAAACAAACTCTGCCATCTGCTCATTCTTTACTGGGCACATTAACCCAGCTGATAATCTGAGAGTGTGGAGCAGCACAAAGATTTACTCTCTTCATTTCACCACCTCTGAGAGAACAAAAGCTGAGCTAATGAACTTTTAATAATGCAGATATTACACACGGTCCAGGCTTCACACCAGAAGATTAAAACATGACCGCCTCACTCCTGAAGCTCACCTCTGTGCAGTTTGATTTGACCTCCAAGACCCTCGATGGGTTTCTGATATCTGTAGGACATACTGAGCCAACACTCGTTAAGATCCTCAGGCAGAGGTGGTTCATTACGTCCCCACAGTCGACGAAAGAGGACGGGGCGCCTTCAGTCAGAACTGTCAGCAGCTCGTTCTGAACTCAACCCAGACTCCTGTTAGAGACCTTTAAGGAGTTTTAAAGATGATTTTTGTGTTTTATGGTGCTTATTTGTGGATTTTTTTTCCTTTTTTTGTTAATCTTCTTTTTATTTTCCTTTATTTTCACATATATTTCCAACAAAATTCATTTACAAATGTTCAGTTATGTCCTACAGTCTTCTCTCCTTTCTGTCAATTTACACAGAAGAGTAATGAAACATATGTTCATAAATACAGACCTGATCAAAATCTTAAGACCAGTTGAAAAATTGCTAGAATATGCATTTTGCACGTTTTGATCTTAATGAGGTTTTAAATAGAGCTACAATATGCAAAAGCAAGAAGGGGGAGTGTGACAAAAAGCACTTTGAAAAAGTAATTGATTGAAAACAACAAGTAAACTGAAATAGGCTGTTTATCAGCTGATCAAAAGTTTAAGACCATCGCTCAAAAAATTACAAAGAACTCTCCAAACCAGAACAAAAATGTTTCTCAGTAGGACTCAGTAATGAGCAGCTCTACCGTTCTTGTTAATCACTTCAAAAATTAATTTGGGCATGCTTGATGAGTGTTTCCAGGAAGCTTTTGGGAACATTGCTCCAAGTGGTGAAGATGGCTCATGAGGGCATCAACTGTCTGGAACTGACGGCCATTTTTATAAACTTCCCTTGCCATCCATCCCCAAATGTTCTCTATGGGATTTAAATCAGGGGAACATGCGGGATGGTCCAAAAGAGTGATGTTATTCTCCCTGAAGAAGTCCTTGGTCAAGTGAGCATTGTGAACTGCAGCGTTGTCCTGTTGAAAAACCCAGCTGTTACCACACAGACGAGGGCCCTCAGTCATGAGGGATGCCCTCTGCAACATCTGCACGTAACCAGCCGCCGTTTGACCCTGCACCACCTGAAGCTCCAGTGTTCACTGAATGAGAAAGCACCCAGATCATGATGGACCCCCCCTCCACTGTGCCGGGTAGAAAACATCTCAGGTGGGATCTCCTTGTCATGCCAGTAACGTTGAAGCCATCTGGACTGTCAAGGTTACATTTTTTCTCATCAGAGAATAAAACTTTTTTCCACCTTTCAATGTCCCATGTTTGATGCTCCAAAGTCTAAACGAGCAGTTTTGTGGCGTTGAAGGAGACGAGGTCTTTGAATTTGTTTTTTGTTTTTGAAACCCTTTTCCCACAGATGCTGTCTGATGGTTATTGCGCTGCAGTCGGCACCAGTAAGGGCCTTAATTTGGGTCGAGGACCGCCCTGTGTCTTGACGGACAGCCAATCAGATCCTCTCGCTCAGCGCAGGTGTAATTTTTTTGGGTCTACCACTTGACTTTTTTGTTCCATAAAGCTCAGGATCTTTTAGAAATGTAGAATGACTGTCTTACTGTGTCCAACCTCAGCAGCAATGGCACGCTGCGAGAGGCCTTGCTTATGCTGCTCGATGATCCGACCACGTTCAAGAAGAGAAAGCTTCTTAGCTTTAGCCATCAGGAGGGCATGACCGTGTGAATGCCTGACAGAAAATGAACATTTGGAGCAGATTTTGGCTTTAATAGCCTGTGGTCTTAAACTTTTGATCAGCTGATAAACCGACTATTTCAGTTTATTTGTTTTCAATAAATTACTTTTTCAAAGTGCTTTTTGTCACACTCCCCCTTCTTGCTTTTGTATATTGTAGTTCTATTTAAAACCTCATTAAGGTCCAAATGTGCAAAAGGTAAATTGTAGCAATTTGTCAACTGGTCTTAAGATTTTGATCAGGTCTGTATATATACATAACGAATTAAACAGAAGACAAAAACGAGACATAAGTAAAGTAAAAACATGCAGATGTGGACAGAAAATCTCCCCTAAAAGCAAAGAAAAAAAAGAAAAGAAAATCAACATACATGTACTCATATGAGCCTAAATTTATGAACATCAACACATAAACAGTGACAAATTAAGTGTAGCTATTCACAAATCTTGTTTTTCCACTAAGGAACATAAATTCACTCTTGTTTCCCTTCTGATTCTTTTCCTTGCCTGTGATTTTATGTCCTTGTCGATGTTTCAGTTGTTTGAATCATCTCCTCCTCCTGTCTTCATTCATCGCTGTGTTACTTTCTCAGCTTCAAGCCCCATAATAACAATCTTGTTTTTCTTTTGAGTCAAAAAGCGTTTTGTCACTGCAACATTTGTATTGATTTTACATTATGGAGATCCCTGAATGGTCTTGCTCCTTTTTATTTATCCAATCTGCTTTTACCATATGAACCTAGTAGAGCCCTCAGGTCTTCAGGTAGTGGCCTTTTGATGAAATCCAAAGTAAGAACTAAAATACACGGAGAAGCATCTTTTCAATACTACGGCCCTCGTCTGTGGATCAGTCTACCTGCAGACCTGAGAGCACCTACTCTTCATATTTTTAAAGAAAACTCAAGACCTACATTTTTAGTCCACCTTTTAGCTGATTATATTTATTATTATTTAATCGTATTTATATATTCATTTTAACCACCGTAATATGTTTTATTATTCAATTAAGTTCAGATTGATTGTTTGGAATTTTATTATCTGTTTATTGATTTTCTTTCCACTATCTTCTGTGCATTTTCTCATTTTACCATATAACTATTTAGAAATTAAGTTTATTTGCCTCCTAATTTTATATGTGTTTATTTAAATCTAATTTCTTATCTTTTTTTTAAGTCTTAGCTCCAGTGTTTCCTCATTTTTTAAATAAAGATGGCGTTTCCTCAGTCCTCCTCTGTTTCTGTTAGAATCTCTTCTTCATGTCCGTGTGAGTGTGTGTGCTGTATGTGGGTTGCGAAGGTGTTTGTTCATTGTATTTAATTTTTTTTTACCTTTTATTAATTGATTTGATTTGATTATGGAGATTTGTTGTATATGTATACTTGTATATGTATATGTATATTTGTTGATATACAGTATATGACTGCCTCAGATCAAGATCTTCTGTGTATCAGGCTTCTCTGAGGTTCATTACAGACTGCAGAGCCTTCACCATCACTGTGGACTGTATTCTTGAGTGGGATGTCCTTCTTTGTCCACCAGGAGGCTGGGACATTGGGACACTTTTATTTACAAGGCCATGCTTGGACTGCTGCCTTTTTACATTTGTGATTTGATCACTGGGAGAAGTGTTGATGCTTATGGTTTACGTATAAATGATCAAACTTGTTGCTTTCACTTCCATTCTGAAAAAGGGCTTTTATATACTCTGCTCCTCCTGCATGGAAAATGCAAAAAGACTGGAAATTAACTGAGCTTATTTCTTTAAATGCATTTAAATCCAGACTGAGAGCACTTAGACAGCCTCTTCAAATTGTAACTGTTTTTTGTAATATCAACCGTTGATTGTAAATTACCTTAATTTTACTGTGTAACTTTGTGGCTTCTTAGCCAGGACTCCCTTGAAAAATTTGAATTTGAATTTGAATTTATTAAAGGATAGCCCCTTGAGATGCAGCATCTCATTTTCAAGGGGGTCCCAGAACACACATATACAGAAAAACAAGGCCACACTACAACACATTCATATATAAACATACAACAACAGAACATACAACAGATACAGACATCTTGCTCCTCCTACTCCCACACACAACCCCAACCAACAAACGCCTAAAATGCAAAATAGACAAAAATTCTTAACATAGATCAAAAATGTGAACAAAAAAAAAAAAAAAAAAATTGAAGAAAAATAAATCAGAAACATGAGCAGTTTGTTTTGAGATGGACATGTAGAGACATTCTGAAACTATAAAAAGAAGTAGTAGAACGCAAAGAAAGAGGGAGATTATTCCAATCTGATGGGGCTTTGCACTGAAATGATCTTTTCCCAACTTCTTTTAAAACTCTAGGAACAAAGAAAAATGGGTAGTTCATATGCCTGAGGGTGTATGGAGAATTATATGGAATCTTGAGTTCTTTTAAATATGGAGGGCAATCGAAATAAACACATTTAAAAAGGAAGTGAAGCCAATGATATTGCCGTCTTGATTTGGGTTGTAGCCAGTTCAATGAATCAAACATAAAACAGTGATGAGTTCTAAAAGGACATCTCAAAACAAATCTACAAATAGCGTTAAATAATACATTCAAAGATTTAAGATGGAAGTCTGAAGTGTTATGATAAACAATATCAGCATAATCAACAATTGGTAATATGAGTTCTGATATTAGCCTTTTTCTAACATTCAGTGTAAAACAATTAATAGAACGGTAAAGTGATGCAAGACAACCATATGCTTTTTTTACAATATAATCTATATGAGGTTTGAAAGTGAGTTCTGGATCGATCCAAAGTCCAAGGTATTTGAATGATATAACGTTATCAACAGGAGATCCATCAGAAAAATAAATGTGAAAGTCCACTGGATGAGATCGGCGGTGATGCATACTAAAAATCATGCTGCAGGACTTCTTTTTGTTCAATACAAGTTTGTTCTTACTGAACCAGTCTTGAACCCTATCAAAATCAAGCTGTAAAGAGTTGCGTATTTGAGATAAGTCAGTTAGAATTGTAAATGACAGTATCATCAGCATATAAGTGGACATGACAGTTAGAGCAGATATTGGGCAAATCATTAATAAAAATAGAAAAAAGAAGTGGACCTGAAGTGGAGCCTTGTGGGACACCCTTTTCAATAATTAAAAAGTCAGACTGATGACCCTGAAAAACAACACATTGACGACGATTGTGAAGGTAGGCATTGAACCAAAAAAGAGCATTTTGATCCAGTCCTTGAGTGGGATGTCCTTCTTTGTCCACCAGGAGGCTGGGACATTGGTACACTTTTATTTACAAGGCCATGCTTGGACTGCTGCCTTTTCACATTTGTGATTTGATCACTGGGAGAAGTGTTGATGCTTATGGTTTATGTTTAAATGATCAAACTTGTTGCTTTCACTTCCATTCTGAAAAAGGGCTTTTATATACTCTGCTCCTTCTGCATGGAAAATGCAAAAAGACTGGAAATTAACTGAGCTTATTTCTTGAAATGCATTTAAATCCAGACTGAGAGCACTTAGACAGCCTCTTCAAATTGTAACTGTTTTTTGTAATATTAACCGTTGATTGTAAATTACCTTAATTTTACTGTGTAACTTTGCGGCTTCTTAGCCAGGACTCCCTTGAAAAAGAGGTTTTTAATCTCAGTGGGACCTTCCTGGTTAAATAAAATGTATAAAATGTGTGTATAAAAGGTGTATAAAATCATCACCTAGGCATGCAGACTGCTTTAACAAACATTAGTGAAAGAATGGGTCGCTCTCAGGAGCTCAGTGAATTCCAGCATGGAACTGTGATAGGATGCCACCTGAGCAACAAATCCAGTCGTGACATTTCCTCACTCCTAAATATTCCACAGTCAACTGTCAGCTGGATTATAAGAACATGGAAGTGTTTGGGAACCACAGCAACTCAGCCACCAACTGGTAGGCCACGTAAACTGACGGAGCGGGGTCAGCGGATGCTGAGGCGCATAGTGCAAAGAGGTCGCCAACTTTCTGAAGAGTCAATCGCTACAGACCTCCAAACTTCATGTGGCCTTCAGATTAGCTCAAGAACAGTGCAGAGAGCTTCATGGATGGGTTTCCATGGCCGAGCAGCTGCATCCAAGCCTCACATCACCAAGTGCAATGCAAAGCGTGGATGCAGTGGTGTAAAGCACGCCGCCACTGGACTCTAGAGCAGTGGAGACGCGTTCTCTGGAGCAGTGGTTCTCAACCTTTCAAAGTCGCGACCCCCAATTTAACGTTCAGTACTGTCCGCGACCCCCCTCCCCCCGGAACGCAATGAAAATTCGCTGTCCGCGATGCTGAAACAACACTCGATCGATAAAACGTATGTCGGATATACAGATCAGTAATTGATTTTGAGTAATAAAATCCCTGTTTGAGACCAATCACTTGTTGTCCTTTAATGTCCGGCCGGAAGCCACATTAATTTTGCGTATTATATTTTTCCTAAATGATTTGGCGACCCCCAGAAATCATCTCGCGACCCCAATTGGGGTCGGGACTCCAAGGTTGAGAATGGCTGCTCTGGAGTGACCAATCACGCTTCTCCATCTGACAATCTGATGGACCAGTCTGGGTTTGGTGGTTGCCAGGAGAACCATACTTGTGGGACTGCATTGTGCCAAGTGTAAAGTTTGGTGGAGGGGGCATTATGGTGTGGGGGTGTTTTTCAGGAGCTGGGCTCAGCCCCTTAGTTCCAGTCAAAGGAACTCTGAATGCTTCAGCACACCAAGACATTTTGGACAATTCCATGCTCCAACTTTGTGGGAACAGTTTGGAGCTGGCCCCTTCCTCTTCCAACATGACTGTGCACCAGAGCACAAAGCAGGTCCATAAAGACATGGAGGACAGAGTTTGGTGTGGATCAACTTGACTGGCCTGCACAGAGTCCTGACCTCAACCCCATAGAACACCTTTGGGATGAATTAGAGCAGAGACTGAGAGCCAGGCCTTCTGGTCCAACATCAATGTGTGAGCTCACAAATACTCTTCTGGAAGAATGGTCAAAAATTCCCATAAACACTCCTAAAACTTGTGGACAGCCTTCCCAGAAGAGTTGAAGCTGCAAAGGGTGGACCGACGTCAGATTGAACCCTATGGATTAGGAATGGGAGGTCACTTAAGTTCATATGTGAGTAAAGGCAGGTGAGCGAATACTTTTGGCATTATTGTGTATGACTACACCTAAAACACTTTTATAAATGACACTAATTCAAACACATCACAACAAAACAACATGAATAAAAAGACAGGACTGCTCTTCTCTGTAGTATAATGGACATTTATAGAGGTCATACAAAAGCATTGTGTACAGATCATTTATAAAAAGTTCAACACTCACAACATAAATAGTTCAGAATGCTGATCAGTAAAAATATCTTGGTCCCGTCAGATGGAGGCTGAGGCAGAGAGTGAGCGTGGAGGCTGGGGAGGACACTTTTTTGCTTTATTGCTTCAAAACCTGCTCGTCCATCGACCTACTGTTGGACTGGGCTGGAGATCTACGCCTGTTTAAAACAATCTAACAGAGTCTGCAGCCCAGCACACCTCAGCTCTACAGCCTAAAGAGGCTGGGATCACTTTAATCACACAGGAGGTTTTATTTCAGGACAGTCTGCATGCAAACCTCACAGCAGAGCAAACACCTCCACAAAGAGCTCTGCTAAAAAAAACAATTTATATCCACACAAACTAAAGAACTATGCACTGCAGCATTTGGGAAGGTTTTGAACACTATAAAAACTCCACTCAGGACCTTCTATGTCTTGAGGGTCAGACTTGTAAACAATGCAGACAAACATTTAACAAATGAATTCGAGTTTGGTCCGAGCTGATGGTGTGGTTTATGTACATAAGAGCCAGCCTACAGGTTCTCCTCTTCAGAGCTGTTCTACCAACTCTGCCATTGACATGTTTACATTAGAAATGATGACTCTCTTTAAACTGATCATGTAAAGTGGTTTGACTGTGATGGTAACTTAATTTAACCCTTTAACTCCCAGCTCAACTGTTTGGCAGAAGTCATTAAAATCAGGAATATTTAAAGGTGCTATGAGGAGAATCTATTTCCGGCGACATAAAGACTCTGCTACCCATGAGCACGCACGGCGACTGTCGTAAAGACGTGACCCAAGCCAAAGCGTGGGTTTGTTGTGATGCTAATGAATGCAGTTCAGACCTTCATTTTTCTACACAATTTTTTTCTACAATATTTAATTTGTCACAGGGTCTCATTCACAAGGTGTACTGCCATATTTATCCATGAGCGCCAACATTCTTGCAGTTTACTCTTGTTTTGTGTCTGACAGTGAAGATAAGCCATTGCTGTCTCCCATCTCTGCTGCTGAGAATCTCATTCACACCGTGATGAATCCAGTAATAGGTGACAGGTGATCACCCATAGCCCTAAAACTTTAAGCTTTAACTTAAACACACCAAAAGTTGGGTGAAGCGAGTGGTTCAGTTGTCCATGTATTCCTCTTCATGTGGCCCTGGATGGAGAAAGTTTGGACACCCCTGCTCTAAACACACAGCTGAAAACACCAAGAATGGCTCAGAACAAAACACTGGACTATTCTGAAGTGGCCTTCTGTGATCCCTGATCTAAATCCTGTTGAACATTTGTGGAAGGAGCTGAAACATGCAGTCTGGAGAAGACAGCCTTCAAACCTGAGACAGCTGGAGCAGTTTGCTCATGAGGAGTGGACCAACATACCTGTGGACAGGTGCAGGAGTCTCACTAAGGCCCCATCCACACGAAGACAAACTGAGGTCTAAACACATACATTTTTTGCTGAATCTGCGCATCATCCATACTAAGATGGCGTTTTGGGGGTCTGTAAACAATCATTTTTGAAACCAGGTCCAGAGTGGAAAGATTTTGAAATGCGGTATACACAGCTCCGTGATTACTGGCTCTCTGTAACTTTTCAGATACGCTTACGTCATAGTTTCATATCTTCATTGACACACATGCGCCATACGCGGCAACAACAATGGCGGCGTACGGTGTAGCATATGTGCTGATGAAGCTAGTGGCTCTACTATCCCTGTTGCAGCAAAACCTCCTTCTTCTCAATCACCACCGAGTTGAACAAACAATTATCGAGGACACATTACAGCACTTTATGATCACTTTATCACAATCTCTGTTTGCAACTTTTGCAGCAAGTGCGCATGCCCACTGTTTTTTCATCTGTTTCCGCTTGTTTCTGTCATATTGTTGAAGCGCCCCTAGAGGTCTGGCATGTGTTTTACAGCGTTTTCATGCATTCATAGAGACACACACATTTTCTGAGACGCCTTCGTCTTTATGACGATCATTTTGGAAACTCTTAAGTGTTTTGTCTTTGTGTGGATGAGGCCTGAGAGTTATAGAAAACACCTGATTACAGTGACTGACTCAAAAGGTTGTGCAACAAAATGTGAAGTTAAGGGTACCATCATTTTTGTCCAGGCCAGTTTTATTAGATTGTTTTTTTTAATGATTCTGTTGAACTAACACTCAAAAGTAATGTCTGATTTTTATTTATAATATTGTAGGTTTTTCTTTCTTAAATGTAAACGTACTAACAGTTTTGTCCACGTGTGCAGCACTCCTCACATCACTTCACCAGTGTTCAGATCACTGTCTGGAGTTAAAATGTGAGTTTTCTCTGCTGTTCAGATTCTGAATCATCCCTCTGACATCAAGTCAGACTGTGAACACACCGCCAGCTCTCAAAGGTGCATTCAAGGACCTGTAAATCCCTCTCTCCAGTCACTTCACTCTTTTCTCTCTCCTCTGAACGAGGATCCAGAGTGACACTGAGGCATTAACACAGGAGCAGCAGCTTTTCTCTCAGTCAGAGTGTAGGCTGACTGGGACTACAAACACCTCCATCATGACGCCATCATCAGAGCTGAGACAGAGAGAAAGTCTTTGACTGTCAGAAAAGTTGGGCATTAAAGTTGTTTCAGATTTCAGTTCAGCACAACTCGACTCTGACATCAGACTTTACAGCCACGTTTTCACATCATCCCGTCTTCATTAATGAATTACAGAGAATCTCTTTAACGTTCAGAAGAGGTTAAACCGACACCATCTGAGTCTAAACCTGCTCATCTGTACTGATGGTAGGCCTATGCTCAAAATATTGATACGTCAAAATATCGTCATCCACTTCTTGGGGATACTTGTATCGATACGGATTCTACAGAATCGATACGGCCTCAGTGTTTGGACAGCTGTTGTAAAAACACTTTGGGTAAAATTAACAATGGCACAGTTCAAAGTAGAAACCTAGCTACATGATAAAACACATGTTCCAAATTTAAACTTAGGTCTACCATCTTTGGGGACCTGAATTAAAGTTCTTAAGTTGAATAATTATTTAAAACTCATCCTTGTTCTTTTTCCTCTTGTAATAAAAACAAAAGTTGTGGGGAATTCTATTAAAAGCGCAGTCAATGTTCACAATTTACATGTATCGGGATACGTATCGTATCGTGGGGTTGCTGGAAATATCCAGCCCTAACTGATGGATGTCTTCACTGCTCACTCACCTGGCCTGATCACGGATGGCCGATGTTAGGCTCTCAGATTTTCATGATGTGAGAGCAACAGTGGTATGATATGACTGCAGTGAAACTCAAGTGGACGCAACGTCACTGAGCAACTCCAACAAAATGTGCTTCTGTACAGGACTTAGGTTTGTGACGCAATCTTTGTTGCCAAGTAGCGTTTCTTGTGAACGCAGCTTTAGAGTAAAGTCTGTGGTGGTTATGAGAGGATCCTTTAATTCTTTCAAACCGCACACCTCTCCATCGAACTTATGCAAAATAAGGTAATAAATCTGATTACTGTGGCTGGTCTGCAGTCTGGAGTTAGGCTAATAAAACTGATCTTAGCAAAATATTCAATACTGAGGATGGAAGCTTGCAGCATGAACGGAGCCTTAATACTTTCAGGGTCTGAGGCCTCGTGGTCTCTGTTCAGTCCTCACTGTAGTGCAGATTAAGTTTGGTTTGGACTTGTAGAAATCAGAGGACTTTGAGTTTTCATATTTAAAAGTAAAATACTCTCCTGGCTGAAATGTGGTAGACCATTGTAACACGACACAACAGGAATCAAACAGCTGAACAAAAACACTCGGTCACAGCGGTAGGCTGGAGCTCAGTCCTGTGAGTACAGTAGCAGAGTTTAGACAGGACAGAAATGTTTGACATGATATGAGGTAAGAATGAAGGAGTACAGTGACAGGATGACGGCTCTGATTTGTTAAAGTCGGCCCAGCTTCACACTGTCCAGACGTCCTGTGAAGTCCTGCTGGGTTTCATCTTTCCACCGTCTGTTGGTTTTAAGATCCAGGAACATGTCCAAAATCCAGACTTCAACAACCAGGTCCTCCTGTACTCCAATGATAGTTACTATAATGGTCTAATAATAAAGAGAGTTCACTGTGAGGGTGAAGCTTGGAGCCTATACCCCATGAATAAGTGTAAAGCATACATATAAGAGCGGGGACGGTCCCTTCCAGGTCCGGCTTAGCTCATGAACATTTGCTGGTCAAAATGAAGGCAGTGCTGCTTTCTACTGCAGTTTCCATTAAAGGATTGAATTCACCTCAGGACAGCAGTCTGCACCTCCCTCAGACAGAAACACATCCGCTGTCATTGTGTTTGTGTGTCATGGAATCTGGAGCTGCAGCTCCTCCTCTTCCTCGTCCATGTCGCTGGTGGGACCGTCTGGGTTTTCAGGACCAAACCGAGCTGAGAGCATCTTCCCAAACAGAGCAGGACTCTGCTGCTGACGCCGCAGCCTGAAGGCAAAAGACATGGAGAGCATGTTCATCAAATCAGACCAAGATTTAAAAAGGAGGATTTATCTATTTATTTATTTGAGTATTATTTCAATAGTATTAGTTTTTAATAGTATTTTATTAATATTTCACTATAATTTCTTGTGTTTTTATGTGATGTAATTTCTTGTTTTATGTAATGTAGAAAGGCTTAAAGGATAACTTCGGTTCCTGCAGCTTTTACATTGTTTATAGAATGAAGAATCTAATAATAAAGAGAGTTCACTGTGAGGGTGAAGCTTGGAGCCTATACCCCATGAATAAGTGTAAAAGCATACATATAGGCCGCGGTCCTTCCAGGTCCGGCTTAGCTCATGAACATTTGCTGGTCAAAATGAAGGCAGTGCTGCTTTCTACTGCAGTTTCCATTAAAGGATTGAATTCACCTCAGGACAGCAGTCTGCACCTCCCTCAGACAGAAACACACCCGCTGTCATTGTGTTTGTGTGTCATGGAATCTGGAGCTGCAGCTCCTCCTCTTCCTCGTCCATGTCGCTGGTGGGACCGTCTGGGTTTTCAGGACCAAAGCGAGCTGAGAGCATCTTCCCAAACAGAGCAGGACTCTGCTGCTGACGCCGCAGCCTGAAGGCAAAAGACATGGAGAGCATGTTCATCAAATCAGACCAAGATTTAAAAAGGAGGATTTATCTATTTATTTATCTATTTATTTATTTGAGTACTATTTCAATAGTATTAGTTTTTAATAGTATTTTATTAATATTTCACTATAATTTCTTGTGTTTTTATGTGATGTAATTTCTTGTTTTATGTAATGTAGAAAGGCTTAACCAGGGACAGGAGCTGAGAATTAGCCTTGGCTATAAACTCCACTTGCATGGTATCAGCTACAAATAGTTTTTTGTTACTATGTACAATTGCAATGTCCCTGACAAATAAACAAATAAATAAAAAAATAGTTAAGGAAAAACCAATCCTTGTCTTGTCTGATATGAAGGCCTGTGCTCCTCCTCCAAAAGGGGAACGTTTGCTGTATGGTCAGTGTTTAATCATTGTTCCTGCACCATTGTAAAAGTCACATTTAATTCTTTTTAAGACATTTTTAAGGACCCAAAATGTCAGGAAAATTTCTGTGGCAGAAAATACTCTATTTTATTGTAAACACAATAAAAGCACACGGTGGGCATTTTTTTCTTTTTTTTTGGCAGGAAATGACGTGCTGTGTTCTCGGGCTGAAGGATTTGAGAAAATAATCTAATTGTGATATTTTTCCCCAATATTGCGATTTACTCTGCGATTGTTTTAATGTTCCTTATCTTATGTATTCTTAAACAAAACAAACAAACATAAGCAGTAGATCTTTTTATAGTAAAACCAATATGACATTAAATTAATCTAAGGATAAAAAATTTGAGAAAAAGTGGAGAAGTGAAGAACAGAAGCAAAATAGGTATGAAATTGTAAAACCTGGGTAAAAATGGTATGAAAGCGGAAAAGGTTAATAAATAGGTGCAAAATAAGCATGGAATTGCAAAAAAATGGGGAAAAATTGGCAAAAAATCCAAAAGTGGCTTAGGAAAATTGATTATGGCAGCAAAATTGGGAATTAAATTTGGAATTAATTTTCAAAAACCATGTAAAAATTCCAAAAATGGTTCTGACAGTGGCCAAAAAAAGAGGAATGGGGGCAAAATAGGCATAAAGTTGTAAAAACAGGGTTAACAAAGGTAAAAATGGTCCAAAAGTGGGAAAAAAGTGTATGAATAGAGGTCAAAAAATAGGCAAGAAAATTGCAAAAAACTACATCACAATGCCAAAATGTTCAACACATTTTGGGCTAAAAATATTGAACCTTCTGTGATTTGAAAATTGCAACAAGCCACATTGTGATTTAATCTAATTTGCAATTAATTGTTCAGCCCTAACACACACATAGACACTCACACACACACACACACACGCACACACACACACACACACACACACACAGTCATGCAGTGTGTGTCAGGCTGAATGAGGAGCAGCTCCATCTTACTCTCTCGACAGGAACACACACACACAGATTTGTGTCAGTGTCTGAGGCTGTTACCATGTCAACACCCCTGTCACTCCGACACTGAGCAGAGCGAGCTCTCTGTTACTACGGTAACCTGCAACAGGGAGCTCCGTGATTGGCTGCTGTAGCGACGTGGAGAAAACGGAGAGGCGGAGAGCAAGACTGCACGGGCTGATAGTCAAAGAGTACAGCCACACACACACACACACACACACACCCATAAACACACACACACACACTCCTGAACAGGCTGTGTTTGGAGGCTGAGCTCATGGCTGTTTGGACAGAGAGCAGAGACTGATCTGTTTTCTTTGCCCTGACACGGGAGCCGAACCAGCAGCCCTGAGTCAGTGAGGCTGAAGCTCTGCCACGCTGTGAAGACTTTATCATGATCAGGACTTAGAGCAGGAGCTAACAGGCTAACAGGCCTGTAATAGCTGTTGTTTCTAAGCTACCCTGTGATTAGCTGATGACCAGCCTCAATGTTGTTCCTAAAGTGGTGAAACTGCAAATAAATCCAAGATTGATTTTTTTAAACAGATAAAGCTGTGACTGAGGCTGCTTTTTAATTCTCCTACTACATACTGCATATGGATGTAGTCTGTAGTAGGCACTGCATGCTGCCTACTACACTGGACTGTAGTCTGACTGTTCAGTTTAATTTGTAGCTACGCTGGTTTCCAGTTTGAGGAATGCAGAAGTAGGCAACAGCTGATTTATTTTCCAAACTTTATTTTAAATGTACTAAATAAACAAACCATGAGCACGTGTTGATATTTCAGTTATTAATCTGCAGATACTGGCAGAAGCAGCTTTTTATATGAAACAGTCAGTGTGGAGAACAGTTATTATTTCTTTTGTATATTTTTGTGGCCACTAAAGAATGAGGAGAAGCAGGAAAATTTGAGGTGCCATGTTTAGGTACCTAAACGCATCCTTGTGACTGTGAGGGAGTGGAAGAAGCAGGCATACTATTGGGTAGAGTAGGTGAATTTCCATACCGGACTTGAACGCAGCACAGCAATAGCGTAATGATGTCAGCAGCCGCGGGCTCAGTCAACAAAGTAAGCATGGCTGAGAGAACGTGCTCTAAAGTATGGCTCCACTTTATTAAATGTGATGGAGATTATGCTCGCTGCAATATTTGTGACGCCAAGTGTAAGGCCAGTGGAGGAAATACTTCAAATCTGAGGAAGCACCTGGTGACGCACAAAATTTTCCTTAAAGCTGAAGAGTGCACATTTTTGATAGCCTCAGACCTACGACCACAAAGGATTCATTCAGCACTGTTAGCACACCTGTGTCCAATGGAGACTAGTCGTCTGCAGCCGGAAGCACAGGAAAAGAAATGGCTTTAACATTTGGTGATGGCAGCAAATGGGACAAGGAGGATACCTGGTCCAGGTAAATAAGCCTCGTGTTTAAGATGGTATTAGCTTGGCATTTTAATGTGCGTCAGTTATCATCATCAGGTCGGTTCCTCGTACTTTGTAACGTTAATGTAAATGCTTTTTTTATTTACAGCTCTGTCTGACCCATTGTTAAAAGTTTCTGGTTTTCATGTTGAAAATTTTTGGAACAACTACAATGTTACAATACAAACAGTTGAATGTTGTTTTGATATATATCTGTCAATTTTTATATATTGAGAAATAAATTTACATTGAAAAAATTTGAGATCTTGATATTAAACAAATTAATTTTTATTACCCCATAAACACACACCAAAGTACCGAAAATTGGTACCGTTGAGTACCGATACTGATTCCCAGGTACCGGGCATCGTTATGGTATTGGTTCAAATGTGAAAGGTACCCATCCCTAGTTTACACTAATAATGCCGCAGGCATAGACAGACTGAACACCTTCAGGATGTTACGAACAGTAATGGAAAAACAACAACAACAGATTTTTTTACAACTTATTACACAGTAATAGTTTGTGTTAAAAAGGTAAAGAAAACAGTAATGGCTCTTAAATTTGTATTCATCTGCTGCTCCAGTTGTTGATGCTCCACTCTCAGTCATTTTCAGTTCAGGCGCTTTGCATTGTGGGTAGCAGAAGATGAAGCAGACTGGTCCGTTGCATACTGTGAATTTTTCTGTAATCAGTACGTCATCTGGGAGCCTCACGATACAATATGATACATATCACAATTCTTTGGTCATGGTACGGTAATCTCACGATATATCACAATATTGTGATATATTGGGGAAAACTAGAGATGGTATAAATGTAACTTTTCCATGTGTTGTTTTGAAATATGTCAATGCAGTGTTACATACATACACTTAACTTCAAAACACAGAGTGCATCAAGTCACTTCAACTAATGTTGCAAATTAATTATTGTTTAAGTATTTAAAACATCCAAACCTGCAGAGCAGATCAAACTGTAACTGAACACAGGAGGAACAAAGTGCTTTGAGTTACTGACAGATCAACAGGAAGTAAAAAAATCACATATTTCTCTTGTCTCTGTCTGAACTGAACAGACTGCATGAAAAAAAGCCTGTGCATACACATTTATAAGTTCTATTTTATTTCCAATTCTGATAAAATATGAAATGTTATTTTTTAACAAAAAAATGATATTAATATTTGAAATATTGATATTATATTGGTGGTCATAACATCGTGATATTGCTGTATCTATATTTTTTCACACCTACTACATACTTCATTTTGGGAGAATCAGTTCACACTGCTGGTATAGTAGGTGAATTCAAAAATTAACTGTTTGTGAGAAAACTAACTGTATTTCTACAGGTCAAAGGTCACACAAATCTACTGAGCTTCTCAATAATGCAGCCAGGCACCATCTGGGACGTCCAAAATGTGTGTGTAGGCATGTGTGTGTGTCTTGCCTTGACTGCAGGTGTTCCAGTTGCACCTGCAGGTTCTCGGTCTGCTCCACCTGCTCATCCAGAGACCTCTGCAGCTTCCTCGTCTGGTTGTGAGACTCATCCAACTGAAAAAAACAAAACCAGGATTAAAGAAGAGGAAACAAATGTTGATTTAATATTTATTATCTTTAGACCCGCCTGCGGTCGCTGTGCTAAATGAGCTGAAGCACCAAAACTGTTCTGTCTAAACCTGTTAAGGATCAGTGCAGGTGGTCTTCTAATGTTTAAACCTGACAAAGAGACATTTGATCAACATTTACCCTGATAAAATAATGATGTTAACTTTACTGTACAAACTGTTGGTACACCTGTGTGATGTGACAGAGTGAGACAATAAAGCAGTGTTTCCTATAAACACCTAAGATTAATCTGCACTTCTATAAAATACTAATCAACTGCAACAAAGCCACCAAAACTACATAAGCTGCACATTATAATTACAATTATTTCATTAGACATTAAAAGCACATTAGAGATGTTACTGATTCTAAAACAAGCACCAAATGCTGAAAGCGAACCGGCTGCTGAAGGTAGCTATCATCACGGAGCTCAGACTCATGAATCTGTGGACAAAATCTGAGCAGTTCTTGATATCAAACATTGTTACTGTTAGCAAAAGTTAACTGTATTTAAAAGATTTTATGGTCCTGTTCTCACCTCATCCTCAGCCTGACCCAGCTCTTTCTTCAGCTCCTCCACCCTCAGTCGTAGCTTCTTGACCTCGGCTTCATGGCTCTCCACCCTCCGGTTGGCGTGGGCGAGCTCCGCCGTCTTCTCCTGGAGCTGCTTCTTCAGTTTGGAGTGAACGTGGCGAAGGTCAGCCAGCTCCTGAGGACAGACAGAGGGACAGACTCCAGTCAGCTTTACTGACAGCACAGTTTTCTGAAAACACTCCCGTCCATCTGCAGTTCAATTTTATAATAAAATCATACCTGCTAAAATATTCTGGGATATATGATACCCAAAGAATGTCAAGTCTTGTGCCTGGGAAACATAAACAATTGTGTCTATATCTGTCCCTATAAATGTTAGGGAAGCAAACACTGATCTGATGTGTTGTTTTATGAAACATTAAACATTCTTGAGTTTGTTTTGGACCTCCTCCAAACAGCTGATCTGATATAATTACAATTATTTCATTAGACAGTGGTTAAAGGGTTAACGAAAGGTTCAGGAGATAGTTGACTGTGAACTCTAACATTCATACAGAACAACAGCTTCATGAGGGAATACGGCTGCTGAAGGTAGCTATCATCACGGAGCTCAGACTCATGAATCTGTGGACAAAATCTGAGCAGTTCTTGATATCAAACATTGTTACTGTTAGCAAAAAGTTAACTGTATTTAAAAGATTTTATGGTCCTGTTCTCACCTCATCCTCAGCCTGACCCAGCTCTTTCTTCAGCTCCTCCACCCTCAGTCGAGCTTCTTGACCTCGGCTTCATGGCTCTCCACCCTCCGGTTGGCGTGGCGAGCTCCGCCGTCTTCTCCTGGAGCTGCTTCTTCAGTTTGGAGTGAACGTGGCGAAGGTCAGCCAGCTCCTGAGGACAGACAGAGGGACAGACTCCAGTCAGCTTTACTGACAGCACAGTTTTCTGAAAACACTCCCGTCCATCTGCAGTTCAGTTTTATAATAAAATCATACCTGCTAAAATATTCTGGGATATATGATACCCAAAGAATGTCAAGTCTTGTGCCTGGGAAACATAAACAATTGTGTCTATATCTGTCCCTATAAATGTTAGGGAAGCAAACACTGATCTGATGTGTTGTTTTATGAAACATTGAACATTCTTGAGTTTATTTTGGACCTCCTCCAAACAGCTGATCTGGTGGTTAAAGGGTTAACGAAAGGTTCAGGAGATAGTTGACTGTGAACTCTAACATTCATACAGAACAAACACAGAGATGAGCACATGGGGTGGGGGGGAGCCAGCGGAGGCACTGATTCACAAAAGGAGTCCAGTGACTAGGGATGGGTACCGAATTCAGTACTTTAAGAGGTACCGACCGAATTCTGTTGGTACTACCGAGTACCAATTCACGTAAAATCAAACGGTGCCATGTTCAGGTACCTAAACGCATCCTTGTGACTGTGAGGGAGTGGAAGAAGCAGGCATACTATTGAGTAGAGTAGGTGAATTTCCATACCGGACTTGAACGCAGCACAGCAATAGCATAATGACGTCAGCAGCCGTGGGCTCAGTCAACAAAGCAAGCATGGCTGAGAGAAAGTGCTCTAAAGTATGGCTCTACTTTATTAAGTGGATATGCAAAAATGTAAATAGTGCATTAAAAACTGGAAATGGAAACACCTGAATTTTGAAAAGCACTAAAATATAAAATAAAAAAAATTTTTTATATTTCATGATGAGGTTTTACGCCACACCCGATATTCTAATATATCGCAAAGCGCAATGGAAACACTTTCAAGAAGAATACAACGCCACAGGACGGAAGTGCTTACAGCAGAAGTTTGTTGATAAAGCACTTTTCCTACAACATATGTAACTCAAAGTGCTTACAGCAGAGAAACAATAGGAAAGGGAGGAGTAAAAAAAACAATTCCAAAGTAGGCACCTATCAGAGGAGCACAGTGTGGGATTGGAAAATAAACACCTCAACACATGAGACAACAAACACAGAGATGAGCACATGGGGTGGGGGGGAGCCAGCGGAGGCACTGATTCAAAAAAGGAGTCCAGTGACTACGAAGAGTATGTAGAACAACTTTAGAGGTATGTACTACCAGTAAAATTCAGCGTAAAATCAACGTGCCATTGGTACCTAGCGCATCCTTGTGACTGTGATGGTGAATTTCATATCGAGGACTTGAACGCGAGCAAGAGCATAATGACGAGCGTCAGCAACCGTGGGCCTAGTCAAAGCAAGCAAGCTGAGAGAGAAGCAAAGTATGGCTAAAGCGTATATGGCTCCACTTTATTAAATGTGATGGAGATTATGCTCGCTGCAATATTTGTGATGCCAAGTGTAAGGCCAGGAAATACTTCAAAGGAGGACAAGGAGGATACCTGGTCCAGGTAAATAAGCCTCGTGTTTAAGATGGTATTAGCTTGGCATTTTAATGTGCATCAGTTATCATTATCAGGTCGGTTCCTCGTACTTTGTAACGTTAATGTAAATGCTTTTTTTTAATTTACAGCTCTGTCTGACCCATTGTTAAACTGCCCTAAAGTTAAAGTGAGGGCTGCAGTTAATTTATTAAGTTGTGGTTCATTTTAGTTTCTGGTTTTCATGTTGAAGAAATTTTTGGAACAACTACAATGTTACAATACAAACAGTTGAATGTTGTTTAGATATATATCTGTCAAATTTTATCTATTGAGAGATAAATTTACATTGAAAAAAATTGAGATCTTAATATTAAACAAATTAATATTTATTACCCCATAAACACACGCAAAAGTACCGAAAATTGGTACCATTGAGTATCGATACCGATTCCCAGGTACCGGGCATCGGTATGGTATCGGTTCAAATGTGAAAGGTACCCATCCCTACCAATGACCTTGTCCTAGCTCAGACCTCACAAAGTCTCTATTGGCCGATAAGATGACTGTCCGGCGGAGAGGGAGGATGACATTTTTCGTGAATTCCTGTGGGTCACGTGATTCCAGCGGGAATCCCACAGGATGGGAGTCATTTTTTAATTAATCCCATGATCGGGACGGGAAAAAAAGCAACGGGAGCGGGCAGGAGTGGGAGCGACATTAATAGATGATCATTTTCAGCCGTGTTAAACAACCAGATGAAAAAATGCGTACATTTTTGTAATCATCTCTCTGTGAGAGCCAACACTCTTGACCGTGCTAGCAACACAAAAGAACTACAAAACTGGTTTGACTTCCCGTCACCACAGGAAGTGAAAAGAGACTCGGAGTGGCTGCTGGCGACACACATAACAAAACAACATGGAGGGAGAAAACGACACGTCGAAAAGAGAGCTGTAAAGGCCTTTTATATGCACTCAACTTTTACCTGAAATAAAAAAGGCAACATTTTTTCAACATGTTTGGTTTTATTCAAACGGGAACGGGACAGAAGTGGGAGTCATTCTACTGGAGTTTTTACTCCGGCCCGGGATTGGGACGGGACAGGATTTTTCTCTGGGAGTAGGACGGGACAGGAGTGAAAATCCACTCCCGTGTCATGCTCTAGTTTTGGACAAAGGAGGAGACGGAGACTTTTCTCGCCATTATTCTTGAGAAAAACACAACTGCCATACTAGACGGCAAACAACAGAGGAATGCAGAGTGTTAGAAGAAGATAGAAACGGAAATGAGGGAGAAAGGGTTCAACAAGCCTTGGCGTCCTGCAGTGAAATCTCGCGGGATGATATTTAACTAGAGTTACAACGCTCCTGCCTAGAACAACCTTCAATGGAAACATGTTCAAAGCACAAATATTCTTTGTCGACATTTTAGGAATTTGGCTTTTATTTTGTGAAAAACTGTAATGGAAACCCAGCTAATGAGAATATTATGCAGAGGTAACTTCTCAGATGTACCCCACAAGGAGAGAATTGTTCACTCCTCTTTTGTCCAAAAGGTTAAATAAAATAAAATAAACACAATGATTTCTAATTCCTGAAGACACTTGTAGTTGCTCCTCCATCAGAGAGCAAAGAGCCTGAAAGCTGCTCAGATATTAGAGTAACCCAGAGCAGGGTCAAACAAAGGCAGCAGCAGGGGAATGCAGAGAATACAGAATAATTAAAAACAGAGGGGGCTGGGTTTCTGAGAGGGAGACAGGATGAGGCTGGGAGTGGGAGTAGCAATTATAGAGCTGGTGTTTAATAGGACAATAAGGTGAAGCATAAGAACAAAGGACATTACAGAGGAGAGAGCAGCAGAAGAGGAAGACAATCAGACCAGTGGTCGGCAACACTTCTATCAAAAGAGACGCCAAAAAGATCAGTGTAGAGCCATAAACCATCTGAACCTGAAAACGACGACATGGACTCTCCATCATCAGATCTTTAATCAAACTGCATCACCACCCGACATGGCTGCTCGAGGAGGGGTTATCTTATCTTGTTGCTTTAATTTGACATTATAGTTATATCATATTATATTGTGATAATTAGGCCTGTCACAGTAACACATTTTGCTGGATGACAATTGTCCAAAAAATGATTGCCGATAAACTATATTATTGTCAATATTATTTTAAAACATAATTTTTTCATTTAATGTAATTACAATTTATGTCATAGAAAGTGAGTACACCTTATCAAAAGCAATCGACTTTAATTTCTTAAAGGTATTTAACCCTTTCATGCATGGTGTTCACTACAGCAGACAGATATTTGGAATAAATTGCAAACCCTTTAGGTTGAAGCACCATGTCTAACTACCGGGTGGAAAATTACAAAATCTATTTCTCAAATTTCATAAAAATATCATCTTTGCATATTTAGATATTGCATCATAAATCCAAAACAGCCAACGAAGGGTAAAGTGGGTATCATGCCTGTATCCAGATTTCACATAATTTTGTATTTTTTATTTTCAATTTTGGTGCAAATCACAGATGAAATAGTTTGATTACAGCAAAAATAAATATCCTTCTGATTTAGTTTTTTCTTTGACTCACTCGTCATAAATGTTTGTTAAAGGTGTGTTTGTGGATCCTCATCAAGTTCCACTAAATAACTACTTTAATAGACAGATATACAACTCCCACAGAAAATACCATAAAAAATTACCATGATTTTTAACTTAATGAAAGTAAACAGGATTATTTAAAAAATATGTATCTTTGAGATTTAATAACTCATGCATGAAAGGGTTAACTGTAATTGGAAGGTCAAGAGCGTTTTATTAAAATAAATTAAACACACAATATAATAAATGTGACATACAAAAAAGAAAAAAAAAAACAATGAAAATGAAATGGACTCTCTTTAGAAAAATTGCATGTAAATAAAAATCAGAATACTTATCTAAAACAACAAAAAATAGATCCTGTCTCTGTAAAGGAAAAAAACTCCAATCAAAACACACAGCAATAAAAAACAAAAAGTAAAATGGAGTTTATACAGTTCAGAAATTGTTTGTGACATGTATGTTCTCCCAGTCAATCCATACTGTCTGTCAAACGTTTGTAACATTTCTGGCTTTTCAACCGTATTGAAGGGCTGTATTTCTTTTGCAATGTAGCAAACGATGCTGTCTGTGAGCGTATCATTTTGCTGTTTTATTTATATTTACTTTGCAGACCAAACGCCTCAGTAAGCACTGACTGTCAGGACGAAGGCTCTGCTGCACCTCCCCTTCTTCATCACCACTACTTTCAAACAAATTTTATTTCCATAAATATATACTTACACACACAGAATACACAAACACATACATATTTATCACATTTCTGTTACTCTGTCAAACAGTCCTTACAGCTGTAATGCAGCTTAGTTTTGGACATTTTCAGATGAAATTAATCCAACTAGGGCTGCAGCTATCGATTCTTTTAGTAATCGATTACTCTATCAAATTTTTGTCATGTAAACGAGTAATCGGATAACTGTTACATTGCGCTCGCTGCTATTTTTGTACATTAAATCACTACACATTTTTATTATTAGTGACACACAAAACAGAAAAGCCAGGTCACTTAAATTAACAACTTATTTTTCTAATTTTGAACATTCTGAGCATAAATGGGATCTCAAAATCAAAATCTATACTTTTATTTTTACTCTGGGCCATATCTTGCTTTTTTCAGTATTTTTTTAAGTTTGGTTATTTTTTATTTTATTAGTATTCATGCTTGTCTCTTTTTGCTAAATTATTGCCTTTACTACTTTACCATATTGATGATCTTATTTTGCTTACTTTATTTCTAGGACCAAATAATATCATACTTAGATACTAAGATAATTTAACTAGCTAATGTACATTTCTATAACATATGAAAGCATTCCCTACACCTGCTTCCTCTACTCACTGTCAGTGTTTCCTCTTCTACTCTCTGCAATCAAATTAAATGTAAAGTTATTGGATGTGAAAAGTATGTGAACAAAATACACACGATTCTGGGCAAGTAGCCTCCGCATTGATTTACGTTCTGAACCAGCCTTTACACGGAGCCATAATCAAAATAGGTTATTTACTAGCCCATATCTCAGTTATTGATCACATTAGCTGCTTCTGTTGATGTATCATGAGTGTCATCCTGTTGAGTCGCTCTGACGCACAGACCGGATGTTTACTGTTGACGTGCTGCAGCATTGACGACGTGCTATCATGCTAAGCTACGGGCTAAGCTAACTCCGTTTGACATCAGACATACTGCACTGTGTTTTCCTTTGGTCCCTTCTTGTAGTGACCACACACTTGGGACACTCTCTGCCATTTCTTCTGTGGACTCTCTCCTTTCCGTCCCTCTCTTTTCTCTTCCTTCATGAGTTTACAAGCCGCGCAGCAGCGGAGGTAGCAGGCGCGTTGTGCCACAGAAATGACCATCTGTGTCAAACACTGTGCACTGTATAGTAGTCCAGATATATATTTTATTTGTATAATTATATATTAAACGAGGCTTCAAGGCAAACAATTTGCCTCAAGGATATTTTGTAATCGAATACTCGCGATTATTCGAGGAATCGTTTCAGCTCTAAATCCAACATCAACAGGGTTTAAACCATGACATAAAGGAAGTGTCAGAGGGTTTATTTTGAAAAACACTAACATAACAAACATATTCAGAAATGTTCAGAATGACTGCATGACTCTCAGATTTAAAGCATTTATACTTTAACACTCACAGTTTAGATGATTTCTTTTAGGAACACAGTTCAGTTTAACTCCCAGAGCAGAAGATACAAACTGGTCTTTATTATGATTTACTTTGTGTCTTTACTGACCCAAGCTTACGTTTACTGTAAATCTGCTTTTATTTTGAAGGGGAAAATAAACTTTTACTGACTTATAAACATAGTTTTTTCCTGATATCATGATCTACTGGTATCTTTTAAAGATACATTTCCAAACTTTAGCATTAGATCGTGTTTGTGCACATCTTTGAACTTTTCCAGAGTCCCATGTGAAAAGAGATCATCATCGGCTTCTCATGTGACCAGAGGATTAAGGCTGAAGCTAAAACCTTACAGCAGCGTTTAGAGCAGAGTCAGTGCAGTAAACATTTATTATTATTATTAGGTTAGAATTCATCCTTAAAACAGACGGGTGGACGAGGACAGATCTGTGATCCACAGACAAACCTCGGAGCGATTGACACACCACAGCCGCCCGCCTGCCAGGTTTCATATCAGACAGAGGAGTTAATATCTGAGGGGGGGGTCTCTTCTATGAAACAAGGAGGAGGTCGTGAACGACCCGGGAGCATGAACACGACTGCTTCTGACTGAGTGGAGGAGCTCTCTGTGTTTAGTCTATGTGTGTGTGTCTATGCTCAGACACAGGTCTGTGTGTATTTGTGTGTTGGTCTGTGTTTGTTTGTGTGTGTGTGTGTGTGTGTGTGTGTGTGTGCGTGCGTGCTAAATGTTTCTCCTTGACTGGAGCGACCCTGAAGTCTGCTGCTACATCTGCTGCTCTCACACTGACACAGAAAAACAGAAAAACATGTTTATGATCAGAAACATGAAGCTACGACGCAAAGACGCAGATTTGGTTTGTAAACATTCGACTCCTCACATGGCCTTGCATGAGTCTTCCTCTCTACGATCCTGATTGCAGCATTTATTTAGACACACACTCCCTTTAATTACACACACACACACACCATGAGGACATGTGCTCACTGCACTTTTGGGTTTATAATCAGAGGCTCCAATCTGATCACAACAAACCCTGGAAAAGATACTTTAACCACAGACAATCATACACCACCAATCATACACCACAAACTCAGGAAAAAAATGAACTTAACCGCTGAATGAATCCATATTTTTCCAATTTCTAATCTCTTTTAATGTTAAAAAATTGAAGTTTATGAGGCCCACAGCCTACATAGAAATGATCAAAACGGTTTAATAAAAAAGAAAAATCATAAAAAACAGAGATAGGAGGTTTGTGCCCAACAGCAGCTGTATGTGACAAAACACAGATCCACATAGAATGGACTGCGTCTGCTAATAGCGCCATTTTTTGTGCAGAATTAGCTCACGCAATCTGCCCTTTGCACCTCTGATTTTATTTAGCAGCTTGGCATATAGGCAGCTTTGTCCCTGCAAACTTCGAGGAGATTGACGTCTCCTTTCCACTGAGCAGCAAAAACAAACTACGGCACAAGAACCATAGCAGTAACACTGAAGGGCATTAAATCTGAACAGCGAGGCAGAAGACATGAAAACGTGATCCTCTCCTCAGATAAAGCCTTTCTTGTGCGTCCTGCCATCTCGCCTGGCTACAATCACAGCTGCCATGATCACCGCAGAATCCTGCCATGACAGCCCTTATAAAGGCTCTGCTCCACAGTTACCACCAACTCAGTGTAACTACCAACTCATTTTGAGCAAGAAAGAGAGAGAGAGAGAGAGAGGGAGAAAGAGAAACTGAGTGGATATAATACACGGGCCTCACTGGCGGTAAATTGCACCGCTCTACTGCCTGTGGCAATTAGCGCTGGTCTTTGTGGATTGGGTGGTATTTGCAATGAGGCTCATTTGCATAGGAAAGGAGCAAATTTGTGTTTAATTTATGAATATTCCCCTAATGTACATGCATGCAAACTGGACCAGCGCAGCCAGGAGCGGTTTGGGTTCCGTTTGCATTTCACCCTTTCCATTTGCTTTTTGGATTTTTTCTGTCATTTGCACAGGTTTAACGGTCGCAAAAGCAGCGCACTCCTTTTGAGGATCTGGCCCAAATAATTGAAAAAAGCAAAAACTGTGAAGCACAGCAGCTCACAAAATACAAACCCCAGTCCAGAGGAGGTGTGTGCAGCCTCAGTTAGAACAGAAGTCAGTTATTTGTTAATTATGCTGGAAGATATTTAAACATCAAACTGATAAACTTTGTTTTTGCAAACAATCACTGATTTTAAATGTAATGTCTATAAAATGTGTTTCATTGAAGACACTCAGAGTTTGATATCTGAGCACACTGACTGGTGAGGCTTGGAAGAGAGTCTTTCTCTTTCTTCTTCTTGTTGGACTTCAGTGTCTCTGTTGCTGTGTTTTGTTCTTCATAAAGTTCTTCACATGTTCAGTGGAGGCATAACAGGGATGATAGTTTGATGTGGGCTGTAGATGAGTACAGCTCTCACAATAATCCACTGAGAAACACTATCAGCCCTCAGACTACGACTCCCTGGACAATTCAGGCTCCTCTTTCAATAAAAATAATCATTACCCTGCCTGACACTCATTACACCTCAGCTTTATCACGTCAACATCAACAGTATAAAATCAGATCAGCTCCATCCCCATCTCTCTCTATCTCCTATTTAATACTTTTTTATCTCTCTTGCTGCCTGATCACCAATAAACTCGATCCAAAGCACCAAATAAACTATCCAGATAAGAAAAACAAATCTTTAAAGAAAACAGATACTTATACACACATTCACACTAGCAGTCTTTTCATTACTTCCGCCAGGAGGTTAAGTTTTTGGGAGAGTTTGTTTGTCTGTCTGTCCGTCCCTCTGTGAACAAAATAACTCAAAAAGTTATGGATGGATTTTGAGGAAATTTTCAGGAAATGTTCAGCATGGGAAAAGAAAGAACTGATTCAATTCTGGATCCGCCATGATGAAAAACATGCAATTTTCATGAATAACTACTGAACTAAAATAGATATCACTAGTAAAGCACTCGGAGAGTGCAAATCTCCGCCAGCACCACAGTCCTCTCCCATATTGTGATTTGTATCACAAATATTACTCCTACCTTTATTTCATCTAAATATTTAGATTCCTTGACCATGAAAACATACCATTAGCAATTGGTTTCATAATGATATCTATTTTAGTTCAGTAGTTATTCACAAAAATCACATTTTTCGTCATGGCGGATCCAGATGCTGATGCGGATGAACACCAAAATCGAATCAGTTCTTCCTTTTCCCATGCTTAACATTTCCTGAAAATTTTTATCAAAATCCATCCATGACTTTTTGAATTATTTTGTTCACAGACGGACAGACAGACAAACTCTCCTGAAAACATAACCTCCTTGGCGGAGGTAATTATGAAACCAGTTGCTAATGGTATGTTTTCATGGTCAAGGAATCTAAATATTTAGATGAAATAAAGGTAGGACTAATATTTATGGTGAAAATCACAATATGGGAGAGGACAGTGGCGCTGGCGGAGGTCTGCGCTCTCCGAGTGCTTTTCTAGTTTATGAATTTATTTATCTGTTTACTCACTGATTTGGTTTTCTTCTGCCCTTTTCTATCTGTATTTATTTATTTATTCTTTAAAAATCTAATTTCTTTTCTTTGGATTATTCTTTTCTACTATCTTTCTTCTTCTGTTTTTATGCACTTTGTGGAGTGGTCTGTTTGTGGGGTATATGGGCTGTCATTGGCAGCGTGTGTGTGGTGTCAGGTGGTGATATTTATGCAACAAGGCTGAAAATGGATCATTACTTTATCTCTACTGAAGGTGTTCTATCCCCAGAGGGACATTATTTTTCTTTAAGTATCTCCTCTTGTTGTCAGTAATCTGTATCAGAGTGGTGTGTGTCTTTAAGAATCCGATCTCTGCACCATGTGACTCAGTCAGGAAGTTCATAACAAATGGGACTGCCACATGAACGCACATGCCGTCACAATCTGCTGCTATCTTCGTCTGAAGCCTCTGGTAGCATTCTCGATATGCTGAATGATAACTTAAGTACTGTTCTTATATTTCTGTTGTACATAATTGCTGAGTTTGATGTATAAGAATATTATTTTGATGATTGATTGTTAGCTCACATGGCATCATGCTAGCATGTTTCAGTAAGCTAGTAGCCTAGACTTAATACGTCTAACATGTACCATATTTTGGTGACTGTGCCTGTTTTTCAGTTTCAGCCTTTTTATCTGTCAATAAACTGACACTGGACAATCTCAGTCTTCAGTACCTGGTGGATGAAGGTGTTTGGCTGCTTGTCACATTGCACAGGGTTACGTGCACGTGGGACGAGACAGAAGGGCTTCACACTGTGACAGTTATATTTACAGAGGTAACTGTTGTTTAACTGCTGAGTGTGTCTGAAAAGTCTTAAATTATGAATACATAAAGAAAAACATGTAAACAGATAAAATACAAAATGTAACAAAGAAACAACAAAGTAGGTCTGAACAGAGCTGGAAGAAAATGACATCGCAATATTTTCCTAATATGGTGATTTTTGATAAATGGTGTCTATTAAAATAGGATCTTAAAGTTGTTTTAAAAAGCACTTTTCTCCTCATTGACAGTGAGACTGTTCTATGATTCTGTTTCTAGTTCTAATATTAACATTAATGATCATAAGAGACAGTGAGGCGGTAACGAGTCCACCATCACAGGGTTCCCACTCTTTTCTAGAAATCATTTTCCAGGACTTTTCCAGGACTTTTCCAGTGCCACATAACCAACTGAAGTTACATTGTTGCTGTGGGCAGTTTTCAATTCTAGTTAGCCTTCTAAAAAACAAGATTAGAGGTTAATGAACAATATCTTGATTGATCATATCGATCTTAGAATTTCTTTGTTTCTAACTCTCCAGCACGAACATTGTCTGTTAGCTATCTGTTTAGTCTGGCTTTTATGGGTCTTACTATTAGAAATTTATGGTTATACATATTTCTTAAGCTTTATTTACCCTGCATCCCTGGGAACCCTGCATCAGTCACCTCCTGAGTGTGTGTATGTGTGTGCAGTTTGTTGTGTCTTTGTGTGGCAGTGTGAGCGAGTCGTCATCTCTCTCTCTCTGTTCTTATTCTCTCAGATTTTTCTTTAATTGATCCAAACGTGTCACAGAGCAGACTAGATGTCCGGTCGTCTGTTTCCAAAGCAGAAACTTGTCTCCTCTGACACAGGAAGCAGAATCATTTCAGTAAATGACAGAGCTGTTCAGGAGCTCTGATGGACACATGACTGGTTAGCTGCTTACAAAGGATGTAACGGTTACCGGTGAAATGGTAGACCGCGGTAACATTTCAGACGGTTGGTATTACCTTTTCCTCACAGAGGTATGCATGCACAGTCTACAGTGCAGTGGCCTCTGAAACTAAAAGTCCAGCAGTGGGAGCCCACACAGACACTAAAGTGGGTTTTTTTCCACCTGAAACAGACAAAGTCTGAAGTCTGGTTAAAGTTTGGATTTTAAAGGATGTGGAGGGGAAACTGATTGAAGACAGTCCCCCTGTCTAAAACACCAAGCTGTGGTGAAAGACAGAAATGTGTGTGATTAAAACTGCTGTAACTCCTCGAGTAAACGAGCAGAGAGAGAGAGAGGATTCAGAGAGCCATACCTGAGTGAATTATAGGAGGTTTATCAGGATTTTCTTTTTTTTTTTTTTAAATGTATTTTTTGGCCATTTTGTGCCTTTATTGATAGTAGAGAGACAGTGGATAGACTAGTGAAAGGAGGGGAGAGAGTAGGGGAAGACACTCTGCAAACTGGTCACAGGTGGGATTCGAACCTGGACTGGCAGAAGCAAGTACATGAGGTGCCTGGTTGCTAACCACTCCGCCAAACCAGCACCCCGGGGTTTATCAGGATTTTGTGAGTAAATAATGTCTAAAGGTTGTAAATAACAGCATAAGTATCATTCTGGAGTGAGTTCCTGCCGTTCTTTTGCCATTTATTCACCCTGTTTCACCATGTTTCGTCGTAATAGATCGTCTTTTTCTGTCATAGTTCGTGTTCGTGGATTTAATCAATTGTAGTTTGTAAATATTAAAGAAGGAGATGTGGAGGAGATCTGCCATGGAAAGGGGAGACCAGAGGAGAGTCATGAAGGGGGCTAACTGCTTCAGGGACGATTGTCATTATAAAAAAAATAAATAAATGAAAAGTCCTGGACATGGTCTAATATAACGAGCTGTAACATGGACACTAATGCTGCAGGCAAACTAAAATGTGTGAGTGTTTGTAAAATAGAAATTGTTTATGAAGAGAATCTTGTTTAAAGTACAAATCTGTTTTTTTTTCTATTCTTGTCGGCAAATTACACACAGTTTAAGCATTTATAACATAATAATGACAAATACTAACCAGAATTGTTTACTTCAATTTCTCATGAAAAAAGGGTAAAACCATTTACATACAGGACATTTCCTGACAGTTATTGACAAAAAGACAAAAGACCTGTTATAATTATAATATTTAAGGGGTTAAATGATTTCAAGACTGTGTTAAAGTACTTTTTGAACATTTTGAGCACACTGAAACAATACAGTGATAATAATGATAACCGTGATAATTTTGGTCACATTAACTGATCTGAAAGTTTTTCCCGTTACATCCCTACTGCTCACTCATTCGTTAGACAGATCAACAGAAGGAGGGTAGGCCTGCCTCTGTCTACATCTGCTCGTTAGTTAAAGTCTGCTGGGGCAGGCACAGCACTCCTCTAAGTCTGCCTTCATGAGCTTTAGCAGAGACTAACTTGTCAGCACTGATGAAACAGGCACTGTCATGGAGTCAGCTCCAGATCTGAGGACAGGATTGTCACCCACCTTGTTTCTTTCGAACAGCTCCGTCTGAATCGCTTTGAGGTCGGTGTCGAGCGCAGAGGCGGCCTGTCGACGTTTCTTTGCCAGCTGCTCCTCCAGGTCCTCGGCCTGAGCCCTCAGCTTCTTGTTGTCCCTCTCCAGAGCGAGCTTCTCTGTTTCCAGACGCTCCCTGCGGCCCCACTCTGCAGCGTTCTCCACCTGCAGCCTCTCCATCTGACAGACAGGAGACAGATTTAAGAAAACACTGATAATAATTAAAACAATTATAATGAAGTGTTTTGGTGCACCAGTCCTGAAGCAGCCGGATGGAGTTTCATTAATAGTTGAGGGTATCAAATGACGAAAAGCTGTCCTTAAACCAAAAACATTTTTACTCTGCACATTTTCTCATGTTCAGTAATACCAAAGACCAAAAATGCAAAGAAAAACTTAGAAAAGTCTGTAAAAAGTCAGAATTCTGAAAGGAATTTTTTTAATTCTGAGATTAGTTTTAGTATTGTGGGGGGGGAAACTCAGAATTCTGAGACAAAATTTAGAATTATGCGGAAAAAAAATCAGAAGTGAATTACCTTTAAGCATTTTATTTATTCTAATAACAGCCCACTTTTATTATTATTTTATCTTATTTTATTTTTTATCTTTTCTATCTTTCCCTATTTTACTTTATAGTTTTTCTATGTTTGACTTCATTTCAATTTATTTATTTTATAATTATAATTATTTTAAATTATTTTTTTAATTTTATTTTATGATATATTTAATTTTGCACTTCAACCTAACCTCCAGTGTTTTCTCATTTTTAAACCTTTAAGACGGCGTTTTCTCAGTACGTCCTGGGTGTGCTTTATTACTGTCTTTTTTTATGCTGCATTTTATCAGCACTGTATGGATCGCAGTGTGGGTGGAGTGGGTTTGGGTCATAAATCCTCCATTTTAGTTCATCTGTCTGTTTGTATAGCACTTTGTGCTAAGTTTTTTTGTATGAAAAGTGCTTTATTAATAAAGTTTGATTGATAGATGAAAACTGATTGATAAAATAAATCACAGCATCTCTCCTGCACTCTGATCTCCTCCTACAGAAAACATGTTTAGTTAGAAAAGAGTCAACTTTTCCCTTCGTCCCACTCCCACCTTTCTTTTTTTCCTCCTGATATTTAAAATTGTGCATTCTCCTGTAATCTTTCTGATATCCACAGCCCTCACCTCTGCTCTGAGTTCAGCTAGTTTCTTGTCCATGCTGGTTCGGGCTCCCAGTTCATCCTCCAAATCTTCAGATATGCGCCCGAGCTCGTCCTGATGGAGTTCCTTTAGCAGGTTCAGCTGGAAGTGTCAGAAAGACAGAGACAGAAGGTCAAATACTGGACTGTTTCAACATTTCACTGATATTGAACCATTTTCTTTGGATGTTTAATTGTGTTTTTATTTGTCAACTGATGTTAGTCTAGATTATTGTGCTTTTTGACTGATATCTGTTGGATACGTTTCTTGCAGCAGCTCTCATTACTGTTTACAGTTCAGCCGTGAGTGCTGTCCTTTATTAATTTTTCTACATGTTTGACCATAGAAGAGGAGTTATTACTTTAGTCATCTTAATCTGATAGTTTCATCCACGTGTTCTGTCCCAGTTCATCCAAACATGGCTCTGAGCCTTCGGCCAGTATGTGATTGGCTCACTTCAAAGCTGCATTTCTTTTTCGTAGAGAAAGGAAGTCTGATGAAGTTTTCACATTTATATCCGTGACAGCAGCCTGTTAATAAAGCTGCACGCACAGATCCACAAGTACTTTAAAATAAAGAACATCAGTTCTGTTCTAGGTAGCATCAAAAGGCAGATTTAGGACAAATGTGATAAAAGGTTCGGTTCATTACAGAGCAATGGTGGCATTGAATTTATTACCAAGCTTTTTAATCTCAGACAGAAACAGAAGTTGTTTCACCAAGAAATTAAAGATCCATTTGTTCACATATGACTTACCTGAAAGATATTCATGTTAACTACTTCTCAGCAATGATGTGAATTTTTGTTGTAGTCCCAAAAGGTAAGGAGAGTTCTGTGGTTTTCTCTCCTTTTTTCTTTCTATTCTTTTTATAAACTTTTTGTGTGTTGTTTTGCTTTTTGCAATCAAGAGATGAATAATAGAGCTACAAAATGAGTGGATTGTATGAACGTTATGAGTATAGTGTATATAGGCATGCTCAAAAGGATGATTTTTTTGAGTAATTATGCTGTAAATTGAATGACAGTAATGATTCTTTGAATGAAAATACAGGACTAAAACAATTCATAGAAATTACAGAAATATTCCTGTTTATTTCAAGTGAGTAATGCTACTGTAAAGACATTTACAGTAATTAACTGGCATCTTGTTGCCAGTTAATTACTGTAAAATCTACAACAACCCTTTTACAGTGTTAGTTACAGACTTCATGTTCAGCTGGAGGTCCCACTCCTCACTGGACTCATGCCCATGCTGCAGGCTCACAATAACAGAATTATCTGTCCAAGTAATAACAGTACTGATGTCCAAGCTGCTTTGACACACATCTGTGTGCAGAACGAACCGCAGACACTTTCTTTATATGAAGAGGTCACCTCCTGACTGCAGCACAACACTGAAGACTTCAAGAGAACAAGCTTTAAGACAAAAACCATCTTCTCTCCATTACCTCTGTGTGTCACCTGCCTCCACCTGATACTTTCTTTTTTTTAATATTATTTTCTGTAACACCAAAAAGACAAACAATAACTCAAATTACAATGCACCATGCCAGACAGTTAGGATGAAACAGTAACACACTAAAGCAAAGGAAAAAACAGCACAAGAACAAAAGTAAAACCCTTTCCACCTCCATCAGTCTCTAAACCAATTCCTATCCTCCACAAACACAACAACCCCCATAAATGTAAGACACTAACAGTGATGAACAGAAGTAAGTCAGCTGCTCTACATGTCCACAAACATTTACAAAAGTACACAATAAATCTAACTGTAAACCTGGAAGGACAAACACAAAGTTATTTCTGAGTAAACAGATAAAAAAACAGACATCGTACACATCCATATATACACTCACATATAAGTCTATGCATACAAATATAAGCAAACTTGTATATACTTTCGCTCATTGCTGTTTTAATGAATCATTTTGTTGTTGTTTGGTGAAGCCCATGTTTCCATGTATTCCTGCTCGTTGTTTTGTGGCCTGAAAGCTCCTTTCCTAATCTGATTATTTCTACTTATTCAGTGATCAGGATGGATCACCTGATACTTTCCTGTCTTTATGTTTTCTTTTCCTTTTCCCATCATCATCTCCCATTTTCACGTCCCTCCTCTGTAACTGGTTTATCACACTGACTTTGTCCCTCGTTGCTCCTTCAGGATGTCTTATTTCCATCATCGTCTCTCTTCTCTGTGGGCTCACGCTGCCCCTCAGTGGTGTAACAGCTAAAGCACGACGAGCCCCACAGCTCTGACCTACACTCATACTTTAAAGCTCTGCAGGATCTGACTCCATGTAAATGTGATCACATCATCCAGCTGCTGTCCATGTTGAAAAGAAATAATCTAAATTGTTTTAGACTAATCAGACATTACATCCCAGATCAGTCTGCCCTCCTTTACATGTATGCTATGGTATTTTCACACATATACTGCATGACAGCATGGGGCCAGGCCACCCCTCATTTACAAACTGCGTCAGATCATTATACAACCAGGCAATAAAGATTATGGACAAGAAGCCAACCTGTTATCACCACTGTAAGCTTATTGAGAAGTACAAACTGCTGAGCTTTGAAAGTTTCAGTAACTTGTGCTTTCTCAAATTAATATTCAAATGTATTAATGACCTAGCACCAGAGCCACTTTGTTCATTTGTCCAGAAACAGAACAGCAGCAGAGCCACACGGGGTTCCATACATAAGAACGGTATACTTCCTACAGAATTTCATTTGGTCAGTCCTCCTTTTCTTATAAAGGTGCAAAGATGTGGAACTCAAGACCATCTGAGCTCAAGACCATCACTGAGTTCAATATCTTCATCGCCAGGCTTAAGTCTAAAAACAAAACAATCCTGTACCCATTTTAAAGAATACTGTGCAGAAGAATTAATCTATTTATTTGAGTATTATTTTAAAGGGACTGTGAGGAGAATCTTTTACTGGCAACGTAAAGACTCTGCTACCCATGAGCCCGCGAGGCGACTGTCGTAATGCTGCGTTCCAGTAACCTCGGAACTGGGAGGGACATCATCTCAGAGTTATCAGCGTTCCAGTTGAAGTCTGAAAAAAACATGCCGATCTACCAGGCTATTGTTAGCTGTTGTTTGCACGCCCTGCGTTGTTGTTCACAAATATCACATGAAGAATGTGATTATCACTATGGCAGCATTTCTGTAAATATAAGTCGAACAATACTATGTATACAGCTGATCTAGAGCGACACACCCCAGTCAGAAGTGCAAATAAATGGATTATTACAGGAGCTAAATAACTGTTCACACTGGGGGCATCCATCTTCCATTGTCAACTCGGGGGTGGCGAGGTTTCACCGAGTTCCCAGTAGGAAATTCCGACTTCGGGGGACGTTCTAGTTGCAGTTTCCTACTCGGAACTCAAAATTCCTACTTCTGACTACAACTGGAACGCACCACAAGACGTGACCCAAGCCAAAGCGTGTGTTTGTTGTGATGCTAATGAATGCAGCTCGGACCTTCCTCAGAACTCTGCATTGCTTTACAACTTCTTTTTTCAACAACTTACAGGATGCAAAGCCACGAGGTAATGTATCTCTTTCTAGTTACGTAGCGGTAGTTTTTGATAAGTGACAACAAGCAATTTTTGGAAAACTTAGTATTGTAGTTTTGTAGCCGGCTATATATGGCTACTTACAGCCCAGTGCTCTAAGACGTGTCTGAATAATATAAATTTGCTCTAGTTTTAATTGTCTTGTTCCTGAAGTTGAGTATCCAGGCCAGTCCAGCCCTGTCCGACCCGACAGGAAGGCTAAGGAATAGCATTTATAGATAACCTATTTTGATGCTATAAAACTCATCTTAAAGTGTGTATTTCCATCAGGCATATATCTAAAAGGGAGACTTTTTTGTAATTACTTAGAAACTCCTCACAGTCCCTTTAATAGTATTAGTTTTTAATAGTTTTAGGGGTTTTTATAGACTTTATTAATGTTTCACTGTAATTTCTTGTGTTTTTATGTGATGTAATTTCTTGTTTTATGTAATGTAGAAAGGCCCAACCAGGGACAGGAGTTGAGAATTAGCCTTGGCTATAAACTCCACTTGCATGGGATCAGCTGCAAATATTTTTTTTGTGACTATGTAGAATTGCAGTGTCCCTGCCAAATAAATGAATAAATAAAAATAAATAAATAAATAAATAAAACAGGAAAATCCTTGGAAAGACACTCGTCTCCAAAGCTGTTTAAACTGCTGCATCAGTGGTGTGTAACTGGGCATGAACCAGCATGAATGTGTCCGATACTGATGTTAGCAAACACAAAACTCCAACCATCTCAGAGTGAACGTGTGGATGTGACCTGTGGTGTGAAGCTGCTTTGAGTCGTCAGACAGACTAGAAAATAGCTTTATAAGCTCTAGTTCAGGGTCACCAACCTGTAGATCTTTCAGACAGTTTGAGTAGATCTTTAGGACTAGATGCTTCACCCTTTATCTGACACAAAGATCGACCTTTTTTCTTATCCATGACATATCTGGTGAGTCCATCTGCTCTGTAAAATAAACTGACTGGTTTCTCTCCACCTCATTAGTTTTTAGTATGAGAAAGATATAAAGATGAACTAAATTGTGTTTTATGCTAACACTGTTCCAGTCCTTGGTGACGAGTTTTGTTTTGTATCATGCTGCTTACATTGTAAAGTTCTCATCTGAGTTTAAATCCACAGAATAGTTATTTTAAATTCCTGCCCTTTGTCACATTTATGGGCTGAAGCATCTTTGATTGTGAAGTTAGATGATGATCAGTGTTCGGCACATTACTTTAAAAAAAAATTATAGTGACTAGTTACACTCCAAAAAAGTAACTGAATTCCTCCTTCATAAATGTAATTAGTTACCAGGTAAAGTAACTGATGTGTTACTTTTCTGAAAAGTCTTTTCCTCTTGAACTGTGTGTCTCCGTCTCTGTGTCCTTCCTTGTTGTTACCTGCTGCAGCAGCTCTGACATCATCAGTGGAGTTCTCGCTGTTTTTGGTCTCAGGATTTTAGATTTACTAACAACAGACAAACACTTTGCTTTAGGACATAATGGACACTTCACATGTGTGTTCTTGACTTTTACTTCTTTTACTTCCATCCTGAAAACTCCAGTTTTAACTCCACAGACGCTCCAGACTCACTGCTGCTGCAGATAGCTGTGTTGCCAGATTTTGTGACTGAAATAAGCATTGTTTGCATTTTTACCTGTGCTACATTTCAATTTCAAAGTCATATTTCTTCCTTTTGTCTCTTAATTTACTTATTAAACATCCTTTTGTTTGGAGGTGGAACATCCTTTTCTTTATACAGAAGTGAAGGGAGGGGCTGCTGTTATTTATAACTCTGTTATTTCTAAACAGTCTAGTCTTGATTTTTGTAACCAAACAGACATGTCAGGTTCTTATCTAAGTTTTATCTTAATCCTCTACAGCTTTATTATGATGTAACAGTAGTAGCCACAGTAGAAATCGATTTAAATCTGGCTATATAGATTTATTTTAGATGGAAACATCATTTTTGCAGCAAAATTTTAATTTGTGTTATGGTGTGATAAAATAATTTTAATAACTTCTGAATTGGGTTTATATTGATGGTTTGGGGGCACAACAAGTCCAAATGAGAAACTGCACTATTAGAACAAGCCCAAAAAACTGCTACCTACAACTCTCAATATACACATGCAAGTTTGAAAAAAAAGAAGCTGAAAGTCACTTATTATAAGCAGATCTGGCAACTCAGGCATCAAGTTTTCTCATCTGTCTGTTAGCGGTGCAGCATTTCAATGTCGGTAACGGCATTGTAATGTTTGAAAAAGTAATTCATTAGATTAACCGTTACTGGGTAAAAATAACAGCGTTAGTAACGCCGTTATTTCTAATGCCGTTACTCCCAACACTGATGATGATCTTTTAAAATATTAAGTTTTGTTCATGGTTCTCAGTGTATTTAGGCAGGTAGATCATGTCATCTCAACTAGCACCACAGGTGATCTTCAGCTGAAAAAGGTTGGAGACCACTGATCTAGCATTGCCACAGTTTTTGAGTGTTTGAGTGGCAGCACTAGCTTGATTGCTAATAAGATCTTACTGAGCCCTTTGTCTTTAATGATATCGACCACTCTCCAAACACGTGGGCCCTCATGTAACAATCAGCGTGTAAACGTGTGCACATTAGGCACAGAAATCATCTGACACGCATGATTCATCAACACAGAAGTTTGCAAACAGCCCTGTGTTGATAAATGCAGCAGCTGAAAATGAGCATCAGTCAAACATCATGCCTCTGATACTTAGATTTAAGGTTTAGAGTTATGACATGGGGAGGAGAGTGACACTCCTTTGAGCTGGAGGCTGAAACGGTCGCAGGAGAAGAAGAAATGCCTCATGTTGGTTTGTCTGAAAGTGAGATCACTGATTCTGTTTGAGGAGGAATACTTTCTGTGCTGCCCAGATAAACACTGAACAGCTGTTTGTGTTTGGATATTATCACCATGACGACAGGAGCTCAGATCAGAGGTTAATGTTAATGATCATCAGAGCTGGGACAGTGATGGGACCATACAGCTGTTGGGAGAGAAATGATCTATTAACAGACTAAAATCACAGACTGAGGATGTGCTGAAACTCTTTAATTAACTAAGACATAAACTTCAGAAGAACAATGGTGATGGTGCTTCATTCTGATCACCCCTCTTTCTCCTCACAGGGCAGACCACGCTGCAGCCATATTTAAACTAAGTTTCATCCTCAGATCATGTTAAACAGATTCTGGTGTCATAATAAAGTAACACTTGAGAGATTTGTCCGGACGTGAATTATCAGTATATGTGTTACTGGGACAGAGGAAATGAAGATAGAAGTCAGAATAATCTGAACATTTAACGTTTTTATAGTGAATCTCTCTTTGGAATGATGCAGCTGCAGCTTTAGAACTCTATGAATGAATGTGAAAATATGTGAACATTACTTCTGCCAAGTTTGAGTCTGATAAAGTGATGCAGAGCAAAGTTAGAGAGGTTTTACTACAGAGTGGTCAGGCCCAATCTTGGCACAGTTTGGCCCCATTAGTCCCATTTGACATTTCTGATATACCAAACTTTAGATTTCACTTTTAGGTCACTTTGGTGTTCATTACACCCAAAATACAACAGTTTGTATCTGCTTCTGCTTATCCATGGCAGTTTTTGAAAAATATTTAAAAATAATAAATACTTTTTTTGTTTCTTTTGGTAAAAAAATCATGCAGAACTCTCTACATTTTGTCATTCAAATAAATCCATCTAAATCAACCTAAGTTTGAATCAAGGTGAAACAGATTTGAATATTTGATAATTCATTTGCTTGGTGTTGACGTTCTGTTTGGTTTGTGTAAAATGGCTTATATAGTTGTGTAGCTGAAATTGTCCTGTTTAATTTGATGTGCATCATGACTATATTTCTACATGATTGTTCACTTTTTCTTGGTCAGGTCTTCTATAAACAAGAGTTCTTAGATCTCAAAGGAACAAACCCTGATGAATCAAATCCAAATGAATCTGTAAAGAGTAGAATCGACATGTAGAGGTGTGTCACCTGTTTGAGGGCCTCCTGTTTGCTCTTGCTGAGCTCCTCGTATTTTAGTTTCCACTGGCTGAGCTCAGCCTCCAGCCTCTCGATGCTCTTGCTCAGGGCGAGTTTATCTCTGGGGAAACAAATAAAACAAACATCATCCATGTTAGACCACCTGCGCTCAGTTTATTCACCTTAACATGTTTGCTTACATGTACACAGTTTTTCTGATCATGCACACACTGACTGCACGTGCACAGCACATTTACAGCCCTAACATACTCTTACTGTCACAGCTCCTTAAAGGTTTTTTATTGTTTTGAGCAACTTTTCCATCATCACACCTGTCAGCCTCAGACAAGCAACATCCCAACAATGAATACAGAGAACTTGAAAACATGTCCTGGCCTCAAACCTGCTGGTCGTTCATCTGAGTGTCAGCCTGTCTGCACCTACAGGGTGTCACTGCACCTCTGTGAGTGTTTCCTGCATTACTCTAAAGCAGACTCGTGTTTAACCAGACACTGATTCAGGGCTCTGTCTTACTCTCTCTCCTTCAGCAGGACCTTCTGGGACTCATCCAGCCGAAGCTGCAGGGCGTTGAGTTTGCTGGAGTCTTCCTCCACCGTGCCGATGTCCTCCCACAGCTGCCTGCTACGCTCCTGTCGGCTCTGACTCGAGGATGAACGAGAGCTGGCAGAGTTAACGCCACCACGACCGTCCCAGGCCTCTGACGGGGCTCCCTCCTGAGCCCGAGAGCCCAGGGCCGACTCCAGCTCCACATCCTAAGAGAGGGAGAGAGAGAAGATGTCTGACATGTGCAGAAAGTTCTCTGGAAAACACAGAGAAGTGCATCAATGAAAACAGAGAAGTTACACCAGCTGATCCACCAACACAGCCAAGGAAAAAGATCTGTTGATGTGAGCAGCAGCAAGCAGAGGAACATGAGCTGAGGGTAGAGTTTTGGTGGTGACTGTTTTTAATGTACAATCAGTCACGATCACACGTGACCAGATCAGCATCTTTAATGTGGGGAATAAACATAACATGCCATTGTTTGTTTCTGTCAATGTTTCATGATACAGAAAAAACTGCAAACAAACGAAAACATGTTTTTTGATTATGGGTTTTAAAGGTTTAAAAAGCTGAAAGCTACTCATACTTTACCATCAATATTTTAAATACTTAACCATTTTCTGATAAGATGATGCATATGCACCCTACATATAAAGTCTGTTATTCATCAAAAACTTTGTTTGATTCTCAAACTCAATATCATCTATTTTAAGTTATTTTTGCATTTTTAAAGGCTTTTTTGCCTTTTCCAATTTTGTCCCAAATGTTTGTGCATTGATATGTCATCACAGAATTAACTGTTGGCTTTTAAAACCTTTAAATCCCACACCAAGAAAATTTGTTTTGTTTGTTTGTGGTTTTCTGTTCCCTGAAATGTTAATGGAACCAACAATTACTTGATTTGTTCTGTTTCTTAAAACACTAAATATCTCTGAATTTTATGATGAACTCTGCCAACAGTAGAGCTGGTAGATAACCCTTTAACCACCAGATCAATTGTTTGGCAGAGGTCATTATAAAATTCAGATATATGAAGTGTTTCGAAACATAGAAAAAATAAGATCATTGATATGATTCTGTCAACCTATCAGGGAAAAGAGAAAAATTTAAAAAAGACCAAAAAACAGATATTTTCTTGGTGTGGGGTTTAAAGGTTTAAACAGTTAATATTTGATAAAATGATGACATAAAAATGCACAAACATTTGGGACAAAATCCATCAGAAAAGGTAAAAATGTTTGTAAATAAAGTAGCAATCAAAATAACTTTATGACAAACACACAAAAATGTTTTGATGAATAAATTTGCTCTAGTTTTAATTGTCTTGTTCCTGAAGTTGAGTATCCAGGCCAGTCCAGCCCTGTCCGACCCGACCATGAAGCTAAGGAATAGCATTTATAGATAACCTATTTAGATGCTATAAAACTCATCTTAAAGTGTGTATTTCCATCAGGCATATATCTAAAAGAGAGACTTTTATGTAATCAAACTCCTCCCAGTATCTTTAAGCAATACAGATTGTTATATTAATAAAGATATTGTAAAAACTGCTGGGGTCATTTTTGATCCACTTATTCATCTGAAGATTAAAGAAGAAAAGCCTCAGGTTGTCTTTCCATCCTGAGTGGATTAGAAAACACCACTGAAGTCATTTTCCTGAGTGATAAACACATTTAAGGGCTGAGTGAGTAATGAGCTGTTAGTCTGACATGGTCTCTTCAGGTTTCACATAAATGTCCACTTTTATTTCAAAATGCTCTCTGATGGAAAACCGAGGCTGTCGTTACAGGTAATGACCACGAGAGGGCGCTGGTGTGTAACAGAGGCCTCCTGCGCCACATGTGGAAGCACTCAGTGTGTGTGTGTGTGTGTGTGTGCGTGCATATGTGTGTGTGTGAGACCAGAACAATGGAGTGAGACAGGAAATGAGCCTCTGCTGACTTTAAGTTCACCGTCGCCTCTCGACCACAGGGCTGCGCCCACTGACACACATTTCACAGTTTACTTGGACACTTGCTGAACCCTCGCAGCTCGCTGATGTGTGTGCACGTTTATGTGTGTGCATGTGTGTAGGTGCATTACTACAGAAACTGTGTGAGGGGGCTGAAGGTCAGCGCTGATGTTCCTGCAGTGATAGAAATGGACTGTCAGGTCGAGGCTGGAGCTCACCGTCATATTTACACCAACAGTGTGTTTGAGTTCCTGCTGCAGCCACATAGACACTACACACCACACACACACACACACACATAAACACACACTCACTGCCTGTTTAGATGATAAATAGGAAACTGAGGCCCAGATGAAAAGGCAGTGTGGGAGGTCTGTGTTCCTGTGTAAAGGATTCACTCGCTCGCTGGAGGCCAAATTACTAAACAATAGACAGCTAGTAGACTTTAGAACCTTTAGAAGGTGAATGGCAGCTATTTAACCAGCTAAGTGGTGGATAAAGAGATTTCAGCAGAGCAGAGGGAGCAGCAGGTTAAAACATGTTACCGGGGGATGAGAACCTAAAGCAGCTGTTTTCTCATTTCAGTCTGTTTCAGTCTTTTAAAGGTGTAGTCAGCAATCTTATAATCTTCTAATCTAATGCACTATTTGTCAAATTCACCGTATTTCTCCTCTCCATCCACAAGATGTCCCCACTGACAGCATGTTGAAAAAAAAGTCCAGTTTCAATACACAGCCTTGGCTCTGAATTGCAGCAGGTAAATACTGTGGCTCGGGCCGAGCCACCAAAACAGAGTACACCCCCCCACATCCAGGGGGCGATCATACTCATGCACAGATCAGACAGAGGGGGAGGGGGAGTCGTAGGCTGCAGATCCAATATGTGCAGTAGCAATGGCTGAAAAACAGCCCAAAAGAAAAGGTCAGAGGAGTGAAAAGTGAAAAAGAAGGTCTATGACCATGAAAGAGTGAAGACCCGGGTCAACAGCCAATTTCAAGACCTGAAAACAGACGTGGATGTCGCCGTCTGTCTGCTGGATAGGTTAGCAACATTAGCTTTGTGGTGCTTCACATAACAGTAACAGCCATCAGGCATTCATCTTATTGTCTAATCTGCCAGAATGTACTGTTGTTGTGATGTTATCAATAACAGCAGTCCAGTTGTCTGACGAGTCGGGGTTACCTTAGCTACGTTGGTCAGCTACACAGTTTCTACGGCCGTTTCCATGACGATTCACATCCATCAGCTTTCGAGGGTGGAGCCAGGGGTGAGGTATGAAGGGAGAGGCGGGTCTAAATTTGTTTATAAACAACCTCTCCACTCGTTTTCTCCCTGATCGCTGACTACACCTTTAAGCCCTGTTTCCACCAAGTATTGGAGTATCCGGTATGGATCGGCACGGTTTGTCTCAGGCCGGATCGGTAAAGCCTGATCCTGTTTGTGTTTCCACAGCAAACTGAACCCTACTTGGTAGGCGGCATACAAGCCGGATGCCGATAGCATGACGTCATAGCAGCGTGACACAGTGTACCTGGCTATTAAATACAATGAAGAAGAAAACGTGACACAGTAAACAAAGAACAACGATGGAAGACATCCAGCAATTCTTCTTTTTCGTGATCAGCATGTGGCTTTTTGATACGAACTGCAACCAAGCATTGTTTCAGAGAAGGCTGTGCGGCACGAGAGTAGGGATGTAACGGTCACCGGTAAAATGGTAAACTGTGGTAAAACTTCCCACAGTAATCATTACCGTGTCCTATTAAAATTACTGTTAAACCGTGTTTGATCACCACTCTGTGTCAGTAACTCACGGTGATGCTGCTCTTTGACTGTAAAGTCTGATCTATGTGTGTCTGCTCCTCGGTGAAGCAGCCGTCTCTCACAGTTTGTAATGTTTGGCCTCAGCAGCTGGAGCCTCGCTCAGACTCTTACAGGTTTACACACTCAAGCAGAGGAAGTCTAAAGTCTGGTCAAAGTTTGGATTTTAAAGGATGTGGAGGGGAAACTGATTGATGACAGTCACCCTGTCTAAAACACCAAGCTGTGGTAAAAGACAAAAATGTGCGTGATTAAAACTGCTGTAACTCCTCGAGTAAACGAGCAGAGAGAGAGAGAGAGGATTCAGAGAGCCATACCTGAGTAAATTATAGGAGGTTTATCAGGATTTTTTGTCTAAATAATGTATAAAGGTTGTAAATAACAGCATTAGGATCAATCTGGAGTGAGTTCATGCCGTTCTTTCGCCGTTTATTGGCTGGATTTTGCAGTATTTTGTCGAAGATCGTCTTTTTCCGTCATAGTTTGTGTTTTATGGATTTAATCAATCATAATTTGTAAACAATAAAGAAGGAGATGTGGAGGAGATCTGCCATGGAAAGGGGAGACCAGAGGAGAGTCATGAAGGGGGCTAACTGCTTCAGGAACTATCGTTAGTAAAACAATAAATAAATAAATAAAAAGTCCTGGACATGGTCTAATATAACGAGCTGTAACATGGACACTAATGCTGCAGGAAAACTAAAATGTGTGAGTGTTAGTAAAATAGGTTACATTTATTTTTGGTCGTCTCAAAACTTTGAACATGTTCATTTACAATTGCTAATGAAGAGAATCATGTCTAATATTCAAATTTGTCTTTTTTCTTTTCTTCTTATTTCTCACTGTTTAAGCATTTATAACATTATATTGACAAATACTTGCCAGAATTGTTTACTTTTATTTCTCATGAAAAAAGTTTGAACAAATTTACTTATAGGACATTTCCTGACACAGTTATTGACAAAAAAGGATAAAAGAACTGTTCAATTATAATATAAAAGGGGTTAAATGGTTTCAAGACTGTGTTACAGTACTTTTTGAACATTTTGAGCACACTGCAACAATACGGCGATAATAATGATAACCGTGATCATTTTGGCCACAATAACTGTGGTCATAATAACAACATTTTCATATCGTTACATCCCTACGAGAGAGTTATCTTCACGAAGACGAGATTTAAACATGGAGGGGTTATGTTACGTCTCCTTTGACCAATCAATGGACTGCAGTGTTACTAGCTCCACCTTCTGGGATCGGATCGGGATGCTTGGCACCCCAACAGAAGGGTCCAAAAAAGTGGGACAGTACGGTTCACTTATAAGGGGTTCTGTCCCGGTTTTAGGCTATGGAAACGCCACAAAAAAAGATGAGCCGTACCAAGACAAACCGAACTGAACCCTCTGGTGGAGACTGGGCTTTGGTGACTCCACAGATGTACGTGTTACATGAAGAGTACAGATTTGTGGCTCTGTTTGCAGTGGTGGTTGTGTCAGACTTTCTGTATGGAGCTGCACGTTCTCCCTGTGCATGCGCGGGTGTCTGTGGGTACTCTGTTTCCTCCCACCATGCTCATTAGGTTAACTGGAGCCTCTAAACTGCCTGTAGTGTGAGTGTGAATGGTTGTGTATCTCTGATAAGATGGGCAGTGATCAGATGCTTTTACTTTTTCTTCTTATTGATCGAATTCTTTGCTGATTACTTTTTCACTTCCTGTGACACTCTGTGTAGGGCTGGGCAATTGATCGAAAAATAATAGAAATCAACACATGACCAAGTCCCCTACATATATCCTACATTTATTTTAGCCAAGAGTGAAGGATGCACCACCAACAAGAAGGAGACAAGCATCAATCTATCAGAGGAGCTTGTAGCCATCCCTAATTTTGTGTTGACAAAAGTCAATCCAGTCCATTTCTCTGAGTTAACAATGACAGAACACAGCACTCCTGATATTTAACACCATGCTTCATTCATAAATGTGTTTCTCCATCACAGAGCTAAACGGGAGCCAGACATATCGGCCAACCATAAAATAGCTCTGCTGTATCCGAGTAAGATACGGTCGACCTGACAGCAGAGGATGCATGCTGCACGCACGACAGGAGAGCGTTATCACACGACTGCAGTGAGTTATGTCATTTGATTTTGTAGTGCACTGATTAAAGAAATTTCATAGTTAGAAAGTAAAACAGCGAGAGCTTAATGTCATTCCTCCTCAACATCGACCATTGAACAGTTAAAGTCCGATCACATTGACAAACAATCTGTGGTTACCAGCCATCACAGTAAAACAAAGTCATCAGTGGTGAGTTAGTTAAGTTAATAGCTCTTATTTTGAACATGAGAAATGTTTGGATGTAATTAAAATCAAACTACACATTTTTGGTTTGATAGAGCATGGTCAAATGTTGGAGGTCAATATAATGAAATTTAAATAATTCAATAATTTTTATTAAAGTGTTGCATCATTACTTGATATAATAAACAAACATTACAATGTAACAATCAGACCCATAAGGTAAAAGTGGAGGCAAAAAAGCACCTCACCTGCATTAAACCAGTTTTAATTTTAAACATGATTAGATCATACAGATGGTTATAATCCTCTATAAACTATCATACCCAAAGGCCAGCACATCGTTCCACATTTCAGTAATAAAACTATCAAAATTGTTTTGTATTTGTGTCTTGCTTCAGGTGAAATGTAGCTGATTGTGTTCAGAGAGGACATAATATTGTCTTAAATAGATCGAAGGTTCCTGAATCATATCGTATCATATCGAATCATGACAGACTTTGTGATATCGGTAAATATCGTATCGTTGTCCAAAGAATCGATATCGTATCGTATCGTCATGAAACTGGTGATTTACACCCCTAATAAACTGTAGAATGAGGGCTCCTGCCCATAGTTTCGACATTTTGCTTCTGAAATAAGCAACCAGGTTGATAAAAACAAGCCCAAAATAAGCAACCTCCAGCTATTTCCTTTCCTAATGTGATATGTCACTTTTTAAAAACAGAAAATCTACATAAAGTGTGTTAATTTTCATTTACATTACATTTCAATATCACAGTTCCAAGCATCTATTCAAGAAAAGAATGTCGCTTACAATAAGCAGACCTGGCAACTTTGGCTCTCGAGCATTCTCCATGTGCGTGAGTGTGTTTGATAACCAGGAAACGAGGAAGTGGACAAACTGCCTACTGCAGTCGTGTTTTACTTTATTGTTAGGAGCTGGAAGATAATCTGGGAGATTCACACAGACAGAAGAGCCCCAAGAAGAAACTTCACGTTTAGAAACAAGGCCAAAAGAAAACAACCCACGGCCGTGACTCAGAGATTTGCGGCCCTTAGAAGCTTATAACGAGCAGACTTGGCAACGCTGCTCGTGTCAGTGTGAGCAGCTGAGAAGGCAGCATCGGTTCAGATCTGTGCGTGGGACAAGGAACGCTGGGTGGAATTAAAAAAGGAACATGTTTCGTTCCCATATTTTCAGCAGTAGTGCGTTACTTAACCTTTTACTCTAAAAAGTAGTTACGTTACTGTAACTGATCTCCGCTGACTGCTTCTGATGAGGGAATGAAATCAGTGAATTGCAAAGAATCCAGAACAAAAACAAAGGAACTGATATGAGAATTCAGAAGCATAAAGCCAAATGATAAACATTACTCCCGCTGATAGTTACTGGTTCTAAATTAGACTGGTTTGATGCCCGACCCGATCACTGAATGCAGGGGCATAGAATTGGGTAGGGATGCTAGGGACACGTCCCTACCACCGCATGGTCCCTAACACAAAACACAAGCATAGTATATAAAGTTATAGCTAAAAATGCTTAATGCAAAGAGATACACTTCTTGGTTATTTTATTTTATTATCTGTGTATAATTTGTGTGTTGAAAGGCAGCAACAAACAATAAAAGTTTGTGGGAAAAAAAAACACAGGGAAAGATCGGACTGGATTTTATACATTCCTATTGCTGGGGAATAAATTACACTTACTGGTAATATTTGTAAATCTGTTTTCTCCTCAGACTATAACCATCAGCATGTATGATTGTTGTATAGGTGGAGGAGGAGAGGCTGAAGGTGGAAAATATAGAGAAGCTTTTTGGGAATATGATGATCTGTTTGATTGTTTGATCAGCTCTACATGAAGTGAAATAACAGTCATAAATGTAAAACACATCAACGTTTAGGGGTGCCGCCTTGGAGCATTTTTGTTTCCACCAATGTCAAAATCAAAGCTACGCCCTTGACTGAATGTCTGCTTTGGGATCAGTTCAGATGTTCAGATCCGGCCCTCATAAACCCCCCAACATGGACATGTGGTTTGGTTTGGTTGGATGTTTGTGGTTGGTTTGAATTTCAACTTCTACAAACATTGTGAAATTATTTAAATGGTAAAAATGCTGTTTATTTCCTCTTCGCCACAAATGAACCCTTTTACCAAAAGAATCTGAGAGTTACTACAGGCCTGTTTTCTGCCTGATGAGAGCTGGCACCCAACCACACAGGACATCTCAGGATGGATGGACAAATGAATGGTTGGATAATGTTCTGTTTGGAAGCTTGTGGATGGGAACAAAAACATCCTGAACCATCTTATGATCTTTAAAAAGTCCAGGAGCCTCCACCTGACGTTTGACCTCTGTTTGCTTCTCCATCACTGGAGCGTGAGGTCTGAGTCCTGCTGTCTTTTGACTGGTTAGCTTCATATTCTCATTAAACTCTTGCCAAAGGAAGAAGGTGGGATGGCTGTGTTGGTGTTTTACTGGTTTAAGACTGGAGCCTCCTGAATGTAGGCCACACTGGCTCTGTCACCAGCAGTGTGTGGGGGGGGATTGCCCTATTTAACAGACACAGAGCTGCAAACACACTCTGTCCCATCATGCTCCTCTCCCAGAGGATGTTACAATGCTGCAGTGCTTCTGTCAGGCGGTCCTATGCAGGGAAACCTGCAGACCAGACTGGATACCTGTGTTTGACTTCAGTCCAGGCTACGATGGGGAGACGTGTAAGGACTGTTGCCGGTCTACATCCAGCAGAGTGTCTACTGACGAGGAAATGCAGAACACCAGGACGATAATCAAGCTCCGTGTAACACAAAACACAATGGAAGACATCAACTGAACGACCACCTGGTTATTCATGGAGCAGAGTGAAGCTTCAGATACTTGACTTCTTTGCTCTAAGCTTTTATTGTCCAAACCAAAACTTATTTTGTTGAACAACGGAGCAAAGTGAAAGTATGCTAACAACAGAAGTGAGTTTTTAAGAAGCAGAAAATTGCTCCAAAGCTTCAGTCTTCAGTAATATACCAAAGACTGGAACTGAACTATGTGGACACAATGTTATATCTCTTTATTCATGTCAGATATCTGATATCAACACGATACGATATGACTAACCAAGCATTTTTCAGAAAAATAAAAACATTATCATACAAAAGAATGTGGAAAGTGCAGTTTTATTTGTAAGAAATCTATATTGTTTATATCGTTGGTTTGTCAAATATTAATGTCTTGAATGTTCACATCTCGATATGGATATAACGATATATCATTCAGCCCTACCAAAGACTATAGTCTTACTTATACTCTGAAAAGACTTTTGAAACTATATTTTATCTGCTTTAAGTAAAAAAAACAGATTTATATCTGATATCCAGGGAGGACCCGAGTGTCACTAATGTAAAGATGGAGAGTGCAAAGAGCTGTAAATTAACATTGATATAAGAGTTTTTGTCCATCCATTCATCTATCTAAGTCCATGTATCTATCTACCAATCTACCCATCTACCTACCAATCTACCTACCTACCTGTCTATCTACCTACCTGTCTGTCTACCTACCTGTCTGTCTACCTACCTGTCTGTCTATCTATCTATCTATCTATCTATCTATCTATCTATCTATCTAACTATCTATCTATCTAAGTCTATCTCTCCATCTATGTATCTATCTACCTTTTTATCTATGTCTATGTATCTATCTACCTATATATCTACGTATCTCTCTAAGTCTATCTATCTATTTATCTATCTATCTAACTCTAAGTCTATCTAAGTCTATCTTAGTCGATCTATCTAAGTCTATTTAAGTCTATCTATCTAAGTCTGTCTATCTAAGTCTATCCATCTTTCTAAGTCTATCTATCTATGTCTATCTAAGTCTATCTAAGTCTATCTATCTATCCATCCATCTATGTCTATGTATCTATCTACCTATCTATCTATGTATCTATCTACCTATCTATGTATTTTTCTATCTATCTATTTATCCATCTATCTAAGTCTGTCTATCAAAGTCTATCTGTCTTTATAAATCTATCTAAGTCTATCTATGTAAGTCTATCTATCTAAGTCTATCTATCAAAGTCTATCTAAGTCTATCTAAGTCTATCTATCTAAGTCTATCTAAGTCTATCTGTCTTTGCAGACTGTTTCCATGAGTCTGATGGATGATGACGTGACCACAGGCCCATCTGAGGACCTAAATGAACACTGCAGACTCACCTTCTGTTTGCTGGTCTTCAGCCGGTCCAGGTCCACGTCCCTCACTGGTTCAGGCTCTGGGGAGGCGGGGCGTCCCTCCCTGTCGGTGTTGACCTGTGAGGAGGAGGAGGAAGCGGGGGAGGACGGGGGGATGGATGGAGAGGAGAAGGCAGATGGGTGCGCGGGGGAGGACGACGGCGAAGCGGCAGACGCAGGAGGAGGTGCGTGGTCACCGCGCAGGCGCAGCGTCTCCTGGCGTAGCGTCTCGTTCTCGGAGGCCAGCTCCTGCCGCTCTCGCCGAACCCCGGTCAGCTCTTTGGTGAGGGTGTCGAGCCGCTGCCTCAGCTGACGCACCTCGTCACGAGCTCGGTTACGCTCTGCACGCACCTGGAGACACGGAGAGAGTAAACGCTAACATAAAGACTCTGCCATAACACATCTGAATCTGAATGAGAGCTAACGCTAACATAACAGATCTGCATCTGAATGAGAGCTAACGCTAACATAACAGATCTGCATCTAATGAGAGCTAACGCTAACATAACAGATCTGCATCTGAATGAGAGCTAACGCTAACATAACAGATCTGCATCTGAATGAGAGCTAACGCTAACATAACATCTTCATCTAAATGAGAGCTAACGCTAACATAACAGATCTCAATCTGAATGACACGACTGTCCTCAACAACAGAGTCTGTCTCAGCGGACATGGTCAGGACAGGAGAACTATGCGAAGGATGGAAACACTGAGGATTTTATTTTCAATCCTGCAGTTCATCGAGTCCAGCAGGACCATCGCCTGTCCTGCCATCAGAGCTTCAGCCAACATGAGCGTCCATCCTGACCGGCTGATCGGATGCTTCAACACTTTTATTAAGAGCACTACGATCAGAAAAGATTCCTCAGATGAACCGGGGAATTTGATTCCAAAAAATCATTTAGGCAAATTATGTGCCTCGAGGACTCGTTTAAATCTGGACCACTATACAGCGCACTGTGTTAGGCACTGATGGTCATTTCTGTTGCACATTGCACCTGCTGCGCCGCGGGTTGTAAAAACATGCAGGGGTGGAAAGAAGAGAGTCTGCAGAAGAAAAGCAAAAAGTGTCCCAAGTGTGGGATCACTACAAGTTGAAACAAAAAAAAAACACAGTGCAGTGTGTCTGTTGTCAAACAGAGTTAGCTTAGCATGACAGCATGTTGCCAATGCTGCAGCGCCTCAGCAGTAAACATCCATTCTGTGCATCAAGTCTGCAGACCAGACTCAACAAGATAACACTCGTGACACAATAGTTAATGTGATGGATTAGTAAGATTAGGAATATTTAACAACAGACTCTGATTATGTCTCTGTGTAAAGGCCGATCAGAACGTAAATCAGTGCAGAGGCTTCTTGGTTTTGTGTACACTTTACACATCCAATAAGTTTCCTTTTAATTGATTGCAGTGAGTAGAGGAAGAAGGTGTAGGACATTGTTTTATGTATTAAACAAACGTAATATTCCCACAGTTGGGCTCACTCTGCTCATTCAGCTATAGAACCAACGCACCCAGGCATTAAAGAAGTAGATGTAGTGAGCCATCTTCTCATCCAGCCTGTTTGGTAGAACGAGAGGAGGGAAACAAACATGCTTGCACGTCAATTTATCAAGGCTGGCAAACTTACCGAGGACGTTTTTATTTATTGTGCAGTTAATTGATTTATTGATTATCGCGACAGGCCTAGCTGTAATATTCACAGAGATTTGAAGAGTTGAAAACAGTTTCCTCAGCTCACAGCACAGTTTGATACTCAATGATGTTTCAGCTCGGCTCACCTTGCTCCACTTCTCCCTCCAGTTGGCGGTGCAGTCGGACCACCACCTCATGGTCTTCTCCATCTGCGCCGCTCTGGCTCGAGCCTCCTCCAGCTCCCGCAGCCTCAGCTCCTCCCTGCTCTCCCAGTCTGCCCCGGCTCCCTCACACATGGCCCCCAGGGACCCCAGCCCGAGGCCCCCCAGGCCCGGGGACAGCAGCAGAGGGGGGCTGGAGCTGGGGGTCTCTCCGGTGGGGCTGGGGGTGTGGGTGAGGCTGTCGGGGGAGCGGACGCCCCGGTCCGAGCCCAGGCCAAGGCTGCACAGCAGGGCCCCGCCCGCTGACTTCCCGCCCTCGGACAGGTGGGGGCTGGGGGTGTGGTTCATGGTGGAGGCTGAGGTGTGGGTGAGGACAGTCAGGGGCGCCGTGGGGGGGTGAGGGTGGAACGATCAGGACAGGATCATCCTGATGATCAGCCTGGAGAACAGAGAAGAGACAGTGAAGCTGTTAAAAGACAAAAAAGGGACAGAACAGATAAAAACATTCAAGCTTCTTCAAACAGAATCCTGCTGATCTGAAGAACTGAACAGGAACTCTAACTGGAGCCACCAGGAGGGTGAGGAAACCACCACGAGAATCTGATCCCCGTCTCTCAGCAGGAGCTTTCACTGCACATCAGTCGTCCTCCCATCATCAACCAAAGGCCCTCGCACTCCAGGAAACATGAAAAACCTTTTCCATCACCCTCAAACCCCCTCCTCTGTCTTTCCTCTCCCTGAACACTGTTACTCACAACAGATAAAACCTACGGAAAGTAAATGCACCATGGAGGGTTAACGGTAGTCAATGGTACTTCTATTTAATACATAACAGAAACCTCACACAGTCAAACTGTAGTAAATATGGACGAAACTCTGAATTTTAAAACTCAGTCACAGCCAAATTAAATCAATCAGTCAATCAATCTTTATTTGTATAGTGCCAATTCATAACAAGTGTTATCTCAAGACACTTTACAATAGAGCATAAAGCTCTTCATTTTATGGATACACATATATACATAGATACATATATACATATAAAATACACATATACATATATATACAAATATATCCATCCAACACCAACATGAATCCATATAGCCAATCATGGATCCCTCCATCATGGCTCAGGAAAAAACCTTCTGTTAAGCAGCAGGAAATCTTGAATGTGGATCCCAGTCTCATGATGAACAGCAAATCCACACCATGCTGTGTCGGGTGTGAGGGCAAAGGAAGGGAGGTAAGAGGAGACAAGTGGACTAAAGTAAGAACTAAAGTTAGGGACAGATCCATGAACCATAGACTGATAGACATCGTCTGATTTATTAGAGGATAGCCTCTTGAGATGCTGCATCTCATTTTCAGGAGGGTCCTCATGTCTGAATGGTTGTGGTGATCATTTTATAGAAGTATAATCATAGATATTCTTACTGAAAATAAGAATTTATGGTAGTGACGAACTCATGGGTGCCCAGACCACAAGGTCATCCCTACCATATTTGTCTCTGTTAAGTATAAATGTGTTAAAGGCCTCTTGAGATGTGACATCCCATTTTCAGAGGGACCTCATGACTATGTGGTGATTAAAAAGTAGATACTGTAGATGTATTGATCATGGATATGGAGATCATGCTAATATCTACAATAACAGCTATAATGACAATGAACTGGAATGTTCCTAATGAAATGGCCAACTATGTCTCATGTCTGTAATTGTAGTTTTGAGGCTTCGTGACTCCACAGCAGCAGGAAGTCTACACCAAGGATCCCAGACCACCTACAAGACCAGAGTCAGAGACGAGTACAGGAGCAAACAAAAGGGGCAAAGGCAGATGTGGAGAGAAATAAATGCTCCTCACACCTCAAACTCATCTTCAGTTGAGCAGCAAGATTAAATAAAAAAAACTGTCTTAATTTTAACAGCATGGCATCATAAACCAGAAACACCGTGTTGGTTTCATCTTCAAGCACACATTGTCTTTTAGGAGTGTTGTCCAACGGTCCTGCCCACTGAAATGTTTCATTTTAGTCTTTATTAGTATTATTATTTAGTTATTTTTTAGTCTTTAGTCTAAAGGCCACTTTATATTAGGGCTAAACAATTAATTGCAAATTAGATTAAATCTCAATATGGCTTGTCGCAATTTTCAAATCGCAGACAGTGCAATATTTTTAACCCAAAATGTGTTGAACATTTTGGCATTATGATGTAGTTTCTTGCAATTTCATGCCTATTTTTACCTTTTTTAACCCAGTTTTTACAACTTTATGCCTATCTTGCTCCCATTCACCTTTTTTTTTTTTGGCCACTGTCAGACCATGTTTGGAATCTGTACATGGGTCTTTGAAATTTAATCCAAATTTTGCTGCTATAATCAATTTTCCTTTGTCACTTTTGAATTTTTTGCCTTTTTTTTGCAATTTCATATCTATTTTGCGGTATTCAGTTCTCCACTTTTTCTCAAATCCTTTATCCTTAGATTGATTTAATGTCATATTGGTGATACTATAAAACGATCCACTGCTTATGTTTGTTTAAGAATACATAAGATAAGGAACATTAAAACAATCCCAGAGTAAATCGCAATATTGGGGAAAAAATATCGCAATTAGATTATTTTCTCAAATCGTTCAGCCGTACTTTAAATGCAGTCCAGGCTTTTGAAGAGAGAGTATAAACAGCTGGTTAAAATATATTGCTAAATAAATCCTAAAAACAGACTCACATGTGATGTGTATTTTTTCTGATTTAGTCTGGAGGCATCATCATATTTCATCTTTTTAGCTGGTGTTAAAAAAAGCTAACTAAAGATTGAAAAAATTGGCAATATCGTAGAATCACAATTTAAATCAAATTGGCGCCTAAAAAAACATAAAAAATCAAATCGTGAGAAAAGTGTATCATCCCAGCCCTAGTAAATTAGCTCATGGATCAGTGAGTCAGACAGACTGATGAAGACTCACCAACAGAGTCTTCATCAGTCACGTGGCCACTGTGTGAAGATCAGCCTCATGAGCAGGAGTGTTAGCTCTAGAGTGAACTACAACAAAGAGGAAGAGCTGGTCAGGCAGTGTGGACAACTTCATGATTAACAGAGGAAGAGCTACAGGCATTTACTGTAGCATCAAGCTAATCCATCACTCTGCTGCAGGTACAGTGCTTGTTTGCTCTTCTTCTTCTTCCACTGTCGTCATGGTGGTCTTTATGTGCAGTCTGTTTCAACCATGTCATCTATGTTTTAGGTCAAAGCATGATTCTAATGCTGTGTGGTCACCTGATCTGACACAGTGACCGCCATGGCAGACACAATCTGACCGTAATCTGACCGTGATCTAGAGCTGCAGCTATCGATTCTTTTAGTAAATTCAATTATTCTATCAAATTTTTGCCAAGTAATCGAGTAATCGGACAACAGTTACATTGCACTCACTGCTATATTTTTTTTTACATTAAATCACTACACATTTTTATTATTAGTGACACACAAAACAGAAAAGTCAGGTCACTTAAATTAACAACTTATTTTTCTTATTTTGAACATTCTGAGCATAAATGGGATCTCAAAATCAAAATCTATACTTTTATTTTTACTCTGAACCATATCTTGCTTTTTTCAGTATTTTTTTTTTTTTTAAAGTTTGGTTATTTTCATTTTATTTGTGTTCATGCTTGTCTCTTTTTGCTAAATTATTGCCTTTACTACTGTACCATATTGATGATCTTATTTTGCTTACTTTATTTCTAGGACCAAATAATATCATACTTAGATACTAAGATAATTTAACTAGCTAATGTACATTTCTATAACATATGAAAGCATTCCCTACACCTGCTTCCTCTACTCACTGTCAGTGTTTCCTGTTCTACTCTCTGCAATCAAATTAAATGTAAAGTTATTGGACGTGAAAAGGATGTGAACAAAATACACATGATTCTGGGCAAGTAGCCTCTGCATAGATTTACGTTCTGAACCAGCCTTTACACGGAGCCATAATCAAAGTAGGTTATTTACTAGCCCATATCTCAGCTATTGATCACATTAGCTGCTTCTGTTGATGTATCATGAGTGTCATCCTGTTGTGTCGCTCTGACACACAGACCGGATGTTTACTGTTGACTTGCTGCAGCATTGACGACGTGCTATCATGCTAAGCTACGTGCTAAGCTAACTCCGTTTGACATCAGACACACTGCACTGTGTTTTCTTTTCGTCCCTTCTTGTAGTGACCACACACTTGGGACACTCTGCCATTTCTTCTGCGGACTCTTTCCTTTCTGTCCCTCTCTTTTCTCTTCCTTCATGAGTTTACAAGCCGCGCAGCAGCAGAGGTAGCAGGCGCGTTGTGCCACAGAAATGACCGTCTGTGTCAAACACCGTGCACTGTATAGTAGTCCAGATATAGATTTTTTTATATTATATGAGGCTTCGAGGCACACAATTTGCCTCGAAGATATTTTGTAATCGAATAATCGAGATTATTCGAGGAATCGTTTCAGCTCTACCGTGATCTGACTGTAATCTGACCATAATCTGATTGTAACCTGAGCCAGATCTGACGGTGATCTCACCATGATCTGACCATGATCTGACCTCTCCACGGAGCAGTACTCTGATCACCATATTTTTTGCCAGAATCAAATTTATTTGTCACAAAAATCCACAAAGTGCCTGAAGGTCTTGGCTGACAGTAGCAGACTTGGTCCAGAGGCTGACACACAGGCTGTAACTGTGGGAAAATCTATGAAACTTTTGCTCCACAGACAAACAAGAGAAACCCGCACTCCCACCCCCCACCCGGTGCCTCTGCACAGGAAGAAACCAGGACGACCGAGGAGAGTGAGCCTCAACAGGAAGCTGCATACAAACCAGCACCAGAGCAGGAGGGCTAAGTCAGTGAATCCAAAACTAATTACAGATAAGAAACAACCAAAAGTTATAACATTATAACACCATTCCAAAAGTTTAAAGGCTCATGAATCAAATATAAACATGCTGCTGTTTGCAGCAGTGAATCTGATTAAACAGATCAACCAGAATCAATGAGGTAAAGAAGCAAAGACCAAAGTTTGGTTAGAACAGATGTGGATATTAAACTGATGAAACTAAAGTCAGAGAATAAACTGAAGCTTAAGACTCAGGACGTAGAGATCATTCATGCTTTATTAATCCCTGATGGGGAATTATGGTTGTTTCAGCTTCTCTTATCCACAAACAGCAGCAGGAATATGAAGACTGACATGAAACAAGACAGAAGTTTAACAGAAATAAGATGAGCAGATTTATCAAGCACAGAATCCTTAAGCAACAACAATCATCACAGTAATGAAGAAAAATATAAAAGTCAAAGTGAGACGATGAACAAAGGCAAAAGAATTTACCCATAATGATATGGACAATATAAAATTAATGTAGCAGGACGTGACAGGATAGTCTGTACGTCAGTCTGTAACCATGCATCAGGGCCCGAACTATGAAAACCTTTAGAAAGCGGCCGGACAACAGCTCTGTGTAAACAGGCAGAAAACAGCCTCTCACTGTAATACTAGCAGGTCAACGCCGGGTTTTTCTCAACACGGGTTAATCCGCAAACAATCAGAAAGTGACTCCTTTCCCACCGCAACAGACTCCGTCTGATCGGCAGCAAACGAGCTGCATGGCTGTTTTCTTTCCTCTGGTGCATCAAGATGATGTCATCACGGTGACAACATCATCAACACGACAAAACACGGCCATGTAAACAATGGAAAGGAGCGTAAAGGCCGTGGACTCAGCTTACTATTCCTTTTACTTTTGTCCCTCTTTAAAAATGTACAAACAAACTGTGAACTTTTTATTGTCTTGCAATTACTGTTTTTAGTACTCTCGATGTCACTGTAAATGAGAGCACACTCTCAATCTCATCACAATCTCATCTCGAGATTAAATTAAATAAAATAATAAGTCTGACATTACAGGTAAATGGAGCAGCTACTGGTGCTGTATCCAGGAGGTGAAGAAGTCCAGACACCGTGGACTTTCTGTCTTGTGCACAGAAGTGTTGTTTCATGAGAAGACAAACTTAACAACAAATAAAAGCATAATGTGGGTTTGTAAATAGTGCTGTCAGGAGATGAGAAAAAATTGAGTGATTACTTATAACCTGTAAGTAATGAATCTAATTAATCGCTTTTTTAATCTCACTTTAAAAATTGCTGAAAAAAGCCTCAATTTGGTATTTCATTTAAATGCATTGGATTATTGTGGCAGATCTAAAGATTGTTCTTCACCCCCCAAAAACTGAAGCACAAGAAGCCCAATCAGGCCTGTGCAGTGCGACAGTTTTCGTCGCATTTGCGAATAAAAGTCATCATGTGCGAGGACAAATATGTAAACACTCGCACGTGTGTGAAAGAGTTGCGCAGGAAGGCATCATGCTGTGAGAAAAGTATTATTTATGTTGGTAGAACTGTTCAATGGGAGTTGTAGTTCTAACGTGTATGGTATCCACCTCAATTCAACTATTGCGGACTACATTTCCCAGTATGCTCGGCGCTCTGTCTCAATGCTGCGTTCCATTTACCTCGGAACTGGGAGCTGGGAAACGGGAGTGACGTCATCTCCGACTTGTCGGCGTTCCAGTTGAAGTCGGAAAAAAAACGTGCCAATCGACCAGGCTATTGTTAGCTGTTGTTAGCAAGCCCTGCGTTGTTGTTCACAAATATCACATGAAGAATGTGATTATCAACATGGCAGCATTTTTGTAAATATAAGTCTAACAATACTATGTATACAGCTGTTCTAGAGTGACACACCCCAGTCAGAAGTGCAAATAAATTGATTATTACAGGAGCTAAATAACTGTTCACACTGGGGGCTGCCATCTTCGATTGTCAACTCGGGGGTGGCGAGGTTCCCCCGAGTTCCTAGTCGGATATTCCGACCTCGGGGGGGCGTTCCAGATGAAATTTCCCACTCGGAAGTGGGAAATTCCGACCTCAGACTACAACTGGAAAGCACCACAAGTACTGTGTGGAGGCTGGAGAAGCGTTAGCGGGGAAGACACCCTACGTTACTGGTAACATTATTTTTAAACGCGATAACGTCTCTAAATATGGCACGACACCTCGCCTCTAACCAGCCGGCTCGCCCAGGGACAGTCCCCGCTGCTGTCAACAAACAAGTTGTCAAGATGAACGAGGAAATGCTGAGTGAAGTAAAAATGAAGATGAATATCGCATACCGCATTGCAAAGGAGGAGTTTGGCCCGTATATATTGCATACAACATAACAACATACAACATAAGTCCTACATACGATAATCATGTGCGCTGTGCTGAAATGATAGGGCAAATAGCGGACGGAATGAAATGTGAACTTCATAGTCAAATCAAGCACGCGTGTTACCTCTCCGTTATGATCGATGGAGACACAGATGTTTCAACAAAAGAGTGTGAAGTGGTTAATGTTCGGCTCATTGAAGACGGGAAACCAGTGAATAAACTTGTCGGGCAGAAGGAAGTACAACACGCTCATGCAAAAGGTTAGTTGTCGCTCCTGTAGGGGAGACCGGGGCTAGTTGTCACACGGGTAAGTTGTCACACTGCAGTTATCTTCTCCACCAGAGGGCGCAACTAAAAAGTGGAATACTAGTTTTCTTCCTTTGCATGGTCAGGTCTCATGGACTGAGTGAGAAGAGGACAACACATTGTAAGTTGAGATGAGCACCAATAAACCATTTTCCACTACCCAAAGTAAAAAATATTAACTCCATATTTTTTTAAATAAGCTTAATTCAGATAAAAATCCTAGCAGTTATACATGTGGACTTGTTAAAGTAGATATTAAGGCATCCAGCCATACCTCAGTCATTGTTCTGATTAACTGTAAAATAGAGCTAGCAATAGCAAACATGGCCACAGTCTGTGTCTCAAATCTAAGGCTGAATCCAAATCTCTGGACTTCACCGCACTTGCGAACTCGCGGACTTTGCGGGCACGTTCACGGGAAGTCCGGGAGTGCTGAGGGCTGTCCAAATCCACAATTCATCCAGTCCACAAGGGGCCTCAAGCGGACTTGCTGCAGACTTCCAGAGAGTCTGCTTGAGGTGCAGACTTCTGCAGACTTCACTAGTTTGATTACCCACAATTCATTGCAATACGGACGTGACGTTTTAATTTTTTGATTGATTTATTGCGTCTGGCCTATAAAAGCTGTGCAGTCTGAAGCCGAAATCACGAGCTGAGAAAAATAATGGCGGAAAAAGGACTAAAGCAAGTCTTCCAATGTAAGTAATACCCAAATTCATTAATATTAATCTGGTTCTGTCAATAAAAATTTCTATTTTTGGATGTGTATAACCTATGTGTATAAGCGTTGATTTGTTCACTCTCAAAAAAAGCCTATAAATGGGATTTATATCTTATTTGCATGATAGTTTTTCAAACAGTGTCACGGAAACGACTGAAACGGACTCCAAGTCTGTCTATTAGCTCCTTTCATAACGCTGTAGACTCCCGCTCTTGCAGACTTTACGTGATGACGGTAAAGACGTCATATTACATATGACTGAAGTCCGCGAGGGCTCAGTCTGCAAGTCCAGAGGGTGGAGATATGGATGCAGCCTAAGAGTCTCATTCAGATCAGCATGGGTTAATGAACTGTTAAGAACCTGCTGAAGAATCTGTACCTTACTGTTGTTAAACAAATTAAATTTCATTTCTGGTATCGAATAAATTCACAATAAACATTTTAACTGTGCATCCAGGTGTGCTACTGAATTTTTCTTGGTGCTACTAACATTTTTAACTTACTAGCACCAGTGCTACCACTTTAAAAAGTAAGCGTACAGCCCTGCCAATGCATAAAAACTCTGCAGCTTTAACAGACCAATCAGGGGACAGAGGCGGAGCTGAAGGTGTGACGACAACAGGAAGTGACTGCATGTTTGAAAACAACAGCGGCGTGTAAAAGGGATCTCTGTGGATGCAGACAGATCTGCAGTCTAATCAGAAATGGACTCGATTTCTCCTTTAAAAGAGGAGAAAAGAACGACACTACAAGCTTTCTGATGGGAAATCATTATTTTGAGAGAGATGCAGAGATGCTGCACGAATGATGCCGTAGTCATGGTTACCCTACGATGTGAAATCTGCCCTCCTCAGAAGTTTACCACGAGAACTTGGTAGGTTTTGACCAGATTCATGTCACATGTGGCAGATGACTCATCTGTGTGGAATCATTTAATGTAAGACATGATGATAGTCTAAGGTACTCAAAGTTTAAGCTAACGGCTAACAACAGGGTCGAGCTGCTAAGTCACACTGTGGCTTGATGTGATTGGTCTGTGAAGAGTGTGACGAGCAGACTGATTGTCCAATCACCAGCTGCTCTGATATTTTAAGGTGTTACACTCTGAAAATACCAAAACAGTGAAATCGGATAAAAAATATGATTAATGCAATTAAAAAACACAATGCATTAATCATGACTGTAATTAATAAATGGCAATTAACGCAATAATTTGGCCCTCCTGCTTGTAAAATCCCCTGTCTGTTATTTGGATGCTCTTAGACTTAAAAATGATAACTCAGCTAACTTTGACGACTTCAAATGTGATCACAGTGCTGCTCACAGTTTTTACTTAACGACCTCTCGAGGTCCACCTGCAGACAAAAGAACATGAATGAAAACATTGACCTGGCTGATCACAGGACATCATGGAGCAGTGTGGACACAGCAGATGGTAACAGCCAGGCTCTATTGACAGGACTTCCCCCTCTGATCATAAACACTCTCACGGCTTCATTCACTGCCATGACACTCGCATGATTTACAGTCAGCTGGAGGGAGGAGTGTTGGCAGAGGCGAGCGCTCATACATCAATGTAGGAACATGTCAGACATGATGCCCAATGACAGGAATCTGCAAATTCTGTGTAAATAATGAATAAAGGTTGTAATAACAGCATTAGTATCAATCTGGAGTGAGTTCTTGACGTTCTTTCACTGTTTAATCGCCGTATTTCGTCGTAATAGATCGTCTTTTTTGATCATAGTTCGTGTTTTATGGATTTAATCAATCGTAATTTGGAAATATTAAAGAAGGAGATGTGGAGGAGATCTGCCATGGAAAGGGGAGACCAGAGGAGAGTCATGAAAGGGGCTAACTGCTTCAGGGACTATCATTAGTAAAGCAAAAAATAAATAAATAAAAAGTCCTGGACATGGTCTAATATAACGAGCTGTAACATGGACACTAATGTTGCAGGCAAACTAACGTGTGTTTGTAAAATATGTTACATTTATTTTTGGTCATCTCAAAACTTTGAACATGTTCATTTACAATTGTTTATGAAGAGAATCCTGTTTAAAATTCAAATCTGTTTTTTTTCTTTTCACACAGTTTAAGCATTTATAACATAATAATGACAAATACTTGCCAGAATTGTTTACTTTTATTTCTTATGAAAAAAAGTTCAAACAAATTTACTTATAGGACATTTCCTGACACAGTTATTGACAAAAAAAAGACAAAAAAACTGTTAAAATTATAATGTTAAAGGGGTTAAGTGATTTCAAGACTGTGTTAAAGTACTTTTTGAACATTGTGAGCAGCACAGTGCAAAAATACCGCGATAATAATGATAACCGTGATAATTTTGGTCACAATAACCAGGATATGAAACTTATACTGTTACATCCCTACTCTGTCCTAAAGCCACAGTGGCCCATGCCATCTTCAACACCTGTACCCCAGCATTAAGCCCATGTCAGCCTGGAACATCAGTTAGCTGTGATTCATCTGCTCGAATCATTTCAGAGTAACAACGTCAAAAATAATGAGCAGCAAGACCACAAGTTTGACTGTTAGAAAGAAAAGAGATGAGACATCAGATGACATTTACAACTGCAGAGTCAGCAAAGGGGGTATATCTGTCCTGATCACTGAACAAATGAAACACCAAACACATGTTGGAGACATCAGCCTGTGGTTTGGTGTGTTGGTTTATCCTCTGAAGGCATCTGATCACATTATCGTGCATCATGTCTGAGACCAGCTCAGAGACTGGCAGTCCTCGTGTGTGGTCTGAGAGCTTCAACAGCGTTAATGTTACGCCTGCTCTTAATCATGACAGAAGCTGATGGGTCGCAGAATGAAACTCCTCTAAAGGGATTTTACTTCTTAGTTTCTTCGTCGTACGTCCTCCTGGTCTCCGCCACATTTTAGTTTTGTCCATCCCTGCAGAACATTCCTCAACACTGGTGAAAAGCCTCATCAGACCTCACCCTTACATCTCCAAGAATGATCAAGAGTCATATTTCAGGATTCCTCCACAGGGATGTTAATTCCTGTATTTTCTGAGGCTTTTGTCTACAGCAAGTTGGATAAGGACGAAGAAACGATTACAGCAAAGAAGTCTCACCAATGGACTAAATTCAGACTACCATGTGTTTTAGCCCATGAAAATATTCAAGCTGGTCCAAAAGGCTTAAGCCATGGTTTACTGTTAGATTAGACTTTACTGTGGGCCAGGGACATGGACAATGGGACATGGGGACAACAGAACTTTAAACAGAGACATTAAATATGTAAGATTAGAGGTGGGACAAAAAATCGATATGGCGATTATCGTCGTCCTATCTCCTGTAATATGATTATCGATAAGCGGGAGCCAAATATCGATATTTTAATTAATATAATACGGCGCTCTACATGCTGTATGTATCCCTGTTTATCTTCCGGCACCACTACTTGGTGACTCCGGAAGGGGGCGCTCCACACTTGTAAGAGTGAAACTTGAACGGGAACTACCAGCCAAAGAAGAAAAAGTTTGCAGAGCGGAAATGTCGGACATCGGCACGGGGGGATATATACTGAAGGATGCCCCAGCCACGTACAAATGGAAAGTGTGGCCACACTTCAGCTTCTACAGCATAGAAGAGACTGACAAACTCGACAAAGACTATGCAGTGTGCAAGAAATGATGTACGAAAGTAAAGTACACAGGAAATACCACGAACATGCAGAGCCAGATGCAACGCCACCACCCGGACCTCCTGGCTGTGAGAGCGGCTGAAGCTAATGCTAGAGGTAAACAAGCAGCCGTGAATGCCTTGTTTGACGCAAAGCTCCCTTTCTCCCCTCCGAGGGCTGTCAACATAACAAAGTCCATCGTTAAATTCAGGCCCCGCCCATACAGTGTGGTCGAAAATGAAGGTTTCCACCAGATGTCACAAACTCTTGAACCAAGGTATGAAATACCGAGCCGAAAATATTTCACAGAAAAGGCACTAGTAAGCGCTAGTCCATGAACCATTTTTGAAAAAAGGAAATTCATTTGTTCTTATGTTAACAAAAAATGAAAAACAGTTCAATCTTGACATATTGAATGTTTGTTTAAAAAAAGTTATCGAACTATGTCTGTTTACATGAAATTTGAGCTTTACCAATATAAGCACAAAATGTGTCCAAGTTTACATACAGCATGTGTCAAATTTTGCTAAACTGTCTAACATATATTGTGATGTATCGTTACATTATTTTTTGGCAATATATCGATTGTCGCAAAATCGCTGTATCGTGATAATATCGTTATCGTGGACCATGTATCATGTATCGTATCGTATCGTGAGGGACCTCGTGATTCCCATCCCTATGTAAGATACAGGAGAGGGGCAGGATGTCTCATGGATAAGGTCTGCAGACAGTGTTAAAGGAGGACAATTGACCAACAGAGTCCTCCTGTGGACAGTCTGAGAGACCAAGTCCTTCAGAAAACACTGAGATTTTAAGAAGCTGACCTAAAGCTTAAACAACAAAATAATTTAAGGAGAAGCTGCTTTAACGGAACAAAAGGTTCAATTCTACATACAGTCCTGCTCATCATTATTGGCACCCATGAAGTTTAAATACACAATGTGACAGTACAAACCTCTCTAACTTTGCTCTGCATCACTTTATCAGACTCAAACTTAGCAGAAGTAATGTTCACATGTTAAGTTTTGTAAATTATACTTCATTAGCTACTATGATCATGCAGTCATATTTAGAATAGGCAGTTTTAATTGCAACCACTTGAAGCCTACAAGGAAAAGAACACCCTACCAACAATTAAGCATGATGGAGGTTCCATAATGGTTTGGGGCTGCTTTGCTGCATCGGGTACTGGAGGCCTTGACTGTATCACAGGAATCATGAAATCAGAGAATTACCAAGAAATGTTAGAGTGAAATGTCCTACCCAGTGTAAGAACACTTGGTTTGAGTCGAAGATCGTGGGCCCTCCAGCAAGACAAAGACCCAAAGCACACATCCAAAAGCATGCAGGAATGGTTGAAAGCGAAAAAAAATGGACTGTTTTAAAATGGCCAGCAATGAGTCCTGATCTCAATCTGATTGAAAATCTTTGGTATGGCTGAAATCTGCCATTGGAGAAAAGAAACCTGCAAATGTTCAAGAGCTTGAACAGTATGCATAGGAAGAGTGGGAGAAAATACCAGCTGAGAAGAGCAAGAAGCTTATAGATGGCTACAAGAAACATTTGGAGGCTGTCATCAGTGCCAAAGGGTGTGAATCAAAATACTAAAGAGGGGTGCCATTGTTGCTGCACATGCTTTTTTCAGTTCCCTCTTTAAAATTACAATATGTAACCTTTAAAAATTACTTTTTTTTTGTTAAAGTATTTTGGACCTTCAATTAAAATATCCTGATGACATAAATTTGGATACATTTCAATTTATTTCTGAAGATATTGTTAAAGTAATGAAAATAATGAAGGGGTGCCAATAATACTGAGCAGGACTGTATACAATGACATGAAAGAAGCTCAGCTTCAGTTTGTCCACCAAAGATCAGGTCAGTCTCCAACAGTCTGATCATCTCCTCCTCTTTGGTCCTCCTGCCTCAGACTCCTCTGTTCCAGCCTGACCATTGACACGCCCCCCTTTGTCATCACAGGACTCATAAAATGCCCTGGCGGTCACTGAGTCAGGCTGCAGGGTCATAAACTCTTTGAGTAACCATCTGTCCTGAGGGACCACGTGCTGTCTGACTAATGTTTAGCTGAATATTTAACAATGTGGTTCACACCAGTCCCTCAGGCCTGCAGTCTGTCTACAACACACCTAAACGGTAAATGGACATTAGCTTTATTGCCTTTTCTAGTTTTTGTCAACTCAAAGCTGTGTCTTTATAGCTCATGTGTTCTGTTTAAGTGAACACAAAGACTTCAAAAATGACGAGTCAGCCTGTTGATGAATCTAAATTCAACACTCTTCATCAGTCCAGCTCTGAGTCTGTTTCACTCACTCACTGTTTTCAGAAAGATAAATTCATCCTGAGGTTTCTGCAGCACTTATTCTCCATGATATAAGAACAATGTTTGAAGAATCAAAGATACTACTGCAGAGGTTCCCAACCTGTGGGTGGAGGCCCATAAGTGGGTCTCAGAGCTGTTTTCAGTGGACGGCGTATAAATCAGGTAAAAATGTGGCAAAAATGTCTTCAATGTACGGAGGCCCTAAGAGGACAAACATCCATCGAAGTATGTCAGAGTTTACCCACCAGAATAAACCAGACTACACGATGGATAAATGGATGGATTTATAATAAAAAAACAATTAACACAGATGGATGAATAAAAAACAAAAATAATTAATGTAGAAAGACGGCTAGATGACTGAACAAACAAACAAACTGACTGAAACAGATGATCCTGAACGACAGTCCACGCTCATCACCCCGTCCTAAACCTCAGGTTTGAGGGCCAAGGGGAAGGGGTGACAACACACAGCTGACAAACGAGATGCCACTCAATTCCCGTTACGTCATCACCCAGAGTCGCTCGCTAGCTGTGACGTTAGCAGATGAGACAATAACCTTAGCCACGGCTGTGAAAGCTAGGGGTGAGTATTGGCAAGAACCTCATGATACGATACGTATCACAATATCATAATATTGTGATATATTGTGATATTTTACAGTTAATTAAGAAAAAAATAGAGATTGTGTTTATGTAAATCACACATTAGTCAAAACTACAACTTTTCTATTAAATTGCTTTTGAAATATGTCTAATGCAGTGTTACATACATACACTTAACCTGAAAACAGAGTGCATCAAGTCACTTAAATTAATGTTGCAAAGAAATTATTCTCGTTTTAACAATGCATTAAAGGTGTACTCAGTGATCTTCTAATCTTCTAATCTAATGCATTATTTGTCAAATTCACCGTATTTCTCCTCTCCATCCACAAGATGTCCCCACTGACGGCATGTTGAAAAAAAATCCGGTCTCAATACACAGCCTTGGCTCTGAATTTCAGCAGGTAAATACTGTGGCTCGGACCGAGTTACCAAAACAAAGTAAACCCCCCCACATCCAGGGGGCGATCATACTCATGCACAGATCAAACAGAAGAGGGAGGGGGAGTCGTAGGTTGCGTAGTGTGCGCAGTTAGCGTAAGAGAGAGATACAATAGTTGCGGTAGCAATGGCTGAAAACAGCCCAAAGAAAGAGGTCAGAGGAGTGAAAAGTGAAAAAGAAGGGCTATGACCAAAAGAGCAAAGACCCGGGTCAACATTGGTGTTGCCTTCCGACGGCTGAGGAAACTCTCAAACTGAACACACGAAGAACAAAGTGCTTAAGAGTTACTGACAAAACAACATAGGAAAAAAAAAAAAATTCTCTTCTCTGTCTGATCTGAATAGACTGCATTAAAAAAACCTGTTCATAAATATTTATAAGTTGTATTTAATTTCCAACTCTGATAAAATATGAGTTTTTATTTTTACAAAAAAATCGATATTAAGATTTGAAATATCGATATTGTATCAATGATCAAAATATCGCGATTTATGGCTGTATCGATATTTTTTCACACCTCTAGTGAATGCTAGCTTGTTATAACGAGAAATTTAAAATGCGACCAACAACTAAAAATGTGATTTATATTTACTTGATGATAAAATAATTACTTATCATTAAGCACTTCCTTCCCTCTGCTTCGTGTCAGCAGGCACGGTGCATTGTGGGAAATTCTCTTACCCCTTGGTTTAAAGTATAGGTCCTGGTCTGTCTTTGTTTAGAGGGCTGTGTAGCTCTTGGTCTGAGCCCTACGCAGTATTGGGACACCACTTCACTAGACATGAATGCACTAATGGCCCTTTTCCACTAGCACGCCTTGGCCCTACTCTACTCGGCCCTACTCGATTAGCAGCGTGTTTCCACTAGCCTGATACCTTAAAAAACAAGCTAGTTTTGGTACCTACTCCGCTCTGGTTCCAAGCGAGCTGAGCCTGTGTGTGTGTGTGTGTGTGTGTGTGTGTGTGTGTTTGTGTGTGTGCTAGTATGCTGCTAGTAGTAGCTATCATTAGCTTACCCTTATACCTGTGGTTCTCAAGGGGTATTTCTTCTTACCACCTGCAGCCTTCTTCTGCTTTCCTTTTTTACTCGGTTTGTGACAAAAAGCCACAGATTGTTGTGTCGCGCTCAAAATGACGTCACCGCAGAGCCACTCAGCTGTTTACAGCAACACTGCACCCCGTTGTGCAGGCGACTGGGGCTAATGAAAAAGCAGCGCACGGCAAGTAGAGTAGAGTAGGGCTTATGGAAAAGGGCCATAAGACAAGGGCTAAGGGGTAAAATTGGGACAGACCCAAAGTGTCTTGCCCAAGGACACATCGTCATGTGACACCGGGACTTGGCTCAAACCTGCAGCCTTCTGTTTACTGAGCAAACGTACAATCAGTCCGCCCGCCAACGCCCCACATCTTAAGTCTGTTAGTCAAATGACATTATCAGTTTACTGAAGAGAGAAACTGCTGAGACGTGAGCGAAGGCTCATGGGAAACACCAAAACACACACACACACCCACACACCAAAACACACACACACTCAACACAGTGATTTATGTTTATGTGAACATAAAGCATTACACAACAAAGGGCTTCCCCATCTGCTCTCCAACATGTGTGTGTCTGTGTGTGGGTGTGTGTGTGTTTGTGTGTGTGTCAAGTATGCTCTGCAGTGAGTCAGACACTCTTCTCTAACGGGACCCAGCAGGGTTGACTGGGCCTTAAAGGAAAAGTTCCTGTTTTTTTTCAGTGTTTGAGGTGCATGAGCCTGACCATGTGCCACAGCATCTCAGCTCAGTTCTCTCTGCTCAGAAATCTCTTAGGCCAAACTCTCCGAGTTATTCAAAGAAGTGTGGGAGAAAATAAGCCATGATACCAGCGTGGGGTCAACACACTCTACAGTTTGTTTACACCCAATTTCTTTTCCAGCACCTCACTGCTTTGATTAGGCACTATTTAGAGACACAGCACAGCCTAACAAAGGAAACAAAACGCATAAACTGATGATATTAGCAGTGAATATGATGTGGCGTACTCTTGATTATTTTTATCTTTTTATTTATAAACTTCTGTCAATTGAAAATACAACAAGAAAACTAAACAAAAAAAAACAGAAAATAACAACAATAAACAAAACCCTTATCCAGGAGGCCATGGTGTGAGTTTTACCTTTAAGGTGCTATGAGGAGAATCTATTTCCGGCGACATAAAGACTCTGCTACTCATGAGCATGCACGGCGACTGTCGGACCTTCCTCAGAACTCTACATTGTTTTACAACTTCTTTTTTCAACAACTTACAGGATGCAAAGCCACGAGGTAATGTATCTCTTTCTAGTTATGTGGCGGTAGTTTTTGATGTGTGACAACAAGCAATTTTTGGAAAACTTAGTATTGTAGTTTTGTAACCGGCTATATATGGCTACTTATAGCCTGGTGCTCTAAGACGTGTCTGAATAATATAAATTTGCAGTAGTTTAATTGTCTTGTTTGTGTATTCATATTGCATTACCCATCACTGATATCTTTATTCTAAATAAATACACCATTTTTCCGACTGCCTTCACCCTGTTCTTTCTGTGGTCTTATTGAGTAAGTCATCTGATCCATAAGATGTAACTGTTTGACAATGTCTATGAACGAAAGAGCAGTGGGGTACTCTTGATTCTTGTATGAAGTGAAGTCCACAGGAGAAACTTCTGTAGATGGAGAGTTACAGGTCTGAGCCTCACCTTCAGAGAAAGGATTGTGCTCATATTGACTGATTAATTTGAGTAAAGACTGACGTCACAGTTTAATGATAAGTTTACTCCATGACAGCACACAATACGCTCGATGTCGTGGGTTAACTGAACACTAATGGCCTTTTTCCACCAGCACGCCTTGGCCCTACTCTACTCGGCTCTACTCGATTAGCAGCGTGTTTCCACTAGCCTGGTACCTCCTAAACCAAGCTAGTTTTCAGAATCAGAATCAGAATCAGAAATACTTTATTAATCCCCAAGGGGAAATTCGGTTGTTTCAGTTGCTCTTATACACAGTATAGCAGTAAGGAATATCAGTTGAAAATAAAATCAAATAAAATAGAATAATAGAAATATATTTTATAAATAGAATAAGATAAAATAGAATAAAATAGAAAACAGTGCAATGCAATAGAATACTGTGCAATTTGAGCTTTGTGATATTAGAGGGAGGAGTTATAAAGTTTGATGGCCACAGGCAGGAACGACTTCCTGTGGCGCTCTGTGGTGCATCGCGGGGGGATGAGTCTGGCACTGAATGTGCTCCTGTGATTGTCCAGCACGCTGTGGAGGGGGTGGAAGGTGTTGAGTACCTACTCCGCTCTGGTTCCAAGCGAGCTGAGTCCATACTAAAAGATGACGTCACCAACTGCCGGCTACTGATTGGTCAGACAATGTCATCATCGATGAGTCATGAGCGCGATGACCTAGCATGCTAGCGGTAGCCACCATTAGCTTACCCTCATACGTCTTTTCTTTGCAGCTGGATTGCTCTCATCCTCGGCTTCATTCTGTTGTATAGCTTCCAAAACTCTCCTGTGCTTCTCAAGGGGTATTTCTTCTTACCACCTGCAGCCTTCTCCTGCTTTCCTTTTTTACTCAGTTTGTGACAGAAAGCCACAGATTGTTGTGTCGCGCTCAAAATGACGTCACTGCAGAGCCGCTCAGCGACACTGCACCCCGTTGGGCAGGTGACTGGGGCTAATGGAAAAGCAGCACAAGGTGAGTAGAGTAGAGTAGGGCTAATGGAAAAGGGACATTTTTCTAAATGTCTGAGCTTGGTCAGCAGTTACCTTGAGATTCTTGGCTGTTAATCTTGTTCGGGTTAAAGATGAACACACAGGAGTCTCTTCGGATTGTGAGGAGCTGCTGAGTTACGTTGGTCCAGATAAACAGGGACAGAGGAATGCATGTGTGTGGCTCTGAGTGGCTGTGGGCTGCAGGGAGGAGTGGCAGTGATGAGCTGTGTGTGGTTTGAGGTTTAATCCTGGAGTTTTGACTTCAGCCTGAAAAATTCAAACAAATGCTGGAAGGACTAGCAACATGAGCTCAGATGAGCCTATTCTCTGTGACTCTGGAGTAGGGCTGAACAATACTGAGAAAAACACTGCAGAATTTTTGTCCTCCTATGATTTTAACTATTTCTAAGATTACAAGTTATAAAAAAGGACTCAAAAGTCTCCATTTAAGATGGCCACTGAGACTGTCGATTTAAAATGACTTTAAAATGACAGTCAGTACTAAAGGCTGTTATTTCAAAGAGGTCCATCACCATCAAAAGGTATTTCCATTAGCTTGTGCAAAAGATGACGAACAATGTGAATTATCCACTAGAGGTGTAAATCACCAGTTTCATGTCAATACAATATGATATCGATTCTTTGGACAACGATACGATATGTACCGATATCATTTCAGTTCACTAAGATTCAGGGTCCTGGGTCGAAATGAAGATTAAACCCTTTCAAACTGTCGACAGGAGCAGATTGTTGTGGGTTAAAACTGTTTTTTTGGCCAGTCTGAATGGGGTAACAGACAAAAGTGTTTTAGTATTGAAGACGATCTCCGTAAAGATGGCAAACAAACATGACATCTGCTGCTGCTCATGGTGGTCGAAGAGAAGCAGAAGATTTTACTGTTAAAGCCAAAATAATCTCAGGAGCCTGCAGCACCAACACACCACTCTACTCAGACACTGTTTCTGTGGTTGTCATGGTTACAGCATGCAGCTTAAGGGATGGACTGTGACACCACAGTTTCTGAGGTTGAACTGATCTGGGGTCTCATTTATAAAAGAGTGTGTGGAATCCTTACTAAAAGTGTACGTGCGCCAAAAACCCGGAAATGGCGTGCGCACAAAAAAATTCAGATTTATAACACTGTTCGCACGCACACCTGCACGCAATTTTCCATTTATAAATCAGAATCCACCTAGAGAAGTGCGCACATGGAAAAGCTGCAAGTTCCGCCCCTCGCACGCCCATAATTAACCATAAATGGTCGATGCAAAGCACCTCATGAATATTTGGGTATATAAATAAGCCTTTCGCTCATACACTTTACGTGTGACGATGGCAACCGAAAGGATAAACAAAAAAAGGAATTTCTCGGAGACGGAGATTGAAGTCCTCATTGATGAGGTGGATGGCCAGAAAGGTTTTTTATTCGGGTCTCACAGCACAGGAATCTCCAACAAAAGAAAGGGCAGCGAGTGGCTGTCCGTCGCTGCTGCTGTTAATGCAGCAAGTGCAACAGAGAGGACAGTGTCGGAGATCAAGTGACTCACGAACGGAGGAGTTTGTGAATGAAGTGATGGATAAAATGGACATGTTGGTAGTTTGCTGCAGCAGTGGATCACAAACTTTACAAAAATCAGAGAATTACACCACGTCACTGCTTCATGCATCCATTGTGCCAAAACACCCACCTTCTTCATTACGCACAAGTATATCTGCAATGTTTCCATGTTAACGGACCCACACTGACTTCTTTACATACTTTCTGAGAGCACGCGTCAGTCAGCAGTCTCCCTACCTCAGTATTATTACTAATCAAAGTTTTGATCGACAAACAAAAAAATGTTAATTGTTGGCCACATTTTTTTCCCTGGGAAACTCCGTCTGTTCTATTTATGAGGATATGTAGTCTGAATGATCATGTCAGAGATGCCCTGATTTAATCCCCACACTTAGATTATTTACAGAATAAATATGTGCAGCTGATGAAGATGTGCTGATGGAGGAGGAGAATTGTGTGAAGCCACCGCCGTGTCTCCGGGCGCTCTGTGCGTCTTGACGCAGGCAACTTTATTACAACTAAAAACCGCACTTGGTAATAAATGCGCCAAATTTACAGATATTAATGAAAACTGGTGGCTCTGAGGTTTCTGTGTTAGTCTAATTTTTAACTCTTCATCAACGAAAACATTAGTGTCCGGTCCTGTGAGGTCCGTCCGGATAATGAAGGCGAGACAGCACTGAAGAAATATATATGTGGCAGACTTTTTATTTTTTGTCTTGTATATTTTCATAATGAAAGTGACTTATAGGAAACGGCCAATTACATGCGTTATTTATAGCCCAAATAAAACAGTTAGTTTGAATGGTTACGATGACGGGGATCTGTCAGTAAAGTTTGATATTTAGTGAAATAAAATGTTGGAGAGACATCAACATGTATCTGGAGGCTTCAGTTCACCACTTCACCGTCTGTGTCGCCAGTTTCCCATGCCTCCAAAATGTACGTACGCCTGGTCCAGAGTTTGCTTACCGGTGCGTACATTTTACCGTCAGGTTTGTTTTTATAGATCACAACCTTTGCGTTGGAAAAGGCGTACGCCAGTTTCAGGCCCTGTTTTGTGCGTAGGCAAGCTTTATAAATCAGACCCCTGGTCTCTGTGTGGAGTCCTGATACAGGTGAGCCACACTCTCTGTGATGGACCTGAATATCAGAGGAGGACTAACTCTTTGGTGTAAGAACATCCCATAATATTCAAACAGCTACAGCACAGTCCTTCAGCTCCAATGAAGCTTCATCGTCTCAGCTCCAAACTCTGACATCAAGCCTCTCTCCTCTCTGTGCCGGGGAGTTCCTGAAGCAGAGCCAGAATCCCAACAGTCTGATCTGAGACAGACATGCATGTTCACTTCACTAACAGAGATCAGAGATGTTTCAGCAGAGCATGAGACAATCAGCACAAACACAAAGTCTCACACCAACACAGCTGCTCTCTGCAGATCAGTGAGTTACTCCTAGAAAAACCTTAGTCCAGAACATTCTGAGTCAATATCCAGAGCACTCACAAGTTTGTTTTCACAGGGACAGGGGGATTAAAGTTCTCATGTAATCGTGATAACTGTTTTTTTAACACAAGCTTTTATTTGATGCATGACAGTTACAGAATGCTGCATAATTATATTGTGCAGGGCTTTAAAGGTGCAGTGTGTAGAACCTGGCATTTTAGCGACATCTAGTGTTCAGATTCTAGAATGAGCCTGATCGTAACCAAAATGTCGCGTCGTTGAGCAACGGGACACTGTGCAGACCAAAAAGGATCCTGAACACAGCACACAGTTTATGTTGTGTGTGTGTTTATACACAGAGTTTGAATCCCTAGTACAGAGTAACAACTTTCTAAGCATCCACTGCCATCCTCTCCTCTTCTTCACCCGCATTCCAGGTAGATTTCAGAACCGGCAGACAGATTCACGTTACGTTCTTTTTGTCCCTAAAAACCACCCGTAGACAACACGGCGGTTTGATATGTCGGCCTACATGAAACAGCGGCCCGCAGTAGTGTAATTTTTTTATAAAGATTTTTCTAACTAAATAAAAATAAAACAAACATTTTATGGGGATGATTGTACTCCCATTTTGACGGACTTTACATACAAATAGAAACATACATCTCCTATATTCATCGTTTCTGTTCGGCGAAATGCGGTGGATGTATAAAATGCCACATTCTACACACTGTACCTTTAATACAAAAGTTTAAAAAAGTGTCAATAGTATAATATTATATGAAACAGAGAGGGAAAAATAATAAATACGTTTATAAATAAGTAAAATGATAATAAATAACAATAAATAACTAGATCAAGTAAATAACCTAAATAGTGTGGGTGTACATTTTAACCCTTTCATGCATGGTGTCCACTACAGTAGATATTTGGATTAAATCTTATACTCTTTAGGTTGCAGTACCATTTCTGAATACCAGGTGGTCAATTCCTAATCTCTTGTTTAAGTTTCATAAAATATTGTCTTTTCTTTTTCTTTTTTATCTTTTTCTTGTATTTACTACGGATGCAAACAATTAATCGATTATCGATTAATTGTCGATAAGAAATTATTCGATTAAAGTGTATTAATTGCAATTAATTGTGTTTTGAACCCGTAATTCCCCTCAAGCCCGCATGGGGGCGCGCTTGACGCCAGACGTCCCTGACACACTCGCGGGAACACAAGAGAAGCTGGCCTCTGACAACAACAATATAACCCAACCTGTGAGGGGCAGCATTACGCTTCCTTGCGTACAGCCTGCCGGAACTTTATTAGAAGAAGAAGAAGACGACAACAACAAGATTAACGAGAGGCGGTAAGCTGGCAGGATGAAGAGGACAAGACGGAGTTCGGTATGGAACCACTTTAAGTTGGTTAATGACGACAAAGACGGCAAATGCACAATCTGTGGAAGTATTTTAAAGTACAACTCCTCCACAACTTCGCTAAATTATCACCTCAATACGTCACATTCAGCCGTGCTGCAAGGAGCGAGTAGCTCTCAGCCTTCAATCACCGCAGCGCTGGGACGACGAGTATGTGACTCCACGAAGGCAGAGGGCATTACCCAGCGGATATGTGACATGGTTACTACAGACATGCTGCCAATAAATGGGCGATTCCGCCAAAAGAGTGAAATTTCTGTCCCCAGCATATTGTTGTATATTAAATGTATAAACATAAGTAGCAATATATTACAAATTGTATTTTACTATTATATTAAATACCATACACATTAATATTTATAGAAATTAAAGATATATAATTTTTTCATATTTTAAAATGGCATCCAAAACACTAATACAGAGCATTTCTTGCCTTTTCCCACAGCTAAACACTACACTTTACTACAATGCATCATGAACAACATCCTTTCAAAGCAAATTTTCTTTGCATTTAAGTGTGACTCCATATTCTATCTACACTTATTTATTTTCATGTTTCAAGTAGCCTCAAAGTAGTCTTGTTATTGCATTGTCCCATTTGCTAATGTGTTGTTCCCTGCTGTGAAGAATAAATCTTTAATTAAGGAATATGATTTGCATTTTCTCTTTCATAAAAAAGATAGTATTTTCGTAGAAAGGAACCTATTGATTCAGAGGGAAATTCAGCTTTGCAGAAAAAATGCCGCTTATCAATTAATCGATCATCGATCGATAAGATGAAACAACTATCAATTAATGAATTACTCGATAATTTGCATCCCTAGTATTTACTCTTAACAAATGTTTGTCAAAGACATCTTTGTGGATTTTTATTAAGTTCCACTAAATGACTATTTAAACTGTTAATGCACGTGCCCACTGTTGTAGACAGATGCACAACTCCGTCAAAATATAACATTGAAAAAATGAACATCATTTTTAACTTGCTTGAATTTTTTTTAAGTATTCTTCTGTGATTTAGTAATCTATGCATGACAGGGTCAATGAAACATATTGTATGAAATGTGCTGTACAAATGTCAGAGCCGGATGGTCAGTCAGTCCGCCCTGACAGTAACCTGCAGCATGAAGCCTGCAGTCTGACCTTTGGAGAGCACATAAAGCCTGGACAGCAGCCAGCTCTCTTTGTCTGAAAAAGTCATCTGTGTGAAACACTGAGGAACGAGGATCTGTGTCCACAGCTGACCGTCTTTTCTTAGAAAAGTCAAATACAGCGATCACCCTGAGGAGCCGTCTTCTCTGCAGTCACACAGCCGCTGATACAGCTTTGTAAATATACATCAGAACCTCTTTCTCACCCCGACATTATCCAGACTTTACCTGCTGAGCCACATGTGTGAACATGAACAGTTTTTCCTTTACCTGCTCAATCTTCATAATAATGGAACGACTTTGGTCAAACATGTCTGTCTTCAGGAGGATGGACGGTAGAATGGGGTCTTCATGAGAGGACAGAAATCAACACCAATGTCATAGGAAGCTAACCACTAGCCGCATTAGCTGAGCAATTCCCTGGTTTTGGGTGAATGAATGTGTTGGTGTGTGGTGTCTCTCTCAACACAAACAAAACAGATGTTTCTGTCTTTATCCATGTTCCTGTCAGTTTCCAAACCTGTTAGGCCTTAATTACTGGGACGATTTCATTTTTCTGAACATGCTGTTTCTTTTTATAATCAGCTTATTGAACGCTTACAGCCTGACCGGGCTGGGTATTTCCAGCAACCTCACAATACGATATGTATCCCGATATATGTAAATTGTGAACATTGACTACACTTTAAACAAAGTTCTTGACGAGTTTTGTTTTTCCTTATAAGAAAAAAAAGCACAAGGATGATTTTTAAGTGGTTCTACAACTTGAGAGACATAAATTCAGATCCTCAAAGATGATAGACCTAAGTTCAAATGTAGAACATACGCTTCATTATGTAGCTCGTCATCCACCTTAAACTGTACCACTGTTAATATTAGCCAAAGTGTACTGACAACAGCTGTCAAAATATTTAAGCCATATCGATTCACATATCCCGAAGGCGTGCGTGACAATATTCTGCCGAATCGATATTTGAGCACAGGCCTACTGACCATGAGTTTGGTTTAAAAGAGCAGACGAGCTGCACAGCAAAGCTCAAGGCAGTAATCATTCTTGAATTTTATTTTCATCATTATATTTGTTTTCAGTTTAATCAGCTGGTGTGTTAGCTTCTTTTAGTTCTATTTGGTAAAAGTTGAGTTTGTTTTTTTTCGCTCTCAGTATTGGTTTTGATTTTTATGATTTCCCACGGGCAACATCGTTATATCTTTAAAAAAAACTGAAGATATTCATAATTATCTTCCTGTTTTGTACATATCTGAATCCTCCCTTACATCTTTTCTTAAATCCTGTTTACACAATAACTTTATAGAGAGGTAAATACATGCTTCTCTTTTATTTATACCTTATATTTCATGTCCATTTGGTTTAAAGTCTTTTTTAAAATTAAATTTTCATTATTTTGTTCATTTAGCCAACATAATAACCCTCACAGCTGAAAGCTAAGAGAGTTTGACAATCAATCTTTGGTTCTAGCTCTTTGTCTCATAATGATCAGAGCTACAGTCCAGCTGAGATGGCTGGTGTTCAGATTAACACGGTGGTCTAAGATTATCAGTCTGCTTTTGTCCCTCTCCTCAAAAGGCCAAACAGAACAACACTGAGCGTCACTGCTGATCACAGCCCTGATGATGAGCTGAGCCCCCTGCCTCAGAGCCTTTACAGCGCTCTGTTCTTTAATGATCTGCAGGACTCATCTTTAAGTGTTCATCGGCCATGTTGTTCTCAGATGAACTGAACTGCAGGAGAACACACTGTTCAGCTGATCCGGGGGCTCCAGGTGGTTTTTCAGGCTTTACCGTAGCAAATTATACACGACATTCCTGAATGATGACTCTGCCTCCCTCACTATGATTCACACACAGACCCACAAACAGCACACACAGAAAATACAAAAACCCCCAAATCCCAATGAAGTAGGGACGCTGTGTGAAGCCTCAGAAACAAAAATATAAAATAAATACAGAATACAGTGACCATCTGATCCATTTAACCTTCATTCAATTCAATACACACCAAAGGCAAGAAGTTCAAACTCATAAACTGTTTTTTTCTGTTTGCAAATATTCACTTTAGGGCTGGGTATGGATTCAGATTTTCTGGATCGATTCGATCTGACATTACCAGGTCTCAAATCGATTCGATTCACGATCGATAAGATATTTATTCAGTCTGGGATATCTCAGTTAAAATAATACTGTAAACTTAAAAAGTTACTTTTTTTTTAATGTATTTTTTTGGGCATTTTGTGCCTTTATTGACTGGAGAGAGACAGTGGATAGGCTTGTGAAAGGGGGTGAGAGAGTAGGGGAAGACACTCTGCAAACTGGTCACAGGCGGGATTCAAACCTGGACCGGCAGAAGCAAATACATGGGGTGCCTGGTTGCTAACCACTCCGCCAAACTAGCACCCCTAAAAAGTGACTTTTGACCTGGTGCATTATTAAAATTGTTTTTACATTAAGAAATGAACCCTAAGTAGTTACATCTATCTTATATTAATTATATACATTAATGCGTATTCTGCATATTACTTGTTTTCTGTCCAACTCCTCTTTTCCTTCATGCTTGTAAAATCTGAAACATGTCCATATGTCAGCCTTTAAACTCTCCAGTGGTGCCCATATAGTGCTTTTTGCTTCTGCCGCGTTTGTTTGATTACCTGCAGTAACATCTCACAAGATTTTGTCCAGTGGAAAGCAGAGCTAAACACAGATCAAGCAATACGAGCAGGGTTGATACCACAGGCTGCTTCTCTGCACGTCCAATGAAGAAAAAACTACCCAAGTTATAAGATCCATCTTTGGATTTTATGGATCGATTATGAACCATTTAAAGGGAAATCGATTAAAATCGATTAAATTAATTTTTTAAACCCAGCCTTAATTCACTTTTTCATTTGTTTGATGCCTACAACACGCTCCAAAGAAGCTGGGACGGGGCATGCTCACCATGTTCCCCTTAGCGTAATGAACTGAGGACAATAACTTTATTAATTTGACTTTGTAGACGAAGAGATGAACTGTGTTCACTGCCGATGGTTTTCTGAAGTGTTCCTAAACCCACGTCCTGATGTCCTTTACAGAGTGATGCTGCTTTATGATGCAGAGCTGCCTGAGGAACAGAGGTCACAGGCATTCAAAGCTGGTTTTCAACTCGGGCTGAACAACTAATTGCAAATTAGATTAAATCGCAATATGGCTTGTTGCAATTTTCAAATCGCAGAAGGTTCAATATTTTTGGCCCAAAATGTGTTGAACATTTTGGCATTGTGATGTAGTTTTTTGCAGTTTGATGCCTTTTTCCCCACTTTTGGATCATTTTTACCTTTTTTTAACCCTGTTTTTACAACTTTATGCCTATTTTGCTCCCATTCATCTTTTTTTGGCCACTGTCAGAAACATTTTTGGAATTTTTACATGGTTTTTGAAGATTAATTTCAAATTTAATTCCCAATTTTGCTGCCATAATCTATTTTCCTAAGCCATTTTTGGATTTTTTGGGCAATTTTTCGCCATATTTTTTGCAATTTCATACCTATTTTGCACCTATTTATTAACCTTTTTCCGCTCTCATACCACTTTTACCCAGTTTTTACAACTTCACACCTATTTTCCCTCTGTTCTTCACTTCTCCACTTTTTCTCCAATCTTTTATCCTTAGATTAATTTAACGTCATATTGGTTTTACTATAAAAAGATCTACTGCTCATGTTTGTTTAAGAACACATTAGATGAGGAACATTAAAACAATTTCAGAGTAAATCGCAATATTGGGGAAAAAAATCACAAGTAGATTATTTTCTCAAATCGTTCTGCCCTATTTTCAACCACTGTTGCCCCGTTTGTGCACAGCCTTCTCTGGATGCTGTTCTTTGATAGCCTGTCACTTGTTTCTAATGGACCTGTTCACCTGTGGAATTTTATAAACAGGTGATTTTTTGGAACCTGCTGCAGGCATCAAATTTAAAATGAATGAATATTTGCAAAAAACAATAAAGTTTATGAGTTTGAACATTAAATATCTTGTCTTTGTGGTGTATGCAGTTGAATAAAGGTTAAGAATGATTTGTTTTTCACTGTATTCTGTTTTAATTTATTGTTTTACACTGGTTTTGTGGCAGATGATCCAGACGCTTCAGACACTTTTCTGTCTCTGCAGTAGCATCAGAGTCCAGCTCAGCCATGCTGCAGTATCACATTCACATCATTTATTCAACAGCTGCACAGACAGGCAGACGGACGGACAGGCAGACAGACTATGGGGCCAGTATTGTAGCAAAACTATTTACATATGTGTATTTCGATCTGTGTGTGTTACCAGATCCACAAATTTGTTTCTGTATTTGAAGACTTGTCTCTGAGCCTCCGTGGAGATACAGTTTCAGACCACCAGGGGGTGCAAGCACCAACAATATTGTTCACCTCTACTGTTGTTAGCCTGGCTAGCTCAGTAGACAGCGGTGCGATGGAGTCAAGGTGGTGTGCTGTATGTAAATAAGCTTTATATTGTTACAACTTGAAAACTGCACACGTGTGAGAATATATATTTTTTAAATAGACACAGTTTGTAATACAGTAAAAGTTTTAGTTACAAATCTGTGGATCTGGTAACACACACAGATCAAAATACACATTTGTTAATAGTTTTGCTACAATACTGGCCCCATACCAGGCGAACAGACAGACAGACGATATAATACGATATAGAGCTGGGGAAAAAAGCGATTATATCGATTAATTTAAATTACTTTCTGCAGAAGATTTAAAAAATTAAAAATTGAGATTATTTTTCTTGCTTTAGTCCAATTGTAAGTAGTTGCAATTTTTGAAAAAAATTACAATTTTCCTGATGGACGGCCTTGTAGGGTTTGCACAAGCACTTTTATAGGCTTGTATTTGTTATTTAAAGGTGCTGTGGAGAATCTATTACCAGCGAAATAAAGACTCTGCTACCCATGAGCACGCGCGGCGACTGTCGTAATGCTGCGTTCCAGTAACCTCGGAACTGGGAGTGACATCATCTCCGACTTATCGGCGTTCCAGCTGAAGTCTGAAAAAGACATGCCGATCTACCAGGCTATTGTTAGCTGTTGTTAGCACGCCCTGCGTTGTTGTTCACAAATATCACATGAAGAATGTGATTATCACTATGGCAGCATTTTTGTAAATATAAGTCGAACAATACTATGTAAAATAAATGGATTATTACAGGAGCTAAATAACTGTTCACACTGGGGGCATCCATCTTCCATTGTCAACTCGGGGGTGGCAAGGTTTCATCGAGTTCCCAGTAGGAAATTCCGACTTCGGGGGACGTTCCAGTTGTAGTTTCCTACTCAGAACCCAGAAATTCCAACTTCTGACTTCAACTGGAACTCACCAAAAGACATGACCCAAGCCAAAGCGTGTGTTTGTTGTGCTGCTAATGAATGCAGCTCGGACCTTCCTCAGAACTCTGTATTGCTTTACAACTTCTTTTTTCAACAACTTACAGGATGCAAAACCACGAGGTAATGTATCTCTTTCTAGTTACGTAGCGGTAGTTTTTGATGTGTGACAACAAGCAATTTTTGGAAAACTTAGTATCGCAGTTTTGTAGCCAGCTATATATGGCTACTTACAGCCCGGTGCTCTAAGACGAGTCTGAATAATATAAATTTGCTCTAGTTTTAATTGTCTTGTTCCTGAAGTTGAGTATCCAGGCCAGTCCAGCCCTGTCCGACCTGACCGGAAGGCTAAGGAATAGCATTTATAGCTAACCTATTTTGAAGGGCTGTAATCAACCAAAGAAATTGTTGGTCGACTAAAACACAGTAATTGTAACCAAAAATCGACAAATGGGACTCTTTTATTGTTTCCACACAGAGTTTCATATTAACCACGTTGTGCAATACAACAGACACCTTCTTCTTCTTGAACTCTGAAAACATCGGCAAATCCATATAGTGGCACAGCGATGTGTCCGCCTCTCTTTCTCTCTCAACACAAGACTCTTTGTTGTCCAGTCTTCATCAATGAAATAGGCAGTCACTGTCATACAGGACTCCATTTGAAGAGACGCACACTTCTGTTATCTTTATCTATTAACTCCGAAGCTTTCTCTTTTTTCTCCCTCGTATTTTGCCGTGAGCGCGTGCGTAATTGTCGGGCGAGCCGGCACTGAATATCCAGGTTTCAATGTTTTTCTTGGCCAATGGGCCTCATACCCTCAGAAATAAATGGTCAATTCCTTCTGTGATGTCGATTTTGCAATTGGGTGTTTATATGAGGCATAAAATCCAGCACGGACTGGGTGAGGGTCATCTGCCCGCTGCAGCGCGGGCAGCGGCCAGAGCGCATGCAGTTATAAAACAAATAAACAATTATTAGACTATGTTGGGGATGGGATGGGTAGAGGTGTGTGGTAGGGGTGTGTATCAGCAGGAGTCTTGGGATGTGATTTGTACCACAGCACAGAGGTGATGACACAGCAAATGTAACATAAGCAAGATGATATTCCACACAAAAAAAGCATAAACAGTCTAATCAGTGTTTTATACAAACAATCCCTGCAGCGATAACAAACTCCACACCTGACCAAAATGTGGAAAGATCTGCCTAAAGCTCCTCGACCTGTCGTCATCACCTTGACCATGAAGGACTTTTCCTTTGCCTCAGCTCTTCAGACAGTCAGCCTGAAAAAGGTGCTGCACTTCTGATTATGCAGCTTCAAAGCTTCTCCCCTGGAAAAACAAGCCCAGGAGGGTTTGCATAATGAGAACATGAGGAAGAAGAAGCTGCTGAGATGAAGAAGATGATGAAACTCCAGCAGGGAGGCAGAAAGAAAAAGGGTTTGTTAGGACTCAGGCTTTGAAAGTGAGAAAAACATTCTCCCTGTTTATGATTAATAACACTCTATATGCAGATAATATCACAAAATCTCAAAACAGCATGATGCAAGCAAATCAAAGGGAAGGTCAGACTGAAGGAGAACAACATCCTGACCTTGACCTTTGAGGACAAAACCCACAGGAGGCAATCCTGCGCTCACCAAGTATACCTTTCCAGTCTCAGCCTGATACTGTTGGCACTGGCTAAGCCTGTCACGATAATCAATAAATCAATTAACCACAAGATACATAAAAACGTCTTCTGTAAGTTTGCCAGCCTCAATAAATGGACACGTGCATGCATGTTTGTTTCCTCCTCTCCTTTTACCAAACAGGCTGGATGAGAAGATGGTTCACTATGTGCAACTGCCTCAACACCTGGGCACGTTGGTTAAATAGCAGAATGAGCGGAGTGAACCATCTTTAGATCATTCAATCTTTGGGGGAGGCAGGGCCGCTCGCGTGTACACACACACAGAGCTAAAGTGAGCGTTGTGAGGAGTAACGAGGAAACAAACACTAATATGAATGATGGCCCGGAAGCTACAGTTCCTAAGCCGCCTGCCACAGCCCCAGTGTGGGAATATTTTGGTTTTAACAGAATGAACAAGGTGTGAGCTCATGAACACCGACGAGCTGATATGTCGCATTTGTTTGCAAGTCGTGACGATGAAGAAGGGGAGGTGCAGTGGAGCTTTCGTCCTGACAGTCAACACTTACTGAAGTGTTTGGTCTGCTAAGTAAACATAAATAAAACAGCAAAATGATGCGCTCACAGACAGTGTCGTTCACTGCATAGCAAAAGAAATGCAGCCCTTCAATACGGTTTAAAAGCCTGAATTTCAGGAAACGTTTGACAAACAGTATGAATTGAACGGGAGAACTTCAGAGTTTTTTGCTTTTGATAAGGTTTACACACTTTAGTATGACATATCTTACAATTACATCAATGAAAAAATGATGTTTAAAAATAATATTGACAATAATATTGTTTATTGGCATTAACTTTTTGGACAATTATCATCCAGAAAAATGTGTTATCATGACAGGCCTAGCACTGAGCAGTGATGGGCTAACATCACCCCAAACAGCTAAATAATCTCTAAAGTAGTCTGTTATATGAGACCATGCCCAAGCTGAGGACAGAGACTCTACATTTCTTCCTCCAATATTTCTAAAATTACTGTTTATGGAATCCATTAAAAACAAAGTATGATAAAAAAAAGACGATAAATGACAAAAACATGATAAAACAAGTGGAAAATAAGTCGGAAATACGACAAATATGGAGAAAATATGGCAAAAGAACAAAAGAAAACACTCCAGAATGATACTACTGCTATTGTGTTGAATATTTTACATTATTTACACAGAAATACAGACTTAATGCTCTGAGCAGCGCTAATCTGTTCCCACAGAGACAGAGTTCACAGGCTGATGACAGTCAGAGCACTTTATAAATGCAGACAAATGAGCCAAACAAGCTTAGTCTGCAGCAAGAACACACACGGGAGCTTATGCAGTGACTTTAAGACCTTCAGGAGAGGGGGGCAGTAATCCCCATGATAGACACACACACACACATACACACACACACACACACACACTTGCATACTGTAAACCTTCAGGATCTGGTGGCAGACGGCACAAATGAGATTTAAAATAAAAATCAAATGTGTTGTTAACAAGGCAGCACAGTGGGGCAGCAGGATGTGCGCGTGCCCCCGGGTCGATCAGGGCCTTTCTGTTTGGAGTTTGTTTGTTCTCTTCAGTTCGGCTCCCTTAACCTGACACACCAGATGGACAGATCCGTATTGAAAATATTTCACTAATCCATCTGGGAGGAGCCCTGAGGAAATGTTTTCAGGAGCAGAACCTTCAAAAACAACTGCAGCTTGTGATTGGACGATCATTTGGCACATCACACTCATCACAGACTAATCCATTTCAAGCAGTAATGCTATGACGTAGCCTATGTAGCAGCTAAACGTAGCGGCTAACAGCTAACCATTAGCAACTGTGGCTAACGGCTTATAACGGCAAACAACAGTTAATGGCCATTAGCCATTGCAGCTAACTGTTGTTAGTGGCTAACAGCCATTAACCGATAGCTTACTACCTTAAGACTACCGTTTCACATTAAATTACCCCACACAGCTGTATCATTAACACTGACGTGACATGAACCTCGTCAAAGATTATCCCTAAGTAAACTGATGAGGAGAGCAGATTTCACCAAGTATAACTGAGCAACCATGATGACCACAGGCTAACTGATATAAGCCGCCATTATTTGTACAACAGGAAGTGACTTCACTTCCTGTTATGTCACTTCCTGTTACCGCAGCTGCTGCCCATCTTCCCTGATTGGGCTGTTAAGCATTTAGCCGAGTGAAACTGTTGGACAATGGAGGTTGGCAAGACGGAGATGCAAATCCCATCAATCATGCACATTTTCAGGTCTCATTTACAAAGTATACCACAATATTCATCTCCAAGCACCAACAATCTTGCAGTTTACTCTTGTTTTGTGTCTGAAAGTGGAGCTAACATGTCAGTGTCTCCCATCTTTGTTGCTCAAAAGGTCTCGTTAGTACTGAATCTAGTAATATCCCGGGGTCACAAAGGCCCCGCGACTGGTGATAACCCTCCCATAAACCTTACAACTTTAACCTCAATACTCTAAAAGTGAGGCGTAGAAAGTGGCTGTTGTCCATGTATTCTTCTTAATGCGACCCTCGATGTAAAGAGTCTGGACACCTCTGCACTGATACATCGCCTCACTTTGGTATCAGCAGCCCTGCTGCAGATATGAAGAGATGGCCAAGGTCAAAGTTAAATCAGTATGACGCTGAAGGTCGTTCAAACATCATCATTGTTTTGATAAAGCAGAACATGGACAGTGAATTAATCTTTAGTCTGAGCAATGATTTTCAGATTGAAACAGCAGGGGGCGATTTGCACGTAACTGGTTCCCAAACCTGCTACAGAGGAGAACGAAGAAGAGGCTACCATGGTAACCATTTCCTACACCAGACAACCAATGTTTACGTTTCACTCTCTTCTACATTTTCCTTCAAATGTGTTTTTTTATCGTGTTTGAGACAGCATCAGCGACCTTCTGGACCCTCGTAAATCATCGTAATCCTCAACCAGAATAAACAAATCGACAAATTGAGTAAGCAAAAGATTCAACCACGGGATTAACAGGAAGTAATGCATCAAAAGTAGATCGGTTCGGACCACTTTGTTTCACACCAGTGAAACCACACCAAATGTAGGGAGATGGAGCAGATCGAGACCACCCCTTCATGGAGGTCTCGGACCGGCTGATTTGGTGTGCACCAAAGTGCGGTGGTTGCATTCACATTGATACTAACGTACCAAACCCTGGCCTAGGGATGTAACGGTTACCGGTAAAATGATAAACCGCGGTAAAATTTCCCACGGTAATCATTACCGTGTCTTTTTAAAATTACCGTTTTACCGTGTTTGATCACCAGCCTGTGTCAATAACTCACGGTGATGCTGCTGTTTGCCTGGAAAAGCCTGAACTATGTATCTGTCCTCGATTAAGCAGCCTGAGCCCGTGTGAGCATGCGCAGTTTGCATTGTTTGGCCTCTGAGCCTGAGAGCGAAGTTCGAGCCACAGCGGAGTTTCCTCGAAACAAACTCTGAAGTCTGGTTGAATTGTGGATTTTTACAAGGATCCTGAGGAGAAACTGATAGAAGACAGTCTCCCTGTCTAAACACGAAGCTGCAGCGGAAGAAAATGACGTGCGAGATTTCAACGGCAGGAAGTCTTCAAGTAAATGAACTGACGGAGCCGCAGGGAGAGAGAGAGAGAGAGAGAGAGAGAGAGAGAGGATTCAGTGAGCCATACCTGAGAGAATAACAGGTAGCTTATCAGTAATTCTATCCAAAAATGTATAAATCTTATAAATAACAGAATTGGTATCATTCTGGACTGTGTTCTTGCCTTTGTTTTGCCGTGTGTTTGCCGTATTTTGAAATAGATCGTCTTTTTTCGTCAAAGTTCGTGTTTTATGGATTTCATCAATCTTAATTTGGAAATATTTAGAGGAGAAAATACTGAGGAGCTCTACCAAGGAGAGGGGAGACCAGAGGAGAATCATGAAGGGGGTAAATTGCTTCAGGGACTATCTTCATTAAAAAAAAGTCCTGGACATGGTCTAATATAAGGAGCTGTAACATGGACACTAATGCTGCAGGCAAACTAAAATGTGTGAGTGTATACAAAATAATTTAAGTTCATTTTTTTGTCAAAACTTTGATCATGTTCATTTACAACTGTTTATAAAGAGAATCCTGTTTGATGTTCAAATCAGTTGTTTTCTTTTCTTGTAATCACACCGTTTATAACATAATAATGACAAATACTTTCCAGAATTGTTTATTTTTATTTCTCATGAAAGAAGGATAAAAATCTACTCAAAGGGCATTTCTTGACACGTTATTGACAAAAAAGACAAAAAGAACCATTATGATAACAATATTGAAGGGGTTAAGTGATTAAATTGTGTGTTAAAGTACTTTTTGAACATTTTGAGCACACTGCAACAATACCGCGATAATAATGATAACCGTGATAATTTTGGTCACAATAACCGTGATACAAAATTTTCATATCGTTACATCCCTACCCTGGGCCAAAACTTCTTTGGTGCACATTAAATATGGTTGGTGTGAAAACACCCCAAATCTGCAGTGCTGACCCTCCAGGCCGATCACAACGTCCCCAAAGTGAAATGATCTCTGCTCTTTTTCCCTTTGGGGAACATGCCTGTGTTAATATTACAGAAAATCACTACGACCGCTGAATATGGCAGCATGAATGAGAAACACAAGTCAATTCTCCTCACATAGTTTTTATTTTTGGACTGTCATTGAACCCATTAGGTCCACAGTCTGTCCTAATCAGACCAAGATTCAGTTACAAAAACTCAAAAATGAATTTTATTCTGTTTTTCTCAGACTGTCTGTTTGTCTCAGCTGGAGACCACGAGGCTCTGACTCCTGAGCGCTTTGACAAATAATGGAGATCTCGTGCTCTATGGAAAGGTCAGACTCAGAGGTAATTAACACTGTGCTTTGATTCTCTGTCAGCAGTACAGGCAGAGAGGGAGACAGAGTAAAGGACAGTTTAGCATTTTTGCTGCTGAAGTTTGATCAAAGGTCGACTCAAGTGTTTACTGGTTAAATTAAAAATGTTTTGGTGTTTTTTGTGGTGGTTACTGCGTGGTGCTCATGCTGACAGCTACACCTGCAGCCCTGCTGAGTAAACACTTATCAAAACACGTCATGGTTGGAGCTTCTGTGCAGAAACATGGAGCCTTATCGAGCTACGACAGAGACATCTGAGCATGATGTGGGAGCAGAAGTGGATGAGAGAGCTGATTAGACCTTTGTGTGTGATTTATGAAGATGATACTCCATGTAAACATGTGGGCCTGGCATTATCTGAGTCTGCAGAGGCCTTTGCACCTCAAACTGTCAAACACAGATAAGGTGGTGCAGGTGTTCCCGAGTGGTGCAGACAGGTACAACTGCCCTCACGCAGCACATGGATCTACCCGCAAACGGCCCAATCAGAGACCATTACAGCAGGAAGAGGCGGAGCCACTAGGGAGACAAGTGACTGGTACAGAGATTAGCATAGATGCTAACAGCTTTAGCAGCAGTTTCATCAAATCTGGATCACATTTCAGTTTTAAATGAAAAACAAACACTGACAGCGTTTCTCCAAAGTAATTTTTCTGTTTCTTCACCTCTGACATGTTCTAGTGATAGTTTGTTCAAGGTTTTTTTGATTTACGCCAGTGAAAAAAAAAACAAGAACATCACTTCAAGCTTTCTTATGGGAAATCGTGATTTTGCTCTGCTGCACTGCTGGGAAACCGCGAGAGATGCAGAAATACTGCGCTAAAAACACCGAGCCGTAGTCATGGTTACCCAATGATATCAAATTTGCCCTCCTCAGAAGTTTACCAGGAGAACTTGGTGAGTTTTGTCTTTCACAAGATTCATGTCACATGTGGCAGATGACACATCTGTGTGGTTTCATTTAATGGAAGATAAGACAGTCTAAGGATAGACATACTCTTAGTTTAAGCTAACGGCTAAACGGCTTGAGAAGCACAGGAGAGTTTTGGAAGCTATACAACAGAATGAAGCCGAGGACGAGAGCAATCCAGCTGCAAAGAAAAGACGGATAAGGGTAAGCTAATGGTAGGTACCGCTAGCATGCTAGGTCGTCGCGCTCATGACTCATCGATGACGACATTGTCTGACCAATCAGTAGCCGGCAGTTGGTGACGTCATCTTTTAATATTGACTCAGCTTGCTTGGAACCAGAGCGGAGTAGGTACTAGGGATGTAACGGTTACTGGTAAAATGTTAAACCGCGATAAAATTTCCCACGGTAATTATTACTGTGTCCTGTTAAAATTACCGTTATATCGTGTTTGATTACCACACTGTTTCAACAACTCACGGTGATGCTGCTCTTTACCTGGAAAAGTCTGAACTATGTGTGTCTGCTCTTCGGTGAAGCAGCCGTCTCCCACAGACAGAGGTGCAGTTTGCATTGTTTGGCCTCTGAAAGTCCAACACCTGGAGCCTCACTTAGACTCTTACAAGTTTTCACACCCCCTAGCTAAAATGTGGGAGTGTTTGTAAAACAGGTTACATTTGTTTTGGCCATCTCAAAACTTTGAACATGTTCATTTACAATTGTTTATAAAGAGAAACCTGTTTAAAGTACAAATCTGTTTTTTTTTTTTATTGTAATTACTCACAGTTTAAGCATTTATAACATAATAATGACAAATACTTGCCAGAACTTTTTTTTCTAGTAAAATAAGTTTTAAAAACAATTACTTCTACGACAAGACAAAAGAACTGTTAAAATTAGAATATTAAAGGGGTTAAATGATTTCAAGACTGTGTTAAAGTACTTTTTGAACATTCTAAGCACCCTGCAACAATATCATGATAATAATGATAACCGTGATAACTTTGGTCACAATAACCGTGGTATGAAATTTTCATACCATTACATCCCTAGTAGGTACTAAAACTAGCTTGTTTTAGGAGGCACCAGGCTAGTGGAAACACGCTGCAAATTGAGTAGGGCCATAAGCTGCCTGTTTTCTCACATCACCTCTAAATGTGTCCAGCTCTAAAAGAAGCAGGGAGCTGCAGGTCTGACCAGACTCTCTGTCCGTTCGGTCATCGACGGCAAAGACTTGAAGTGAGCTGAAGGAAATAACTGAGTTTGAACTGAGCGTTAGCTTCAGAGGTTCAGACAGGATGAGGATGAATGTTGTCCTTACAGGTCTTTACAGTCTGCACTGATTTAATCAGGACTGGTTTAAAGATCATGAAAAGCAGAACAGAGCCGTGGTCAGCTCCACAGCACAAAACCACGGGCCACGTCCACAGATGTCTCAGACACAGTCAGCTGTCCCTCCTGTTTGTGGGTCATTTTCAATATCAAAGAAACTGTGTTGGTGTCCATGTGGAGGGAGCTGCTGGGACTGGTTTTCTGTTTCAGAGGAGCTCAAAGCACACACCCCGCTGCCCTGCCTCACACTCCATCTGGAGGACAGATCAGCTGGAGGCTAACGCTGACGTCATGTGCCGGATCCACCCAAACACGAGAGCGAGGCCTCAATGTGAGGAGGAACCTCTCCATCTGCATCCTCCATGGAGTAAAGACACCAAATACAGAAACCATCATATTGTGGCGAGCTTAGGTTTTGAAGAAGGAGCCAGAGATGAGACTTAGCTCTAATCGTTAGCTTTCGAGCTTCACACACCGGAGCGGCTTTTTATTAGGCTCAGTGGACAGCACAGAAGAAGGGGAGGAGGCTCACCCGAATAGCGGTACAGACACTTGCTGGGCTTTTGGTGTCACACAGCGTCTTTAGGCTCTGAACACTAGGGGTGTAACAAAATGGTCAACTCACGAAACGATACGAAATACGAAACAGGGCTCACGATACGAAATACTCACGACACGAAATAAAGATTAAGGAAAATCCCCAACAGTAGGAAGTTGTGAAAAAATCTAATTTTCTTTCTTTTCTTCCTAATGCAGACATACAAAAATATTGCTGCATCAGTACAAAATAAATGCTCTTTGAAAAAAAAACAAAATTGTAGTTTTTTTCCCCTTATTTAGACTACAGTGCAAATACAAACATAAAATCTCAATAAAAAGTGCTTTGTTGTTGTAACAATCAGGATAAGTACATTCTTGAATGAAAAGGAAGACAAATAGCAGTCCTCAGAGCTGCAGTTTAGACCTATAAATGTCTGAACTGTGAACTAGAATATTTAGCCTATGTCAATGTAATTGTTTCTAATTTATGGTGCAAATAAATAAATCCAAACATGGGGGCAAAAATCTGTATGAAACTCTAAATAAATGTGGAATATAGAATATACAGGACAGCAGCACATTAGGATCAGTAAAACCAAACCAGAGAGGAGAACAGCTAAAGCCTCCAGAGGTCGACGATAACATCTGAGGAGCACCAAGTGGAAGCACTTTGGACTCCACACCGTAGATGGCAAAAATAAACAAAGACTGACTCCTGATCCAGATCTGCAGGCCCATCGTGATCATGCAGATGTGTGCTAGCATTATGCTAATTTAACACTGAGCTTTTTGAGGATCCTGCACATCAAACTTAGCCTGACAAGCCAGATGGACAGCTCCATATATCTGCCACAGAAATATTTCACTAGTCCATCTGGGTAGGAGCCCTTTGAATTTGTTTTCAGAGGAAGAACGTTAAAAAAAAAAAACACAAGCTTGTGATTGGACAATTCTTTGGCTCGTCACATTCATCACAGACCAATCCACATCAAGCAGGGTTGCCTCCTATAATGTAGCATACATAGCGGCTAACTTACCCGCTAACAGCTAACAACAGTTAATGGCCGTTGGCCGTTAGCCGCTAACTTAGCTGCTAACAGCTAACGGCCTTATACTATCGTCTTACACTAAATTGTACCACACAGATGATTCAAATAACACTGATATGTGACATGAGCCTCGTCAAAGACAATCCCTACAAGTAAACTTCTGAGGAGGGCAGATTTCACCAAGTTTCACTGAGTAGCCATGAGGACAATAGGCTAATAGGCATGTCCGTTCTCAACTTCTGGTTCTCAACTTGTCATGTCCGCATTCTATAGCTCCCGCCTCTCTTCTCTGATTGGGCCGTTAAGAATTCAGCTGAGTGAATTCGTTGGACAACGGAGGCTGGCAGGATTTCAGAATCAGGCAGGTCTGTCTGCTCTGCAAGGCCACATCAAACTATTAGCAGGGACAAATGCAACTGGATCAGTGAGCCCAAGAACAGCTCCTAAAATGACTCACATCTGAGTTTTGACCCAAAATCGTGGCTCCCCACTCAACTTTCACCGCAAGCTATTTTTACCTCCACCATGGAGGTTATGTTATTATGTTATTATGATGGAACATATTTGAGACACTACAATCCATCAACACTAAGCCTAAACTTCATCCACAGCAGCATTTTAGGTTTAAATTTAAAGGGACTGTGAGGAGTTTCTAAGTAATAACAAAAAAGTCTCACTTTTAGATATATGCCTGATAGAAATATGCACTTTAAGATGAGTTTTATAACATCAAAATAGGTTATCTATAAATGCTATTCCTTAGCTTCGCGGTTGGGTCAGACAGGGCTGGACTGGCCTGGATACTCAACCTCAGGAACAAGACAAATAAAACTAGAGCAAATTTATATTATTCAGACACGTCTTAGAGCACCGGGCTGTAAGTAGACATATATAGCCGGCTACAAAACTACCATACTAAGTTTTCCAAAAATTGCTTGTTGTCACACATCAAAAACTACCACTACGTAACTAGAAAGAGATACATTACCTCGTGGCTTTGCATCCTGTAAGTTGTTGAAAAAAGAAGTTGTAAAGCAATGCAGAGTTCTGAGGAAGGACCTAGTTGCATTATTATTAGCATCAACAAACACACGCTTTGGCTTGTGGTGCGTTCCAATTGTAGTCAGAAGTAGGAATTTCCGAGTTCCGAGTAGGAAACTGCAACTGGAATGTCTCCCGAAGTCTGAATTTCCTACTGGGAACTCGGTGAAACCTCACCACCCCCGAGTTGACAATTGAAGATGGATGCCCCCAGTGTGAACAGTTATTTAGCTCCTGTAATAATCCATTTATTTGCACTTCTGACTGGGGTGTGTCGCTCTAGATCAGCTGTATACATAGTATTGTTAGACTTATATTTACAAAAATGCTGCCATAGTGATAATCACATTCTTCATATGATATTTGTGAACAACAACGCAGGGCGTGCTAACAACAGCTAACAATAGCCTGGTAGATCGGCATTATTTTTTCCGACTTCAACTGGAACGCCGATAAGTCGGAGATGATGTCACATCCAGTTACGAGGTTACTGGAACGCAGCATTACGACAGTCGGCGCGCGTGCTCATGGGTAGCAGAGTCTTTATGTCGCCGGGAACAGATTCTCCTCACAGTCCCTTTAAAAAGTGATCGATGGGTTTTATGACATTTTTAGAAACTAATGTCCAGATTGGGACAAGAAACAAATGATCAGATTTTAGAGTGATCCAGATCACTGTCTGGATCCTCCATTATGAAAAATGCAATTTTCTTGTATAACTACTGAACTAAAAAAGATATCATTATGAATCCAATTGCTAATGGTATGTTTTCATGGTCAAGAAATCTAAATATTTAGATGAAATAAAGGTAGGAATAATATTTATGGTGAAAATCACAATATGGGTCAGGACTGCAGTCTGCGCTCAGAGTGCTTTTCTAGTTTGTTTTTGGTCTCATGGTGCACAAAGTCTCAGATTTTTGAGTGAAATTTCTCAGAGGCTTTTGTCACACACAGTCAGGCCCACACAATAAAAAGCAGACCTAAACACAGTCTGGTCCTCAGGGCCGGTCTCTAATGAAACACTTAGAAACACAAAGTGATCTGACATTAAAACACCGACATGAAGCCACAGCGCTGCAGCAGTAATAGGGTCAAACAGTGACATTCCTCTCTGTGCTCCAACTCAAACTCTGCTGCCAGCTATAATTACCAAGTCCTAAACAAACACAGCTAAACATAGACACACACTCTCACACACACACACACACACTGCTCAGAGGAGGAGAAACTCCCTCTGACAATAAAACGCTGCCTTCACCCACCCTGCTGCTGTGTGGAGCCTCATTTCCTTTCTTCTTGACTCCAGGCTGAATAATGAGCAGAAGAAACTCTGCTGTGATAAAACACAAACCCAGGAGCACATATCCAGGAGCGTAAAGCAGATAAGACTGTTTTCTAAAGTCTGGGCCTTCATCCACGCCACACAGGATCAGCTGTACAGCTCTTTCCTCTGTGACATGGATAGTGATTTTTCATTGGACTTTACAGATAAAACATTTTTCTAAGGTCTTCATGTGCAACAACAGTCAGACCTTTGGGAGCCTCTGACAGCCAAAGTGACACATGTCTCATACTAGGGCTGGACAATTAATCGGATTTTGATTGTGATTTCAATTTTGCCATCTGACAATCATAAAAACATTATAATCAAAGAATAACCTGTAATATGCCACACAGTGTGGAGTGCCGTGTATGCAAGTTCCTGCACTTCATAGCTCTTCTGTGTTCCACGAGCAGCCACAGCGAGTGTGTGACTTATGTGGATCAGTAATACTGTTTGTGCCACTCGCCGGTTCTTTAAAGTTGTGTTAAATCAATACTGAAGTTTTTAAATAAATGAATAACTGTGTATGTTAATTGTGATTTAAATATCACTTAAAATAATTGGGATTCTTATTTTTACCATAATCGTCCAGCCCTACCTTATACCCCTTTCAGACTGACCAAAAAACAGTTTGAACCCGGTAACAATCGGCTCCTGTCGGCAGTGTGAAAGGGTTTAATTTGCATTTTGACCCGTGTCGACTGACCCTGCAAGCAACACGGGTTTTAATCGGCTCACCTCCGATCGGCTTCAGTGGCAACATCACACTTGGGTAAACGTGCTAATTTACATGACGTTGGCGTAACGTCCCCACGGCAAAACATCACGCCCATCCCCGCCGTCTGTAACTTAAGTAACTGTTTCGTCCTGTTTTCGTAAATTTCGTCCACCTTTGTATCATCAGCACAGAGTTTGTACCAAAAGGGACAAAAGTACAAAGTAAAGAAAACCGTGTCCACGACCTCCATGCTCCTTTCCATAGTTTACATGGACGTGTTTCGTCACGCTAATGATGCCATCAACGTGATGACACCATCTTGATGCGCCAGAGGAAAAAAAACAGCCACACAGCTCGTCTGCTGCTGATTAGACAGAAGCTGTGTTCGAAATAGTCCACTATTCCCCATGTAGTGTAAATAAGATAGTGGACTACATAGGGAATGACCAAATGACATTTCGGCCTCTACACTGAAATTTTCTGAACATCATAGCATCAGTAGATGAGCTGGATATCCCTGTGATGTTTTTTTTTAATTGTATGATAATCGTTATGTACCAGTTGAATTCTATAACTTTTGTAAGAATTTATCCTGGACCTTTGTAAGGTGTCTGTAAATAATTTGTAAATAATAAAATCCCTGTGACGGAAGTGGACACGCCAAAATTCACATAAAAAATTAGGTACTCAGGAGGATAAGTAGCAAATCTTGAAGCTGTTTTTAGCTGCTACAAGATGTAAAAAGCTTAGCTATGAACGTGTAAGAGATACGTTTTTCACAGTTACAAATGAAGCAGCTCCTAACAGCCTTCCTTCTCTTCTTCTACGGAAAAAACACGACAGCACTGCATTGTAGTATACGGGAGTACAACATAATATACATCATATTAGGGCTGCACGATATTGGAAAAAACTGACATTGCGATTTTTGGGGGGTTTGCGATATATTGCAATATTAAAAATAGAAGAATTTTCACCAGATGACTTGAATAGCTCTGTTAGGGAAGAATTTGGTTGACACACAATGACACCATTGTATTCATATAATACCGTTTAATCCAGGATAAGGGGGTTCATCAGTGAATGATGAAGATTGCTGTATATAAAAGGGATCCAGGAGGCCATGTCTCTGTACAAAATAGAATAAGTTTCAATTTCAGTTGCTTTTTTTCATTTCCCCAATAAATGGGGGAAATGCGATAGTCACATAGCATGCGCGATGTGACTATTGCGCATGCGTACATTGCGATGGCGATGTTTAAACGATATATTGTGCAGGCCTATATCATATGTACACTCACATTTACTGTGCATTGTGGGTATTTTATAGTGCACTATATAGTGAATGAAATCAACTGCTGAGAATTCGAACAACCCGCGTTGACTTGCTAATTTTAGTGTTAAGGTGGTAAAACTAACCATCTCTGACTTTACTGTGAATTCTGTTTCTAACCTCCTGCAGTGAGGTGGTTACAGTTAGGACAGTTTTAAAGAACGAGAGTGTTTGGGTGTTGGAGATAACGAGCTGACTGTCTCTGCTTCAGGTGGTCAGTCCTCGAGCCGTGACACTGCTGTACCTGTGAGACCCCCACCTGAGAAAGTCCACTGATGGGACTGATCATGTCAGACCAAAGCAAACACAAAGGCTGGCATGATCCTTTTCCATCAAACAAAACACATTTGACATCACGATATGCTTTCAGTAAGGAGACCGTGCATATACCACAATGCGACTAATCCCCGCCCCAACATACACTCAGAACACAACAGAAAAATGGCTGCTGACCTTTAAGACATGTTCAAGGATGCTGTACAGAATTATTTCACACAGATGTTAACAGGGTCTACACTGCTGCAAAGACAGACTCTGAAGGTGGAGTTAGAGACCAAGCTTAAAGACGAACTTTACCTTTCTGTCCTCACCTTTTCAAACAGTCTTGTTCACAGTCAGGTGTATTTTAGTTTTTCTAATATAACTGAAGCTCCAGTCCTTGTAGTTTAAAGGGGGAGGGGGTCTCCAGAGCAGCCCTCCTCACAGCTAACAGAGTTTAGTAAATCAGTGACAGACCCACGCTAACAACAGCCTGACCTCAGTGACCACACAGAAAAGCAAAGAAACAGACTGAGAGGCAGAAGACAGACAAAGAGGACAACCAGGAAGAGACACGGAGAGAGGAGAGTAAACAGAGAGCAGAGGAATGTGTTTGAGCAGCCGGGACACACCGATGGACAGTTTCATCTCTGTGTCCACAAGGTTAAGGGTCAAGCAGCCCTTTATTACATATTCATCACCGCGGGACCAAAGAGGAATCCAGCAGGGATGAATATTACAGACAGACAGACAGGTGGACAGACAGACAGGCAGACAGACAGACAGACAGGCAGACAGACAGACAGACAGGCAGACACACAGACAGACAGACACACAGACAGACAGGCGGACAGACATACAGACAGGCTGCAAACACAGACAGACAGACAGAGAGACAGACAGACAGACAGGCAGGCAGACAGACAGGTGGACAGACAGACAGGCGGACAGACTGACAGACAGGCAGACAGACAGACACACACACAGAACGACAGCCAGACAGGCGGACAGACACACAGACAGGCTGCAAACACAGACAGACACACAGACAGGCTGCAGACAGAAAGGCAGACAGATAGACAGGCTGCAGACAGACACGCAGACAGACAAACAGACAGGCTACAGACAGACAGACACACAGACACACAGGCTACAGACACACAGACAGACAGACAGACAGACAGACAGACACACAGACAGGCTGCAGACAGACCGACAGACAGGCTGCAGACACACAGACAGCCTCCTGCTCTTTGGTCTGGCCTGAGCTCAGCGGGTGGAGCAGCTCCTGACAGGATGTTGACGTCCTACACAGGAAGACAGACAGACAGACAGATAGACGGACAGGCATATAGACAGACGGACAGACAGACAGATAGACAGTCAGGCAGACAGATGGACAGACAGATAGGCAGACAGATGGACAGGCATACAGGCAGATAGACAGACGGACAGGCAGACAGACAGACAGACAGGCAGACAGACAGATAGACAGACAGGCAGGCAGGCAGGCAGGCAGGCCGGCAGGCAGGCAGGCAGACAGACAGACAGACAGACAGACGGACGGGCTGCAGACAGACAGACAGACAGACAGGCTGCAGACAGACAGACAGACAGGCAGACAGGCTGCAGACAGACAGACAGACAGGCAGACAGACAGACGGGCTGCAGACTGACAGACAGACAGACAGACAGGCAGGCAGGCAGGCAGACAGACAGACTAACAGACAGACAGACAGACAGACAGATCAGTCCAAATCTCAAATCTCTGACCTGTGAGCCTCTGTTGAAGCAGCTCAGTCTGGATGGAGATCTCTGAAGGACCTTCAGCTCAAACATGGTTATTAAATAAATAACTCAAATGTGTTTGGTTGATGGAGACTGAAGCTCTTGCAGGTCTCCTCCGCAGCTGCTGGGCCTCCTGCTCACAGACCATTCAGTTCAGGACTGTCGCGTTATTCTGTTTCACTGTGGCTGCAGAAACAACCTCAGTGTCCGCAGGTGTTTGAGGATATTCAGCTTTGGCTGAATGTCCTCAAACACCCTAGTCTGTGGCATATGTATCTAAAACCGCTTTCACACTAAAATTAGAGGGTCAACACAGGTTTTTGAACGCAGGTCTAATCGGCAGCAGATGAGCTGCGTGGCTGTTTTTTTCTTCTGGCGCATCAAGATGCGTGACGTAGCCCCTCCATGTAAACAATGGAAAGGAGCATGGAGGAAGTGGACACAGTTTTCTTTACGTTGTACTTTTGTTCCTCTTTAAAAATGAATAAACTCTGTGCTGATGACACAAAGGCGGATGGAGTTAGCTGCTAAGATTGCAAAGAGTCACATAAGTTGCAGACGGAGGGGACGGGTGTAATTTATGCCATGGGAACGTTACTCCAGTATCATTCTTAAATTAGCAGGTTAACGTTCTCACTGAAGCCGATCAGAGGTGAGCCGATTAAAACTCGTTTCGCTTTCAGGGTCAGTCGACCCGGGTTGAAATGAATTTTAATCCTTTCACACTGCCAACAGGAGCCGACAGCTCCTGGGTTTAAACAGGTTTTTTGGCCAGTGTGAAAGGTGGATAATATTCTCTCTTTGTGTCTGAAAACACGCGGTAATAAGAGGTCAACAGCAGCTTTCACACACCTGTGGGCGTGACCCTCTTTTATTCAACCAGCACCAGGTGAGCAGCCAGGTGGAGTAAGAACACCTGAGCATCCAGCAGACCAAACCGCTGGGCTGTAGCGCTACAGAAACACACTGCCCTTGGCTGTCCGGCCTGTTTTTAAAGTCTGTGTTTAAAGTCTGTTCTCTCCTGAGGCACGTCAGTCAGATTTTACAGGATCAACAGTTTTTATTCCAGAAGAATTTCTAAGTTTACTAAAAAAAAACTACAAATTCTCTCCTTGGTGCAGCTGATGACACAGATATACAGAATTATTTCACACATTTTTCTTTTTCTTAAAATGACATCTAAACATTAAAATGACATTTTCTGTCCTCAAATCGTCGTTTTCCTGGCCTGTCAATACAACGTTACCTCTGACTCATTCCAGTTCGTTCAGATCCTGCCACTCCAGGGTTAAAAATGCTTTACTATATCTGTCATTGCCTCTGAGCACAGATGGACGGGTTTACCCGAGTCCTTTACACAACATTTCATGTTAAAGAGACTGTGAGGAGAATCTATTACCGGCAACGTAAAGACTCTGCTACCCATGAGCACGCGCGCCGACTGTCGTAATGCTGCGTTCCAGTAACCTCGGAACTGGGAGTGACATCATCTCTGACTTATCGGCGTTCCAGTTGAAGTCTGAAAAAAACATGCCGATCTACCAGGCTATTGTTAGCTGTTGTTAGCACGCCCTGCGTTGTTGTTCAAATATCACATGAAGAATGTGATTATCACTATGGCAGCATTTTTGTAAATATAAGTCTAACAATACTATATATACAGCTGATCTAGAGCGACACACTCCAGTCAGAAGTGCAAATAAATGGATTATTACAGGAGCTAAATAACTGTTCACACTGGGGGCATCCATCTTCCATTATCAACTGGGGGGTGGTGAGGTTTCACCGAGTTCCCAGTAGGAAATTCAGACTTCGGGGAACGTTCCAGTTGCAGTTTCCTACTCGGAACCCAGAAATTCCAACTTCTGACTACAACTGGAACGAACTAAAAGACATGACCCAAGCCAAAGCGTGTGTTTGTTGTGATAAATGCAGCTCAGACCTTCCTCAGAACTCTGCATTGCTTTACAACTTCTTTTTTTAACAACTTACAGGATGCAAAGCGACGAGGTAATGTATCTCTTTCTAGTTACGCAGCAGCAGTTTTTGATGTGTGACAACGAGCAATTTTTGGAAAACTTAGTATCGTAGTTTTGTAGCCGGCTATATATGTCTACTTACAGCCCGGTGCTCTAAGATGTGTCTGAATAATATAAATTTGCTCTAGTTTTAATTGTCTTGTTCCTGAAGTTGAGTATCCAGGCCAGTCCAGCCCTGTCTGACCCAACCGCGAAGCTAAGGAATAGCATTTATAGATAACCTATTTTGATGTTATAAAACTCATCTTAAAGTGTGTATTTCTATCAGGCATATATCTAAAAGTGAGACTTTTTTGTTATTACTTAGAAACTCCTCACAGTCCCTTTAAATTCAAACCTAAAATGCTGCTGTGGATGAAGTTTAGGCTTAGTGTTGATGGATTGTAGTGTCTCAAATATATTCCATCAAGATATTGTATGAGCTAATAGAAGAAATAATCCATTAATATATAAGAAAAAACCCAAACCTTAAGGATGTCCAAAATGTGGGCTTTCCTCCTATTGGCCTCTTCCTCAGACATGTTAGAGTCACCTGATCTCTGAATTGACGTCATAAGATCTGTATTTTGGCCTCATGAGAGGGAGAACCCACATTTTAAAAGCCTTTATACAAACCCAAAACCAGTGAAGTTGGCACGTTGTGTAAATCGTAAATAAAAACAGAATACAATGATTTGCAAATCCTTTTCAACTTATATTCAATTGAATTCACAGCAAAGACAAGATATTTAATGTTCAAAATGAGAAACTTAATTTTCTTTTGCAAATAATCATCAACTTAGAATTTAATGGCAGCAACACATTGTAAAAAAGTTGTCACAGGGTCATTTTTACCACTGTGTTACATCGCCTTTCCTTTTAACAACACTCAGTAAACGTTTGGGAACTGAGGAGACCAATTTTTGAAGCTTTTCAGGTGGAATTCTTTCCCATTCTTGCTTGATGTACAGCTTAAGTGGTTCAACAGTCCGGGGTCTCCGTTGTTGTATTTTATGCTTCATAATGCGCCACACATTTTCAATGGGGGACAGGTCTGGACTACAGGCAGGCCAGTCTAGTACCTGCACTCTTTTACTATGAAGCTACGCTGTTGTAACACGTGCAGAATGTGGCTTGGCATTGTCTTGCTGAAATAAGCAGGGGCGTCCATGAAAAAGACGTTGCTTGGATGGCAACATATGTTGCTCCAAAACCTGTATGTACCTTTCAGCATTAATGGTGCCTTCACAGATGTGTAAGTTACCCATGCCTTGGGCACTAATACACCCCCATACCATCACAGATGCTGGCTTTTGAGCTTTGGGCCTATAACAGTCCGGATGGTTCTTTTCCTCTTTGGTCCGGAGGACACGACGACCACAGTTTCCAAAAACAATTTGAAATGTGGACTGGTCAGACCACAGTACACTTTTCCACTTTGCATCAGTCCATCTTAGATGAGCTCGGGTCCAGCGAAGCCGGCGGCGTTTCTGGGTGTTGTTGATAAATGGCTTTGGCTTTGCATAGTAGAGTTTTAACTTGCACTTACAGATGTAGACGAACTGTAGTTACTGACAGTGGTTTTCTGAAGTGTTCCTGAGCCCATGTGGTGATATCCTTTACACAGTGATGCCGGTTTTTGATGCAGTACCGCCTGAGGGATCGAAGGTCACCGGCAGTCAATGTTGGTTTTGGGCCTTGCCGCTTACGTGCAGTAATTTCTCCAGATTCTCTGAACCTTTTGATGATATTACAGACCGTAGATGATGAAATCTCTAAATTTCTTGCAATAGCTGGTTGAGAAATGTTCTTCTTAAACTGTTGGACAATTTGCTCACGCATTTGTTCACAAAGTGGTGACCCTCGCCCCATCCTTGTTTGTGAATGACTGAGCATTTCAGGGAAGCTGCTTTTATACCCAATCATGGCACCCACCTGTTCCCAATTAGCCTGTTCACCTGTGGGATGTTCCAAATAAGTGTTTGATGAGCATTCCTCAACTTTCTCTCTTTTTTGACACTTGTGCAGCTTTTTTGAAACATGTTGCAGGCATCAAATTCCAAATGAGCTAATATTTGCAAAAAATAACAAAGTTTACCAGTTTGAACATTAAGTATCTTGTCTTTGCTGTGCATTCAATTGAATATAAGTTGAAAAGGATTTGCAAATCATTGTATTCTGTTTTTATTTACAATTTACACAACGTGCCAACTTCACTGGTTTTGGGTTTGTACATTCAAACCAGGTATCTTCAATAACTTTTAAACCATCCCATGACAAAATATTGTGTGAAAAGTGTAACTTCTACTCTGTGAGATTATGAGATCATGACACACTTGTGAACTTATTGTATTGTACCTCTAACTTGGCAAGTATATATATTATGACACTTTAACTAGATAAGACACATATTGTGACAGTTTAACAACTACAATCTGTGAGTGAAAATTATCGGAGGCACACATGTCGTGAAATTTTTAAGGCCCCAAAAAAGGTAACCCTGTAGCCCTTTATATCATCTAAACTGAACCTCTCCATCCAGCTTGCATTTGTAAAATTAAAGTAAGAATAAATAAACAGTATCTGATTTTTTTTTTTTTTTTTCCAAATGTAAATGCTTCATCTTAGTCTGAGTTAATAATCCACTTCTAAATACAGTCCAGTCTTTTGAAGAGAGAGTATAAACAGCTGGTTAAAATATATTACTGAATAAATCCTAAAAACAGACTCATATGTGATGTGTATTTTTCCTGATATAGTCTGTAGGCATCATCATTGTTCATCTTTTTCACTGGTGTTAAAAGAAGCTAACTAAAGATTGCACAAATCAGCAATATCCTAGAATCACAATTTCAATGGAATCGGCACCTAAGAAATCGTAAAAGATAAAATGAGAGAAAAGCAAATTGTCCCAGCCCTAGTGAGCACCGAGCACACTGATGTGACCTTCAGGATCAACAGACCTGAACAACAGGCAGACCACCGGGCTGGACCATCAGGCCAAGGCCACGTGTGACACGATGATCAAAATACAGACCCAATCTTAATGTAGATGTAAAGACAGCGTGCCTTAAAGGGCCGGCTCAGGACTTTGAGGTGGGCTTCGTAAATGCAGTCGCCTCTGAAGTGCCCGTAGTGCCAGTTTGTCCCCGAGGGCAGACAGTCAGAAATGGAAGCTAGTAGGGCTGTCATTTTATATTCGATATTCGAATAACCAATCGAATATGGGGATAAATATCAGTAACCGAAGTGTAAATAAGTATTTGAATGTAAAATATTGAGTGTGGCGACACATCAGGTCTGGAGCAGTGGACCGTCAGTCCAACAGAGGGCGCTGTGAGCCCAGCTTGACCCTCAGTCACATCCGGTGCTCTCTTGACCTCAGTAAACAGAGTTTCCTCTCCGAGCGAACAGTAACAGCTCTGAATCATCTGAGGAGAACTGTGTGGGAGTAGTTTTGGTTCTATACTGTTGATGGCAAACTTAAAATCAAAGACCAGGCTGTGTGTTCTGTGAAATACAGTTCACAGTCACTTGTCCTTCACATCAAATTTGCAGGTCAGCCGTCGGCTTTTCATCCAAGTTATACGAGCGAGTGCAGCGGTGCGTCGTCAAGAGTTTAACCCTGTGTGACTGTGTTGTTTTTGACTGGGTCTGTACCGAAAGGGCGGATAAGAGAGTCTCTGTCCCTTACTGACTGGGAATTGGGGGGTCGAATATCTATCTATCTATCTATCTATCTATCGATTATATGGGTGCATGTTTGAAAACCATTCAACTTTGATTTTTAGGAAAAGTGACAGTCTTAGCAGCTAGCTGACATAAAGCAGACAATGGTGCCACAGACAGCCTCGTAATTTCCCACTTTTAGGTTCAAACAACACAAACCCTGGACCCTACAGCGTCTCTCTGTCTGGATCTGTGTTCACAGCGTTTGTGTCTCTCCTCTCTCATCAGCTGTCAGGAGGACATGAGCCCAGCCTTCACAAACACAGAGAGGAAGAAGAAGAGCTGTGACCTAAAAGTGGGTTTATTACAGTCGGTAACACCATCGACAGGCCGAGTCAGAGACAGACATGTTCACTGGAGCAGCAGCACTTTAAAAACCCAATGTTCTCCTTAAGAAGATGAAACTGAGCAGAACTTCAAATAAAAACATGGAGTAAAACTCCTTATGAATGATGACTAAAGGTTTTAAAACACAGGCTGAGGTGTAGAAGCTGCTGAATGCTCAAGAGCATGGAAAAGGAAAAGGTTTGCACTCCCTGCTCTCACATGGCTCTTCTAGCCAATCACCTTTAGGCACGGCGTGTTTCCATGACAACCATACCAACGCCCCCCTCTGAGCATGTGCATTAGCGTGTGTGAGAGCAGCTCAGGTAGGGGAGGGATGGAGGGCAGGGGCGAGCAGAGAGGTGCAGTGACATGATCCCACATCACTCTTCTCTCAGAGTGGAGTACGACTGCAGGGCTCTCCAAAGAGGCCACAGCCAAACTTCACCTTTAGGGAGGCAGGCTCCTCCTACAGATGTATATCGTTATGATTTTATCGATACCAATACAGATACTCCTTATCAGTATCGATACTTATCGATACTGTTATCGATACTACAACACGGAATTTTATGTAAAAATATAAAGACTTTACAAGATATTAAAAGATTCAACCTTTTTTTTATTACCACAAGGTAACAATAAAGCTTCAACAGAATATAAGTAATGCATTACAAATGCTTCTCAGAGGCAAAAAGAAAGCTAAGATGGCATAAACCCCTTCATGCCGCCCAACAGACTGCATGTACAGACAGACCCATATATCAGTGGGGCTAAAATCGATGCTGTAATAATGACTACAAACTAGACTACAAACTTACCATGACTTGACACAGCAGAAACAAAATCGGGTCCCGCCGCCACGGTGCTGCAGTCTTTAGTGTTAGCCGGGCTGCTAACTTTACTCGTGTTGCTATAGCAATCAAACAGCCCGCACTCCTTCAGCTTTATACTATGGTGCGAGCTCCAAGTGTTTGGTGATGTTGCTAGTATTTCCCCCCTTGGACATTACTTCTCTCTGACAAAGATTGCATCAGGCCGAGTTTTCATTAACTTTGCTAAAGTGAGCCCAAACCTTCGAGCGCTTAGCCCTCACCGACACGCTTGAGCCAGCTGCGTCATCACCTGTCGATGGCGGTAGTGTCATAACTACGTGACAGTTGAAGAGACGTTCAAGTACCGATATCAGTACCGTTTTTCCAGATTCTTAACGGTATTCGAGGGCCGACCCAATTAGGGACAGTACATTAATGTACTGGTCCACGGTATACGTCCCTAGTTCCTACAAACATTCACTCTGAAATGACCAATGAGAGAAGAGCTTCACCTTCACTGTGGTACATCTGCTGTGAAATAAGGGGAAGAAAAGCTTCTGAAGAGGGGCTGCTACAGGAGGGAAGATGGGAAATATAAACAAGCTCTGCCCCTGAGTGAGGGTGGACACCAGCTGATCTGCAGCCAGTCAGAGAGCTGATGGGTCAGACCTGCAACAGGGTTGACCTTTCCTCAAACTGACTCCTGCTTTTACCACCAATGAAAACACAGGCCACCTGATGTGTCCTGAACACGAGCATCAGGGCTCACCCCCCTGCACAGACACCACTGTGTTTGCACCACCCACCGGGGCTGTACATGAACTTTACACAGAGAGTGGTCGCCCAGGCCGCCCATGTGGTGCTTGGTGTGTAGGCGGCTTTGACTCACGGAGCCTTGGTCTACAGCACCAGGTGAGTTTCTCCATCCTCCTCCTGCTCCTCACAGACATCTCCTCTCACAGTCTTGGCTCAGCTTAAGTTAACTTATGGCCCTTTTCCATTAGCCCTACTCTACTCTACTCTACTCGGCGCTAATCTACTCACCTTGTGCTGCTTTTCCATTAGCCCCAGTCGCCTGCCCAACGGGTGCAGTGTCGCTGTAAACAGCTGAGCGGCACTGTGGTGACGTCATTTTGAGCGCGACACAACAATCTGTGTCTTTTTGTCACAAACCAAGTAAAAACGGAAAGCAGAAGAAGGCTGCAGGTGGTAAGAAGAAATACCCCTTGAGAAGCACAGGAGAGTTTTGGAAGCTATACAACAGAATGAAGCCGAGGACGAGAGCAATCGAGCTGCAAAGAAAAGACGTATGAGGGTAAGCTAATGGTAGCTACCGCTACCATGCAAGGTCATCGCACTCATGACTAATCAATGACGACATTGTCTGACCAATCAGTAGCTGGCAGTCGGTGACGTCATCTTTTAGTATGGACTCAGCTCAGCCAGGTAAAGTAGGGCCAAGGCGTGCTAGTGGGAAAGGGCCAAAAGTGTTTGGTGCTTCTTCTGACCATCTGACCATGATGTCATAACACGCAAACACGTCTGTGATGTGAATAAAGTTTATTATTACCTCTGACAGGAGGTTATGTTATTGCTGCCGTCTGTTTGTTTGTTTGTTTCTCTGTTAGCAGCATAACTCAAAAAGTTAGGGACAGATTTCGATGAAATTTTCAGGAAATGTCCAGATTGGGGCAAGGAATAAATTATTAGATTTTGGGGGTGATGGATCCGCCATGACGAAAAATGCATTATTCGTGAATAACTACTGAACTACAGTAGATATCATTATGAATCCATTTGCTAAAGGTATGTTTTCATGGCCAAGGAATCTAAATATTTATATGAAATGAAGGCAGGAATATTATTTGTATTAGAGCTGAAACGATTCCTCGAATAATCGAGATTATTCAATTACAAAACATCCTTGAGGCACATTGTGTGCCTCGAAGCCTCGTTTAATATATAATTATACATATAAAATATATATCTGGACTACTATACAGTGCACGGTGTTTGACATGAATGGTCATTTCTGTGGCACAACGCGCCTGCTACCTCCGCTGCTGCGTGGCTTGTAAAATCACGAAGGAAGAGAAAAGAGAGGGACAGAAAGGAGAGAGTCCACAGAAGAAACGGCAGAGAGTGTCCCAAGTGTGTGGTCACTACAAGAAGAGACGAAAAGAAAACACAGTGCAGTGTGTCTCATCTCAAACAGAGTTAGCTTAGCACGTAGCTTAGCATGATAGCACATCATCAATGCTGCAGCACGTCAACAGTAAACATCCGGTCTGTGCGTCAAGTCCTCAGAGCGACACAACAGGATGACACTCATGATACATCAACATAAGCAGCTAATGTGGTCAATAACTGAGATACAGACTAGTAAATAACCTACTTTGATTATGGCTCCGTGTAAAGGCTGGTTCAGAACGTAAATCAATGTGGAGGCTACTTGCCCAGAATCATGTGTATTTTGTTCACACACTATTCACATCCAATAACTTTACATTTAATTTGACTGCAGGCCACTTACATTATTAATTTAAGTGACCTGGCTTTTCTTTTTTGTGTGTTACTAATAATAAAAATGTGTAGTGATTAAATGTAAAAAAAAAAAGAAAAGCAGTGAGCGCAATGTAACCGTTATTTGATTACTCGATAAAAATTTGATAGAGTAATCGATTACAAAAAGAATCGATAGCTGCAGCTCTAATTTGTATTGTATATTATTTATCATATTATATATTTTTATGTTATACTTATATTTTTTATACAGTATGAATTGAATTGGATTTCTTCATTTGATAAGGACGATGCAGTTTAACATAGTTAAACATAGTTGAGTATGAGTAAGGACTGTGGCGCTGGCAGAGGTCTGCGCTCTCCGAGTGCTTTTTTAGTTATTATAAAAGCAGAGGAACGAAGGTAAGAATCTTACTGAGGCGTTTTTTACACAGAGACACTCTAACCTAAAATACAAAGACTTTTCCTTTGCATATTCAAACTCGATCTGCGTTCAGACGGAGACGCTGGAAACTAATGAAACCACTGTAGTGTGCATGCCAGTCCAGTAGATGGCGATGTAGGTTTGCAGAGAAACAGCGCTGCCACAAACACACATACAAAAAAGAAAAACTTCACAAACAACAATGGCGAGAGGACACACAGAGATTCAGGAGTTTCTTTTCTGGACAACAAATCTGTGTGGATAATTTTGTCTGGATAACAAACTGTTGCTGTTGTTGTTTCACCCTGAAACGCTCTGACTCTGGTTTACACGGAGATGCATGGACGAGTGTCTTGAAAACTTTCCACCCTGGACCCTTGTTACAAATGTTTGCAGATTTCAGCACTTCAGGTACCGTTCCCGTGTAAACAGGAGGCCAAAACGCAATGAAACTTCTCAGATTTGTTATAAGGCTTCGTGTAAACTGCCCTGGAAGCTTAGGTAGTTGATATTAAAATGGGTGTCAGTAACTTGATCTCAGTTGTATTACCATTCTTTTGTACTCATAGTTAACACTAACAAATGCATCAAATCATTAAATAGAGCTGGGCAACCTCACCAGTCTCATGATTTAATTAACTTAAAAATTATTCAGTTCATGATTTGATTTGATATTTGAAGCATCGCAATGCAATGCACGAGGCTACTTTTCATTTATTGCCTCCGCCAAGGAGGTTATGTTTTCGGGAGAGTTTGTCCGTCCGTCCGTCCGTGAACAAAATAACTCAAAAAGTTATGGATGGATTTTGATGAAATTCAGGAAATGTTCAGCATGGGAAAAGGAAGAACTGATTCGATTTTGGTGTTGATCGGGATCAGCGTCTGGCCGCCATGGCGAAAAATGTGATTTCTGTGAATAACTACTGAACTAAAATAGATATCATTATGAATCCAGTTGCTAATGGTATGTTTTCATGGTCAAGGAATCTAAATATTTAGATAAAATAAAGGTAGGAGTGATATTTATGGTGAAAATGACGATATGGCTGAGGACTGTGGCACTGGCGGAGGTCTGCACTCTCCGAGTGCTTTTCTAGTTCATCTATGTATTCCTAGTTTTCCAAATCACAGTTACAGTAATAATAATAAAAAGCAGAAAAACAACAGGGAGGACCAGGTCACTGTCACTGATAAAAAATACAACCTATCCAATAACTGGAAATGACTTTTCCAACGGGAACGGGCCACAGGCATCATAAACAAAGCCGAATATTATTATCATACTAATCCATTATTTTTAAATTATCATGTTTTGAAGTTTAGAGACTTGGTTCATTATAGAACAATGCAAATCATGTTTAGAGCAAATAATAAAACATTACCAGACAGCGTGAAAACGCTTTTCATCGTGTCTGAGAGTAAATATGAGAGATGGAAGCAAATTTGTGTTACCAAAAGCTAAAAAGAAGTTAATAGAGAATGTATTTCTGTTAAAGGGGTTCAGCTGTGGCATAGAGCTGATCTCAAACTTAAGCTACGTACTTCCTTTGTTATGTTCAAAAGTCATAATGTGCATTTATGTTTAGGAGTTATGGCTGTAATTAAAACAGGGGAAAAGAGCTGTGTATGTGCATGACATGAGTATATTTGTATGCATGTATATATATATATATATATATATATGAGTATATATATATATATATATATATATATATATATATATATATATATATATATATATATATATATATAGATATGTATATATATATATATATATTATACGCTTGTTTTTTTCTCCTTTTTTTTTTGAATTTTTTCTTTTTGTTGTTCCTCTCTTCCCTTTTGACTCCATGAATTGTGCAGCTTAAGATGCATTAATAAGCTTTGCTTCTGCCTGAGCCTTTTCAGTCTAAATTGTGTATTATCTTTTTCTTTTACTGCTTTGAAGTAGGGCTGAACAATTAATTGCAAATTAGATTAAATCTCAATATGGCTTGTTGCAATTTTCAAATCGCAGACAGTGCAATATTTTTAACCCAAAATGTGTTGAACATTTTGGCATTGTGATGTAGTTTCTTGCAATTTCATGCCTATTTTAACCTTTTTAAACCAGTTTTTACAACTTTATGCCTATCTTGCTCCCATTCACTTTTTTTTGGGCCACTGTCAGACCATGTTTGGAATTTTTACATGGTTTTTGAAATCTAATCCCAATGTTGCTGCTATAATCAATTTTCCTTCGTCACTTTTGAATTATTTGCCTTTCTTTTGCAATTTCATACCTATTTTGCACCTATTAACTTTTTTTCCTGCTTTCGTACCATTTTTTTTACCCAGTTTTTACAATTTCATACCTATTTTCCTTCTGTTCTTCACTTCTCCACTTTTTCTCAAATCCTTTATCCTTAGATTAATTTAATGTCATATTGGTTTTACTATAAAAAGATCGACTGCTTATGTTTGTTTCAGAATACATAAGATGAGTAACATTTAATCAATCGCAGAGTAAATACAACTGCAATATTGAGGAAAAATATCGCAATTAGATTATTTCTCAAATCGTTCAGCCCTACTTTGAAGTAAATATATATGAATGAAATAAATAAACCTTTTTTTTTTAAATCAACTGCAGCAATAATGTCTTAAAGCAGAATGAATATGATTCATCGGTCTCTCACACATGAAACTTAACCGATGGGTAAGTCCAGACTGTCTCTGCACCATGACACATCGATTAAAGGATTATTTTTCCCACTCTATAATAAATAAATTTGACAGCGTGTACACATAAAAACTCAATGTCTCTGATTTAAGCTACAGACTTTTACATCTTACTTTGCACAGAGCACTCTGCCTAAAGATCATTCAGTAAACCTGCAGCTCTGTTTAAAAATCAGGAGTTTCCTCCTTTAGATGGATAATTAAGAATAAAAACATGTTTATGTCCATAACAGAGCCATGCAGTGATGAAGAAGTGACCTTATGTTATTGATTATGATTTTTGAGAGGTCTGGACTGTTATGGTTGAAATGGCAGTGTGAATGGGGCTGCTGTGTCCAGTGCTCCGTGCCATCATCACACTGCGGTGCTCACAGAAACACAAACCTGAGTCACTTCATCAGCCTCAGGCAGCTCATGAAGGCCCATGTACACCAGAGACACAAAGGTTTTCCTTTATGTTTTCAAAAACTCCATGTTCATCGATCTGCAAGAACGACTGAACATGCTGCAGCGTGCATGCCAGGCCAGTAGGTGGTGATGTAGGTTTGTAGTGACACAGCGGTGTTATAACACGTCTGTTCTTTAACACTTCTTGGCAAAAACAAACTTTTCAGTTCGTCCTTGGTGAATATAACAAACGTGTTTCTGCTGGTCAGAGTGCTGGAGCAGCAAACCCAGGAGCAAAAACAAACCGAGCAAAGTCAGCAGCTCACATGGTGCTGGCTCATCGGCCATAGCTGCTGCTGCTGTTGTTGTTGTTGATAATGTTGTTATTAGTGTTGTTGTTTTTGTTGTCGATTAGGGGTGGGAGAAAAACATCGCTTCACATAAGTATCGGGATTTTTTGTTTGACAATTTTTACATTTCTTTTATTAGTTCATAAAGTAAATACTTAATTTTAGTCTGTGTTAATAATCCACTTTTAAATGCAGTCCAGTCTTTTGAAGAGAGAGTATAAACAGCTGGTTAAAATATATTGCTGAATAAATCCTAAAAACAGACTCACATGTGATGTGTATGTTTCCTGATATAGTCTGTAGGCATCATCATTGTTCTTTTTTTCTCTGGTGTTAAAAAAGCTAAATAAAGATTGTAAAAATCAGCATCAACATAGAATCACATTTTTAATCGAATCGGCACCTAAAAAATCATAAAAAATAGAACAGGGAGAAAAGTGTATCATCCCAGCCCTGTTGTTGATTTTGATGTTGCTGATGTTGTTATTGTTGTTGTTGGTGATGCACTGTGTGTCACCGTTTTCCCAGACAACTTTGATTCCTGTTTACACGGAGACAAAAACGAAAACACTTTCGAAACTTTTAACTCTGGTTTCTAAAGTTACTGGATTCAGGCACTCTGGGAATCATTCTCACGTAAACAAAAAGCACAAACACAACGAAAACTCTCTGTTTACACTGAGACAGGCTCTCAGTTAAAGAGCCTCTTCAGGACTGAACTATGAACCCGGCAGCACGTCACAGTTCATTCTGGTTCAATTATGGGAGTCACAAACATCAACTCAAACAAGTTTCAGGATCATACATGAAAACTCAAGATACACCAGCGTTCAGAGAGAGAGGAGAGAGAGGCTGCACAGACTTACTCAGCTGGCTGCTGATGGAAAGTTTCATATTTGAACTTAAAGAATGAAGCTAAAAACAAATGTTACGCATTAATTTAATCAGATAAAGAATCCATTCAACACTCTAACCAGACACAAGAACTCTGGATTCATTCGTCCACAACGCAGAAGATCAACAACATGATCCTGAAAACTCTGAGCCCACAGACTCAGCTGAAGGTCTACATGAGACAGTCCTGAACCAGACCCAGAGACCGGGTCAGTCCATCACTCTGCACACAGGATCAGGAGTTAGACCTTTACCAGCAGACCAGCTCCAGGCTGAAGGTTCAGGTCCTGAAGGACACAGGAGAGGGTCTGGGGCTCAGGGGGGTTCTCCTCTGTGAGACCTGAACAACAGTGAGACGCCAGTCCAGTCCTGGGGTCACAGGAAGCTGACCTGGGGTCACAGGAGCTGACCTGGGTCCACCTGGCTGAGCCTCCTGCTCCCTCAGACCTGTCCCCGTCTGCTGGTCCTCTCCGTGGAGACCTCCGTGGCCCGCTCACAGGCCTGAGGACCCCAGCGCCCCCCTCCAGCCAGGTGCCCCTGCCCCTCCAGGACTCACCTGAGCGCGCGCTCGCCCCTCGGCCCCGGGGACGGGGATCAGAGGCTCTCGGGAGGACAGAGAGGGGAGCAGGGCAGAGCTGGAGTCATCTGACGCCGGAGAGTCTCCACTACACTCGGTCTAACTCTGACACGCGCACCGGCTCACCTACCGCGTGGACGTGGGGTCCTGCTCAGGTGGGTCTGCTCCTCAGGTGGGCCTCCTCCTTTGGACCGGTCCGGATCGTCCTCTCGGCTCCTCACGGTTTTTCCTGCTGGATGGAAAAACGTCGAAGAGACAAAGGGCGGGTCTCCCTGTGCTGGGAGAAGCCGTGCAGCCAATCGGCTGTCGATTGGACAACAATCGACCTCTGCGAGCCAATCAGAGGTCGCTCCCGACGCACAGGCGCGTGCTGATTGGCTGCGTCGGTTTGGACCGCCCAGGTGAAACTACGAGAGCCCCGGGAGTGGAGCGGGAGGAATGTGGCCCTCGTCCTGTCTGGGACGAACCGGAGCAGGAAAAGGACAAACCTCAGGCTGAGGGGCCACAACATTAGGCACAGCTGCAGTCACTCACGAGCCCTGAAGAGGAGGCGAAGAGTGACCTGCGCACGTGAGGGTGTGACAGAAAGAAATCAGCTGTTATAGATTTAATAACTCTTTAGATTCTGTTTAGATGATCATCTGTTCATCCTGTCAGAAAAACAACATACAGGGATTTAAACACATTTACACATGAGCTGCATGAATGATTGAATGAACTGTGTTCACTCTGAAGTGCATAAACACCGTGAATGATCACATCAATACAGAATAGTAAATATGGATATTGGTCAAAAGTGTTCTCTTATCAGCATTAAAAGACTTAAACTTGATTGAAAGTATAGAACAGCACAGATTCTGTATGTAGAGTACAGTTATTTAGTTTATTATAAATAAATAACTAAAGACTAAAGACCCATTTTTGGTTCCATGAAAACACTGAAAGACTGAAAACTTGGACTGCTTTAGCTCTTTTATGGTGTCTTATTCATTCAGTTCTCAAAAAAAATAATAAAATTAAATACAAGAAAGTACAAAACATCCCAAAACACATTAGATTATTAATATCTGACATAAAAACGACTTTAAAAAGTACATGCACACATAAAACTTTAACCCAGTTACAGTTACTTTGTTTAATGCAGTGATTTATCCACTCATATTTAGCTGTTTCTTTTAAACATGCATTTTATTGAAGTCTCGCGTGATTTTGAAGAATTAAACAAGAGCATAAAATAATATGAAATACAACAGCGCCATCTAACGGCACCACAGGCACCGTGTCATGAGGTGTGGGAAGGGTGTAAAAACAGTCATTTTTACTCAACAAATAAAATTACATTCCAGTGCATTAAAACATAATAATGTTTTGAGGTGATCTCGAGTATTTTGTGTACAGAGTGGAGAACTGTGTCACGGTGAAGTTCTGTGACGTGAAATCTCAATAGTTGGTCATGAGGAAAAACTTTGAGTTCTTTCAGCCATTCGTTCTGATTTACTCATTACTCACATACATGCTTTAAAACACTCAAATAAAAGTAAATATTAAAAACAGACTTAACTAGTACACATGCTGGACACAGATCTGCTAACCGGAGTAAATGTGTCTTCGTCCTTTACGATGGATTAGTGTGGTGAAGATGAAATGAGGCCTGTGGTTGTCTGCTGTTAGTTTCTATGCAGCCCACAGCACCACATTTTTTATTTCTGTTTAATTTGACTGTTTAATTCTGAATCAAATGTCCAAGATGAGACCAGAAACTGTTGCCTCACAGTAAATAAACCTCGTCTCTAGGACATTTTAACCTCTGATGCTTTCCTCAGGCCTTCATGCAGCTTTTACCAACATCTGAATTCAAGCTGAGCATTACCTTTCTTTTTTTTAAATTCAGTCTAAAGAGTTGGACTGGCATCCATGTTCAGAGCTCAGAGGGTTTAGGGGCCTGGTGGATCAGGCCTTGCTATGGTTTGGGGAGCGTGAGGCCCTCTGACTGTGGGACTGCACTCTTTGGACTGTGTCAATGCTTGATTGTTTCTGCTTTATGTGAGTCTGGTTCTCCTCACTGTAATTTTTATTTATTTTATTTTATTTGCACCATAAATTAGAAACAATTACATTGGCATAGAAATAAAAAAAATGCAAGATAGTGCTAAAGGTGAAAAAACCCCAAAGTGGGCTTATCCAAGAAACCTCCCCAAATAGAGTTAATAATAAAAATATAAGAAGAAAAAGAAGCTTTGGGATCTTGATGTGTTATATATGACTTTAGTCTGAACTTAAAATTGGTCAGAGATGTTTTTGTTAAATGATAATATGAATTCCAAACTAATAAACCTCTGTAAGTAAAAGAAAACTGACATTGTGAAGTACGGCAAAAGGCAGTATGAAGTTTAATGGCATGTCTTGTATTATGCGAATGAATCTGAGAGTTGATTGTAAAAAAATACATAAAAGATTCTGGGAGCAAATGTGGTAGATGAATATATTTATAAATAAATATACAAGATTGAAGAGTATTAGTATCGTAAATGGACAGTAAGTTCAGTTTTTTAAATAGAGGGGCAGATGGAGATAAATAATCAGAAGAGGTGGCTAGCCTAACAAATTTCTTTAGAGTAATGAATATTTTCTGAAGGGTATGTACTCGCCCAAACAATAAAGAAGTTTTACTTTCCTGAGCACTGTTGATCGGATACAGCAGGAGTCCCTTCTCCCTCTTGTTAGGTTCTTATTTGGCCTGGGATTGTTCAGGTGTGTTTGCAAGGGTTCTTTTTTCCTGATTAGCAGTGTTGTGAGTAATACATTACAAAAGTAATGTGATTACTGTAATCTATTCCTTTTTACTGTAACATATGTAAGACATGACCAAAAAAGGTAGTATTTTACTCAGTAAAAATGTCAGTAATGCAAGTTACAATGCATTTTTATTTTAACCTGAAATGAAGAGGCTTTTTTTGTTTGTTTAAATATAATTTCTCCAAATACTCTGTCAGATCAGCAGATCATAAAGTTACAGTATCTCTAACACAGTTTACCAGAATTTGACCTTCTGTCTGTTTTTGCTCTGATGGTTTCTTGCACTGTTTCATCCATCTTGTTTTCATGAATGACATATTTATCTTTTAGCTTGGTTTGACATATTTTTAGGCCTTTTTTTACCTACTGATGTTTGAACTTATCTTGCTTTTTATCTCTGGGCTGTCCCTATCGTCCTTTTAGCCTAAGCTGTGTCGTCACTTTGTGTTGTTTTGTGTGCCTATAATACAAGAGAATTCACTCACTGTAAATTGAATTTACCCAAGGGTACAATAAATATTCTGAATCTGAATGAGCATCAATGTGTCTGTTATATTCTCCTGTTTTTAGCCTTAAGCTGAACTCAGTCAGATAGACACCACATCACCTTCACTGGATGTTAATGAGCTTTTTTAATGAGCTACATTTAGAATGACAAATCCATATTTCTGTTATTTTGACCAGAGGAACTTCAAGTAATGTGATAATAGTGTAATGCCTTACATTTCAAATACAGTAATATTATAATGTAACTAATTACTTTGAAATGACAGTAACAGGTAATAAATAATGCATAACATTTTTTAAAATAACTTTCACAACACTGCTGATTAGTTCCTTTTGTGTTTTGACTTCTGTGCATTCAGGGTTGAAGTTCCTGTCTGCTTGTCAAGGCAGGTCGGAAGTTGGAAGTTTTTAAGAGCAATACAAATAAAGTTATTTAAAACAAAATAAAAAAATGCAACTGTCATGGGGCCATAAAAATAGTGGTGGAGGGCCGCTTGTGGCCCCTCTTTGTCCTTGAACAGGGCGCAGCCTTCGGTTTCGACTTCAGTTTAACGAAGAAAACCAAAACAACCACAAATAGGCCACGACCTTCGAATTAAAAGAAGCAATAAAGGTGTCAGGAGTTCACCTCTGTGACCGACGGAAATAAAGACTTTAATAATGGCACATGAGTAATCGACGTGTTTGTTATTGTGATGATTAATATTTTTAATTTATGGCAATAACTGCAGAAAAAAAAAACTTTGGACTGCAGTGGGCTTCTAAACAAAAATTGTGACATATAACAGGGATATCTTTAATATACAACATCTTATCTTTAATGACAGCTCTAGTGAGCATCATGTAAAACATCCACACCGTCGTAATGACAGCGTCGGTCGTTGGCTTTATTTTGAAAGGATGACCGGAAGCTCGGTGTGTGACGGTCGGAGGTGCTCGACAGCCGTGTCCACATTGAAAACACGCAGGTAAACGCTGTGGCTGCTGAGGCTACTCTTCTTCTCCTCTGGTACGTGATGGTGTTGATGTGTGTTCATGTTTCACCGCCGTGCGGAGGCCGACCGGCTCCGGTTCACGGCTCATGTCGGCCCCCGGTCAGCGGGACAAGTTCGGTATTTACCGGGAAAAGTTCGCTGCTGGTGTTCGTCAGGGGGGCTAGCAGTTAGCACGAGATTAGCCCTGCTAGCGTTAGCATCCAGTGTTAGCTTATGCTAGGCGTGTGCGTGCCTCATACTTCCGCAGTGATCCGGTAGAAACGACCGGGCTGTAGTCCAAACCGTCATCGGCGCCTCCTCACCGCCCCGGTTACCGTGAGAGGGAAGAGTTAGGGGCTCGGAGCTAACGAGACACCGATGCTAACGTGAAGCTAATCCGAGCCTCACCGTCCGCGCTGCTCCGTTACCGACAGACGGTACAGCAGCGTCACTTTACGACCTCAGCCCGTTTCTGTGGAAACACACCGGAGACTCGGACCGACGAGGACAAACGTTCACTTCACCGGGGCTCAGATAGTCTGAACACCACCGAGTTTGATCTCCGAGTGTCTTTGCAAAGTGAAACCGATACTGACCGAAACTGCCGTCACCGGATCGACAGGTGAGCCCGCGGGGGACGGCTGCGTGTGGCGCGCGTGCGTGCGTGCGTGTTCTTATCAGGGGACAGGGAGCGCGAGTGCATGACTGTACATATACAGGAGTGTAAAGTAACTAAGTACATCTGCCTACATGACTGTATATAAACAGGTGTGTAAAGTAACTAAGTACATCTGCCTACATGACTGTACATATACAGGAGTGTAAAGTAACTAAGTACATCTGCCTACATGACTGTATATAAACAGGTGTGTAAAGTAACTAAGTACATCTGCCTACATGACTGTACATATACAGGTGTGTAAAGTAACTAAGTACGTCCGCCAACATGACTGTACATATACAGGTGTGTAAAGTAACTAAGTACATCTGCCTACATGACTGTACATATACAGGTGTGTAAAGTAACTAAGTACACCTGCCAACATGACTGTACATATACAGGTGTGTAAAGTAACTAAGTACATATATAGAAGTTATTACTTGTTATATTTTTTTCATGATATATTCTGGTTATTTTGAATCTGATCGTTTCCTGGTGTGTTTTCAGGACTGATGGAGTCGACAGGAGTTTGTGAGATTGATGTGACTGCTCGGAGAATAGTGGGGGGCAGTGATTCTCCTCCAGACCTGGACAGTCCTTGTCAGGTAAAGTCTGCGTCACATGGAAATGAGAAACCAGTTGAACTGGAAAAGCACTCTGAAATCGGCTCAGCCGGCGCCACAGTCCTCTACAATATTGTGATTTTCACCATAAATATTAGTCCTACCTTTATTTCATCTAAATGTTTCTTCCTTGACCATGAAAACATACCATTAGCAACTGGATTCATAATGTTTTTAGTTCAGTAGTTATTCATGAAAATCACCAGTGTTCATTTGTTGACTGTTTTCATTAACAACCTTTTTCCCCTGATGAAAACTGTACAGTAACTAATAAAAACAAGAGCACATGGACAAAAACTAACTTACATTTACATCAACAAATAAAAACTAGACTAAAATGTCTGACAGACTTAATCCAATCAGACCTAATATGGTCATGTAGGAAGTAGAGACAAGTTCGGAATCTATCCAGTAGGGCTGCACGATATTGGAAAAAACTGACATTGCGATTTTTGGGGGATTGCGATATATATTGCGATATTAAAAATATAAGAATTTTCACCAGATGACTTGAATAGCTCTGTTTGGGAAGAATTTAGTTGACTCACAATGACTCCATTGTGTTGATATAATACCGTTTAATCCAGGCTAAGGGGTTCATCTGTGAGTGATGAAGATTGAGGTATATAAAAGGGATCCAGGAGGCCATGTCTCTGTACAAAATAGAATAGGTTTCAATTTCAGTTGCTTTTTTTCATTTGCCCAATAAATGTAGATGATATATGTAAAAAATAAAACCCCCTTCTATGAAATAAATGCTAAAGAAAATGTTTGTAATATCTTCTCAGGATCTTTGTGCCTATTATAGACTAATGAAAATATAATTGGATAACATATTGCTGCAAACCAGGATTTTCCTATTGTTTAACAGCATTTAATATAAAAGGACCTCTTTCACAATACATGTAATTTTGCCCACAGCCCAATTTTTTGTTTATTGTGTGGTATTTGTAGTACACCCAGAGACTTCCAAGAATATACCTTTAGAAAATCCAAAAGTCATCCAGGGCCTGTACTATGACCTATTTTATGATCATTGCCATAGGTGTGAGCCAGGGTGCACACTTTACCCCAAAACTTACTCAAACACAAATAATAAATCATCAAATTGGGTCCAAACATTGTATTTTATTTGAGATCTGTGACGAGAATGAATCTGTCCCCTAATGAGATCAGCATCATACTGGTAAACCCAAATCTCATAGTCACCATCATTTTTTTGATGCTCAGCAATGTAGCCAGGGGACTGTTTGATTTGGTATGTACCGCATGTTATGGTCTCAAGGTATTCCAGATCCACATGAGGGAACGAGATATCAGATGCTTCAAGCTTCTGCCATTCACTACGAGCTCTACGTGACATATTTGGGTCTTCTGCAACTCGTTTTGCCAAAACATTGTCTTTTTTTAAAAGTGAAAGCATACGCTGAGCCATCTTAGTATCTCGTTCCTCTTGATCTGGATCTGAAACATATATTGGTCCTCTGAAGGCATTGAGACATGCAGTTACTATGCGCACTAATTTGCCAATGACCTCAACGAAATAATTTGAGGTAAGTTGTTCCTTAAACAACATCCACTTCTTTAAACACCCGTGGTAGGACTCTACTATCCATCTTGTTTTGGTACAGCAACGATCACTATTGGCTGTTGAGGAATCCAATTGGGATTTACCAGTTGGTAAAAATGACGGCATTCTAGCATCATACCCCAACTTAGCAAGAAGATCTAAGGCATCCCTGAAACCGCGATCTACAATCATATTGTCATTTGCTTCTAACCAAGATTTCAATATTTCAATTTTTTCCATGATGAGTTATTGTTGCATCATTTACGTTACCATGGTAGGGGCCAATAGTGTCTAAAACATATCCATCAGGCAGTACAACTGACATGAATTTTAGGTAATTTCATTTTTTCTGTCCTCCGTAAGATGCCCTTTGAAACTGATGATCACTGCATTTGTTGAGGTAGATATATGTACCATCTAAGATAAGAGTGACCTGGTCATTATAAAAAGCTTTAGTAAAGACAGTGTTGTGAGTTATGGCATCGTGGCGTGAAATATGATTTGTGCCAAGGTATTTGGGAACAACTATTGTGTTCAAAATATCTGCAATTGTATGAAAATATCTTGACAGTGTAGCTTGGGAAAGATTAGTAAGCATGGTCATTTGATTCCATGAAAGGTTTGTTTTCAGTTTTGCCCAAAAGTAAAGAAGCAAATCTATTGCTCTGGAACTATCACTTGAACCTGAAACAAGATCAGATTCACACATGTCATACATGTTCTGAAATTGCACCAATGTCCAGCCAGTCCATGCATGGCAGTCAGAATCTGACAAGGTTTCAAACTTCAGTTTGGGTGATGTCTCATGTTTGGATACTTCATGTAGAATATATATAATATATATACTTCATATATAGAATATATGAAAAAAAATAATAATTCAATTGAATGCACAATACTAAATTGAAGTTAACATCCATTTGCTGCAAATTCTCAGAATTTGATGATTTTTTTCCCACTTTGAGAATATATATGTGGCCAAATAATTTGTAAGTATTTTAGTTGTACAGCAACTGTAAGTTGGTCAGACACATCTCTAAAGAATTGAATTTGTTGAAAAAATCATTAAAAAAACTATTTTTTTTCCAGTTAAAATTCAATAACTTCTTTCAATTGTAATACTTAGCTTTACATTTGATTTCAAAAGATGCACCAGACTTCAGTGAAGGTGATTTGACCCAATTTGATGATTTATTATTTGTGTTTGAGTAAGTTTTGGGGTAAAGTGTGCACCCTGGCTCACACCTATGGCAATGATCATAAAATAGGTCATAGTACAGGCCCTGGATGACTTTTGGATTTTCTAAAGGTATATTCTTGGGAGTCTCTGGGTGTACTACAAATACCACACAATAAACAAAAAATTGGGCTGTGGGCAAAATTACATGTATTGTGAAAGAGGTCCTTTATGAAAAGCTCTCTTCTCTAAAGTAAGGGCTGCAGTATAAGCTAGAGAATATATTTGATTAATTAGGTTGAGTTTGGTATAGCCTAGTTAACATCAGTACAGTTATTGCAGTTTTATAGTCATCAACTAATCATATTAACAGCAAATTAATATTTTAAACAAATCACAGACACTGAGTTTTAACCCATTTCTCTAAAGAGAAACCTCAAGGCTGGAGTATAAACACAAAATCAGTTCCAGGTTTTCAAAATAAATTTCACACACAGTTCAATCCAGTTCAAACCAACTGAAATCAGGCTTGGCAATGCAAACCCAGTCCGGGTTTTACCATGGACCCACTCTCTATACAACTCAAGGTAAACAACAGATTTATCTCCTTTCGCCGTTCAATAACGGACGTTCAGCATTCACACACACTCAAGAGGCACTCACAGCACCCTAGTCGGGTTATGGCCGGTCGGTCAGTCGTTCTGAGGGGATATTCAGCCAACTTTGATGGACTCCTGACAAGGAAGAGGATGAGACGCTCCAGGAATTCCCTCACGGAAATAATGTTCCTGGTACAATCCTTCTTCGGCCCACACGGACTCAGAACACAAGGCCGCGCAGGGCGGTAGATCAGAGCACGAGACGCGGACTGACATGACGCTAAAAACCACGAAAATGCCACCGTCTTCCTCCTTCACTGTCCCCCTCCGCGTCTCCGGACATGCTCAGCTACCCTAATTTCACTATTTCCTGGATCTGAGTTTGAACGGCGCGGGGCATGGGTGAGTGGCGATTGGTGCTGCCAGGATCGTGGGTGTGGAAATTTACTCGTGAGGGCTGTCCACAGGATGGTGGGGACTGTGTGCTGAGTGTGTTTGAACGGGGGCGCTACAGCAGGAGGGAGGGCTGTGGGGAGCATGGAGCAGCTTGCTGCTTTTATGAAGCAAAACAAAAGTTCACCTGTTCCAAAAAAAAAAAATACCGCATGTCCTGCGATGTGGCTATCGCGCATGTGCACATCGCGATGGCGATGTTCAAACGATATATTGCGCAGGCCTACTATCCAATCACAGCTACTTTGGTTGTGTTAAAGGTTGGATGAGTTCAATAGGGATGAGAATTGAAAACCAATTCCAGTAGAGTTGTTAACAGCTCCATCAAAGTGTCAATATCATGAGTCTTGTTCTAATCAATTCCTTGATCAATTCCTTCTACTAACAGGGTTCAGAAGCGTCAAAATTGTGGTTTAGTTTTGAACAAAAGGCTCCGACTGCACAACCTTAAGTGAGTGGAAACGCCAGCAGAAGCAGTTATCTATGCTGTGACGTGTGTTTGACATTGTTGACAGTGAAAATCTGCAGGAATCAATAAGGGAATCATTGAAGAATTGGATCGATCACCAGGATCATTTATTGAACTGGTATCAATAAAATCTTACCAATTCCCATCCCTAAAGTTAAGAGGGAAATCCAATCACAGCTGCCTTAGCTTGGTGGTAGATCAGTTGGAGAGTGATCCAATCAGAGCTGCGGTATTTTCCGACTATAATTCGCACATACTTAGAGATCTATTTCATAAAATCCATGTAACAGATATTTAATCTGGATAGGCAAGTTATTCAACCACGCAGTATCACACAAAACACTCCAAACTTTATTTTCTGCTGCTCGGTTACCATATTCGGCTACATACTTGAATACCAGTAGTTAATCTGCAGAATAGGATTTTTTGATTTCGATTGCGTTCAGTCTTTCTCAGTTGTCTTCAAGTTAATTTTTCAGTGGTGCAGGGGCAGCATATGGTCGTCACAAGCCACACAAGACTGTAATGTTTTAGGTACATATCGGCGATATGAATTAGCATTTAAAAACATGCTAAATTATATATATTTGATATAGATGTTGCACCTTACTATTAAGTTGCAGGACCAGCCAAACTGTAAAACAGCGTTATAGTCTGGAAAATCAATCTCTACTCTCTTTATGAATTGATATATTCATGTAGAGCAGGTTCACTGTTTGTTGTCAGTTCTGGTATTGTAACTGAGATGCTCTGCCAGGTAGCCTAAATAAAGGTGACTGCATTTCACACAAAGGACTGCATTTACAGCAGATTTCAGCGACTGAAACTAGACTAAAATTAAAACAGTTTAGAGACTAAATTAACCTCAAGAAATCTGCTTCAACCCTCTGATGACTGTGGGTGTTTGTGTTTGTGCCGGTCCATCAGGAGGAGGTGGCCGGCTTTGGTTTGGGGCTGTGCTGTGCTGAGGAAGAGAGGGGGGAGACTCCAGGCCGAGAGGACAGTCCCTCTGACCTTGGAGAGACCGAGCTGGATCCTGGAGGAGACCCCAAGACTGGAGAGGACCAGGCCTTTGGTAAGAGCACTGCACTGACCTCAGAGTTAAATTATGACCGTAAACAGCTCCATGCACATCATGAGGTACATGTGACAATAGCACATGGCCACGTAGGCCTGTCATGATGACAAATTTTGCTGGACAATAATTGTCCAGAAATGATTGCCCATAAACAATATTATTGCCAGTATTATTTTGAAACATCATTTTTTCACAAATGTAATTATGATATATGTCATAGCAATGTGTCATAGCAATGAAATAAATTAAACAAACAATATAACAAATTTAATAAACAAAAAAAGAAAAAAAACAATGTAAATCAAACGGACTCTCTTTTGGGTAAAATTGCATGTAAATAAAAATCATTATACTAATCAAAAACAATAAAAAATAGACCCTGCAGGGCTCTCGAACGAACTTTTTGAGCTGGTTGCAACGGTGCACCTAAAAAATTTTTTTAAGGTGCACCAGCGCAAAAATTAGGTGCACCAGAATTTTTCAGTGTTGCTTTTTACGGCATAAGGTCACAACTTTCTCACTGTCTAACTTTTAAATAATGTATATGCTTTTTCAACAAGACTAAGAAGTAAAGAAATATTTGTCTTTCTTTGAAGCAAAATTATATATTTAAAACAGAGCGTTTAAAGTGTTTCATTGAATGAAATTTACAAATTCAAACTGAAACATTAAGCAGAATATAACATCTCCATGGAAAAGTGCTTGTTCTGCTTTACTGAACTGAAATTTAATATTTCAAACAACTCTAGTTAAATAAAATATTTCAAAATAATAAGAGCTAATGTCTAAGGTGCTATACTGAGCTGAAAAATGAAATAAATATCCATATTTTAACAACCAACAACATAACATTTAACTGGATGGTCTTATTCTCTAATTAATTTGAACCCAGAATCAGACTTCACACTCTATAGTCAAAATTTACAAAACTGAAACTAAGGGAATTAATAAAAAACTATTCTCAAACTAATTTATGAAAACGACTTTAAGGGCAGAGCATTTATGACTTTTTCCTTAATTTTTTCTCTTGTTTTGGCTGTTTTATTATTATTATTTACAGCCCAGCTTAATGCACAGTCAGGAGCTGTCGGTCAGGTCATTTGTCTTCAGTGGACGTTAACACTCATCTCTGTGCCTGTGTGACTGAGAAACTCCCCCTTAACAGGAGAAAGGACTGAACAAATCTAGATGTTATATTAAACTTTACTTTTTTTACTTGTAATTGTATTTCATGTTGAATTATCTGACAGTCTCTAGATGTATTCGGCGGAGCTTCCCTGCGTCTTTCGGATTTATCGCTCCGTGCTATAACCTGACACCACACAGTCTGGGCTCATTTGCCTACTGACAGCTGATTGGATGATTACTGAGGGCTGTGTGTGTGTGTGTGTGTGTGTGTGTGTGTGTGTGTGTGTGTGTACGCACGTGCATGTGCTGGTCCTGCTGTAAAACAGAGAGACTGAGGGAAGCAGGCACTGTGTTTTGTCGGTTTTTGGTGGATTTTCCGCTGCCGCGGTCACTTTTGTCAACTTTAATAGGCTGTATTACGTTTGTAGGTATATTGAGATGTGCTTTCTCAACTTCTAAACTTTTGATTTGAGAGAGAGAGATGAGGGGCTTGTTTTCACCTGGAGAGCGCCAGGTGCACCGGTGTGACCAACAAAATATGTTAGGTGCACTCTTACAAAATGGTTGCACTTGAGAGCCCTGCCCTGTCTCTGTAAAGGAAAAAAAACTCAAACACACACAACAATAAAAAAAACAATAAATAAAATGGACTTAATACAGTTCAGGAATTGTTTGTGACATGTACGTTCTCCCAGTCAATCTGTACTAGGGGTGCAACGGTTTACGGTTTAAAACCGAACCGTACGGTTCGCCCTGCACGGCTCAATTCGCCTTTATGAAGCGCGCTTTTTCGGTTTTGCAATTAATTCATTTCTAACAGCTGTGAGACGGATTTCTCTAGCCAGCGCCTGCTCTGCTCTTTGGCTCTGCTGACAAGCCCTCCCTCCTCGCACAGCTCTGTACAAAACCCCGCCCCGCTAGTAAATATCCAATCGCTACTGTGTAATAGGAGCCGAGCACATGGCTGAGTGGGCGGCGTCTCTTACTCTGGAGCTCGGCTCCATGATGTCTATGCTCGGCTCGGCCTCACAAATACTGAGACGAAGACGGAGAAAAACTCTAAGAAAAGTTATGGCGAGCGGAGAGGTGGAGAGACCGGAGTTTGAAGAAGCACTGGCTTCGTTCAGTCTGCGGTGTGGGGACATTTTGGTTTCCTAATGGATTATAATGACGAGGGAGAGAAAACAGCTCAGGCTGCAGAAGTGACGCGCATGCTCAGTTTAACAGTAATGACAACAGCACAGCACGGTGTGCTGAGAAACAACAAACACAGAGCAAAAGTGAGCTTCACAATGCTGGAGAAGTTTGTTCCCATAACGTAGAACCTGATGTTACAGCAGCTCACCTTTAGTGAGCTCTTATTAAAGTAATGACGGCTATATTTTATTTCTTATAAACCTGAAGGCGGACGCTCTCTCCCTCACAGGTGTCTCTCCTGCCGACCCTGCTGATGACAGATCGCTGTTGGAGAGAAAAACATCTCAGAGCCATAGTGCGCTGAACAGGTTAACAAAAAGGCAAAAGCTTGGTTTTGTCATCTGTTCTGATGTTTCTTAGTTTGTCTGAGGGCAGATCAAACAGGATCAGACTGCTCTCTGACTGATGCTGTCTCATAGGAACATACAGCAGCGCGCAAATACGCAGGGATGAGATGGACAGCGGTAGCATCAGAGTCTCCAAGTCCTGTAAACTTGTTATTTTAGTCTGACAAATTCATTCAAAAATTCGGCACAGTGTTAATAAACTAAGTTGATCAGAAATACAAACATATGATTCATTCACGTTTATTGTTTATTGTGCATGTAATGGAGACGCCAGTCAATCGCCCAGCGCTCTCTCTTTTTCTCATCACTCCTCCTTTTATCCATTGTTTAATCAAGCTTGTAGCTGGAAAAACAACTAAAACTCTTTATTTTAGCACAAAATAATGCTATAATAGTAAATTGTATTTCAGTAGTCAGTCACTACACAAGCCAGGGAGCTAAGAGGCACTCTAACAGTTTAAAATGTTTACATTTGAGGTGTTTTATATAAATGTCATAATACTTTATTCAAGCCAAATAATAGTTAAGACCAAGAGGCATTGTCATAATATAGTTTTCTTAAAAGCAAAATAAAGGGAGTCTTTTGGAAAGTCACACTTCTTGTTTTTTTTAATGCAAAACACGAACCGAAACCGTGATCCCAAAACCGAGATACAAACCAAACCGTGGGCTAACTGAACCGTTGCACCCCTAATCTGTACTGTCTGTCAAAGGAAAAAACTGAACAAATATAGATGTTATATTAAACTTTACTTTGTTTCATGTGTTATTGTTGTTAATTATGAGTTATCTGACAGTCTCTAAGATGAATTTGGCAGAGCTTCGTTGCTTTTTCAGAGTTACGCTCCATGCTGAAACCTGACACCACAGTCTGGGCTCATTTACATACTGACAGCTGATTGGATGACTACTGAGGGCCGTGTGTGTGCTGGCCCTGCTGTAAAACAGGGAGACAGAGGAAGCAGGTGCTGTGTTTTGTCCGTTTTGGCAGATTTTCCGCTACTGCAGTTACTTATTTCAGTTATAATAGGCTATATTAAGTTTGTAGTAGGGATGCACCGAAATAAATATTTATGGCCGAAGCCGAATAAAATATAAACACTTGGCGGAATACCAGATACCGAATATCCAATGCTGAGGCAAAGTAGTTCACTATATTTTTTAATAGTGCATTAATAGCTTAGAGTACATTTTTAGACATGTTTTTAAAAGAAAGTAATTGTTTGTTGAATATTATGGCATTTTTTAATATTCCGGTCGCCTTTGCTTTTCAAAAAAAGCAAAGGCGACCGGACTGCTTAGCCACAGTCACACGCAATGACGTAGTTGATTTCGTCATTGCGTCACACTGTACTATTCGGCCTTGCTATTACCTCACTCCACCGAAGGCGGAATATGGCTTTTTTTGCAATATTCACCTGAATATATTTGGCCACCGAATATTCGGTGCATCCTTAGTTTGTAGGTATATTGAAATATGATTTCTCAATTTGTAAACTTTTGATTTGAGAGAAAGAGAGATGATGGGCTTGCGACAGAAGTAGATGTTTTCACCCGAGGAGCGCCAGGTGCACCGGTGCGACCAACAAAAAATGTTAGGTGCACTCTTACAAATTTTGGTTGCACTCTCGAGGCCTGCTCCTTATGCCTAAGTCACACATTCCCGTTTCTCATAGCGACTGTGCACGACTGTACACGATTGAGGAGGCTGGTGTGATCGCTATGATACGGGATGAAATGACTGTCTCACCCCTGAACACACCCCGTAAATACTCTGTCAGTGGCGCTGCTACAGCGCTTCAAGGCGTTCATCCCGCTCCAGTTAGGTTAATACAGCGATATGACGAGGATTCCATCCCGCTGACAGGATGTCAGCCCAGCTCGAGCTCAGTTCGCGTCACGTAAGCCCCAACTGAGCCCCGTCGCTTGCGCCGTCTTGAACGTGACACAGTCGGGGCTCATACTGATACATCCTTTTCAGTCGTCCTTATTTGGCTTTCAGGATTGAGCCACGATTGGGCCACGTTCAGCTCGACTGAGCTCCGTACATGCCACGCTAATACCGTTCGCATTAGGACTGCATTAGGCTTCCACCCCGCTACACTGAGAGCGACGATTCTCCACGAGAGTTTTTTAACAGTTCAAAATTGTCGGGACCCTTCCACGTTCCCCGCCGTTCATCCACGACTGTACAACGCTGATCCAGACCAAGTAGCGCATGCACCACAACCAAAGCACGTTTTATCAGGATTATGACAATCGTGCACAATCGCCATGAGAAACGGGAGTGTGTGACTGGGGCTTTACTTCTGAAAACAGTGGTCAAGTTCTTGGCAACAGGACGTACAGTGAAGGCACCCCAGGTCACTCAGCTGCTGTCTCTACAGTAGTCCTCAGTATCTGCTGCAGTCAGACAGAGGAAGATGAACCAGTTCAGGCCAGATTGATTCCATGTTGGTGCCAGACAGCTGATCAGGATTATTAGTCTTTGAGTTTGGGCTGCAGCTTCAGAAATAAGATAATGAGGGACTTCTGAAGGCCGGGCAGCTAGCATGGCAGCACAGAAAGGAGCTCTGGCATAGATGGGAATGAACCCCTGTGATTTGAGTACTTAATACTGTAACTTATACCGGAAGAACAATGAGTGGAGATAGAAACAAAAAGGTGAGAGTCACAGGTCAAAGCCAAACTGACCCAGAAACTGGAAGTGATGGCACTGCTAGCAAAACGCGTGCAGGTGATGATGGATATGGGACGGAGGAGAGCTCGTCTGTTTCACTTGGCTCACTAAGAAAGGTGTTGAGCAAGAAGCTAGCAGAAGGCACGTGAGATCTTAAGTCAGAGATGAAAAAAAGAACCGTCTCAGAAGCAAGTGAGTTTTGAAGAGGACATGAGAGCTAGGCCTGTGCTCAAAATACCGTATCGCACTCCTTTGGGATACGTGTATCGATACGGATTCTACAGAATTGATACGGCCTCAATATTTTGACAGTTGTTGCCAGTCCACTTTGGCTAATGTTAACAGTGGCACAGTGTAAGGTAGAAGACGAGCTACATAATGAAGCATATGTTCTAAATTTGAACTTAGGTCTACCGTCTTTGAGGATCTGAATTTATGTCTCTCAAGTTGTAGAACCACTTAAAACTCATCCTTGTTCTTTTTCTTCTTATAAGAAAAAACTAAACTAGGCAAGAATTTTGTTTAAAGCGTAGTCAACGTTCACAATTTACATGTATCGGGATACGTATCGTATCGTGAGGTTGCTGGAAATACCCAGCCCTAATGAGAGCACATCTCGACAAGCTAACTACTTAAATTAACCAACAAGTGAGCGCTGCTGCCAGGAAGGTACAAAAGAAGAGGTGGCTGCACAACTGGGAAGGAGAAATGGGAGTTAAAGACACTCCAGTTCAACTGATGAATAACCAAAGTTACTCCAATACTGATTTCACACTAAAATTAGCGAGTCAGCTCAGGTTTTTTGAACACTTGTTAACCCGCTAACAATCAGCAAGTGACTCTTTTCCCACTGCCAGCAGATCAGAGTCTAACCGTCAGCAGACAAGCTGCGTGGCTGTTTATTTTCCTCTGGTGAATCAAGCTGATGTCGTCACGTTGACGGCATCATCAATGCAACTAAACATGACCGTGTAAACAATAAAAAAGAGCATGGAAGACATGGACACGTTGGTCAGCTGTTTTCTGTAATTTGTACGTTTGTCCCTCTTTAAAAATGAACAAACTCAGCGCTGATGATTCAAAGGTGGATGGAATTTATTGGGTGTGATGTTCCTGCTGAAGCTGATCGGAGGTGAGCTGATTAAAACCCGCGTTGCTTGCAGGGTCAGTCGACCTGGGTCGAAACGCCCGGGTCAAAATGTTATTTTTAGGCCATATCGCCCAGCCCTACTGTGCACTGAATGATAATCACAGATTGATTTTATTTTCCATCTTCTTCTTGTTCCAGGTAAGGAGGTGGTGCTTCTGATGCAGGCCCTGAACTCACTGGCCACTCCCGAGGAGAAGCTAGCTGCTCTGTGCAAAAAATATGCCGACCTGGTGAGCCGAATCAGTCTTTGTTTGTTCAACAGGTGATGCAGGAGACTTCTTATCTGAATGTGCAAACTGTGAAGGATAGAGGCTGAGCCAGGTAAAGGTGTGGGTGTAGGGATGAGACGACCATACTCAGGGAATTTTTATCCTTCAAAGACGTGATTATACCAAGTCCCTGAGAAAAAACAAGACTGACTCAGTGAAAGAACGATAGAACATGGTCTTTAGTGTTCTGTCAGTTTGAAAGTGCAACAGTTTCCTTAAATATAAACGCTGGTGAGCCTTTTCACACACCACTTCAGTTAGCTTCAGAGCACAGATCTGAATCAGTGATTGTAGCGTGGTATTTATGACTGTACACACTCAACAGTCCGACCTTTGATCGAGGTTAAGCTGTTTGGTTGATGACTTTTCCTAAAATCTGTCAACATGTCTTTTGTTTTTGTTCAGCAGATTTTTTTATTTAACCAGATTAGTCCCATTGAGATCAGCAGATCTCTTTACCAAGGGAGACCTGACCAAGAACAGCAGCAAAACAGTTTCAACAACCAGTCACACAGACTCAATACAGTACAAAGGAGAGAGGAAAACAATAAAAGCCTTCAGTTAAACAGAGACATTCAGAACTTCTGTATTCCAGAGATTTCATTGCAGATTTAAAAACATTCGGAGACACCAAGCTCTGCAGCTTAAATTCAGTGTACAGATTTTTCCATGCAGAAGGTGCAGAGAACCTAAAAGCCTTCTTTCCCAATTCAGTTCAGACTCTGGGAACAACAAACTGTATAAAGCTCATTGATCTCAGGTCATGTAGTATATTCTTCAAGATTAATAATGAGGAAAGATAGTCAGGAATTTTACCAACGATGGCTTTGTAGATGAACACATACCAGTGTCCAAGTCGATGTGCACTTTTAAGACTGACTTTAGAGTCAGAAATCCACAGTTTGTGATCAATCTCAGAGCTCCATGGTAAACACTGTCCAACATTTGAAGACTCTGAGCAGAGGCATTCATGTATAACACATCACCATAATCAAGAAGACCTAAAAATGTGGACTCAATCAGTCTCTTTTTAACATTAAAAGAGAAACAGGACTTGTTTCTGTAATAAAAGCCAAATAAAACCTTCCGCTTTCTAGCAACATGCTGAATATGCTCTTTAAAAGACAATTTTTTATCAAGCAAGAACTAGAGCTGAACAATTAATTGCAAATTAGATTAAATTGCAGTATGGCTTGTTGCAATTTTCATTTCGCAGAAGGTTCAATATTTTTAGCCCAAAATGTGTTTAACATTTTTGCATTGTGATGTAGTGTTTTGCAATTTCATGCCTATATTTTACCTTTTATCATACACTTTTTTCCTACTTTTGGACCATTTTTACCTTTTTTTAACCTCATTTTTACAACTTTATGCCTTTTTTGCGCCCATTCATCTTTTTTTGGCCACTGTCAGAACCAATTTTGGAATTTTTACGTGGTTTTTGAAATTTAATTTCAAATTTAATTCCCAATTTTGCTGCCATAATCAATTTTCCTAAGCCACTTTTGGATTTTTTTTTTGCAATTTCATAGCTATTTTGCTTCTGTTCTTCACTTCTCTGTTTTTTCTTAAATCTTTTATCCTTAGATTAATTTAATGTTACATTGGTTTTTACTGTAAAAAGATCTGCTGCTTATGTTTGTTTAAGAATACATAAGATGAGAAACATTAAAACAATTGCAGAGTAAATCATAATACTGGGGGAAAAAATCGCAGTTAGATTATTTTCTCAAATCATTCAGCCCTAGTAAGAACCACAAATACTAAAAGAAGATACAAGCTCAATTTGTTAACGTCAATATTAACAGATAAACGATAGGATAATTGTCATCTGTTAAATTATTCAGTTACTGATCGATCCTTTTTGTAAACACAACCCGGCTCAATCTTGAGTCCTGATGGTACGTCCATAAGGATCAGGCATTAATGATTAGTCTGCCTGATGAAGCTTCTTCTAAATCATCACAGCTGACCTGTTCTGGTCCAAACAGACAGACTTACACCATGTTTCTAATGTGTGTCCTCAGCTGGAGGAGACCCGCTGCATGCAGAAGCGTCTGAAGGCTCTGCAGAAGAAGCAGTCTCAGATCGTTAAGGAGAAGATCCACCTGCAGGGGGAGCACAGCAAAGCCATCCTGGCCCGCAGCAAGCTGGAGAGCCTGTGCAGGGAGCTGCAGAGGCACAACAAGACCCTGAAGGTACAGCTCAGTGTTCACCTGACAGGATGGTGTGGAGCAGCCTCTGCTCAGCTCAGAACTGAAGGGGTGGACCGTGTTTCAGCAGCAGAGATGCTTCTGTACATTTTTTTAACTCATTTTTTATTGGGTTTTATTTGTTGTAACAGTTACAGTATCAGGGCAAAGCAAAATCCATCTCATTTATCCGTCCTCACATCAGTGTCCTTATTGTCCAGTGAGAGTGTCCTCTTCAGTCCTCATGAAAACTAGGGCTGGGTATCAATTTAGATATTCTGGATCGATTCGATATTACGAGGTCTCAAATCAATTCGATTCACGATTCAATTCAATATTAATCCAGTGTTGGATGTCTTAGTTATAATAGTGCTGTAAATTTAAAAAGTGATCTTTTGACCTGGTGCATCATTAAAAATTGTTTTAACATGAAGAACTAAACCCAAAGCAGTTACATTAATCAGATTTTAATGATATGCATTAATGCATATTCTGCATATTACTTGTTTTTAGTCCAACTCGTATTTTCCTTTTTTACTTGTTAAATCTAAAATACTGTCCATCCAAACATCAGCTTTTAAACTTGCCAGTGGTGCCCATATAGTGCTTCCACCATGTTTGTTTGCAGTAACATCTCATGAGATCTTGTTCAGTAGAAAGAAACACTAAACGCTGATCACATCTGACTAGCAGGGTTGATACCACAGGCTGCTTCTCTGCACATCCAAAGAACAAAAAACTACCCAAGTTAAAAGATCCATCTTTAGATTTTATGGATCGATTATGAACCAGTTAAAGGAAAATCGATTTTTAACCCAGCCCTACTGAAAACAGTCAATTTTTCACACTTCTACACTAATCCTGATTCCTGTAATCTTAATTTGTGTGTTAGTTTCTCCATTACAAATATTTCCTCAACAGTGCACACCCACTGCTTCCCGGTCGCTGGTTCTACTTTGCACCACAATCTGGTGATTACTTTTTATTTGCTGATAATATTTTAACAAGATACTCATCTTATTTTGTATTATGCAGGGTTCCCGTGGGTCCTTAAAATGTCTTAAAATGTCTTACATTAAAATCCAGGTAATTAAGGGCTTAAGTTGTCTTAAATTTACCAGAAATTTGCTGTAGGTATTAAATTTTCAGATGGCACCTTTAATGCCGATGGGAAAGGACTGTGGCCTGCCGTAAAACATCTATTAGTTTGAGTTTGTTTCATTAACTTACTGTGCAGTAAGTAAGAGATTGAGTAGTGGCCCGCCGTAAAATTTCTTCTAAGCGATTAATATGTGTTTTACGGTACATGTCAACGTCGGACTGTGGGACGTGTTGCCATTCGCGGTTGTTGAGATTCGCAGAAAGATGTTAAGATGAGGAAGAGTATGTTTAATGAAAAATGGACAGAAGACAGTTTATTTAAGAGGTGGTTGGCTCCTGCAGAAAACAACATCATGTGTAAATTCTGCAAAAAGATGTTTTCTTTAGGGACTATGGGACTCAAAGCTGTCGCACATGAGAGGAGATGAACACCAGCGATATGTGGCAGCAGCTAGCGGGGCCAGGCTAATCCCTGTGTTGTTTCCAGTGTTGCTTCCAGCACAGCGTCAGTGAGAAGACATACATTGTCATGTTTGATGAGAGCATAAACAAAGTTTTAAAACTAAACAAATGGACCTTTATTTGCTGTTCTGGGGCTCAGATGAGACAGGAACACAGCACGTCATTTCCCACAGAAAAAAATAAAAAAAATGCCCGCTGTGTGTTTTGATGGTGTTTACAATAAAATAGAGTATTTTCTACCACAGAAATTGTCCTGACATTTTTGGGTCTTAAATAATATTTTTGAGGTCTTAAAAATGTCTTAAAAAGCATTAAATGTGAAAATGGTGCAGGAACCCTGATTATATCATGTTTTCAAATTCACCAAATACAAGATCTTACATGTCTTGGGTATATGATTTCCCAATATTTTTTTTGCAAACTTTGCCATATTTCTTCCCAATACCTTTTTAGTTTTGGGCTTGACCAGAAGATATGTGAGTGGTCTGCATGAATGCGTTGACATGATCTAGATACCCATTTCCTCCTAATCTTTGGAGTTATTAAAAATCTGACAATATTTTTCCAGTTAAACTCTCTCCAAACTCTGGAACTAGTCGCCGTGCACTGCCATTTACACATAATAAACATGTTTCTTTAATATAAAGTGAGGAAGATGTCCTTGAATGACGTAAAACTTTTATATAAAAGTGAGATTACTCTACTCTTTTTCTTCTCATAGGCTCTTTGAAATACCAAAACAATCACATTATCAGTGTTGGTTTTCATCTCCTTCTCAAAATAATCCTTTAGTTATAGATAATGATATTGTTCATTTTCATCTAGTCCAAATTTGTTCCTTAACTTCTCAAAACTTAGACTTAGACTTCCTTTATTTGTCATTGTGCAAATTACAGAGCAGTACACTTGGAATGAAATTTCGTTGCATTGGCTTCCTGGATTGCAACAACACAAAGTGATATCTTCAAGAGAATGAATGAACAGGTTAGTATAACAATATGAATTTGGAAACTGTAAGAGCAATGAATAAATAAGTGTATGAAAATATTAATGCTGCTAGGGCCAGAATAAATAGTATAAAAAATAAATATGAATACAAACTCTGCAGCTTACCCTGTTCCACTATGATGCATATTGCTGGTATTCCCTCGTTTGCACATGGTTTAAAACCTTTATCAATCCCTGGTATAAACCTGGAATCAAACACAAACCAGCTCAACATCCCTCTCTCTTTCTCCATCTTATACCTGTCAACTACTGTATTCCATATTTCAGCTGGTTATTTGACGAATTCATCATTGCAGCAATGTATCATCGATCTGATTTGTGCTGCAGCTTCTGTCCATTTAAAAAAAACAAACAATATGTTTATTGAGTTTTTCTCCATATTTTACAAGATAAATCAAAATTCAGAAGTAAAATGAAGGAATAGTCTGACATAAAAAACACAAACAATGATCACAAATACAACAGCCTGTTAGTGTGTCAGTTACATTCTTCTATCACCATCTACTGCTCAAGTCTTTTTTGTGTATCTAAACCATTTTTCTTTTACAGAGTGGTCTTCTTTCAGTTTCAGCTTATAGAAAAGCTTCTCCATCACAAGGATGCTGTCTATGATCGACAACCACTGTTTATGATTTGGTAACTCAGCTTTTCGCCAGTTCTTAGTGATGGTTTTCTTTGCAGCTGCAATGATAACCTGACCAGGTGTTGGTCACCTCCATGTACAGATCCTTCCAAATGTCCCAGATATGACACAAGACATGATCGAGGAATAACACAGCCCTGTAATAAATGACCCCAGAAAGGATTATTTTTATTTTTTTAACACTTTATTTATATAAGATTTTAATTTTTACAACATAACAACGCAGAGCCTTATAAACATTATTCAGAATAAATAAATAAATGATATGAAAAGGAAAGGAAAGAAAAGAAAAGAAAAGAAAAATATATGTATATATATGTATATATTAGGGATGTACGCGACTAGTCGTTTAATCGTTTAACCGCCTACTTATTTATTAATCGTTTAGTATTTTACTAGTCGGTTAAACGCTACATTAAGCATCATGCATCTTGTTCTTCACGCCTCTGCGCATAGCTGTCAAGTCTCCCGTTTTGGCCGGGAAACTACCGTATTTTACCCCTCTTTCCCGCCGTCCTCCCGTATTAATATTTTCCCGTAATTCTCCCGTATTAAAAAAACATTCCTCTGCCTCTATTTATTTATTTTATTTATTTACCTTTATTTAACCAGGAAAAAGTCTCGTTGAGGTTAAAAATCTCTTTCACAAGAGAGTCCTGGCCAAGACAGGCAGCAGCACAAACACAGAGTTGCAAAAAAACACACAACAACACAGTTAAAAACAAAGCATAAAGAACAAGTTCACAGAATAGATATAAAATCAGCGGTCAAAACATCTACAGCCAAATGTACTTGCTTCCAAGTCTTTCAGAAGAGCCTTAAAAGCATCAAGTGACACTAGATCCTGTAACTTAAAGAGTTTTTGCAGCTCATTCCATGCAGAAGGGGCAGCATAGCTGAAAGCCCTGCTACCTAGTGTGGTGCGGACCCTCGGTACAGTCAATAGAAACAAGTCCTGGGACCGAAGGTTCCGACTCCCAGTGCTTTTTTGAGTGAGACAGTTCCCCAAGTATGATGGAAGCAGGCCAAGAATGGCCTTATAAATAAAGACATGCCAATGATTGAGTCTACGGGTGGACAGAGCAGACCATCCAACCCTGGCATACAAAGAGCAGTGGTGAGTAAGAGATCTGAGGTTTGTAATAAATCTCAGGGCTCCATGGTAGACAGTATCCAACGCATGAAGACAATGAGCAGATGAATGTAAATAAAGGACATCGCCATAGTCAAGTACAGACATAAAAGTTGATTCAACACGCCTCTTTTTGGAATCAAAGGAAAAACAGGCCTTGTGGAAAAACAGGCCTTTGCTACTAACTGAACACTGTCACTCATCTGGCAAGAAATGCCACCTGCAGTAGCCTGCATGTTTGTTTTCCTCCTCTTTTACTACCAAAGAGGCTGAATGACAAGATGCCTCACTACGTCTATCTTTCTTAACACCGGGGTGCATCGGTTCTATAGCGGATTTAGCGGATTTATAGCCGAGTGAGCATCTGTCAAACATGCGATCTTTGGGGTGAAGACGGGGCCGCTCGCGCGGACACACAAAGAGAGCTGAAGTGAGCGTCCTGAGGAGTAACGAGGAAACAAATGCTAATATGAATGATGGCACAAAAGATACGGTTCTTAAGCCGGCTGCCCCAGTGTGAGAATGTGTTGGTTTTAAACAGGATGAACAAGGTGTGAGCTCATGAACACCGACGAGCTGATATATCGCATTTGTTTAAAATTAGTGGCAACGAAGATGTGCAGGTGCAGCGGAGCCTTTGTCCTGACAGTCAACACTTACTGAGGTGTTTGGTCGGCAAAGAACATGTAGATAAAAGCCCAAAATGAAGCGCTCACAGACAGTGTCGTTCGCTACATTGCGAGAAGTGCAGCCCTTCAATACAGCTGAAAAGCCAGCAGTTACAAACGTTTGACAGATAGTACGAATTGACTGGGAGAAAGTACATGTCACAATTCCTGAACTGTATAAACTCCATTTCATTTGGGCCAGAGTTTTTATTGTTGTGTGAGTTTTGTTTTTCTTTGCAGAGACAGGGTCTTTTTTTTTTTTGTTTTTGACTAGTATAATTATTTTTATTTACATGCAATTTTCCTAAAAGATAGGCCATTTCATTTTCATTGCTTTTTTTTCTCTTTTTTGTTTGTTAAAATTTACAATATTTTTTGTTCAATTTATTTTATTTAAAATATCCTGACCTTCCAATTACAGTTAAATATTCATAAGAAATGAAAGTTTCTTGAATTGTGCACTAGTCTTAAGTGCCAGAGATTTCAGGGAAATTCTATTCTAGGCTACTATGTTGTACGTGTGGAATTGTCCTGCTGCTGCATCCAAGTTTCATACCAAAGCAGTATGTATAATAAATGCCATGCATTACATTGGCAAACGTATCAGAAATGTATTTCTCTTTAAATTGTTCAACTTTATTCAGTCAGTTGTTGTTACATCAATAGAATTTAAATTAACAGTTTGTCCTGAATGTTTGGGCTAAAATAGTTCCTAAATACACATTTGCATGTTAAACTTTTAAACTTTTACCTTAATATGTGTATTAAATTGCGAGTTTTCTTGCTTATAGACTAGTCGACTAGTCGCAAATAAAATTTGAGACTAGTCGGCGGGGAAATTAGTCGAAATTCCGATCCCTATATATATATATATATATATATATATATATATACACACACATATATATATATATATACACACACACATATATACATATATATATATATATGTGTGTGTGTGTGTGTGTGTGTGTGTGTGTGTGTATTTACTAGGAGTGGGAGAAAAAATCGATACACCTAAGTATCGTGATTTTTTGTCTGCCGATTTTAAAATCGATATTTTTATTCAAAAATCGATATTCCCCCCCCCTACACACACACGCACACTCACACTCTATAGGCGCTAAAGTCGCCAAACTGAGGCAGGCGACATTGCTGGATAAAGTAGGCCATAGCTGTTAAAATAGTGCTGAGTAGATTTACTACTTTTCACCAGCAGATAGTGGACAGATGACAGGTTTCTATTCAAAGTTTTGGCGTATATTTATTTTAAAGCACACACACCGGACCGAGGGACGCGAGTGTGGCTGCAGAGGCTGTGGAGCGGAGCAGAGAGAGAGAGACACAGAGTGATAGAGAGTACTCACGATGCCGAGAATACTTTACCAAGTACTGTCTGACTCTGAATCTGAGGAATATTTACTCTCTGAGGATGACGGTCAGTTGTCCAGTGAGGAAGAAACTGGCAGCGAGTGCGCGCAGCGGGAGCGGCTCCGCGTGCCATTCCAGTCCCGGAGCAGTACATACAGAGAGCTTTTCCTCTCCATGGCTGGCGACTACCAAAGAGGGTACATAGTCTGGGATGCAGGGAAGCTCAAAACACCGCGAAAAGTGACGGTGTTAGCGGAGAATGAGAAAGACCGCAGAGCTCTGGTCAAACGAGGGAGAAGCCGGGGTAAACAGTGCAGGCAGCAGAGGCGTTCATGCTCGGCCCGTAAATTACAGTGATGACGATGGCTGGGAAAACTAACCACTTTGAAACTATAGCCTTTTTAAATCTTGATAGCAAAATTGAATATTTCTTGAAAAAACTCTGTTGCCTGAAGGGATAATAAGCCTCTTTTTATATGCAATCCAGGCTTTTGAAGAGAGGGGGCATAACCAGCTGGTTAAAATATATTGCTGAATAAATCCTAAAAACAGACTCACATGTGATGTGTATTTTTCCTGATATAGTCTGTAGGCATCATCATTGTTCATCTTTTTCACTGGTTTTAAAAAAGCTAACTAAAGATTGCAAAAATCGGCAATATCGTAGAATCGCAATTTAAATCGTATCGGCACCTACAAAAATCGTAAAAAATCGAATCGGGAGAAAAGTGAATCGTCCCAGCCCTAGTATTTACATACATATGCATACCCTCCCCTGAGCCACCACCTTATCGTGGTGGGAGGGTTTGCGTGCCTCAATGACTCCAGGAGCTATGTTGTCCAGGGCTTTATGCCCCTGGTAGGGTCACCCAAGGCAAACAGGTCCTGGGGGAGGGGCCAGACAAAGCGTGGCTCAAAAGACCACTATGATGAGGAGCAGAAATGGATCCAGGTTTCCCTTGCCTGGACGTGGGTCACCCACCCCCCACCCCGAGCTAAGCCTGGTGGCCGGGCCTATGCCCACGGGGCCCGGCCAGGCCCAGCCCGAAGGAGAGACGTGGGACCCCCCTCACATGGACCCACCACCCGTGAGAGGGGCCGTAGTGGTCGGTTGGTCCAATCCTCGGCTGCAGCGTCTAGCTCTAGGTACGTGGAACGTCACCTGTCTATCGGGGAAGGAGCCCGAGCTTGTACGCGAGGTTGAGCGGTTCCGACTAGATATAGTCGGACTCACTCCGACACGTAGCTTGGGCTCTGGATCCAGTCCTCTTGAGAGGGGTTGGACTCTCTTCTTCTCTGGAGTTGCGGGGGTGGCAGTTCTTGTCTCCCCTAGGCTCGAGGCCCGTTGGGGTTTACCCCGGTGGAAGAGAGGGTTGCCTCCCTCCGCCTTTGGGTGGGGGGACGGAACCTGAAGTCCTTGGGGACTTCAACACTCACATCGGCAATGATAGTGAGACCTGGAGGGGCGTGATTGCGAGGAACGGCCCCCCCCGATCTGAACCCGAGCGGTGTTCTGTTACTGGACTTCTGAGCTCGTCACAGACTGTCCATAACTAACACCATGTTCAAGCATAAGAGTGTTGACATGTGCACCTGGCACCAGGATACCCTAGGTCGCAATTCAATGATCGACTTTGTAGTTGTATCATCGGACTTGCGATCACATGTTTTGGACACTCGGGTGAAGAGAGGGGCGGAGCTGTCGACTGATCACCACCTGGTGGTGAGTTGGCTCTGATGGAGGGGGAGGATGCTGGTCAGACCCATGGATGTATTATAAGAACTGGATAGCGTGGCTCCGCCTTCCGCCATGTAATGGATTTGAAGTCAAAATATCCCTCGTCTGGGCGCCGCCATTGTGCAACCAGTAGAGAATTTGGGCCATAATCCGGACGCAGCTGCCGTAAACGGTCGCAACACTCCACAGCATACGCCGTACACAATCATTGTGAAGCTGCCGTAAACCGCGGTCATTTTTAAACTCTAATAACTGATAAAAAAGAAACTTTTCAGAAAAAAGAGGACTTGGAAAACACGCAGCCCAATAATGCTTTAATGTCACCACAGCATACGGATGGGAGAAATATTTCTACGAGGTGTAATAATTTTTTGAAGTTTCACTATGGCCCGTCCAGATGAATGGGGGAGACGGAGATTTGACCTATACTGCAGCCAGTCACCAGGGGGAGCAGTTTTCGTGGCGGCTTCAATTTTAGCCTAGCATCATGGCGTCCATGTTTTTTACAGTCTATGGTCAGACCTGGTAGACCCAAGCATGTTGTGCAGGTCTGCTGGGAACGTCTGGCAAGAGTCCCCCGTCAGAAAGAGTTTTAACTCCCACCTCCGGGCGAAGTTTGGCAATGTGGCGGAGGAGGCAGGGGACATTGAGTCTGAGTGGGCCTTGTTCCGGGCCTCTATTGTAGAGGCGGCTAATCGGAGCTATGGCTGTAAGGTGGTCGGTGCCTGTCGTGGCGGCAACACACGAACCTGCTGGTAGACACCAGAGGTGAGGGATGCCGTCAAGCTGAAGGAGTCCTATCTGGCCTTTTTTGGCCCGTGGGACTCCGGAGGCAGCTCATGGGTACCGGCTGGCCAAGTGGAATGCAGCTTCGGTGGTCACTAAAGCAAAAACCCGGGCATGGAAGGAGTTTGGAGAGGCCATGGAGAACGACTTCCGTACGGCTTCGAAGAGATTCTGGACCACCATCCGGCGTCTCAGGAATGGGAAGCAGTGTACTGTCAATACTGTCTATGGTCGGGATGGTGCACTGCTGACCTCGACTCGGGATGTCGTGGATCGGTGGAAAGAATACTTCGAAGACCTCCTCAATTCCACCAGCACGTCTTCCAGTGCGGAAGCAGACCTGGGGGACTCTGTAGTGGGCTCTTCTATCTCTGGAGTTGAGGTTGCCCAGGAGGTCAAGAAGCTCCTCGGTGGCAGGGCTCCGGGTGGATGAGATCCGCCCGGAGTTCCTCAAGGCCCTGGATGTTGTGGGGCTGTCATGGTAGACACGTCTTTGCAACGTTGCGTGGACATCGGGGACAGTGCCACTGGATTGGCAGACCGGGTTGGTGGTTCCTCTTTTCAAGAAGGGGGACCGGAGGGTGTGCTCCAACTACAGGGGGATCACACTCCTCACCCTCCCCAGTAAGGTCTATTCAGGGGTACTGGAGAGGAGGGTCCATCGGATTGTTGAACCTCGGATCCAGGAGGAGCAATGTGGTTTTCGTCCTGGTCGTTGAACCGTGGACCAGCTCTATACCCTCCATAGGGTGCTCGAGGGCACATGGGAGTTTGCCCAACCAGTCCACATGTGTTTTGTGGACTTGGATAAGGCATCTGACCGTGTCCCTCATAGGGCCCTGTGGGGGGTGCTCTGGGAGCATGGGGTAGCGGACCCCCTGATACGGGCCGTCTGTTCCCTGTATGGCCGGTGTCAGAGTCTGGTTTGCATTGCCAGCAGTACATCTGAGTTGTTTCCAGTGAGGGTTGGACTCCGCCAGGGCTGCCCTTTGTCACCGAATCTGTTCATAACTTTTATGGACAGAATTTCTAGGCGCAGCCAGGGCGTTGAGGGGTTCCGGTTTCGTGACCTCAGGATCGGGTCACTGCTTTTTGCGATGTGGTCCTGTTGGCTTCATCGAACCGTGACCTCCAGCTCTCACTGGATCGGTTCGCAGCTGAGTGTGAAGCGGCTGGGATGAGAATCAGCACCTCCAAATCCGAGTCCATGGTCCTCACCCAGGAGAGGGTGGAGTGCTCTCTCCGGGTCGGAGACGGGATCCTACCCCAAGTGAAGGAGTTCAAGTACCTCGGGGTCTTGTTCACGAGCGGAGGAAGGGTGGATCGGGAGATCGATAGGCGGATCGGTGCGGTGTCAGCAGTGATGCGGGCTCTGCACCGGTCTGTTGTGGTAAAAAGGGAACTGAGCCGAAAGGCGAAGCTCTCGATTCACCGGTCGATCTTTACCCCTATCCTCATATACGGTGACGAGCTGTGGGTCGTGACCGAGAAAACGAGATCGCGAGTACAAGCGGCCGAAATGAGTTTCCTCCGCAAGGTGGCTGGGCTCTCCCTTAGAGATAGGGTGAGAAGTTCGGTCATTCGGGAGGAGCTCGGAGTAGAACCACTGCTCCTTCGCATTGAGAGGAGCCAGATGAAGGTGGCTTGGGCATCTGGTCAGGATGCCTCCTGGACGCCTCCCTGCTGAGGTGTTCCAGGTACGTCCCATCGGTAAGTGGCCCCGTGGAAGACCCAGGACACGCTTGAGAGACTATGTCTCTCAGCTGGCCTGGGAACGCCTCGGGATCCCCCGGGAAGAGTTTGACGAGGTGGCCGGGGAGACAGAAGTCTGGGCTTCTCTGCTTAGGCTGCTGCCCCCGTTACCCAACCACGGATAAGAGGCAGAAGACGATGACGACATATATGCATACACGTACATACATACATACATGTTTAAACACACATAAATGAAAAACCCACACATACATATGTATGCCTGTATATAAACAAAGACATATGGTAATTGAAATCAAAAACTTAAGGAAAAAAAAAAAGGAACAATGTGCATTTGAATTTACCATAAGGAAAAAAGCTCTTAAAGGTTGTTAATTTAAAGCTTCAGACAGGGTAAACTCACATATTGCACATTTAAATGGGTCCCAGGTTTTGTAGAAGTTCTTACAGGAGCCGTTAAGGGTACATCTTCTTTTTCCAGCTTAAGGTTGCCCAGAAAGGATTTTAATACAGTTCCAAAAAAATGTGTGTGTGGTTTATATCCATGTTGTTGCACATTCTCCAACATGATTGTTGTATCTTTTTTTTTTGTTTACTTATAATTTTAGGTGTTATGAAAAAGCAAATTTGGTTCTTCTACATGAGTTCTCTACAACTAAGTGATTGCGTTGTGATTTGAGTTGTTTTCCACATAGCCAACCACATCTGATCTGAGATCTTCACTCTCAGCTCTCTTTTCCATTTTGCCTTGACACATAGTGTTGATTCGTCTTTAGTTTCCATTCAACAGCTGTATAGCATTGACACAGGTCGTTTTATGTAAATGTTTTTTATTTATACAGCCCTTTACAACAACCCTTTTGGTGAAGCAAAGTGCTTTACAATAGTTAGCAAGTAAAATGCAATTAATAAAACAATTAAAAATAAATAAAGGCAATAACAGCAATAAAAGAAGTAAAAACAATAAAAGCAATTATAGCAATAAAATACAATAAAATAAGGTAAAACAGAGTTAAAGTAAAAGTTTCACCACACTATTGGGTAATAAAAGCCAAAATAAATGTGTCTTCAGTCTAGATTTGAAAAGGCCCAGTTCAGAAACAGTGTTACCATATGATAGGCTGTACTTTCTCTACATTTTCTTCAATGTTTTTAATATAACAGTCTTTAGCCTCTGTCCATTTTAACGTTGTCTGTCCCTAAACAGGAGGAAAACGCCCAGCGGTCCAGAGAGTACGAGGAGCAGCGTAAGGAGGCCATGCTGCACTTCCAGATGACTCTGAGTGACATCGAGGTCCAGATGGAGCAGCACAGCTCCCACAACAGCAAGCTGAGGCAGGAGAACATGGAGCTGGCCGAGAAGCTGAAGAAGCTGATCGAGCAGTACGAGCTGAGAGAGGAGGTAAGAGCACGCTGCACCTCCTTCATCCAGGTAAGGTCCAGAGAGACTGTAACAGCAGAGCTCTGTCTCCCACAGCACATAGACAAAGTGTTCAAACACAAGGAGCTGCAGCAGCAGCTGATGGACGCCAAACTGCAGAGGATCACCGAGATGATGAAGGAGGTGGAGGAGAAGCAGCAGAGAGAGAGGGACTTTGTGAGTATGATGATCCGTCAGTCTGCGGGAGTTTCTCCTTAACCTGTTCAGCCCAAAGTACGACTTCAGGAAAGCTCTCCAACAAAAACATAAGAAAAAGTGAACCGTTCATGTAGAAATATAGTCATGCTGCATGTCAAATTAAACAGAAAAGTTTCAGCTACACAACCATATAAGCCATTTTTACACCGACAAGCAAATGAATTATCAAATATCCAAATCTGTTTCACTTTGATTCAGACTTGGGCTGCTTTGTATGGATTTATTTGAATGGGAAAATGTAAAGAGTTCTGCTTGATTTATTTATTTAAAAAAAATTTTTTTTTTCAAAAACTGCCTTGGATAAGCAGAAGAAGATAAAAACTGTTGTATTTTGGGTGTAATGAACACCAAAGTGACATAAAAGTGAAATCTAAAGTTTGGTATATCAGAAATGTCAAATGGGACTAATGGAGCCAAACTGTGCCAAGATTGGGCCTGACCACTCTGTAGTAAAACCTCTCTAACTTTGCTCTGCATCACTTTATCAGACTCAAACTTGGCAGAAGTAATGTTCACATATTTTCACATTCATTCATAGAGTTCTAAAGCTGCAGCTGCATCATTCCAAAGAGATATTCACTATAAAAACTTGTTTTCATTTTAGGCGAGGATGAACTTTTCACATTATCCTGACTTCTATCTTCATTTCCTCTGTCGCAGTAACACATATACTGATAATTACACATCTGGAAAAATCTCTCAAGTGTTACTTTGATTATGACACCAGAGTTATTCAAACAGACCTTGTGGTTGCAGAGATACACTCTTTTCTTTGTCACTTTGGAGCAGAAGGCTTAAAAAAGGGTCTGAACAGGTTAATCCGTAGATAAAAACACAGACTATCTTCTATAAGAGCTGAAGAAGTGACGGACTTTCTCGTTCTGCAGCTGCTGAAGGACGCCACGGAGTCCAGACACAAGTGTGAGCTGATGAAGGAGCAGGAGACGCAGCTGAAGCAGCAGGTGAGAAGGTGGATCAGCTGATGCTGTTGACTCTGTTTCTGCCGTGTGTGAACTTCAGGACCATGACTTTGTCTCTGTGTGACAGCTCTCCATGTACATGGACAAGTTTGAGGAGTTTCAGAGCACTCTGGCAAAAAGCAACGAGGTGTTCACCACCTTCAGGCAGGAGATGGAGAAGGTGGGCGTGGTCATGACTCAGAGCTGTGATTGGTCCACGGGTTTGTCAACTCAGTGTTGATTGTTCTGATTTTACCTCCAGATGACCAAGAAGATTAAGAAGCTGGAGAAGGAAACGACTCAGTGGAGGACGAAGTGGGAGAGCAACAACCAGGCGCTGCTGCAGATGGCCGAGGAGGTGACCTTACCACTCACACTTATTAGAGCAGGTTGAAGATGTTCATTTGGACTCGTGATGTTTGGGTCAGCCTCTCTACTCGGGCTGTCAACATATACACGTGTAAACAGATACACGGATAACAAATCATAAACGTTTAGAACAATCAATAACACTTCATTACCCTTGGATATGCGCAAAATGTAAATAGTGCAATAAAAACCTGGTAATGGAAACACCTGAATTTTGAAAAAGCACTAAAATATCGCTAAAAATTTTTAACGCTTTCATGAGGCGGTTTTTCAGACGTTTCGTAATTCAAATATATCGCAAAAGCGCAATGGAAACACTTTTTCCACAATTATACGTCACAGGACGTGATGTACCTGGTCACATGATCACTTCTGTTGGAGTAAACATGGCGTGGTATGTTTGGACAGAGGAGGAGGCAGAGACTTTTTTTGCCATTATTCTGGAGAAAAACACAACTGCCGTACTAGACAGCGAACAGCAGAGGAATGCAGAGTGTTATAAAGAGAAACAGAAATGAGAGAGAAAGGGTTCGACAAGCCTTGGCATCCATCTTCCTGCAGTGTAATCTCGCGGGATGATATTTCACAAGAGTTACGACGAGAACAACCTTATGTGTTATACGTAAAATACGTTTAAAGCGCAAATATACTTTGTCGAAATTTTAGGAATATCACTTTTATATTGCGAAAAACTGTAATGGAAACCCGGCTAGTAATATATATTTTTATGTATATATATTATTTTTAGTGGTGACAGTGCTGCCTGAAAGCTTTAGATAATAATATTAACCAACTATACACCTAAATGTTCCCACTAGTGCAGTTATCCACATATATACAGATGAATGGGGCGCAATGTTACATTAATATAAAGAACTGCGCCACAGCCAGTGCAGCGTCACTTCACCTCGGAGACGCGATGGCAGCAAACATCAAGCGGAGCGCTGTGTGTCAGTTTTTCATCAAACTACCAGTGTAAATCCTGTTTAGTGTAGGCTATGTCAGGCTAAACTGGCCTATACCAGCAGCACGGGGTGCATGAAAACCACCTGAAACACCTGAACAAGTCTGAGGGAGAGACGCTGCTGCTGCTGTTGTGTTTGAGTGCAGCGCTCATAATCTTCTCCAAACACAAATGTCTGCAGCTAAAAGCAAAAACTGTTCATGCCTTGTTATTTTTGCCTGTATTAATGCGTGTTGTTCATTATTGTTCGTTGTTGTTCTTTCGGCTTTTCTCCACCTGATCACAAATCCTCTCGTCTAAAGAAGAAAACACATTTTTTCAGACAGTTTAGTGAATAATTCTGAGAGCCCCCCTCTACTTTTTTAACTTTGTGCATATAAAGGTGAAGGTTACTTTGGCTTCTTTTTGAGTTTCTTTCTCTCTCCAGTTCCAGATTACTTTTACTATGAGACATGTTAAATTCAAACATGGCTCCCGTTGTGAAAGAGGGATGCAGAAGTTTTAAAAATATTGTACAATAGTGAGCAAAAGTTAAAACAATGAATTAAAAAGAAGGTTAAACCTTTTTTCAGCTTTCACTTGGACATTTCCTTGTCTGTCAAAATTATAAATGGTTTTATTTCAACTTTAGTCATAAGTAGGCCTAAGCCTTAAAATGGTGATATGGATTGCCTACTTATTAAGTTCAGCTCACTGAATTAAGTTTTGGTCTGATAACTACTGTAATGTTTTTGATTTAATGGAATAAGGGGGTATTCTAAAGGGGACAGAACCCTCTAGTAGTTAAATAGCTGCCTTAGAAAGGACCGTTGTTGTTCACTATTTATGTTAATGATCTGTGTCAGGATATATCAAACTGTATGTATCACCTGTATGCTGATGACACAGTTCTCTATTGTGCATCTCGTTCCCCTTTGACTTTCTACAGTCTGCTTTTGATAGATTGCAGTCACATTTAACTGACTTGAAAATGGTGCTAAATGCAGGTAAATCTAAATTGATGGTCTTTTCTGGTGGCAAAGCATTACCTGCCAACCTTCCCAAAATCACCACAGCTCAGGGGCAGAAATCGAACTTGTGACCTCATATAAGTATTTGGGTATCACCATTGATAATAACCTGTCATTTAAGGAGCACATTGACAGTCTTGTGTCTAAGTGTAAACTTAAAATGGGATTCTTCTTTAGAAATAAGTCCTGTTTTTCACGTCAGGTCAGAGACTATTTAATCTCTACAACCTTCTTACCTTTGTTGGACTGTGGTGATTTGTTATTTATGAATGCACCTGAAAAATACTTGAAAAAACTGGATTCTGTGTATCACTGTGCCCTACGTTTTATTACTGGCTGTGGATATGGTGTCCATCACTGTCTACTGTATGCTGCTGCAAACCGTACCTCCCTGTCTGTCCGTAGACACTCTCCCTTACTACTTTTTGTCTACAAAGCTGTTCTTGGGCTGCTACCGTCTTATTTGACCACATATTTGATCAGGTCTAATAACTGTCGTGGACTGCGCTCACAGGATTTCATTAAAATGTTTGTTCCTGGAGTCAGAACAGAACTGGGTAAGACAGCCTTTAAATATGCCGCACCCTCTACCTGGAATCAGGGCTTGACGCTTAGCATTTTCCCAAGTAGCACGGGTGCTACCAAGTTGAAAAATGTAGTAGCACACAAATATTTTTAGTAGCACAATGAAAAGTTACCAAGTAGTGTGTTTTTCTTTAATACAAAGATATGCGGTGGGGACATCAAAGTTCTCCAGAATCCCCCCCACTATAAACCTGGCCTAACATACGTACACCAACTGGTCGATTACGAACCACTCCTTTTTCAACAGGGATGAATGTATATGCAGTTAACTAGACATTAAAAAAATAATAATCAGGACTGTAGGGAAATTTGATCTCCAGTCCACATGTAGACAGAATTATCCTCTCTTCTGTCTCATACACTGAAGACATGTGTAGCACATTTTCACCTGATTTATACTCCGTCCACTGAAAACAGCTCTGAGACCCACATATGGGCCTCCACCCACAGGTCGAGAACCACTGCTCTAGTACATTGTATTTGGCGCTTGATCCTTCAATAATTGTTTTTATATCATGGACAATATGTGATGGAGGAGACCTCAGGATGAATTTATAATTTAGAAGACAGTTTGTGGGTGAATGAGAGATGGACTGAAGAATGTTGTTTTGTTTCATCCAAAGGCTGACTCTTCATTCTTGTCTTTGTGTTCGTATTAAACAACTTGCATGAGCTATCCAGACACCATTTGAATCATAAAATCACACAAAGTGACCGATGATCCCTCACTGTCCGGACGATGCACGTCTGTTTGCATCTTTACGCTCACCGACACATGGAAGAGCGTGTGCCCAAAGACGGAGAGTGATTCAGGAGGGATTTAGATCAAATGTTCACTTACATCAGTTACACCGCGAAAAGACAATACTGACAGACAACAACGGTAGCAGCCACACTTTAAATGGAAAATATCAAGCCTGTACTCCACATCGTGGCTACATCAGACAACGGAGAATGCATCCTCGTGCCTAAAATAGGGCTCGCGAGGAACAGCGCTGTGCGTAGTGCCATAATATTGGTGGGGACATGTCCCCCGCGCAGGGCGGTGCAGGCATGTCGGGTGTACCGAAGGCTAGCTAGCAGCGCAGTTAGGTCAATAAAACAAACGTTTCAAAGCTGAACATGTTTCCAGCCGAGGCTGCGTTCGGGAAGACCACCGGCCACAACTTCCAACGTATGCAACACAAGATAAAACATGTTTGAATGGTCATTTTTTGTAGTCGCACGGGTGCTACCAAATGCAAATCACAACTCGCACTGTAATATTTTTAGTAGCAAATGCGAGTACCTCCTCGCACTGTCGAGCCCTGCCTGGAATAGTCTCTCGATGGATATGAGACTAACAGAACTGGTCTCTATTGGTGAATTTAAGACTTTGTTAGGACTGGGAAAGAGCTAGCCTTGGACAGTGTGACTGTTTTAATTCTTGACTGCTTCTCATTTTGTTTTGAATTGGTGTTTCCAGAATGGTTTGGTTTCAATGTGCTGATGTCTGAATGTATTTATTGTTTTTATCGTGTAACTGTCTGCTGCTGCCATGCCAGGTCCCTCTTGAAAAAGAGATTTTAAATCTCAATGAGGCTTTTATCTGGTTAAATAAAGGATATAATAATAATAAAAAATCATTAATCACTGATGTGTAAAATTCTAAATGTTGGCATCCCTACTCTCTTCTGCTCTGCAGAGCGATAACGTGAGCATGTGAGACATAATCTGTTACAGACAGACGGAGGGGTCAGTCATACTAATAGGACAGCAGCCCCTGGAGAGACCCCTCCAGGAGGATGTGGTAGGGAGTGAAATACAGAAGTCAGCTTTTTAGTCTTGTTAGCTCAATGAATATTTTTTGACTGGAGAAATACTTCCAGTATGTTTCCTCAATAACGGGGAGCTGTCGTCTGCACTATCTTTGTGATGTGACGCCCCCCACCCCTCACATGCACGAGCGCCGCTGATTCACAACCGGCAGACTGATTCAACTCCAAACCCTCAGCACGTTTATGTTACACTACACCAAGTCATGTCTCAGTCAGTAAGAAAACACCAAAACATTATCATAGTAAAGTTAAAAAACAAACAGTTAAAGTTAGTACTCACAGCCGATGTTGATCGGGGTATAGGTAGTTCCTCTGCCATTCTCCACATAGCTGTCAAATCTCCTGTTTTGACCGTTAAACTACCGTATTTTACATATTTTATCCTCTTTTCTGCCGTCCTCCTGTATCAGTATTCTCCTGTAAATCTCCCGTGTGATGATATAACAATAAAAACATTCCTCTGCCTCTCCAAACTGAACTCTGTCTCTAGCCTGAAGGGGGCGGTAATGCTCAAAAATGATGGATGCCAACCGCCGTAAAACCAAAGAAGAAGAAAAAGCCTGGTGAGAACGTCCACCTGCAGTAGTCTGGGTGGCAGCTGTGGTGAGATTAGAGCAGCAGAACAAACATAGAAAAACAAAGAGTTTATTTTAGATTTCTGTACACCTGTCTTAAAATGTGAGGGATACTGGAGCTTGGTTGGGGTTGTGGGACTGCTCACGGTGGGCTTCCCTTATTTTCAAAGACAAAACTTGAAAGGTAAGCATTCTCCAGTGTAGCTGGATCCCTCTCAGCTCGGCTACACTGAATCAGAGTCTGTGCATGCAGGGAAAATGTACGAGCTGGAGGGAGACGAGATTTGATTGGTCTAAAATGTGGACCACAAAGATGTGATTGGTTGGGGTTTTCCCTGTTGTACTTCTGCTGTAGATGGCAGATATTTTTCACTCTGTTTTAAGAACACATTATGAATTGATTTGCCATCGGATCATAAAGATCAATTTAACCAGTATTACAAAAAGTGTATCTAAACCAGATTACCAACCCCAGCTTTAATGTCATAATGATTTCCTGTTAATAATGTGAATAATGTTAATATTGTTAACATTTCCTTCCTGTTGGTTGTTGCAGAAAACCCTGCGTGACGGCCACTTTAAGGCGCTGCAGGGTAAACTGGAGCTACTGGAGCGACTGTGCCGAGCGCTGCAGAAGGAGAGGAACGATCTCAACAACCGACTCAGCCTTCTGCAGGACCAAGGAGACAAAGGGACCGCCACCACCGCCGCGTCCGAGGCCACGCCGGGGCAACCCTCAGCGGCCGAGGAGGACGAGGAGGAGGACGAAGACGAGGACAGCTCCTCACAGGACAAAGCGCTGGAGTCGGAGAGCATCCACCAGTCACCCCGACCGCCTGAAACGGACCAAACCGCGACCGCTGTGACCACACCGCCGCCCACGACGCAGGACTGAGGGTCTGAGGGCCCCGCCTCCAGCCCGCTCAGTTACTAACCAGAAAGTCGTTTTTATTCCAGCCTCGCTCTCACCTGAACCTGTCCAGCTCAGACCAGATGATCAGCTGTTTTCTACCATAACTGTATTTTCTTAGGAGAGTCCAGGCCGTTACTTCTCTGCTAACATGTCCCGCGCCTGCGTGATCACGGGACGTCCTAAAATCCACCACAGTCCCTTTGAGTCCCCTCACAGTGAGGATCCAGGCTCCATCGTCGCCTCGGGTCTTGGATTCATTTTCTGGTCTCTGTCCGAGCGGGGGAAGTCACAGTGAGACGACCTAAGGGCTCTGAGGCCCGCGTGAGGTTAGCATGTGTGTGACGCCATGTTTGAACTAGCAAAGCACTTGGACAGCGCAGACCTCTGCCACAGTCCGTATCCATACTATGATTTTCATTTTCACCATAAATATTAGTCCTACCTTTATTTGATCTAAATATTGAGATTCATTGACCATGAAAACATACCATTAGCAACTGGATTCATAATGATATCTGTTTTAGTTCAGTAGTTATTCACCAAAATCAAGTTTTTCGTCATGGCATTTTCTTCTGGATCTAGCTCCAAATTTTTTGAAGATAAACAAATCAGATTGAACACTCCAGATTCCACAGTATCTTGGCTATATTTTGGCATCTGTTCCAAGTCTGTGCTTTTATTTGTTCCAAGGATATCTAAATTTTTCTTGTTCTGGATCAGAGAATCCAGAATTTTGCCGTAATCCAGATCAGTCTGTGATATTTTTTTTTTTTCCAAATGTCCTGATTATTTTTTGTGGAGTAATATGCACAAATGCTTACAATGGTCCTATCTCACAATGTGAAAGGGTCCTTTAAAAAATCCTGGATCCAGATGGTGATCCGGATCACTCCCAAAATCGAATCATTTGTTCCTCGTCCCAATCCGGACATTTCCTGAAAAGTTCTTTGTAATCCGTCCATAATTTTTTAGTTATGTTGCTAACAGAAAAACAAACAAACAGACTAAGCACAAAGATCACCGTAAACCAACATGACGCTCTATCTTTGCTCTTCAGGATGTAGTAAGGCTCCTCCTCCTCCCTGATGTAAACATTAGAGCACAGACCCAAAGTCATAGTTCAACATTTCGAACATCAGGAGTTAAGGTCTCCTGTACGTCCATATTTCTGAGCTCATTCTGAAGACACTTCTGCTCCGTAAAGTGACACGACAGCATACTTTCTGACAGTATTGATTTATGAGGTAGAAATGGACATGATCGGACAGAATGTTAGCAAAAACATATTTTAGAGAACTTCTCGTGCAGATATCTGCAGGTAAATGAAAGTGACTTTAATTATCTTAATTAAATAAATGTACTGGCACCAAATCTTTAGTTTATTGGATGTCGTGATGGTGACTTCATTTGGTTAAATTGGGATAAATATTAATGTTCTGACAGCTGTATGTGCCTGTGTCATCAAAACCTTTGTGTTGTGATAATCCATCCCTTTATTGTGGCCAAAGCGGCCCATCCCTACCTGCACCGTGTGGCAGGAGCTCGCCTTTGGAGAGCTGAGGTGATTGGATGGACGATCTGTCCACAGCAGCCAATCAGGACAGTCCTGTTGGATCGTCTGTGGTCATGTGCCTCATAGAAGGTCGACGGTTCGATTCCCGGGTCAGACCTGTCTGTGTGAAGTCAGCATGTTCCTCCTGTGCATCCAGCTTCCTCCCACAGACCAAAACTAGAAAGCACTCGGAGAGCGCAGACCTCCTCCAGCGCCACAGTCCTTTCCCATATTGTGATTTTGACCATAGATATTATTCCTACCTTTATTTCATCTAAATATTTAGATTCCTTGACCATGAAAACATACCATTAGCAACTGGATTCATAATGATATCTATTTTAGTTCAGTAGTTATTCACAGAAATCACATTTTTCGTCATGGCGTCTAGATGGTGATCCGGATCAACACCAAAATTTAATCAGTTCTTCCTTTTCCCATGCTGAACATTTCCTGAAAATTTCATCAAAATCCATCCATAACTTTTTGAGTTATTTTGTTCACAGACAGACGGAGGTAAACATGCTCATTAGGTTAATTGGTGACTCTTAATTGGCCTTAGAGTGTGAGCATGGATGGTTGCCTGCCTCTCTGTGTGGCCCTGTGATTGGCTGGTGGTCAGTTCAGGGTGTACCCGCCTCTTTGTCCAATCACAGCCGAGATAGGCTCTTTTTTGTCATGCTCTGTGGAGTCTGGTTTCAAAAGGCCAGGTTGTGGTCACATTGTGGTTTTTGAGTTGATGTCCCAAACTCTGCCTGACCAAGGGCTCGCCTGTGGCCGGTGCTCTGTGATTGGTCGATCTGTGACTTCCCCCGCTCGGCCCTCACCTTACGTCTCAGATCTCCGTGGATGTGACCGTGAACGGGGTGGAGCGTGTGCGTGGTTCAGTCTGAGTCAGGGTTAGCGTGCGTTCTCCTCTGTTGGCGTTGCCCCGGTTTGACTCTCAGGTAATGTCAGAATCTACCTCTGCAGGAGAGACGAACTGTGACGGCCAGGTCAGCAGAGCTCCAGAGCTTTATTTTTACTAAGAGACCAACAAGAGCCCACAGCCCCTCTGATTGTACTGTTCTTAAAGTCCCGTCTGACTTTTCAATAAACATTTTGTAGAATTTGCAAACGTGCATCTCCTTTTTTATTTGTTTGAATTAGGGCTGAACAGTTATTTGCAAATTAGATTAAATCTCAATATGGCTTGTTGCAATTTTCAAATCACAGAAGTTTCAATATTTTTAGCCCAAGATGTGTTGAACATTTTGGCATTGTGATGTAGTTTTTTGCAATTTCATGCCTATTTTTTTTTTTACCTCTATTCATCCACTTTTTTCCCACTTTTTTAACCCTGTTTTTACAACTTTATGCCTCTTTTGCCCCCATTCATCTTTTTTTGGCCACTGTCAGAACCATTTTTGGAATTTTTACATGGTTTTTGAAATTTAATTTCAAATTTAATTCCCAATTTTGCTGCCATAATCAGTTTTCCTAAGCCACTTTTGGATTTTTTTTGCCAAATTTTCCCCATTTTTTTTTTTTTTTTTTTTTTTTTTTTTTTTTACAATTTCATACCTATTTTGCTTCTGTTCTTCACTTCTCCACTTTTTCTCAAATCTTTTATCCTTAGATTAATTTAATGTCATATTGGTTTTACTATAAAAAGATCTACTGCTTATGTTTGTTTAAGAATACATAAGATGAGGAACATTAAAACAATCGCAGAGTAAATCACAATATTGGGGAAAAGAATGGCAGATCTCAAATCGTTCAGCCCTAGTTTGAATTATTGAGTCTGAATTTTTCCTGAGTGCTCTCTTTACAGCAGAGGTTCCCAACTGCTGGCCCGTGGACCGTTTCAGGACTGAAGAGAAACAAGGAGGATCATAACTTTAACTTAACACTTTGTAAATACCTGACCAGTTTTATTTTGAAAGGATGAGTCAACCCAGTCTGCTGCTCTGTGGCTCTTTGTCCCCATCACCTCAGTCATTAATGAAGCCTGTTTGGTTTTAATGTCAGTAAATCCTGACATTTATTTTTGTATTTTTACAAACTTTATCCATCACTGTGTCACAGCTTTAGGACATGTTTTACTAAATGACTGGTGTGTAAATTCTGCTCCTTCTGAGATCAAGACCAGAGTTTAATTTCACTCTGGACTGATATCTGAAATTAAACTGATGATTGTGTGACAGTTATTATTTACAATGGGTGAGTGTTGGCAAGAACCTCATGATACCATAATATCACCATAATATCACATTATTGTGATACAGTCCTGATCAAAATCTTAAGACCAGTCGAAAAATTGCTAGAATATGCATTTTGCACACTTGGACCTTAATGAGGTTTTAAATAGAGCTACAATATTCAAAAGCAGAAGGGGGAGTGTGACAATCAGCTGATCAAAAGTTTAAGACCACAGGCTATTAAAGCCAAAATCTGCTCCAAATGTTCATTTTCTGTCAGGCATTCACACGGTCATGCCCTCCTGATGGCTAAAGCTAAGAAGCTTTCTCTTCTTGAACGTGGTCTGATCGTCGAGCTGCATAAGCAAGGCCTCTCGCAGCGTGTCATTGCTGCTGAGGTTGGACGCAGTAAGGCAGTCATTTAACATTTGTAAAAGATCCTGAGCATTATGGAACAAAAAAGTCAAGTGGTAGACCCAAAAAAATTACACCTGCGCTGAGCCAGAGGATCTGATTGGCTGTCCGTCAAGACACAGGACGGTCCTCGACCCAAATTAAGGCCCTTACTGGTGCTGACTGCAGCGCAATAACCATCAGACGGCATCTGCGGGAAAAGGGTTTCAAAAACAAAAAACAAATTCAAAGACCTCGTCTCCTTCAACGCCACAAAACTGCCCGTTTAGACTTTGGAGCATCAAACATGGGACATTGAAAGGTGGAAAAAAGTTTTATTCTCTGATGAGAAAAAATGTAACCTTGACAGTCCAGATGGCTTCAACGTTACTGGCATGACAAGGAGATCCCACCTGAGATGTTTTCTACCCGGCACAGTGGTGGGGGGTCCATCATGATCTGGGTGCTTTTTCATTCAGTGAACACTGGAGCTTCAGGTGGTGCAGGGTCGTCAAACGGCGGCTGGTTACGTGCAGATGTTGCAGTGGACATCCCTCATGACTGAGGGCCCTCGTCTGTGTGGTAACAGCTGGGTTTTTCAACAGGACAACGCTGCAGTTCACAATGCTCGCTTGACCAAGGACTTCTTCAGGGAGAATAACATCACTCTTTTGGACCATCCTGACTGTTCCCCTGATTTAAATCCCATAGAGAACATTTGGGGATGGATGGCAAGGGAAGTTTTTAAAAATGGCCGTCAGTTCCAGACAGTTGATGCCCTTCATGAAGCCATCTTCACCACTTGGAGTAATGTTCCCAAAAGCTTCCTGGAAACACTCTCATCAAGCATGCCCAAACCAATTTCTGAAGTGATTAACAAGAACGGTGGAGCTGCTCATTACTGAGTCCTACTGAGAAACATTTTTGTTCTGCTTTGGAGAGTTTTTTGTAAATTTTTGAGTGATGGTCTTAAACTTTTGATCAGCTGATAAACAGCCTATTTCAGTTTACTTGTTGTTTTCAATAAATTACTTTTTCAAAGTGTTTTTTGTCACACTCCCCCTTCTTGCTTTTGCATATTGTAGCTCTATTTAAAACCTCATTAAGATCAAAATGTGCAAAATGCATATTCTGGCGACTGGTCTTCAGATTTTGATCAGGCCTGTGTATGGATATATAAATATATGTCACCTAGTGGAGAGATGATGATGGTGTACCACCACAACTTTCTGTTAAGAAGCAGCAACACCAGACAAGAACCAGGAGAGGATTTAAATCTGAAAATATTCCTTTATTACAAGAAGTCTAAAACAGATTTTAAAAGATACTCCAACAGTTTGGTTTCCAGGGCAAGTCTGACGCAGGTGAGAGAGAACTTTAGGAAGAAACAACAATGTTGTTCCTGTTTTACAAAAAAAGGCATTTTAATAATATTTTGACTATCATTCCTATATGTGTGAATAGAACAGTTACTTTGTAGGGTAAGCACTGAAAATAAAACTAATTTAGATTAAATTATTCGCTGCAATACTGATGCTCGATATTCCAGAAAACATCTGTCTTTGAATACTTGATTACCAGAAAATACAAAATCTCTTCCATTAAAATGAAATGCAGCTCTAATCTGTTTATCACTAAAGCAACAGTGACATGTTCAGAGTTTTCTTCAGAAATGTGAGCTGAAGGGAGAAAAGTGAGCTCATTCATAGACTGTGGTTCAAGTTAGAATAGTCCTAACAGGCTGATGCTCCAGAACTTTCCATCACATGAAGCACTAACAGACCTTCTCTCTTCTGGATGAACTGTCGACCCCTTGTTCCTCCTCCTGTCTGAGCCTTTTTTTCTTTTTGTTTTTTGCTCCCAGATTTTGAGGCATCTCTGCTGTCTGAAAAGAGTAGGCGCTCTGCAGACCGACCAAAACAAACTCAGTGTTGCCAGTACAGAGTATAGAAAATATATGTGTAAGTCTGTATTACTACAAAAGCAATAAACAAAACATCCAACACAAGGGGCTGAATTAAACAAATAAATCATGAATTGAATTAAATCCACTGTAAATCAAACAGTCTAAGATCACTGCAGCTCTGTAGATCTGCTGATGGCAGAAGAGGAACTTTGTTCTTTGGTTTGTAGGAACAGTTACAGTGAGGTCATCTGGCCTCAGCAGTAAAATCTCATGTAGTGAGTAGAAGGGTACTTATCTCGAGGAAAGGAGGAAACAGCCCACCTCTCCACCTTACCCCCTCTGGGTCCGTCTCCTCTGCAGCCTGTAACGGCCTGTTTACTGACAGCAGCAGGTGAGCCTCTGTCTGAGTCTCCTCTCCAACACCCCCACACCTGAGCAAGATGGCTTCAAGCTGTCACAGCTGACCGAGCAGCATTTCACCATCAGTGTTTTAAAAACAGTGCTGCTCCCATCAGCTCTTCTCCCTCCAGCTTGCCTCCTGTCTGTCTGTCTGTTTGCCATCACCTAGAACAGGCATGTCCAAAGTCCGGCCCGTGTTCAAATTTTCACTGGCCCGCAGTCTCTGTTATAAAATCAATTACATGTGGCCCTCTTGCACCGTTGACTGCTGTATAAAATACTTGTGCACAAAAAGCCTATTTTACATTTCACCAGAAGATGGCAGTAGCACTGTGGCCACATCTTTGTGGCACTTGACACTTGACCTTTAGTCATCATTTCAGCCCATCCCATTTCAAACATGGTGACTGTAGCTAAAAAAAGAAAAGTTGACAGCGAGTGCCGCCGATTCCAGAACAAGTGGAAATTTGAGTATTTTTTCGCCGAAATATGAAACAACTGTGTCTGCCTAATTTGCCACGAGACTGTAGGTATTTTTAAGGAATTCAGTGTTAAGCGGCACGACCAGACAAAACATGCTAAATACGACAAGCTAACTGGGGCCGAACGCGTCGAAAAACTAAAACAACATGAAGCTTCTTTAACGGCACATCAGCGCTTTTTCACAAGAGCCCGCGAGTCAAATGAAAATGCCACAAGGGCAAGCTACGAGGTGGCAACGCTGATTGCCAAGCACTGCAAACATTTCACTGAGGGTGAATTTATTAAAGACTGAGTGCAGAAAATAGTCGAGAAAATTTGTCCTGAGAAGAAGTAAGATTTTGCCAATGTTTGCCTGGCTCGTCACACTGTGGTACGGAGAATTGGAGATGTTTTATTACATATTAAGAGACAATTACAGTCAAAAGCTGAATGGTCAGCTCCCGCACATTTTCACCTTACCAAATTAGGCCCTCATGGCAAAAAGTTTGGACATCCCTGACCTAGAAGAAGAATTGTAGGAGAGACAACTACAAACCAACAGCTGAGTTCTGATTACACATGAGCATTGTATCCTGAGAGAGTGATGAGGATCAGACAGACACACATACACCATACTTGTGAAATATATGTGTATATATAAGGGCTGTCACTTTAGTGCATTAATTAGATTAATTAATTACACCCCAAATTAATGCGTTATAAAAATTAATCACGATTAATCATAGCACACAAACATTTTGATATTGTCCAGCTGGAGGACCCGTACATGGCAGTGGCACGTCACTTCACACATGCGTCTCTAGTCAAACCAAACAAAGCCCAGGTGACAACAGGAATGGCATATTTAAGACTTAGTCTGATTTTATTTTTGAATTTATTTATCTGTATTTGTACTACATTCTGTAATAATGCATCAGGCCTAATTGGTTTGCTGGATGTCCTCGACCTTTTTCTTATTTTGAATTTGATTTATGAAACACACTTAAAGTGTAATTTGAGTTGCCTGTCCTCTCCCCTCAGGCGGTGTAGTGGTTTAAGTAGTCGCCGTGTCGCCTGGTGCCCTTCAGCTCACTTTGCCTAAATGTTTTTCAGCAGCTGCTCCTGACTGTGACTCTTAAAATGAAGGAGTGAAGTCTGTAAGAGAGAGACGCTCTTAAAAAGTTAGAAAAGTTTTATTGCAGAGAGAGTGAAGGACAGAAACATCAGCTTCAGATCAGAGCTGCAGAGACCTCCTCTGAGTCTGGACCAGTTTCTGACCACAGACAGCAGGACACTCATGAGACGGCTCAAGAACTTCTCTAACACCAGACTGCAGGTCCATGGGTCTCTGAGTCCTCCAGGACCAGCAGGACCATCAGGACTCAGGCTGCTGGTCTCTGGTTTCAGATCAGGTCTGTGGTTTATGGACATTAAAGTGGTCTAGGCTCTTTCACCAGACCTGGGAAACTAAAGAACCTTTCAGATGAGGAACCCGGGTTCCTTTAACAGGACCACAAAGAGACCAGTCCACCTGGGAAGAGAAGAGCCGGTCTGACTCTGCACATCGTTCATTCAGAAATAAACTGAGAAGCATTTTAGTCCAAGAGAGGCCCGAGGGGAACAGGACAGGCCGGCCTGGTCTGGAGCCCGGTCTGGAGCCCCCGGTGAGCTGTTAGGAGCCCTGAGCCTCCAGCTCCGAGGCAGGTGTGTTGTCCGGCTCCTCGTCGTTGTAGATGTTCTCCGCCTGAGAAAAGAAGAAACAAACTGTGAGGGTCTGTGGAGACACCGAGAGAACCACAGGAACCAGGAACCAAAGAACCAGATCAGGTGTTGATGGGGGGGCACACAGAACCACAATCTGAGCAGCTCACAAGACCGACTGCTGAAAGGGTTACACTGGTTAAACAAATGTTTGTTGACTGATTGAATCTTAACTGATTCATGATCAGAGCTGACTGTAACCTAACTCCTGTCCTCTATATGTGTGCCCTGTGGTTGACAGTTTAGCTTCAGAGACATATGAAGTCTGTAAACGTAGACCAGCAGCTAAGTTATGGTCTTATGCTGCGTTCACACTGCAAGCGACCCAGCTACCAAAATCGCGTATATCATATATCACATAATAGGATGTATAAGTGGACATTATTCCAGCTTTATCCTTTTCATTCACTTATCAAACAAAACACTGCAGCTGATGATGCAGCAGCATTATCTGTGAGTTTACCGCGGTCCGTCTAGGCGGAACCAATGGTCTGACATTAGTTCCACCTAGACGGAACTCATCCGCCCTGTAGTCCGGATGACTAACTGTCTGTCTCAGGTACCGTCACATGTACACACACCTCTGATTGGCTGTTGCCACACAGCCACACACAACATCGCCTGAATAGATTAACTTTTTTTAACTTCGACATCGCGTGACGAGTGAAGTGATCGTCTTGTACGCTGCTGTCGCATCGCGGGAGGGTTAGCCCCGCCCCATCGCGACTGTACATTGACTTTGAATGGAGAGTGATCGCCGAGGTAGTACAAGTAGCGTCCGGTGTGAACGCACCTTTAGAATAACGAACCTCGTGAGGACTTCTGTCTGAAGGTCAGGGAGAAAGTCAAGCACTCTGAGTTCACACTGAACACGACCTTGGTGACCTCTCAGAGCAGAGTCAGTGTACAGCCACCATCAGCTATGACCAGGAGTGATCTGATCTCAGGAGATCTGAGGACCATTCTAGGCGACTTGGTTGCATCTCTGGAGACGAGGGGGCGGAGCCTCACGGCTGCTGCCGATTGGAACTCTGGAGTCACTCTGGACGGGGAGCAGGTCGCCGAGCTCCGCCTCTGAAGGTGAAATATTTAAACCTTTCAGACGATGACGAGAGCCAATCAGAGATGTGTGGGTGCGTGATAACGATCATGACAGGCTGTTTTTATTCCTGTTCACAGAGTTACAGTCAGGACCAAAGAAAACTGACAGACGAAGCTGCTGCAGTAACCTGACAGACGGACAGTTTTACATTGGAAATATTTCTCTAATCCATCTGAGGAGGAGCAAATGTTTTCAGGAGCAGGACCTTCAAAAACAACAGCAGCTTGTGATTGGATGATCGTTTGGCTCATCACAGACCAATCCATGTCAAGCAGTGCTGCTATGATGTAGCATATGTAGTGGATAACAGCTAACAGTTAGCTGTAGTGGCTAACGGTTAGCTGTTAGCCACTACAGCTTACGGCTTACAAGGGCAAACCACTTGTAGCCACTACGGCTAACGGCCGTTAACTGTTGCTTGGCCTTGTTAGCCATTAGCCGATAGCTTAACTACCTTAAGAGTATGGTTTCACATTAAATTATTGCACACAGATGAATCATTAACTCTTACATGTGACATGAACCCCGTCAAAGACAATCCCTAAAAGGCAGAGCAGATTTCACCAACCATCACTGAGTAACCATGATGACCACAGGCTAACCGACATTAGCCGCCATTATTTGTACAACAGGAAGTGACTTAACTTCCTGTCAAGTCACTTCCTGTTGTTGTCACGCCCACAGCTCCTGCCTCTCTTCCCTGATTGGGCCCTTAAGCATTTAACCGAGTGAAACCGCTGGACAATGAAGGCAAGACGGAGATAATGTATTTCAGATCAGGCAGGTCTGTCTGCTCTGCAAGGCTGCAGCTGCAGAGTTTTGTGTTTGGTAGGAGAGTGAAGAGGAAACAGTTGGAATAATGTCAGCTGATAAATCCTGTTATATGTTATGTGATATGATCGCAGTTAAACTCGAGCAGACGTGACCTCACTGAGCAACAACGACAGAATGAGCAACGTACAACACGTAAGGACTTGGGCTTGTTTGATCTTGATCTCAATGTCGCATTCGGTGTGAACACACCTTTAGACTGATGATGACGCATAAGGCCTCTGCTGGTTAGGGCTGAGGCCCCTTGAGGCCCCTCTGGTCTCTTCTTAAGGCTCTAAGGTTGCACAGACTCGAGGAGGAGAGAAGGACGCGTGCCTGTGTTCATCCTCATGATTAATCTGATCATCCTGCTGCTTGTTATGAACTGATTCATGATGGAAAGAGAATGTTTAAAATGTTTAACTGTGTTTTTCCATGCTTAAAGGTCCTTTTCAAAGGTCAAATAGAAACCAGTATTATGTATTAAAGACATTTAAATGTTTCATTTGTTTCGCTGATTTTTTTTTTGGTTTAGATCTTAAAGCTATAGTGCGTAACTTCTACATGTCTGTGAATGTCCGTTTCAGCCAAGCCACTACTAGAGGAGATGACACAATGCAGATTAAGCCGATCGGCTCCTCTAACATCTCGCGGTATTTTTTTATTATATACAATTTTTGCTTTGCTTGTCGACCGGCGACATTCCCCTGCTGGCGCAGGAAATTACGCGTTTTACGTCACAACAAGAAGGGAGGGGGAGGACGAGCGGAGAGTCTCGTAGCAACCATGGTAGCAACAAGCAGAGCGCAGGCAGAACGAGGAAGCGACATGGCGGAGAAGCCTAAGAAACGGCCAAGACACAGTCCAGAAGTGGATCCTACCACAAAAAAAAAAGCCTGGATGTTTGTCTGAAGGATTGCTAGTGAAGAAGGAAAGGGACTGGAGGAGAAGGCAAACACGGATTTGTATTGGCGTGGCTTTTCCTCAGAGAGCCTTGAAGGCAGAAATTGGGCTGAGGGCAGACACAGATGTTGCCTTGCTGCTGTTGGATAAGTAAGTGACTTGGTTTATAATTATTTAAGTACTTTATCATTTTCTTGTAAATGGTGGTATGAGCGTAATGTTGTAATGTTAGCAGCCTGGGCGTACGTCATATGGAAGCGCCGGCTTTATTGTTGTAAGAACGCAGAATTCCACTGGTGGGCGACCGAAGTTACGCACTATAGCTTTAAATTTAAAAAAAAGTCTTGCACAGTAACATTTTAATTTAATGAGAATTTTGTGTTGTTGCACTTAAACAGATGTAATCCAGAAGAAAAACATACAAATGCAGCTTTTCCATAGTTGATGCATTTTTCTTTTGCTGATATGAAACTGCTCAATATGTTGTGGGATGCTCTCAGAAATGAAGACTGTCCAATAACCAGGATATTTTCATTTGGGGTGGGAGAAAAAAATCGATCCACATAAGTATCTGGATTTTTTGCTTGACGATTTTTAAATCGATTTTATCCAAGTGTAAATGCTTCATGTTAGTCTGTGTTAATAATCCACTTTTAAATGCAGTCCAGGCTTTTGAAGAGAAAGTATAAACAGCTGGTTAAAATATATTGCTGAATAAATCCTAAATACAGACTCACATGTGATGTGTATTTTTCCAGATATAGTTTGTAGGCATCATCATTGTTCATCTTTTTCACTGGTGTTAAAAAAGCTAACTAAAGATTGAAAAAATCGGCAATATCGTAGAATTGCAATTTAAATAGAATTGGCACCTAAAAAACATGTTAAAAATCGAATCGGGAGAAAAATGAATGAATGAATGAATGAATGAATATTTATTTTGAAAATGTACAAGAAAATATAATTTTTTTTTTTTTTCGGAAAAAACAATCAGTACAATAAAAATTGTACAAATACAAACAGATGGTGAAATTCACAGTTTAACTTCTTTTACATTTCAAAAAGGAGTGGAATGAAGTAAAACTTTTTCATTTCCACCCCTTCTCCATTGCTGAATAAAGACAAGAATCCAGTCTGTTTACCTCCAAAATCGTCCCAGCCCTATTTTTTATATTATTAATTTCTTTCTAAACTAGGATTTTATATGACTTTTTACTGTTTTTGGTTTTTGTAAGAAAACTCATAGGTTAACCATTAAGTGACATCTTGACCATTTGGTAGAGGTCAATAATTTATGAACTAAAGGGTGTGTTGAAAAAAAAACAAAGATTATTGTTATTACAGACCCGAGGGAATAAGAAATGCAAACAAAAAACGTCCAAGGTAGCTAAAGGGTTAAGGTGTAGCTGACATGACGGTGAACTGGAGCTGCACACACGTGAGCGTGCACCATCATCTGAACAGTAAAGTCTTTTCTGGTCTCTATGACGAATCAGAGTCATCATCTTTTATAACTTTTATATTATAATCATTATATATAAATCATCATGTGTAATCATGGTTCCCACTCTTTTCTAGAAATCATTTTCCAGGACGTTTTCCAGTTTCACATAACCGACTGAAGTCATATTGTCGCTGTGGGCAGTTTTCAATTCTAGTTAGCCTTCTAAAAAACAAGATTAGAGTTTGATGAACAATATATCTAGTTATTGATCATATTGATCTTAGAATTTCTTTGTTTCTAACTCTCCAGCACGAACATTGTCTGTTAGCTATCTGTTTAGTCTGACTTTTATGGGTCTTACTATTAGAAATTTATGGTTGTCCGTACTTTTTTGTCTATATTTACTCTGCTTTTTTATGTATAGATTTTGTTAATTTAGCCTAATTATTATTATTTTTTTGGTCAATTTTTTATTATTTCTTTTTGTCCCCATTGTTTTGAGTGTTTATATTTTATGCCTTAATTTGTATTATTTTACCTTCTCACATTTTCTGGCTACGTGTACATGAGTTACCAAGTACATTTTTACTTCATGTCCTATGTTTCAAGCTAGAAGAAAGACAGATAATTTTCCAGGACAATTTAAGCTTTTCCAGGACATTTCACTTTTTTCCTCATTTTCCATATGTGTTCCATGACTGGAAAATTAGGCAATCATTTTCCAGGTTTTCCAGGACGCGTGGGAACCCTGGTAATAGATAACAGTGTTTACAGGCTGCTGCAGTGCTCTGCAGAGTCGGCCTTCAGCTCCACTCACCATCTGCCAGACCTGCATGATGTTGTCCTCAGACACGGAGCAGATGACCCACGGCTCACTGGGGTTCCACGAGAAGTCCGAGATCTTGGCCGTGTGGCCCCCGTGGATGAACTGAAAATGTAAGGAAAGCAAATAAAGACAAAACCGACGTATAGAGGAGGAAGTGGTTCCATCCGCATACTTTTATTGAACCTGAACAGTGCCATGCTTCGGTCATTTTCATCAGGCCTAATCATTTATTACAATGTCCACTGTAGCTTCACAGCATTTTAAATGTGACACCTTGACTGGTGAGACCAAATGTGCAGAAACAACATTAGCATTAGGCCAGACAAAAGGCATAGTAATTTAATCATTTCAATAACTTGTAACAAAACATCTGTGGACTTAATTTTTCTCTAAATTGTTTTCTGTCAACCAGGTGTTGTAAATGTACTTTTTTTCCCAACTTTATTTAAAGAACATTTTTAAAGGTGCTATGAGGAGAATCTATTACCAGCAACATAAAGACTCTGCTACCCATGAGCACGTGCGGCGACTGTAATGCTGCGTTCCAGTAACCTCGGAACTGGGAGTGACATCATCTCCTACTTGTCGGCGTTCCAGTTGAAGTCTGAAAAAAATATGCCGATCTACCAGGCTATTGTTAGCTGTTGTTAGCACGCCTGCATTGTTGTTCACAAATATCACATGAAGAATGTGATTATCACTATGGCAGCATTTTTGTAAATATAAGTCTAACAATACTATGTATACAGCTGATCTAGAGTGACACACCCCAGTCAGAAGTGCAAATAAATGGATTATTACAGGAGCTAAATAACTGTTCACACTGGGGGCATCCATCTTCCATTGTCAACTCGGAGGTGGTGAGGCTTCACCGAGTTCACAGTAGGAAATTCCGACTTCGGGGGACGTTCCAGTTGCAGTTTCCTACTCAGAACTCAAAATTCCTACTTCTGACTACAACTGGAACGCACCAAAAGACGTGACCCAAGCCAAAGCGTGTGTTTGTTGTGATGCTAATGAATGCAGCTTGGACCTTCCTCAGAACTCTGCATTGCTTTACAACTTCTTTTTTCAACAACTTACAGGATGCAAAGCCACGAGGTAATGTATCTCTTTCTAGTTACGTAGTGGTAGTTTTTGATGTGTGAAAACAAGAAATTCTTGGAAAACTTAGTATCGTAGTTTTGTAGCCGGCTATATATCACTACTTACAGCCTGGTGCTCTAAGACGTGTCTGAATAATATAAATTTGCTCTAGTTTTAATTGTCTTGTTCCTGAAGTTGAGTATCCAGGCCAGTCCAGTCCTGTCTGACCCGACCATGAAGCTAAGGAATAGCATTTATAGATAACCTATTTTGATGCTATAAAACTCATCTTAAAGTGTGTATTTCCATCAGGCATATATCTAAAAGTGAGACTTTTTTGTAATTACTTAGAAACTCCTCACAGTCCCTTTAATAAAAATGACAGTGACAACTAGATATAAGACATATATACATAAAAAACAATGTCATTTCAGCGTCACATCTGCAAGTCGAACACTCCCACCACCCCACCCTCAACCCCCATAAGGCCGAACCCTTTTAAAGAAAAATAAATAAATTCAATAAATTAATAAAATAAAGAGTAATTAAAAAAAATGTAATGCATTAACACTTAGGAAAACATAAACAGGACACCTCTTCCAGCCTTTCCTTCAGGAAATGATGGATGTGCTGTGGTTCTGTTAGCACGAAGACGTATGTAGATGGAAGAACAAACTAACCAGCAGCTCCGGCGGGCCGTCCTCAGCGTCCTCTGCTGACTGCTCTTCACCGATTTTACTGAGGAAAAGAAAAAGACGAGATGAGACCAGAGCAAAAAGACAAACATTTATGATCCTGCTGACGGTCAATCACTGCTCTGATAAAGTCTCTATTCTCTGTTAAAGTCTCCTCTTGAAGCAGTGGATCCTGATTTCAATCTCTCCCCTCATTCACAGATCCTTACACTTGAGTCAGAATAATTCAGTCACATAAAAACTTAAGCTCTCTTTCCTAACATTGGTTCAGTCGCCTATTAGAATCATATTTAATGACCCTAATCCTTATGGAGCATCGTTTTACCTGAGGTCCCAGACGTTGAGACGTCGGTCGGTGCCGCTGGAGGCCAGGATGGTCTCATTGTGAGGAGACCACTGAACCTGAAGAAGGACAAATCCAGGTTAGACAACATTTAATCATAACTGTGCTGTTTAATCATTTTGAAACCAACAGATAACACTTAAGGCTAACGCACTGATATATATATTTTCAATATTTTGTGCCCCTCTTATGAATCTTTGATGAGTTCAAACATCATTTAGAGATAAACAAAGTTAGAAGAAGAAAACAGACTTCAGTGGAGTCTGAAGTCAAATTTCTTACCTGGAAAATTTCATCTTTGTGTGACTCAAAGGAGTGGAGCTTCAGGCTAAGGTTCCTTAAATCCCACAATGCAACAGTCTGAGAGAAAATAAATGTCTGTTATTAAAGTCATGTTAATTTGATTCTTTTGAGAGGTCAAAGTTTAACAACTTGGATAAAAAAGCCCCTGCCTCTTAAGGAAAGGGCAGCTCTGTTTGAGGCCATGGCACACAGTTAAGTAATGAAGCCGGTTGAGGCTGAAGGTTTAAAGACTAAAACCAGGAGCTCAGAGCACAAACCACCATCATGGCCTTCCTGACACTGGCCCCGTTTACATGGGTAGTTTTCCTCAATCTGATTGAAATCGATCGGATTAAGTGAATCTTATTCGATCTGTATACATGAACTTTGTGTAAAGAGATCCACATTCAGTCCGTGTTTGCATGGCCCCAGCTGAATCTGATTGTATTGTCTTTTTTGACATGTGCAGAAGGTCACTCTGCCGCTACCTGCAAAAGTGTAAGAGAAGAAGAGATGCACTTCCTGCTTCCTGTTTACCTCTAGAAAGATGGATCCACGCCGTGTTTTGTTGGGGTTTCTATTAAAAAGTTAGGCTGCGGTCAAAAAGTCATTTTTGCTTAGGAAGGTTCCTGACGGAGTGAAATGAACCGGAAGTAGTCCCTGATCAGAGCTGTTCTAATAGTCTAAATGCTTAGGAAAGGAGGCTCAATGCTTCCTTTATTAGCTCCCCTAGAATAGGATACACCGGACCATCCTTTAGGAAAGGAGAGGAGATCATTCTGTCCCACAATTCTCTGCAGCAGTAGCATTTACAAACAGCGTGTTATCAGACTGCTTCAGAATTCAACAGAATAATAAGAACAAATCCCTCAGACCATGTGAGTTCCCTCTGCTGTTCATCCTTTCTAAAGTTTACCAAAACCTGCCTTAACTTTCCAGCAGTCTGATTCTCTGAAGAGAGCAGGATATGAGACATTTGATGTTGATTCTGTTTTAAACTTGGCTCAATATGAATCATTTGTACTCTATTAGATTGTGGTCTTAACAGTTTGTGCCTTTCTTTCCTTCAGTTCATTTATTTTCATGCACTGATTGGTGTTCATGTTGATAATGAGAGGACAGATTTATTTCAATCCTCTCTTCAACATCGGTTATGCACACCTCATTTTTACCGGGTTGTTAATGTTCAAATTGTCTAAAGGAACAACATTGTCATGATACACCAGCTCTTCTAAGATGAGCCTTTTGTAGTCCATCTTCAGAAAATTGTAGTTTCACTGCAGCAGTAACATCCGCCATCACATGATGACGTAGCATAGAGAAAGTGTAGTCGGATTCTCTCTGCATGACAGTTTTCCTTTCCTAAGTCCTTCTGAAGTCTCCTTTCCTTAACCCCATGATGTTCTCCATCAGGGTTAAGGAAAAGTAGATAGGAAAGGGCTTAGGAGGCAACTATTCGACCGTAGCCTTAGTTTCGTCCACCGTCCAGTTCTTCTGTTTGTTCGCCATGTTTGTTTGGGCACGCTCTGCGTACGTCACTACGTGCCTCTTACGTACTACTGAGCGCCTGCGCAGACCGAACAATCCTCTCTATCAACCCAATCCACTCCACTCAGCCATTTACATGAAGCATGGAGCGGATTATCAATCAGCGTAGACTACCTCTTACAATCCGATCAGAAATACAATCAGATCCTGGTGATCAGATTGGCTAAGGTGTTTACATGAGACATTTCTAATCTGATTGTAAATTGGATTTTTTGATCCATGTAAATGGGGTCACTGTCAGCTAAGCCAGTGAAAATGTGGAAAACTGACCAAACTCTCAAAGTTAACAAGTGCTCTTAAACCTCCTGGTGTTCAGATCACTGACCAGCTGATACGTTAAAGCAAGAGGATATTTTTTAGTATTATTTTGTTCAAAGATGGAAGGACGGACAAACGCCCCCTGGTGGAGGTAATATTCACCTTTAGCTTACCTTATCAGCAGAGCCGGTGGCCAGGATGAATTCGCTGTACGGGTTGAAGCTCAGGCAGTTGACCTCGGCAGCGTGAGCGTCCACCAAGTGGCTAGCTTTGGATGTGTTGTTGGACCGAGTGTCCCATCTGGAGGAGGAGGAGGACAGTTCAGAGGAGGCAGGGACACTTACGAGACGAACTAAACAAGGATGTTTGTAAGCACTTAGCATGCACAGGAGAATTAAAGGCTTAACCGTTCTTTTCCACAAAACAAACATCTCAGAAAAACTCATCCATCATCTTCTTCCACTTAACCGTGGTCAGGTCGTGGGGGCAGCAGCTTAAGCAGGAAAGCCCAGACTTCCCTCTACCCAGTCACTTCATCCAGCTCCGGGGGATCCCAAAGCATTCCCAGGCCAGCTTAGGGACATCGTCCCTCCGGCATGTCCTGGGTCTTCCCTGAGGTCTCCTCCCGGGGGGACATGCCCTGAACATTTCACCAGAAGCCGTCCTGATTAGATGTCCGAGCCACTTCATCTGGCTCCTCTTAAAGCTGAGTAGCAGCAGCTCCACGAGCTCCTCATCCCGTCTGTAAGGGAGAGCCGGGACACCCCGCCGAAGAAACTCATTTTGGTAACTTGTACCAGTGATATTATTCTTTCAGCAGCTCGTGACCATAGGTGAGGGCAGGAACAAAGATCGAGCAGTATATTGAGAGGTTCACTTTTTGAGGACGGGTCGGTGCCCCCTTGGGCCTGGGGGCTGTTCCTTGGCCCGGTAGCTTTTGGGGCCTGTGTGGTGGGTCTCGGGTACCCTGGCGGCCCGGGGGGGTGCCGGTGGCCGTGGTCTCCCTGGGAAGGGCAACTATTTGGGTATTCGGTGACCACTTCACACGCACGCCTTTACAGACACTTAAGCTCCTGTTGAGACTAACTGTAAAGAAATAGTTCTTCCCGTCAGAACTTGCTGAGTTGGACACTTTAACACATCTGCTCACATCCTGCGATGCATGTTCCTCCATATCTGATCACCTCCCCCAGCTATCAAGACCCCACATCTCTGGTGTCCCTGGTTCCTCAAAGCCTTTAATTCCAGTAGGAGCTTAGATCAGCATAACACTTGGACTGCTCAATATAACACTGCCTGTCTGTTCTTCTTTCCGTTTGTCTTGTCTCGACCTGTCTGTCACGATTTCCCCTTCTTTCACACTGTGGTGTGGCACAGCCCTCCCCTTCAGCTCTCATCAGGGGTTAAATAAAGTTTGATTTGATGGAGTAGCCTACAGGGAGGGCTGGTGATGGTCACTGTAGCAGTGAATCATACTCACATATCTCTTACTGCTAGAAAAAAAATGCATTGGTCTTTCCAACGCCGTCATCAGACACAGTGCTTAGCTGAAAAAGACAATGCAGACAAGGGGAAAGAAAAGAAAAAAAAAAAAAAAGAGAGGTTCACTTTTTGGCTCAGCTTCCTTTTCATCAAGACAGACCGGTGCAGAGTCAGCATCACTGCAGACCTGCCTGTCAATCTCCCGCTCCATCCTTCCTTTACTCTTGAACTCCTCCACTTTGGGCAGAATCTCATCCCCAACATGGAGAGGGCACTCCACCCTTTTTCGCTTCACACTCAGCTGTGAACAGAACCAGGGCTGCAGGGACTATGAAGCCAACACTTGATACAGAGTTCACCAAACCACATCCTCACTGCGACTAAAATGTGTCCATTAAGATTATAAGAACAACCGGTGACAAAAGGCAGAGTCCAACCCTCACTGGAAACAAGTCCAACTTAATGGGGTTCAAGTTCTGGCACCTGTCAAACAGAGAATGGACGGCCTGTATCGGTGGTCCAGTACTCCAAATTCCCAGAGAGCCCCCCCACAGGACTCTACAAGGAAAACAATTGATTGGCCTCAAGGACCCTATGGAGAGTATAGAGCTGGTACATAGTTCCACAACCTGGACAAAACAGCACTGCTCCTCCTGAATCTGTGGTTCGATTATCTGGTGGAACCTCCTCTCCTGAATAGACCTTAGGGAGGCTGAGGAGTGTGATCCGCTCCCCATGTCCACGTGATGTTGCAGAGTTGTGCCGGCCATGACAGCCCTACAACATCCAGGGCCTTGAGGAACTCTAGGCGGATCTCTTCTACCCCACTGGAGACCTCCCTTCAAGAAGCTTTTTGACCACCTCGGCAACCTTGGCCCCAGAGACAGGAGAGCTTCCCATAGAGTCTCCAGCTTTGCTTCCTCATTGGAAGACGCATTGGTGGGATGGAGGAGGTCTTCAAAGTATTCCATCCACCAATTCTGCCAGATCTGACCGGCATCCTCCCCACCATCTGTCAACTCAGCACCAGGTGGTGCTCAGTTGACAGCTCCGCCCCTCTCTTCACCTGAGCGCCCAAGACATGCGGCCGCAAATCTGATGACACGACCACAGAGTCGATCATCGAACTGCAGCCACTGGTGTCCTGCTGTGCACATATGGACACACTTCTGCTTGAACATGGTGTGACAGGCACAGAAGTCAGATAACAAAGTACCAATCAGGTTCAGATCAGGGAAGCCGGTCCTCCCAAGCGCTCCTCTCCAGGTCTCACTGTCGTTGCCAACGTGAGTGTTGAAGTCCCGCAGAAGAACGAGGGAATCCCCAGAGGGGGCTCTTGGCAGGACCCCATCTAGGGAGTCCCAAAAGGAAGCTTTTGGAGTATACGCACAAACAACAGTCAAGATCTGTCCCATCACCTGAAGGTGGAGGAGCCTTCCCTCTCATCTACTGGAATAAACCCCAACGTACAGGCATCAGGCCTTGAGGCAACAAGTACTGCCACCCCCGCCCGACGCCTCTCACTATCGGCAACTCCAGAGTGGAGGAGAGTCCAGCCCCTCTCAAGAGGACTGGTTCAAGAGCCCAAGCTATGAGTCCAGGTGAGTCCAACTGTAGGCCAGCTCAGGCTACTTCCCCACTAGAGAGGTGAAGTTCCACGTCCCTGGAGCTAGCTTCAGCAGCTGGAGATCAAACCTCCAAGGTCCCTGCAGTCAGCCACCACCCGACTCACACTGCATCGACCCTCTCAGAATAGTAGGATTCATTATTGCGGAAAACTCAGACTCAGATTTTTATTTTCTCATGTGATTGCTGAATACTTTGGGGAAAATGTTGGTAACTAAAAACATTCTTTTCACGTTCAGGTCATCATGCACCAACATGCTGAAATGCTTTAACACTGACATCATGAGCTTCTGATCATCAGCCACTGAGCCAAACAGGGACTCATGGAGCAGGTGCCAGGAGACGTCTTCAACCACCGCGGTGTGTCCCGTGAAGATGGTCTTGGCGTCCAAAGTCTTTCCCTCCTTTGGACCGGACCCAATGTCCCATAGACAGATAGTCTGTGGAGAGAAAAACACCAAATGATCTGCTGAAGCTCAAGAGGACTCCACATTACAGGATACACTGACCAAACCGAGGGTTCTGTCAACCAATCAGTCTGCTCCGGTCCTCTCTGTTATCGGTCTGTTCTGTACCGCTAGGCACCAGATTGTCAACAACTCTGAATTAATTCTGACATCTCTACTCTGCACCGGGCGGCTGCCCGGAGCAACAGTGCTTAAAGTGACAGTGAAACTGGGTCTGATCTGAGAAAGTTTAAGTTACTTAAGTCCATGTCTTACGTTGCCTGTGGGTAAGTACTGAGGTAAAAACAAAGGTAAAAACTAAGACTTCACTATCAGATGACTTAGTTCCTGGTTTAAGTCTGAGATGTCTTTATCCGCTCCTTCCACATTAAATTCTTCGTTAGCTCCTCCGTTAGTCACTCACATGGTCGTCTGAGGCACTGAGCAAGTTCCCGCTGAGGTTGGGGTTCCAGGACAGACCATAGCCTTCTTTCTGATGGCCCTTCAGTCTCAGATCAGGGTGACACTCCCCACTGGGATCTAAAAGACAAACACCATCAACCCTTTGGACACAGAAATGAATATTTAGACATAGTTTGGTAAATGGGTCCAGTAGAAACCCACCTGGCTTTGCAGGGTGCTTAGAGTAGTCGAAGACCAGCACGTCAGAGGTGGGGGTCTTGGTGGCGATGATGCAGGGATTCTGGGGCATGTAGCGAGCCCGATTCACTTCTCCCTCGTGGTTGATCTTGATCTCGATCTCAATTTTCCCACTTACCGAACCAAATCCACCAAATTCTAAGAGAAGAACACACAGACTCCAGTTCATCAAAAGCTCTGATCTATGGGGAGAGATTTGTCTCCAAAAAATGCACACAAATATATCTCCATAATTTTCACATGTGTTTTTAAATTTTGTGAGCGGATGTATCATAAGTTATCATTTGTAAATCTTCAATTCTGCTTGTGAACTGTGGGAAGTGCATTTGTGGATCAACTGCCACGCGGTTTCCAAGAAATGCACACACATATTTGAAGGCATTTATCTCATTAATATGCGCACAAATATCCATGATTTTCACGTGTTTTGGAGATCCACAAATATATCCATGATTTTCTCATGTGTTTTTTTAGATTCACAAATATTTTTACATTTTTCACATGTTTCTCAGATCGGCAAACATATTTATAATTTTCACGTGTTTTTAAAGTTTGTGAGATCATTTATCGTGACTAATCATTTGTAAATCTTCAGTTGTGCTTGTGAATCATTTAGTACGTTCGTGGATCAACCGGCACATGCATCTATTTTTGAGACAAACTTAACGCAGTTTCACAGAGCCACACACAAACAGGTTTAGAATATTCACCTGTGTGGAGAGCCCTGCCCCCTTAGAAAGTGATGCGTCAGTGTTTTAGAAGCATTTTGATCTGCAGTGCTGCTTAAATGCAGACTTTCAGTGTCTGGGTCTTAGAAATGTTTGGTTACATGGTTTTAGTCACAAAATGGACCCGACTCATCACGAAAATCTGAGAAGTAATTCCACTCAAAGCTGCTAAACGAGTCTCTCAGTTTCATGTGTTTCTGTGATTGCAAATTAGATTAAATGTCAATATGGCTTGTTGCAATTTTCAAATCGCAGAAGGTTCAATGTTTTTAACCCAAAATGTGTTGAACATTTTGGCATTGAGATGTAGTTTTTTGCAATTTCATGCCTATTTCTTACCTCTATTCAAACACTTTTTTCCCACTTTTGGACCATTTTTACCTTTTTTTAACCCCTTTTTTCAACTTTATGCCTATTTTGCCCCCAGTCATCTTTTTTTGGCCACTGTCAAAACCATTTTTGGAATTTTTACATGGTTTTTGAAATTTAATTTCAAATTTAATTCCCAATTTTGTTGCTATAATCAATTTTCCTCAGCTACTTTTGGAATTTTTTTTGCCAATTTCATACCTATTGTGCACCTATTTGTTAACCTTTTCTGTTTTCATACCATTTTTACCCAGTTTTAACAATTACATACCTATTTTGCTTCTGTTCTTCACTTCTCCACTTTTTCTCAAATCTTTTATCCTTAGATTAATTTAATGTTTTACTATAAAAAGATCTACTGCTTATGTTTGTTTAAGAATACATAAGATGAGGAACATTAAAACAATTGTAGAGTAAATCGCAATATTGGTGAAAAAATCGCAGTTAGATTATTTTCACAAATCATTCGGCCCTAGACAGCAAAACAGCCAAACAGACACAGGACAGTCCGACTCAATGAGCGTGCATTCACCTCCTCTTTCGCTGTCGTAGTGCGAGGCGTCAAACTGGGCGTCGTCATTCGGTACCTGGACGCTGGCGATGACGAGGTGGTTCTGCTCGTCTGATGTGTGGGTCCCCAAAGCCAGCCGGTGAACAGCATAGTCCTTCCCCTCAGGCCTGCACAGAGCAGTTACACCAACGTAACACCAACTTAAACTCATATGGACCAATGGGAGCGTCAGTAACATCTTCACATTAAAGATGGAAACATCGGAGGTTTAAATTAGAAATCCAACCCACTCTATTCATATTAAACATTACTAAAAAAAGTTTTCCAAAGTGCTGTACAGAGACTATAAAGTAGAAATAAGAGTAAATAAATGATTGGGATTGTCCCATGATAAATCAATACTGGATAGAAATTAAAAATGTTGTAGGTAAAGTATTAAATATTAAAGTTCCATTAAGTTTTGAAATTTTGTATTTGGGTATGATTGATGTTTTACATTTAAGAAGAAGGGATGACTATAAAATAATAAGAATCCTGATATTGGATAGTAAAAAGGCATCACCAGGAGATGGAGAACTGATTCTAAGGTGGATTAATGGGTGGATGATATGCTGAGTAAATATAACATGGAGAAAATAACTGCTGCTGTCAGGCTGGAAATGGACAATGTAGAAATATATGGAAAGGATGGTTACAGTAGATAAGAGTACGGATCAGACTTTGTATAGAGAGGTTGAAACTGTTCAAGCAGTATTGTTTTTTTTTTTGTTTTTTTTTTTTGGTGAGACACCAAGTGGTAGAGCTTTCTTTTACACTCTGGTTTTGGTGCTACAGTGTTCGTTTGTTTTTTAATATTATATCAGGCAGCTTCAAACTGGATTCACTCTTAGGATAAGAGAAGGGTGTTTTGGAACTTGGTTTGGAGCTGTGTGTGAATTATTTACTGTAAATGCTACTGTATCATGTGATAATTTGTATCCTTTGAAATCGAAATAAAATACAAATTAAGAAAAAAGAATACAAAATGATTAAAAAAAACATGTTAGAGTGATTGAAACATTAAATCACAAGACAAAAGTGAAAAAGTTAGAATATGATCGAATCATTAATTATTCATATGGTATTTTGTTGTTGTTTGTTCAAGGCCGGTCAGCCATGCAAAAGTACAAATGCTGAAAGAGAGCAGAGCACACGAGGTAGACGCTTGATCACATTCTCTTCAGCGTGAATTTCACTGCTCCATCTGGGAAACGTCCCACAGAAAGACTTTGGAGAGGGCTGAACTTTTAAAAACACACCAGGAAGGTGATTGGACTATTGTTCTGTCAATCATGCCCATCATGGCCAATCAGATGATGTAGAAGGCGGGGCCACTCCTGTGGTCTTGTGTACAAAAATACACTAAAATTAGTGGGTTGTCTTTACGTTGATGACATCATCAGCACGCTGCCACACAACCATGTAAACAATGGAGAGGGACATAGAGGTCGTGGAGACGTTTGTCAGCTGTCTTCTGTTCTTTGTGTTTTTGTCTATCTTTGAAAATAACAAATAAATAAATATGAAATAGCCATATTCTTGTTTTGGGTAAAGTTGTGATTCACTCTCATTTTGTGCCACTGGGTGTCGCTGTTATACTGCTTAGGGCATAGGTACACAAGTATAATGTATATAAAGGTATATAAGTGAGTGACTGGTCATTGTATGGGTGTTTTTGACCCCAGAAGGGCACGTGGTTTTTGATCGCCATGGAAACTGAATGAAATGCTGTCGGTGTGGAGTGATTATTTTTATTTATTTATTTATTTATTTAATAGGGACAGTGCACATTACTGAACATCTATTCAAAGAACAATAGATGTAAATAGCATCAATGCTAACTTAAATCCGTAGTCCCTGGGCAGGTAACACATAAACATTATGGCAAAGACACACACACACAAAAGCAGGACATAGAAAGGGCAATAGATCATAATGAGGGCACAACACAACACAGTTCATTTCCAAAACCCTGGATGTTCATGGTTGCAGGTCTGGTTTGCTTTCAGCCACTGCTTAACATGTGTTTTAAAAGTTTGCTCTCCCTTATGGCGAGTGGGAGACTGATACAGATCTTACTGCCTTTACTGAAGCAGAGTTTTGTCCAAAAGCTGTTTTTCTGTTTCACCTCACAGCCCCCTCTCGATGAGGCCCTGGTGTTGAGGCCGCTGTGAGCCCTTATTTTAAAAAAGTCAGACATAGGTGGTAGAGCAAGTCCATGGAGCACCTTATACAATAAACAAGTAAATTTAAAATGTATAAAGTTCTCAAAGCTCATGAAGTTATACATTTTTAAAATGCTACAAACATGAAATGATACTGGTTTCCTATAAAGGATCTTAAAGGAGACATATCATGCTGATGCATGATTTAATACAGACATATAATATAATAAATTTGAAAACAAGACCTTACATCCCCTTAATTTTCAAAAAATGAGATATTTTATTTTTTCTGATATCCTAGAACGAGATTTGATGCCTCTGAAACTAGGTCATTGCGAGATGTCCGCGAGATTTCAAACGTCATGATGACACGAGGTACCTTTATTTTTATTATAGTCTAATCTTTAATCTTTATTATATATATTTATTATAGTAGAGTAATCTGATAAAACTATTCCTCCTCTGTGATGTCCGTTAGCCACAAAACCGTCACCGAGGAACACATCCACCAGCAGGGGTATAAAGCTCCCTCACTCACTCTCCCTCATTACCAGCTCTGGCCTGTAGGGGGACTCAATACACGGACGCTGCTTTGAGCCTGCTGGAAAATACAGTAGAAGAAGAAGGACAAGCTGGCTCTACCCCCGACAGAACTGACCAATCAGAGCACAAAGGGCTGTGACGTTGTGAGGTAACTTTAGGTCATCCTTGAGACCAAGTGTTTCAACAAGCGCTTCATAATGACCTAAAATGAGGATTTTGAGAATGCTATTGTGGGGCAATGAAGGAACTAAATGACTTGTACTGAGGGCAGAAATGCTTTACAGGCATCCTAGTCCGGCATAGTGAAAAGGAGAAACAAGCATGATATGTCCTCTATAAGTGATTTTTTGTAGAGTGATTCTATGATTTTACACGTATTTACACCTGCCATGACCAACATGTAACAGTATTTATTACGGATTATGGTTTTTGTTCGTACCTTTTCTCAAATGAATGGACATTCTGAAGCTGTATCTACAGCCCTGTGCTGCAATAAATGGATCGTGTGATGATGCAAACTAAGTCGAGCTTGAAGAACTTTATTAAGCAACAAACTATAGTCTTAAGTTAACACGACAGTAAGTGCGTCAGCCAAGTCTAACCTGGGAGTTAAAACACACTGAAAGCTTTATTATTGGACTAAAGCTTCTAGAATATATGTATGTATACATATATGTATGTACAGGTTGGTCCTACATTCCGGCTTTTAAAGATCTTTAGGTTATAAGGACTCTCTTTTCAAATCTTTGTGTATTATTTGTTTTTCCTCAGGGCCTCAGACATATTTTGAACACTGAAATCCACTAATTCATAAAATTTTGACACCCTAAAATCTAAAAATATGTTGGATTTTGCTGAATCTTTATAGTAACACCTACTTTTCTCTCATTGGCTGTATTTCGTAAAACAAATATTGAATTAATTTTAAGAGGCACTTCCCTAAACTTCGACACAACAGGTCAGATATGGAACAATCGTCCTCCACTCTGGGTTTGATATTTTCTCTTTCATGGGATCAATGTGGGATCTCAAGGTCAGATTTTCATCAATCATGACCCCTAAAACTTAATATCTTTTACTTTATGAATTTTAATATATTCTGAGTGTCACATTTCTCTCTTTGATATGAAATATCATGAAGTATGTCTTCAGTCTTATTCCAGAATAAAACAAGGTTGTATCATCTAGATCATCATCAGATACATTAACAACATCTTTACACACAAAACAATTAGTTTGGGTCCTAGGACTGATCCCTGGGGAACCCCACAGGTGTTGTTACATTCCTTTGATTGTTATGTCAGTTATGTGGACATTTTTTTTTATATTTTCCAAAAAACTTTCCATCCATTGATGCCAGTCCTCTAATACTGAAATCACGAAGTGTCTTTAATAAGCAGAGTTGATTTATGGTGTAAAGTGTTTTTGAGATAAAATAAGATGTTTACTAATTTAGTCTTTTGGATATTTCTCTGCATTAAAGCTAGGGTCTACAATCTGAAAACCAGTTTGGCTGTTGAGACAGATTTGAAAAATCTCTCCCTCAGTGTTCCAAGATCCCGCCCCCCAGCTCGTGTCGCCTCCTAACAACACGCCCCCTCTGATAGAGCAAGAAGCCGGCCGGCAGAAAATATTCATTGGTGTTGAAGATAAATGAGATTTCTCATAGCTGAAAGTAACAAACACGATAGTCATCTCCCTTGTAACACACAGTGGTAGCCATTTCAATTGGACCGGCGGCGAAGTGGGTCTGGCATCGCCACTGTTAGCCGATCAGAGCATGGGCGAGGATTAACCTTTCTCGGCGTGTCTTCACCAGCTCAGTTTACAATGCTAACGATGAGTGGCTAACTTGTGCTAAAATCTCTAGACAGGGCCTACCCGCTCCAGAAGCAGCCTCCCGGTTTCGGTGCTCATCTTCTCCGGCTCCATGACGCTTCAGTAGCTGTGCAGCTAGCTGCTCACCGGTACATGAGGGAGGTAGTGGGGAGGAGGCGGGAAGGTGCGGAGCAGGGGAGACAGGGGATTGGATGGACTCACGGACCAATCCGAACCGCCGTTCCCCGCAATTTGGATTGGTCAACTATTATGCCGCTTTGCAGCGGATATACTGAATGGATTTTTTTTGTTCTTTATATTGCGTAGATCGGACCATAGGACCATAACGGCCTTATAAACGGTGTTATTAAGATGTACCAAGCTTCCAAATCGTAGACCATAGCTTTAATTCCACTGGCCTAGAATAATTTGTCCTAAATCCAAACTGACTAATAATGAAAACTGTTTCTATCAATAAATGCATCCAACTTGGCAACAAATATTTTTTCCTAATATTTCTGAAAATCCTGTGAAGACACTGGTCTGCAGGTGGAGAAAATCTGTTTATCTCGACTCTTAGGAAGCAAAGTCACTTTAGCAGTTTTCAGCTTTTCAGGACATACTTGTTTTGATAAAGACTGATCATACAGAAATGGTTCAAATACAAATTAAATTATATTCTTTAGTATTGTCATGTCCACACTTTTACAATCAGTTGGTTCTTCACTTTCCCTTTTCAAAGTTGTTAACATCAATTTACTGTTGTATTTTCTGACATTTCCTCCCACAAAGTAGGAAACTTTATCTACTTTATTATTATAGCCCATGCAGCCTGAAAATCTTTACAGCTTTTATTTTGATAAAAAATCACTACAGAATGTTTTATTTCTAATTATTTTGATTGATCTCATAAGTATTGTGTCTCTTTTGTTCTTAATTTAACAAAACATCTAGGTTTTTTTTTTGTGAAAAGCATTTTTTAATCCTGTCATGCATGGCCTGTCACATTCTTCTTTGCACAACACTGAACAGTATTTTAAGAAATGTTTCTTATGCTTTGTTGATGTTGCTTTCATACACCTCCAGTTTCTGTTTGTTTCAGTCCTCATTTAAAGCCATCAGTGCTGTTATGATGTTTCTTTTTAATATCATTCATAAACCTTGTACACAGATTTGTCAAATTTGTGATATTTAAAATTTTAGTTAATAGACTTCTTGTGATCATTGTTTTATATGCATCATATCCCCTATTAAATAACAAAATGATGTTGAAACGACTGCAGGTTTTGTCTTTGCTCAGTGTTTTTATGAGTTTATTATGCTGCTCCTGTATTTTCTTATTCTGCCTCATCATTATTACTTTATCAGTACAGCTCCAGTCATGCTGCTGCTCAGACTCCACAGGTGTGTTAGAGCAGCGTGGGTGAGACAGTTCAGGTACCTGTGAACATCTGGAAGCCACTGGACAGTGAGGCTGGGCCACTCCAGAGCGTGGGTCATCACCAGGTCGTAGAGGAAGGGCGTGTTCTTCTTCCAGATCTTGTACTCTTCATTGATGACCCTCTCCTCCACAGCATCGTCATACACTGCAGCAGAACAGCACAGAGCTTAAACAGACCGTACAGGTACAGTAAATATAAACCTGGGTCACCTGATCAAATATTAAATATATAATATAACATTAAAAGATTCAGATATTAACAATCATCACTGTGCCAAGCCAAATCATGACAAATGTTATCTGAAGACACTTTACAACAGAGAGGGTCAAAAACTATCTCTTATTCTTTCTTGTTTTATTCTTATTCATCTTTTAGTTACTTAATTCCAGACACAGTAATCCAGAATTGAGTCACATCTTGAATTACAGTTAAGGATGCCCAGACCATACATTTGTCCATATTACATCTGCCTAACCTGACAAACAGAATGCACCTTTCAATATACAGGGTGTCCAAACATTGGGCCTCATGCAAGAACATTTTCGTATTCTCATCCTAAATTTTTCTTCCCTTTTTTCTTATGTTGCGTTCGTACAAACATGCTCCGTCAGATTCAACAAACACTTCTATCTTTAGAAAAGTGTCTAAATGACCCGCGGAAACATGATGAATGCCACCTGTGTGTACTTAAGAGCGCATGCACGAGGATAGCATATTTGCATAAGTAACACCCCAAGAATACCATATAAGGATACGTTTCCCACACCATAAAATGGAAGTGTTCGTTCATAAAGATGGCCCAAACACACGCTCTCTTCCAAGTGCCTGCCATGCCAGGGCATCCAAAAGAAGCTCAGCCATGAAGCAGCTGGTTACTCTCTCATTTAACGTTTTATATAGGCCAGTCTAATAAACCTTCAATTAATAGATTTTAATGTATTCTCTGGTTTGAGATCCTCAGATTTATTTCGTTTTATTCTATTTTTTATTAAAAACGCTTGAAATTAGTTAAATGTATAATCAGTATGTAAGGAACTTGATTTGAAAAGAGCAGACTAATTTGTTGTGATTTTTAAGACAAGTCTGGACCACTCTTGATTTGTGTTCGTACTTGAAAGAAAATTCTAAATACGAAAAAAAATGCTGAATGCGACAAATTTTCCTAAATCATTCCTATGCAACACTTACGAACATATTTGTTCGTATGAACGGTTCTTGCATGAGGCCCAATCTCTTCACAATTAAAAATTTGTTTTACAAAGGCAGTTGATGAGATATCTTTACCAGATTTGTTTTATTTTAATCAGTGTTTATTGAAGTTTTCATTCTCATTTAAATGTTGTGTTTCAGATATTCTGTCAATGGAAGGAAAGCTGTTAAATGAACCCCTATAAAATGGCTATTCCTCAAAAGAGAGGACAAAGTGCATCCTGGTTTATTTAGACAAAATCAGATGTGCAGATTCAGCAAAACTACAGAACTGAGTATGAAGAGATCCACCATCAATCAATCAATCAATATTCGTATAGCGTCAATTCATACCAAGTGTTATCTCAAGACACTTAACACTACAGCATAAAGCTCTTCATTTTATGGATACACATATATGCATAGATACATATATAAAATACACATATACTGTACATATATCAATTAAACACACAAAGACATAAAAAGGAAATTCTGACAGAAAGCTAAATTAGAGGACTGAGAAAATGCTATCTTGAATTAAAGATGAGGAAACAGGAGCTAAAACCAAAATAATAGTTAAAAATACTTGAAAAATACTAGAGCACAAGATAAGTAAATACGTAAACAAATAAATTAATATAATAGTATAAAATAAAAGTTTAATAAATAACATGGTAAAATGAGGAAGCATAACATCAGGTCCATAATAAAAAAAAAAGCTAAAATAGGATAATAAATGGAAAAGCATTTAACAAAGAATAAAAATCCTAATAAAAAATCTGAACTGAAATGTAGAAATAAAACAGAATATAAGGTTTAAAATAAGTTACAATGTAATAAATAATAATGAATATAATCAGCTAAAAGCCAGATTAAAAAGGTAGGTCTTGAGTTTTCTTTTAAAATATGAACAGTAGGTGCTCTCATGTCTTCAGGTAGACTGATCCACAGACGGGGGCAAGAAATTTACAAAGACAGGGACAGGGACAGTGTTGGATAAAGGGAGGAGTGGGCGAGCAAGAACATCTAAGGAAAACATCAGATGTGTGAAGGACAAGCCTTTCCTTCCATTAACAGAATATCTAAAACACTAAATTTAATATGAATAAAAAATTTAATGAACACTGATTAAAATAAAACCAATCTGGTTAAGATGTCTCATTAACTGCCTTTGTAATATTTTTTTTAAATAGTGAAGAGACGTTATGGACACCTGTAATTCAGCCATCTGTCTGTAAAGAGCCCACAGACAGTGTTTGGGGAGGGCAGAACCTTTCACAGACTTATCCAGCACGTGATTGGACGATCGCCGTCAATCACATTCATTACAGGCCAATCAGATAATGGAGCTGCTCTAAAGGACAGAAGGCAAAACAAACCCCTCAATGAAATGTGTTGGAGTAGGAGCAGGAATGTCCTTAAAACAGAAGCTGAGGGGCTGAGGTTTGTTTTTTATTGAGTGACATAATGTGATCCAGATCTGACAAACTAAAGCTGTAGCACCCTAACCCTCTAATCCAGAACCAGCAGACCAAACCCTCCATCAGACATGATCCAGAACCATCAGCCATGATCCGGCTCCGACAGACCTAACCCTCTTTATCAACCATGGTCCGGAACCAGCAAACCTAACCCTCTTTTACAGCCATGATTCGGAACCAGCAGACCTACCCTCCATCAGCCATGATCCGGAACCAACAGACTTAACACTTATCAGCCATGATCCGGCTCCGATTGACCTACCCTCTATATCAGCCATGATCCGGCTCCGATAGACCTACCCTCTTTATCAGCCATAATCCGGCTCCGATAGACCTACCCTCTTTATCAGCCATGATCCGGCTCTGCCACAGTCCCCGGTCTGGACCTGGTCCGGGTCTTCTGTTTGGTTTCTAAAAGTCAAGCTTCTTCCTTTTGAGCGCCGAACTGTTCTATATCTTCCACGCATGCGTAGATCCTCCTGTATCAAAGGGAGCTAATGCTGCGCAGTAACTGCGCATACATGCGCATACTGCACAGTGAACGACAGTTTGTCGGCTAACAGGAGACCACAGAGCGGAAGTAATACATCAGAAATATCCCAAAATACCCCAATGTGACCGATACGCTCATGAAGTCGTTTCAACACCGTGATAAGTCTGACAGAAGGAAGAACAATCCGGATTTAAAGGGCTGTCACTATTTACTGTCTATTTCCTGAAATATGAAACCAGGGTAACAGTGTTTTATTCAAATTAAAGGAAAATTACATTAACAAAAGGTTACTCAAGAATAAGTTCGAGTAATGCTCTGTAAATGTAGCTATTCAGAAATAAAAACTGTTTCATTTAAAATGGTAAAATATTGAATATTTAACATTAGACTGATCTCTCCATCCATGGTTGTTATTTTTTATAGGCTACCTCCACTATAAATACATTTACATCCATAAAGACATGAGGACCTTCTTGAACACCATATCTATCTATCTATCTATCTATCTATCTATCTATCTATCTATCTATCTATCTATCTATCTATCTATCTATCTATCTATCTAACTAACTAACTATCTATCTATCTATCTATCTATCTATCTATCTAGATAGATAGATAGATAGAATATATATATTCTATCTATCTATCTATCTATCTATCTATCTATCTATCTATCTATCTATCTATCTATATATATATATATATATATATATATATATATATATATATAGATAGATATAGATATAGATATATATAAGTTGATGTATTCAGTAAAACAGTAAATGGTAAGTAATTTTAACATAAATTAAACAGTGAAATTAACTTTTAATTTAGGTTTTCTGGGCAATAATAAGAAAAATGAACATTTTTCCACCCAGAGCCTGAGTAACATGACTTCAAATGCAAAGGCATAATAATTGATCAAAAACTGAATAGTGAGATCAAATCATCCGTATAAGTAATCTTAACATCTTCAGCTTTTCCTCTGATTTCAGATGCCAGAGTCCCCCATAGACAGCCAGCACTTTCCTGTACAGCCTGATTTTCACATGTTGGTTTTCTTCAGAGGGTAGTTTGGTGTCAGAGGGAGAACTGAGGGAGAGGAAACTCAGCCCCTCACCAACTGTAGGAAGAGTTTTAATCTGCAGTGAGTAAGAATCACAGCACCTCCTGAGTGCATTCCACTGGATTTATTTAGTAAAAGTCTTATCCATAAACAGCAAAAACAGTTTACAGTAGATTAAAAACTCTGAAAATGCAGAACATAGTCCAAATACAAGCATAACAAAGATCTAAAACAATAAAAAGCATGAATTTACATACAGAAGATGTCTTAACTGGCTGTTATCAGAAAATAAATATGACAACAACAGTGGTGGCAAAGTAAAAGCAACAGGCACCAAGTTAAAGACAATGTAATGTGCTGCCATCTTGTTTCGCTCTCAGAAACCGTCTGGGGATAAAAGAAGGTTTGGTTTCCACAGTTTGTCACCACAGCTCTCCACATCCCTTTCAAAGTAAAAGTGTTAAGTTCGCTGTAAGGTTAAGACATCGAGAAACAGGACGACAGGTCGTTCACTTTTTTAAAGAGCCTTGCAAACCAACAAATACCTGATTTATACTACAAACCAATGGATACTCTGATCAGAATGATAGGGAGTACAACATTAGAGAAGAGTACAACATGCCACTTTAAAAAGCTCTGAGATATACAGTGATCTATTCCACAGGTACACAGAAGAACAGATGCAGCACTTTTCCATAAAGATGAGCTGATCCTAGCGCAGTCCAACAATAATGGCCCTATATTCTACAAATTAGAATATACAGATATTTGATATTAAGTTACAATGTGTAACTCTGTTGTGCACAACACATTATACATTTACCTATGTATTTCCATTCCTCTGTTTCAGATTACATAAAAGAGTAACATATAGGGTGACGGATAATGTTTGACATTTACTAAATATTCATTTGGTCTCTCCTAATCAGAGTAAAAATCAGTTTCAAGCTACAACTAGAGTGATAAAGTTCACTGTAATATCCAACGTACATCATAGATGGTAGGAGAGTGAGTATGTATTTGTACACAGTGGCAGGTGATCATGAGTGAGTCACTGTCATAGGTGTGCATGGCCAGGTGTGAACACGCCCTGGGCCCGTATTCACAAAGCATTTTATCTTCCCACCAGGAGGACTCCTGAATGACTCTAAAAGTTCCTAACAAAGAGTCTTCTCTTCAAACCTGTTCACAAAGCTGCTGAGACTATGGCCGTTTTAGAATTCTCCTACTATCCTAGCAGAGCGTACTGATTCACCCAAAGTGTAGTCTGCAGTATACAGTATGTGAACAAAAGCGAAATTGAAGTTTGCAAAAACACCCGCATGATGTACTGATTCGGGAAAAAATTCACAGTATGCATCGGACCAGTCTGCTTCGCCGACTGTTACCCACAATGCAAAGCGGCTGAAGTGAAGCTCAACAACCGGAGCAGCACACAAAAATAATATTTGAGCCACTATTTGTTATCTTTACCTTTTCAACATGTTATAGTGTGTAATAAGTTGTGAAATTGTAAACAGGTCTGTTGTTGTTTTTCCGTTAACAGTTCGTAACGACCGGACGATGGTGTTGCGTCCATTCTATACCTGCGGCATTATTAGCGTAAACCACTGACAAGTCTGACATTTTACTGTTATGTTCTGTATTTCTCCTCTGTATTTCCACCACCCTAAATGTTCCTGCTTCTCCTCATTCTTAATACTGTAGTGTGCGTGTGATGTTTATTCTTGAACTGTTTTTTCTTTTAAGTAGCACTTATATACCATCGTACGCCATCACACAAAAATGTATTAAATAATTCCTCTCCGAAATAACACGTATTCTCCACCATTGACTGTTTCATATAAAATGCTGCTTCTGTACTCATGGTTTGTTTGTCTTGTACAATTAAAATTAAATTTGGGAAATAAATCAGTTGTAGCCTACCTCAGCTTTGCTCGAACTGGAACCCAGCGTAGCTACTAAATAAACCAAACAAAACAGTCAGACTACAGACTACATTCAAGTGTAGTAGGCAGTATGCAGTGCCTACTACATACTACTTTCATACGCAGCATGTAGGAGGAGAATTCGAAAACTGCCTATCTCTTACTAAGGAATTCAGAGAGCTCTTCAGCTAAAAGAAAGGGGCGGAGCTAACCCTGTTGCTATGGATGATGTCATGTTTCAGATCCTGTTGTTATGGATGATGTCATGTTTCATGAACCACCTGACTCACAGCGCCTACAGTGATTGGCTGACAGTGAATGAGTCTTTAAGAACTTTCGACATAGAAGTCACTCAGTTTAGAGAAAGGAGTCATGTTGGCAGATTTAAATAAAGACCTTTAAATAAAAATGTAGGCGACTGATGAAACATTAAACCAGAGTAACATACTGACTAGTCCAGTGTGTGTTGTGCTAATGTTGAGCAGCTGTATCTGGTTAAAGGATTAGCAGATATCCATATAAGCAGCCTCTTAATGACTGGGACTCTGGAATAACCATGGCAGAGAAAACATCAGGCTAAAGAAAGCACATGTAGCGTTCCCACTTTAGAGCAGAACCACTGCTGACTGTGAGAAACGTTGGTTCTCTTTACAGTCTCAGAGATTTCAGAATTCAAAAGACAAACCACGTCAACAGGTCAGACCGATTATTGTCAAACTAAACCTGACAATCTGTTTAGTGTGTTCAGTCATTAACAGAAATGTTACACATAAATTAACCTTGATAAATGTGTCATCACAGATTTTATGAACATGAACTTTTATATTTGTGTTTCATTTATTAGGAGGAGGCTCTGCACCAAGACACTGGGTTGTTTCTATTTGTTGGTGAAGTGATTCTATCTTTGACTAATTCTATAACCATCATTCTACCCTCCTGATTGAGGCTGTACCTTTTCAGAAGCTCATTGTTATTGTATCTTTCCTAAATGTTCTCTGATCATGAGCTGGATTGGCAGCAGCAGCCATGCTGAGATTCTTTCTCTGCTCTACTTCTAACTCCTCACAGGTTTAGGAGCTTGGTTTAGCTCGAAAATGCTTTGTGATATACTTTAGGAGAGACATTTAGGAGTCCTAAATTTAGGACTGACACGCCCATTATTTTGAGAGTTTCTCCTAAATCAGTGAGTTGATAAACTTTTAAATGTTTTGTGAATACGGGCCCAGATGGCTAACCCAGGACTAAACTCTCCAGCTCCAGTTCACACGAGGACATCTCAGAGTGAAACCCAGGATCTTTTATAGTGATGAATCAGCAAATAACATGTCCACTTTAACTGTTAGTCACCTCTTTTATTTCCAAATGACATATCAGTGAAACATTCAGGGTGAACTGTGGCATGGATGAGGTTCAGTCTCATGTTTTATTCAATTCTTTTGGTTTGTGACGCCAAAATCAGGCCACATGAAATCAGAGTAACGTCATAGTGGTCCTGAAGAAGAGCTTATTTCAGCTTTGTGTATCAGGACGTGGCGTAGTTATAAATAAAATCCTTTAGATCTTAATGCCCTCTATACTTTCTTTACATACCAGTGTCTAGTAACAAGCACTGAGAGTCAATGTGTATAAAAATCATTATAAATCCAATGGTTGTTTTCCATATTAAAGACATTATGCTACTCTCCAATGATTTAGCATTTGAAAAATGTTTGACGTGTTACCCGGTCTCTTCCAGGCATCCTTATAGTGACCACTGTAACAGTATGGATGAATCTTCAAACACATCCTGGCAGTCCAGCAGAGGCGGTGGAGATGATGGCAGCCAGCAGATGGCGCTCATGAGAGATCATGCTCCTGCATCACAGCTGCAGAGCACGATGTCCCTTAAACGCCGTCTCCTCTCAGTGCTCCTCTATGAGCAGCTGCTTCTGCAGGGACACAAACAGACCGTCATCATTCAGATAAACATGCAGATCCCTTACTCAGGTAAGGCTTTGTTCATCCCTCAGGAAAATTAAGAATGTAAAATAAGAGTTTACAGGTTAGAGTGACTCTCACCAAGGCTGTGTCAAAGTAAAGTAAAAGAATTTGATTTTATAAAGTCTTTCTCTCGTGTCTCAAAGCAGCTGCACTCCACACAGTCACTTTCTGATGGTCCACTTTCTTTGTCACTAGCCAGGTTTACATGGAGCCTAATATTCTGATTAGAATCGTGTTAGAAGCCCAAACTGAATAAAAATGCTCCATATAAACACCTCAATCTGAATAAACAGGACAAATCTGAATGGAATATCATTCACACAGGGGTAGAATATCCCTTTTCCCAAACTGACTAAAAGTAAAATCCTGTCATGTAAACGGTGAATCAGAAAGTTGTCATGCCGGGTTCTGTCTGCACATGCTCAGTCTGGACGTAAACGAGCAGTGATGTTTACTCAATTGGAAACATGGCGGCTTCCAAACAGAGCACACAGCACTGGTCACTACCTCCATCTTTGATAAACCATGTGATGTTTAAATAGATCTGAGCATATCACGTGTCTGTAAAACAGCTGCTCTGATTCAATGTTGTGGCACATGTAAACACCAGATCAGAATAGATTACGTCACATGTAAACAGCTCACCAGAGATCTTCAATCAGAATGAGAAAAAAGTCTGCACGTAAACCTGGCTCCTGTTTTTTAACACATTCACTCCCTTTCATGCTCATTTACACGCCACAGCAGTGGGAGCAGCTCGAGGTTAAGTGTCCCTGAACACATCATCATGTGACAGCAGAAGCTGGGCTCAAACCTACAACCCTCCAGATACTGAACAGAGCCACCTACACCCCAGAAAGCACTTCATCCAAAATGCAGTTTTGTGTAAGAAGGGTATGATGGAGAGCAGGAGAAAAGTGTGAAGGCTGGTAGTTTCAGTTTGCAGAATCTTTGCTCAAAGGCTCCAAACCAAAATCTCAAAGCAAAGCGGATTCAGATCATATAGATCTCTCCACAGAGAGCAAAAAGATGTTAGCTTAATGCTGGATTTAGGTTGGATTGGTTATTTTTGGTTGAGGTTGAAAAACTATGTTTATGAAACGTTATCGTTTCAATGTTTGAAAAACTGTCTTTGAGTCAATGTTGCAATGGCTGATGGGAAAGACAAGGTAAAGAGTGATTGTGCGTTAAAGTGCTTGTGTTTTGTGTTGCTGGTTTTGTTGGGTGTATTATGAGGGTTTTACATATAAGGGATTGATTGTGTGGTGTTTATGTTGTGTATCCATGGTTGATACATCTATAGTATCTATTTTTATCACCACATAGTCATGAGGTCCCTCTGAAAATGGGATGTCACATCTCAAGAGGCCTTTGACACATTTATACTTAACAGGGACAAATATGGTTGGGATGACCTTGTGGTCTGGGCACCCATGAGTTCATCACTACCATAAATTCTTATTTTCAGTAAGAATATCTATGATTATACTTCTATAAAATGATCACCACAACCATTCAGACATGAGGACCCTCCTGAAAATGACATGTAGCATCTCAAGAGGGTAACCTCTAATAAATCAGATGACAGGTCTATGGTTCATGGATCTGTCCCTAACTTTAGTTCTTACTTTAGTCCACTTGTCTCCTCTTACCTCCCTTCCTTCACCCTCACACCAACACAGCATGGTGTGGATTTGCTGTTCATCATGAGACTGGGATCCACATTCAAGATTTCCTGCTGCTTAACAGAAGGTTTTTTCTTGAGCCATGATGGAGGAATTCATGATTGGCTATATGGATTCATGTTGGTGTTGGATGGATATATTTGTCCATATATCCTAATGTGTATTTTATATGTATATATGTATACATGTGTTTCTAATAATGATGTTTGTCTTCAGCCTGCTTTGTTGTAAAGTTGTTATGAACTGGCACTTTACAAATAAAGATTGATGAATGTATTAAGACATCTATATTCAGAGGACATTTTAAAAATGCATAAGTTTGTTGTTTGGTTGAATTTTCACCTTTTTATACATTTTTAAGACGGACCTGGATTTACCTCAAGGCTCATCGGTGTGCCCTGTCATTGCATCTAAACACTGTGATAAAACACTGATGGACAACTGAGTGACATATAAGAGACTGTCGCAGCCATTCAAACGATAAAGTGAATTTGATTTAAGAAAAATATCAGCTCTTTTACAAAAACTATTTACAAAAGCACAAAAAACACTGATCACAGAAGCTGGAATATTTGCAGTCAGTTACTTCCACTTCCTTGAATATAAAAAGGTCAGTTTGGGAAAAATAAGGAATAGTCCACACCTATGAAACTATAATTATCAAGATTTCTTGATACTTCTTTGTCTTTTAAAGTAAAGAAATTTAAATCAGTCACACTGGAGAAAAACAGGAATCTGGAGGAGGAACAACGAGTCTGATGAGTGCATTAAACAAAGTGCTTTAATATTACAAAAACAAAACAAGATGTGTGTGTGTGTGCGCAAAGGAAAAGTATGTATACTAGGCCTGTGCTCAAAAAATATCGATACGGCTAAATATCGTCATGCACTTCTTGGGGATACGTGTATCGATACAGCCTCAATGTTTGGACAGTTGTTGAAATACACTTCAGGTAAAATTAACAATGGCGCAGTTCAAAGTAGAAGTCAAGCTACATGATAAAACACATGTTCCAGATTTAAACTCAGGTCTACAGACTTCTGTTAAAAGTTCAGTCAATGTTCACAATTTATATGTATCGGGATACGTATCATAACAAGGCCTCAATACTGGGATACATATCGTATCGTGGGGTTGCTGGAAATACCCAGCCCTAGCATATACAGACATGTATGCATACAGAATACATATAAATATGCAAGTTTATGTATGAATTTATGGATATCTGCATGTATATAAGTGCATATATAGGTGTGGTGTTAAATTATAGATGGATATGAGCAGGTAATCAGACAGGTACAGAGGTATTCATATGTGTATAAAAGAATAGGTAGGTGAATGTATAAATATATTTCATAAGTCCATATAATTAGCTTTATGGGAAGTCTATCAGAGTACAGAGGTGGAGCATAAGTCAAACATGTAACAGAGAATAAGGACAGGACCAGATAAGTTTGACTTCTCCTTTTCAAGCACGAACATCGTAACTTCTAATGAATATTATACATTTTTATTTGCTTTCTTATTATTTCCTCTTGTCTTTTTTGTTTTGTACATATTTTTGTTGTTAATATTTCTGAAATAAATAAATAAGTATGAATCTTATTTTAGGCCTCACTGAGACAGAAGCAGTCTGTTTGTAAGCTCTTCTCTTGGTTTAACTTAGATAATTCTAATTAATGTCTTCTTTAATATTGCAGCTGTCAGCCTCAGTCAGTCGAGTGTTCACGTCTGAATCATACCTTGGTGTCGTTAGTGCTCTGCATGATGTCGTTGTCACAGTCTCCTCCCTCGGAGCCGCTCTTCTGGTCGTCGTCCTTCCCGTCCTTCTCCATGTCGTCCTCTCCAGACGAGATCCTGGACAGTTTGGAGGATTTCTGCAAGAGCACAGATAATGTTATTTTAAAACAAACATATGTACCATAATTAAAGGGTGAAGAGGCCCTTAACCTCAGCTGCACACCAACACTCGACTGAAGAGTCCCTAAATTCACCACATGGCCCTTTGGTGCCACAGCACCCATCCATTTCTTGAGGTTACTTTTCAGGGTCTTCTAATTTATGTTTTTATTTATTTTATTTAATTGTACTATATTCTTATGTTTAAGGTTATATTTATTGAACCCATTGGTTATAACATATTCACAGACGCACACACAAACCCTTTGGCTGCTTTGCCCGACTTTTCCTGAATGGTGGGTAATAAAGGTTTTGTTGGATTAACAGCTTTTGTTAAACCATAAAATGAACATTTAGTGACCTTCATACCTCAGTGCATTTGCTAAGGATATGCTTTCTTCATCACACTCACATGGTTTTATTTTTGAGTTAATCCCTCTTTGTTTCTTTTAATGGATGTCTATGAAAGAAGTTTCTTTATTCAAAAACTAAAAATCCATAAAGTGCTGCGGTGATTAAATAGGGCTGAACGATTTGAGAAAATAATCTAACTGCAATTTTTCCCCAATATTGCGATTTACTCTGCAATTCTTCCAATGTTCCTCATCTTCTGTATTCTTAAACAAACATAAGCAGTAGATCTTTTATAGTAAAACCAATATGACATTAAATTAATCTAAGAATAAAAGATTGGAGAAAAAGTGGAGAAGTGAAGAACAGAAGCAAAATGGGTATGAAATTGTAAAAACTGAGTAAAAATGGTATGCAAGCGAAAAAAGGTTAATAAATAGGTGCAAAATAGGTATGAAATTGCAAAAAAAATGGGGAAAAATTGGCAAAAAAATCAAAAAGGGGCTTAGGAAAATTGATTATAGCAGCAAAATTGGGATTTAAAGCAGCACAACGGAAGATCTCCGCTTGACCGGAGAGAGAACTCAACTACCCATGAGCTCTAGCGTGCGCGCTGCTGTCGTAACAAAACAGATCTGCCGGTTGCGTGCGTTTGTTTTGTAGGCGAATCACAGAAGCCAGGACTTCGCCATAAAGTATTCTTCTGTCTTCAGCGGCTGTTTGCAGGATGGATAGCAATGAGGTAATGTATTTATTTTTGACAAAATGACGATGTTAAAAATCGCTAAGTTCAACTTGGTTTTATTACCGTGAAGTCGCCCCCGTCCTGTTGAAGCGATAAAGTGAATAAAAGTAAAGACAACGACGCGCTGGCGATATCACACACTTGAAATAGGTCTGAACAAAACTACTTACTGGTACGTTCTGGATTTGTTGTGCTGTACTTTTCCCTGTCAAGTTTTTTTGAGGAACTTCGTCATAAATTAGTCGCCCAACATACCTGATAGTAGTCGGACATCCCTCCTCGTCTTTTATTTCATGCCAGCGAGTGAACGCCGAAACGATGTTTATTCTGGTCCGAGCATTCAGCTTGTTTTTCTCTCGCTTTCTTTGTTTTGTATCCTCCGACAAAACTTTTCTCTTCCTTACGTTCTTTGTTTCCTCCGTCATGGTTAAAGCTCTGCGTTTGGCTTTCGCCGAGACTTCCGTGTTTTAAACGAATCGGGACTCGGGGGAAGTGACGTATGCCGTAAAGCAGTCCAAACTTGTAGTTTTTTAGTGTGGCAGGGTTCCCACCATCCACCTCGAAGTTACGTAGCGCCAGTGAAAGGGATACAGACCACTCCAGACCACGACTTTGATCACAATGAATATCGAAGGGTTATATTATGTTTGAAAAACTACATAGTGTTGGTTTAAATTTGAAATTAAATAAAAAAAAACATGTAAAAATTCCAAAAATGGTTCTGACCGTGGCCAAAAAAAGATGAATGGGGACAAAATAGGCATAAAGTTGAAAAAACGGGGTTAAAAAAAAAGGTAAAACTTGTCCAAAAGTGGGGGGAAAAAGTGTATGAATAGAGGTAAAAAATAGACATAAAATTGCAAAAAGAACTACATCACAATGCCGAAATGTTCAACACATTTGGGCTAAAAATATTCAACCTTCGGCGATATGAAAATTGCAACAAGCCATATTGTGATTTAATCTAATTTGCGATTAATTGTTCAGCCCTTTTACTAATCACAAGACTGTAATCGAATCAAATCAAATCAAACTTTATTTATATAGCACTTTTCATAAAAAAAATGTAGCACAAAGTGCTTTACAGACAGACAGAAAAATTAAAATAAAGGATTTATAACCCAAACCCACTCCACCCAGCCCTTGAACCCACCCATATCGTAGAAAATAAAATAAGGAAAGATAGAAAAGACAAAAAAGGTAAAAAATAAAATAAGATAAAACTAGAAAAGCACTCGGAGAGCGTAGACCTCCGCCAGTGCCACAGTCCTCACCCATATTGTGATTTTCAGTATAAATATTAGTCTTACCTTAATTTCATCTGAATATTTAGATTCCTTGACCATGAAAACATGCCATTAGCAACTGGATTCATCATGATATCTATTTTAGTTGAGTAGTTATTCACAAAAATCACATTTTTCAGCATGGCGTCCAGACGCTGATCCAGATCAACACCAAAATCGAATCAGTTCTTTCTTTTCCCATGCTGAACATTTCCTGAAAATTTCATCAAAATCCATCCATTACTTTTTGAGTTATTTTGTTCACAGACAGACAAACTCTTCCGAAAACATAACCTCCTTGGTGGAGGTAATAATGAAAAAGGGGGCTGTAATTATAATAAATAATACCCCCAAGAAAAGTTTGCCTTTGCAATCAATACATGGAAAACATTTTATGTTTTTAACAGGATCAGTGATGTCATCATGTACGCTGGTATTTAAAGGGTTTCAAGTCTTGATAGTTAAGATGAAAAGTTTTAGGAAGAAAAGTGGAAAATAAATTATAACATTATATTATGGGATGTTTTAGCAGGGGGTAAGATGTCCCCACAGAGACAAAGGTGTTTCTGGGATCAGGTTTGAGGACTGAGCATTAAAGGGACAGCTCAGTATTTTTGAAGTGTGGTTGTCTGAGCTCCATGTGTCCACTAAGTTTATCAGCCCACATGCTCCTTGAGCTGGTTACTACACACCTGCACACACACACACACACACACACACACTAACACACTGTAAACCTCTTCTTCATTGTGATCAGACTGAATTTGGTTCCTCACACCTCCCCTCCCATATGATGCACATGTGCTGTACATAACGGGCTGCAGTTGCTAGGCAACAGTGGTTGCTAAGAGAAGAGCAGGATGCAAGTGACTTTTTCAACCTGCCTCCATTTTCAGAGGCAGCAGCTCCTCGACAACGGTGAAACTCATCCTACCGTCCAGAAATAGGGGACAGACTGATAATCAACTCTAAGACAGGAGAGAGGAAGTTTAACTCTAAAACAGGAGAGAGAAAGTTTCACTTTAAAACAGGAGAGAGAAAGTTTAACTCTAAAACAGGAGAGAGGAAGTTTAACTCTAAAACAGGAGAGAGAAAGTTTCACTTTAAAACAGGAGAGAGAAAGTTTAACTCTAAAACAGGATAGAGAAAGCTTAACTCTAAAACAGGAGAGAGAAAGTTTAACTCTAAAACAGGAGAGAGAAAGTTTAACTCTAAAGGAGAGAGAAAGTTTAACTCTAAAGCAGGAGAGAGAAAGTTTAACTCAAAAACAGGAGAGAGAAAGTTTAACTCTAAAACAGGAGAGAGAAAGTTTAACTCTATAGGAGAGAGAAAGTTTAACTCTAAAACAGGAGAGAAAGTTAAACTCTAAAACAGGAGAGAGAAAGTTTAACTCCAAAACAGGAGAGAGAAAGTTTAACTCTAAAACAGGAGAGAGAAAGTTTAACTCTAAGACAGGAGAGAGAAAGTTTAACTCTAAAACAGGAGAGAGAAAGTTTAACTCCAAAACAGGAGAGAGAAAGTTTAACTCTAAGACAGGAGAGAAAGTTTAACTCTAAAACAGGAGAGAGAAAGTTTAACTCCAAAACAGGAGAGAGAAAGTTTAACTCTAAAACAGGAGGGAGAAAGTTTAACTCTAAGACAGGAGAGAGAAAGTTTAACTCTAAAACAGGAGAGAGAAAGTTTAACTCTAAAACAGGAGAGAAAGTTTAACTCTAAAACAGGAGAGAGAAAGTTTAACTCCAAAACAGGAGAGAGAAAGTTTAACTCTAAAACAGGAGGGAGAAAGTTTAACTCTAAGACAGGAGAGAGAAAGTTTAACTCTAAAACAGGAGAGAGAAAGTTTAACTCAAAAACAGGAGCGAGAAAGTTTAACTCTAAGACAGGAGAGAGAAAGTTTAACTCTAAAACAGGAGAGAGAAAGTTTAACTCTAAAGCAGGAGAGAGAAAGTTTAACTCTAAGACAGGAGAGAGAAAGTTTAACTCTAAAGGAGAGAGAAAGTTTAACTCTGAAACAGGAGAGAGAAAGTTGAACTCTAAAACAGGAGAGTGAAAGTTTAACTCTAAAGGAGAGAGAAAGTTTAACTCTAAAACAGTAGAGAGAAAGTTTTACTCTGAAACAGGAGAGAGAAAGATTAACTCTAAAACAGGAGAGAGAAAGTTTAACTCTAAAGGATAGAGAAAGTTTAACTCAAAAACAGAAGAGAGAAAGTTTAACTCTAAAACAGGAGAGAGAAAGTTTAACTCCAAAACAGGAGAATGAAAGTTTAACTCTAAAACAGGAGAGAGAAAGTTAACTCTAAAACAGAAGAGAGAAAGTTTTACTCTGAAACAGGAGAGAGAAAGTTTAACTCTAAAACAGGAGAGAGAAAGTTTAACTCCAAAACAGGAGAGAGAAAGTTTAACTCTAAAACAGGAGAGAAAGTTTAACTCTAAAACAGGAGAGAGAAAGTTAAACTCCGAAACAGGAGAGAGAAAGTTTAACTCTAAAACAGGAGGGAGAAAGTTTAACTCTAAGACAGGAGAGAGAAAGTTTAACTCTAAAACAGGAGAGAGAAAGTTTAACTCAAAAACAGGAGCGAGAAAGTTTAACTCTAAGACAGGAGAGAGAAAGTTTAACTCTAAAACAGGAGAGAGAAAGTTTAACTCTAAAGCAGGAGAGAGAAAGTTTAACTCTAAGACAGGAGAGAGAAAGTTTAACTCTAAAGGAGAGAGAAAGTTTAACTCTGAAACAGGAGAGAGAAAGTTTAACTCTAAAACAGGAGAGTGAAAGTTTAACTCTAAAGGAGAGAGAAAGTTTAACTCTAAAACAGTAGAGAGAAAGTTTTACTCTGAAACAGGAGAGAGAAAGATTAACTCTAAAACAGGAGAGAGAAAGTTTAACTCTAAAGGATAGAGAAAGTTTAACTCAAAAACAGAAGAGAGAAAGTATTACTCTAAGACAGGAGAGAGAAAGTTTAACTCTAAAGGAGAGAGAAAGTTTAACTCTAAAACAGGAGAGAGAAAGTTTAACTCTAAAGGAGAGAGAAAGTTTAACTCTAAAACAGGAGAGAGAAAGTTTAACTCTAAAACAGGAGAGAGAAAGTTTAACTCTAAAGAAAAAAAAGGATCTAAAAGAAAGAGAGAAGAGAAGAGAGTTTCTTTAGAAAAGAGAGAGTTTTTCAAAAACTCTAATTTTTCAAAGAGAGAAAGAAAACCAAAAAAACAGGAGAGAGAAAGTTTTAAAAAAAAAACAGAGAGAGAAAAAAAGTTTCAAAAAAACAGGAGCGTTTTTTTTTTCTCTGAAACAGGAGAGAGAAAGATTAACTCTAAAGGACAGAGAAAGTTTAACTCAAAAACAGGAGAGAGAAAGTTTAACTTGAAAACAGGAGAGAGAGAGTTTTACTCTGAAACAGGAGAGAGAAAGATTAACTCTAAAGGAGAGAGAAAGTTTAACTCTAAAGGATAGAGAAAGTTTAACTCTAAAACAGGAGAGAGAAAGTTTAACTCGAAAACAGGAGAGAGAGAGTTTTACTCTGAAACAGGAGAGAGAAAGTTTAACTCTAAAGGATAGAGAAAGTTTAACTCTGAAACAGGAGAGAGAAAATTTAACTCTAAAACAGGAGAGAGAAAGTTTAACTCTAAAACAGGAGAGAGAAAGTTTAACTCTAAAGGATAGAGAAAGTTTAACTCTGAAACAGGAGAGAGAAAGTTTAACTCAAAAACAGGAGAGAGAAAGTTTAACTCAAAAACAGGAGAGAGAAAGTTTAACTCTAAAACAGGAGAGAGTTTAACTCTAAAACAGGAGAGAGAAAGTTTAACTCTGAAACAGGAGAGAGAAAGTTTAACTCAAAAACAGGAGAGAGAAAGTTTAACTCTAAAACAGGAGAGAGAAAGTTTAACTCGAAAACAGGAGAGAGAGAGTTTAACTCCAAAACAGGAGAGAGAAAGTTAAACTCTAAAGGAGAGAGAAAGTTTAACTCTAAAACAGGAGAGAGAAAGTTTAACTCGAAAACAGGAGAGAGAGAGTTTTACTCTGAAACAGGAGAGAGAAAGTTTAACTCTAAAGGATAGAGAAAGTTTAACTCTGAAACAGGAGAGAGAAAATTTAACTCTAAAACAGGAGAGAGAAAGTTTAACTCTAAAACAGGAGAGAGAAAGTTTAACTCTAAAGGATAGAGAAAGTTTAACTCTGAAACAGGAGAGAGAAAGTTTAACTCTAAATGAGAGAGAAAGTTTAACTCTAAAGCAGAAGAGAGAAAGTATAACTCTAAAGGAGAGAGAAAGTTTAACTAAAAAACAGGAGAGAGAAAGATTAACTCCAAAACAGGAGAGAGAAAGTTTAACTCTGAAGTAGGAGACAGAAAGTTTAACTCTGAGGCAGGAGAGAGAAAGTTTAACTCTAAAACAGAAGAGAGAAAGTTTAACTCTAAGACAGGAGAGGGAAAGTTTAACTGTAAGACAGGAGAGAGAAAGTTGAACTCGAAAACAGGAGAGAGAGAGTTTTACTCTGAAACAGGAGAGAGAAAGTTTAACACTAAAGCATAGAGAAAGTTTAACTCTGAAACAGGAGAGAGAAAGTTTAACTCTAAAGCAGAAGAGAGAAAGTTTAACTCTAAAGGAGAGAGAAAGTTTAACTCAAAAACAGGAGAGAGAAAGTTTAACTCTAAAACAGGAGAGAGAAAGTTTGACTCGAAGACTGGAGAGAGAAAGTTTAACTCTGAAGCAGGAGGGAGAAAGTTAACTCTAAAACAGAAGAGAGAAAGTTGAACTCTAAGACAGGAGAGGGAAAGTTTACCTCTAAAAAAGGAGACACAAAGTTTAACTCTAAAACAGGAGAGAGAAAGTTTAACTCTAAAGCAGGAGAGAGAAAGTTAACTCTAAAACAGGAGAGAGAAAGTTTAACTCTAAAGGAGAGAGAAAGTTTAACTCAAAAACAGGAGAGAGAAAGTTTAACTCAAAAACAGGAGCGAGAAAGTTTAACTCTAAGACAGGAGAGAGAAAGTTTAACTCTAAAACAGGAGAAAGAAAGTTTAACTCTAAAGCAGGAGAGAGAAAGTTTAACTCTAAGACAGGAGAGAGAAAGTTTAACTCTAAAGGAGAGAGAAAGTTTAACTCTGAAACAGGAGAGAGAAAGTTTAACTCTAAAGGATAGAGAAAGTTTAACTCAAAAACAGGAGAGAGAAAGTTTAACTCAAAAACAGGAGAGAGAAAGTTTAACTCGAAAACAGGAGAGAGAAAGTTTAACTCTAAAGGAGAGAGAAAGCTTAACTCAAAAAAAGGAGAGAGAAAGATTAACTCCAAAACAGGAGAGAGAAAGTTTAACTCTAAAGGAGAGAGAAAGTTTAACTCTAAAACAGGAGAGAGAAAGTTTAACTCTAAAGGAGAGTGAAAGATTAACTCCAAAACAGGAGAGAGAAAGTTAACTCTAAAGGAGAGAGAAAGAACAAGATAACACTTTTATTTGCTTCCTAAACGCGTGCAGGTCTTTTTCTTTTTAACGGTGAGATCAGTCCCTATCCCTTAACTGCTAGAGGTGTGAAAACACACTGATACAGCAATATATTGTGATATTTAAACCTCTAATAAAATATCGATATTTGACATCTTAATAATGATTTTATTTGTTATAATAAAAAAATATAGCTTATCAGAATTGGAAATAAAAGACACCTCATAAATATGTCTTCACACGTTTTTTGCGGTCTATTCAGTTCAGACAGTGAAAAGAGAAATATGTGATATTTTGTCCTTACTGTTGTGCTGTCAGTAACTCAAACACTTTGTTCCTCATGTGTTCAGTTACAGTTTGAGCTGCTCTGCAGGTGTGGATGCTTTTAATACATTGTTAAAGGGAAAACAAGAATAATTTCTTTGCAACATTAGTTTAAGTGACTTGAAGCACTCTGTTTTCAAGTGAAGTGTAAGTATGTAACACTGCATTAGACATATTTCAAAAGCAGTTCTGACTTGACTTTTACATTTATTTTTTAATAACATTGTGTGATTTACATAAACACCATCTCTAGTTTTCTCTTAGTTAACTGGAGAATATTGCAATATAACACAATATTATGATATCATGGTATTATCGTGGTATTATCGTGGTATTATCGTGATATATCGTGATTAGAGCTGAAACGATTCCTCGAATATTCTCGATTATTCGATTACAAAATATCCTGGAGGCAAATTGTGTGCCTCGAAGCCTCGTTTAATATATAATTATACATATAAGATATATATCTAGACTACTATACAGTGCACAGTGTTTGACACGGACGGTCATTTCTGTGGCACAACGCGCCTGCTACCTCTGCTGCTGCGCGGCTTGTAAAATCATGAAGGAAGAGAAAAGAGAGGGACAGAAAGGAGAGAGTCCACAGAAGAAATGGCAGAGAGTGTCCCAAGTGTGTGGTCACTACAAGAAGGGACGAAAAGAAAACACAGTGCAGTGTGTCTGATGTCAAACGGAGTTAGCTTAGCACGTAGCTTAGCATGATAGCACGTCGTCACTGCTGCAGCACGTCAACAGTAAACATCCGGTCTGTGCGTCAGAGCGACTCAGCAGGATGACACTCATGATACATCAACAGAAGCAGCTAATGTGATCAATAACTGAGATATGGGCTAGTAAATAACCTACTTTGATTATGGCTCCGTGTAAAGGCTGGTTCAGAACGTAAATCAATGTGGAGGCTACCTCCCCAGAATCATGTGTATTTTGTTCACATACTATTCACATCCAATAACTTTACATTTAATTTGATTGCAGAGAGTAGAAGAGGAAACACTGACAGTGAGTAGAGGAAGCAGGTGTAGGGAATGCTTTCATATGTTATAGAAATGTACATTAGCTAGTTAAATGATCTTTGTATCTAAGTATGATGTCATTTGGTCCTAGAAATAAAGTAAGCAAAATAAGATCATCAATATGGTACAGTAGTAGTTTAGCAAAATGAGACAAGCATGAATACAAATACAATAAAAATAACCAAACTTAAAAAAAAATACTGAAAAAAGCAAGATATGGCCCAGAGTAAAAATAAAAGTATAGATTTTGATTTTGAGGTCCCATTTATGCTCAGAATGTTCAAAATTAGAAAAATAACTTGTTGATTTAAGTGACCTGGCTTTTTTGTTTTGTGTGTTATTAATAATAATAATGTGTAGTAATTTAATGAAAAAAAAAAGTAGTAGTGAGCGCAATGTAACTGTTATCTGATTACTCGATTGATCGCCCAAAAATTTGATAGAGTAATCGATTACAAAAAGAATCGATAGCTGCAGCTCTGATCGTGATGCATATCATATCGTGAGGTTGTTGCCAATACTCACTCCCATTGCCCAGACAATTGGACTCGAGTCGACTACTTGAAACTCAACTGGGGAGGTTAAAACTCGACACTTGACTCGGACTAGGGAGAAAATGCCTCCAGACTTGACTTGACTTGGGACAACATGATTCATGATTGCATGCACTCAGGCTTTATATGAAGAGCCAGACAGGAGATATAGGCCGCTCTTTCCTTTTAGGTTCACTTTATTGATGCTCCATTCACAGTACACTTGTCCGTCACCTATTATTGTCCCCCACACGACACAGTACTACACACATAGGTTCCTACCACAAGCCCGCTCCTGCTACAGTGATGATCAGTGGGCAGGGTGTGCACAGGACAAGGGTTTCAAATTGGCAACCGCTATGTCTTCTGTGCCCAAAGTTATTTTCTTTGCATATAAATAATTTCAATCAGATGGAAAACGAAGACCCGCCAAGTGCACGACCTGCAACGCTTCGATAGGTGAAAAAGAGGACATAACATCAAACTTTATCCTCCACCTGTAGACACATGAGGCCAAGGAAGTCAAACCTGCAAATGTTAGCTAACGCTCCTGCCATAGGTCAATATGGCAGGAACGTTAGCCCGACCTGTGGTCAATATGAAGCTAGCAAAGCTAACATTAGTAAAGAGGGTGTATGTTTGTTGTATGTGTGGAAAGATAAGGTTTCTCTCTTCAAGATAAAAATCTGAGTGCTTTTTGGGTGGACTGGGGAACAATGGTGAGGGACTCGACCTGTCATATCCTGTGACTCGACTTGATTTGAGTTTACAAAACCTGTGACTCCACTTGACTTGACAGAACCTGTGACTCGACTCAACTTGAATTTATAAAGCCTGTGACTCGATTTGACTTAACAGAACCTGTGACTCGTCTCGACCTGACTTTACAAAACCTGTGACTCAATTTGACTTTACAAAATCTGTGACTCAACTTGACTTTACAAAACCTGTGACTCGACTCGACTTGACTTTACAAAACCTGTGACTCGACTCGACTTTGCAAAGCCTGTGACTAGACAGGACTCAATTCAACTTTACAAAACCTGTGACTCATCTCGACTTGACTTAACAAAACCTGTGACTCGACTTGACTTTACACAACCTGTGACTCAACTCGACTTTAAAAAACCTGTGACTCGACTCTACTTGACTTTATAAATCCTGTGACTCGACTTGACTTGACATTACAAAACCTGTGACTCGACTTGACTTTACATAACCGTCGGTGGCGCAGTTGGATAGTGCGCTTGGTCAGTGATCGGGAGGTTGCAGGTTCAAGCCCAGCTCCAGGCGACACATGGCGATGTGTCCTTGGGCAAGACACTTAACCCCAAGTTGCTCCCACTGCTGCGTCAGTGGTGTGTAAATGGGCATGAAAGGGTGTGAATGTGTTAGAAATACTGATGGATAACTAACATAGAAATCCTGAACCATCAGTGAGTGAATGTGAGAGCGAATGGGTGTGAATGGGTAAGTGTGACCTGCGGTGTAAAGCAGCTTTGAGTAGTCCAAGACTAGAAAAGCGCTATATAAGCTCAAGTCCATTTACCATTTACATAACCTGTGACTCGACTCGACTTTACAAAACCTGTGACTGGAATCAACTTTAAAAAACCTGTGACTCGACTTGACTTTACAAAACCTGTGACTTGACTCGACTTAACAAAACCTGTGACTCGACTTGACTTTACAAAAACTGTGACTCGACTTTAAAAAACCTGTGATTGACTGGACTTGACTTTAAAAAACCAGTGAGTCGACTGGACTTGACTTTGCAAAGCCTGTGACTTGACTCGACTCAACTTTACAAATCCTGTGAATTGACTCGACTTTTCAAATCCTGTGACTCCACTTTACTTTACAAAACCTGTGACTCGACTTGACAAAACCTGTGACTCGACATGACTTAACAAAACCTGTGACTCAACTCGACTTTAAAAAACCTGTGACTCGACTCTACTTTACAAAGCCTGTGACTAGACAGGACTCAATTCAACTTTACAAAACCTGTGACTCAACTCGACTTGACTTTACAAAACCTGTGACTCCACTTGACTTTACAAAACCTGTGACTCAACTCGACTTTACAAAACCTGTGACTCGACTTGACTTTACAAAACCTGTGACTCAACTTGACTTTACAAAACCTGTGACTGGAATCAACTTTAAAAAACCTGTGACTCGACTTGACTTTACAAAACCTGTGACTTGACTCGACTTTACAAAACCTGACTCGACTTGACTTTACAAAAACTGTGACTTGACTTTAAAAAACCTGTGATTGACTGGACTTGACTTTACAAAACCTGTGAGTCGACTGGACTTGACTTTGCAAAGCCTGTGACTTGACTCGACTCAACTTTACAAATCCTGTGACTTGACTCGACTTTTCAGATCCTGTGACTCGACTTTACTTTACAAAACCTTTGACTCGACTTATAAAAACCTGTGACTCAACTTGACTTTACAAAACCTGTGACTCAACTCGACTTTAAAAAACCTGTGACTCGACTCTACTTGACTTTACAAATCCTGTGACTCGACTCGACTTGACATTACAAAACCTGTGACTCGACTCGACTTTACAAAACCTGTGACTGGACTCAACTTTAAAAAACCTGTGACTCGACTTGACTTTACAAAACCTGTGACTTGACTCGACTTTACAAAACCTGTGACTCGACTTGACTTTTACAAAAACTGTGACTCGACTTTAAAAAACCTGTGATTGACTGGACTTGACTTTACAAATCCTGTGAGTCAACTGGACTTGACTGTGCAAATCCTGTGACTCGACTTAACTTTACAAAACCTGTGACTCGACTAGACTTTACAAAAACTGTGACTCGACTTTAAAAAACCTGTGATTGACTGGACTTGACTTTAAAAAGCCTGTGACTTGACTCGACTCAACTTTACAAATCCTGTGACTTGACTCGACTTTTCAAATCCTGTGACTTGACTTTACTTTACAAAACCTGTGACTCGACTTGACAGAACCTGTGACTCAACTTGACTTCACAAAACCTGTGACTCGACTCGACTTTACAAAACCTGTGACTCGACTTGACTTTACAAAACCTGTGACTCGACTTTACATAACCTGTGACTCGACTGGACTTGACTTTACAAAGCCTGTGATTTGACTCGACTCAACTTTACAAATCCTGTTACTTGACTCGACTTTTCAAATCCTGTGACTCGACTTTACTTTACAAAACCTGTGACTCGACTCGACTTTACAAAAACTTTGACTCGACTTTAAAAAATCTGTGACTCGACTGGACTTGACTTTACAAAACCTGTGACTCGACTGGACTTGACTTTGCAAAGCCTGTGACTTGACTTGACTCGACTTTACAAATCCTGTGACTTGACTCGAATTTTCAAATCCTGTGACTAGACTTTACTTTACAAAACCTGTGACTCGACTCGACTTTACAAAACCTGTGACTTGACTTGACTTTACAAAACCTGTGACTCGACTTTACAAAACCTGTGACTCGAGTGGACTTGACTTTACAAAACCTGTGACTTGACTTGACTTGACTTTACAAAACCAGTAACTCGACTTGACTTGACTTTTCAAAACCTGTGACTCGACTTTAAAAAACCTGACTCGACTGGACTTGACTTTACAAAACCTGTGACTCGACTCGACTCGACTTTACAAAACCTGTGACTCGACTTGCCCACAACAGAAAAAACTTTTGACTTGCTTGAGACTCGGATCAAATGACTCGAGACCTGCTTGGGACTCGGATTGGAGGGACTTGGGAAATTGTCTGCTATTAGCCACGCGGTACATTTGAGTGTTTGTAGAAAAATGGGTCATAAAAACCAACTGAGTTTTGATCACGCTGTGCCCGTCTACTCTGTTTTGGGCTCCCATGAGCCCACAGTGATGTAACAGGTAGTTCTGGCTCCCTGATTTCTTAAAGTGACCTCGCTCCAGGGCCTTGTGTTCCCCTGGGGCCACACCACGTCACGTCTGTGAGCTGGTACCTTGGATGAGGCCGTCTTTTTCCGCTTGGATCCGGTCTTGTCTCCCTTCAGCTTGTCTTTGTCGTCGTCCTCCTCCACGGAGTCGCCCTCCTCGCCCTCGCTGCTGCCGTCGGCGGCGTTTCCTCCCTCCTCTGTTTCTGATGAGCTCTGCTGCTGGATGGTCTATGCACACAAACATGCGCAGTGTGGTCAGATAAGTCAGAATGCATGGCCTTTATTAATCCTCACTCAGACTGCTGACCTGATAGCCTGTGAACTTGACCCCCGGGTTGTTCTCAATCTCCCACAGGCCCTCGTTGAAGCCTTTTCTCTTGTTGGATTTGCCAAATTTGTCTTTGTATTCTTTGTAGGGCAGAAGATCCTTAGGCCCTAAAAAGGCACTGAAAGAGGAGAGAAGACATTTACCACAACTTCAAGAAAAGCACTAGACCTAGGCCCTAACAAATTTTGCTGGACCATAATTGTCCAAAAAACTATTGCAGAAAAACGATATTATTGTCAATTTTATTTTGAAAGTCATTTTTTCATTAATGTAATTATAATATATGTCATAATAAATTGAGTACACAGTATCAAAAGCAATAAACTTTGATTTTTTAAAATTATTTAACTGTAAATAGGAGGTATAGATCTTTTAAATAAAATAAATTAAACAAACGATACAATAAATTTAACAAACAAAGAGAAAAAAATAAGAAAATGAAATGAACTCTCTTTTAGGAAAAATTGCATGTAAATAAAATAATTATACTAATAAAAAAACAATAACAAAAATAGACCCGGTCTCTGTAAAGGAAAAAACAAAACTCTAATAAAAACACACACAATAAAAACAATAAATAAAATGGAGTTTACACAAGTCCTGAATTGTTTGTGACATGTATGTTCTCCCAGTCAATTCATTCTGTTTGTCACACATTTGTAACATTTCCCAAAATGCTGACTTTTAATCCGTATTGAAGGATTGTATTTCTTTTGCAATGTAGCAAACGACACTGTCTGTTAGCGCACCATTTTGCTCTGTTTTACTTATATTTACTTTGCCGAACAAACGCCTCAGTAAGCGCTGACTGTCAGGACGAAGGCTCTGCTGAACCTCCCCTTCTTCGTCGCCACTACTTTCAAACAAATGCGACATATCAGCTCGTCGGTGTTCATGAGCTCACATCTTGTTCATTCTGTTTAAAACCAAAATATTCCCGCACTGGGGCTGTGGCAGCCGGCTTAGGAACCGTAGCTTTCGTGCCATCGTTCATATTAGTGTTTGTTTCCTAGCTAATCCTCATGACACTCACTTCCTCTCTCTCGGTGCATGAGCGGCCCCGCCTCCCCCTCAAAGACTGCATGAGTGACAGATGCTCACTCCGCTTTAAATCCATTATAGAACCAATGCACCCAGGTGTTGAGAAAGTTGCATAGAGTGAGCCATCTTCTCATCCAGCCTGTTTGGTAGAAGGAGAGGAGGAAAACAAACATGCATTCACGTGTCAGTTTATCGAGGCCGGCAAACTTCCAAGGAGGTTTTTATTTATCATGCAGTTAATTGATTTATTGATTATCGTGACAGGGCTATAGGCCTCATAACACTAGGGCTGGGCGATATTATCTAATCTCAATATCACAATTAATTGAAGCTTTTACCTCGATAACGATTAATGAGCAATTATTTTATGCTATGCTGGAACAAATTAGTGGTGTTACTGATGGTTGTTGAAACCATCTTCCTGCAGTATTTACACGTAACTCCTTTCTGCTCGATGTTCTCTGCACAGAACTCAAATTGTGCCCAAAAAATGGAGACAGCATTTTTCTTGGCTACAAGGTCCTCTGATAGATTGGCACCGTATCCTACATGTTGGCAGCGTGTTCTTCACTGTTGGCAAAAGTGAACGCACGAGGAGAATAATCAAAATATCGACATGAGTAAAAGTACTTATTAGAGGGTCTAAATGTTGATTTTGATTATTTTTCGATTAATTGCCCAGCCCTACATGACAGTCCTGTTCGGCAGGAACCACAAAATTATCAGCAGCTTATTCATCAAATCTGAAGAAATTTGGATTTCCAGGAATTTTTCCATTATTTCAACTTTGAATTTTTCCAATTTTTAAACTTTGGATTTTTCCAATATTTACAGCCCATATATTACATATGGATCTGCTGCAGCATGTGTGAATGCATTATGCTACTTCATTTCATCACTGGATATCTACGTAAACTCATTTATCATCAAATTTATCCCTTTTATTACCAGTTCAACTGTTTGGCAGAGGGCATCAATAAATTCAAGGATATTTAATGTGTAAAAAAAAATTAAATCATTGTTTGATTCCCTTAACACTTCAGGGAAAAGATTAAAAAAGAAATCCCAAACCAGATATTTTCTTGGTGTGTGATTGAATATTTTTAAAAGCGAACATGTGATTATGTGATGACATGAAAATGAACAAATATTTGGGACAAAATCACTGAGAAAATGTTTGTAAATAAAATAGCAATAAATATGGTAAAAAATAGATAAAATTAAGTTTGACAAACACAGAAAAATGTTTTTGATTATATTTATACATGCTCAAATGTGTGAATTCTCTGTCGTGTTCACACAGCAGCATCTCGACACTGCTGAGTCCAGACTGAGGGGCAGCTGAGGAGAGGCCTGGGCTGGACTGAAGGTGTAACGCCACAGGTTGCCCACGAAACAGCCATCACAGGTCAGTATTTATCAGTGGGGGACTCGCCTTGTGACTGTAAACTCTGCGCAGTCTTTCTTGGTCGCACTGGTGCACCAAGACAAAATGTTTGGTGCACTCTTACAAATTTAAGTTGGCAGAAGTAACTGCAGTAATCCGCTGAAAAAGGTCAAGACACAGCACCTGCTTCCTCTCTTTTCTGTCCCTGCGTTGCATCTTCACAGGCTGCAGGCTGTAGGCCAAACACATGCACACACATGCATATACACACAGCCTTCAGTTATCAACCAATCAACTGTTAGACGGAGCCCAGATTGTGGTGTCAGGTTTCAGCACAGAGCGGTCACTCTGAAGAAGCACCGAAGCTCTGCCGAATTCGCCTTAGTGGCTGTCAGATTATTAATAATTACCAACACTTACAAGTCAGACAAAGTAACATTAACTATAACATCTATATTTGTTCAGTCCTTTCTCCTGCTAAGGGGAGTTTCTCAGTCACACAGAGATGAGTGTCCGCGTTAAATGAGGACAAATGACCTGACTGACAGACCCCGACTGAACATAAAGCTGTAAAGAAAAAAAGCCAAAACAAGAGAATAAAATAAAGAAAAATTAATCAAATGTTCTGCCCTAAATGTCGTTTTTTAAAAATTAGTTTGAGAATTGTTTTTTTTTATTTACCTTAGTTTCAGTTTTGTAAATATTGACTAAAGTGTGTGAAGTTTTATTTTAGGTTCAAATTTATTGGAGAATAAGACCATCCAGTTAAATGTTATGTCGTTAAAATCTGGATATTTATTTCATTTTCAGTTCAGTATGGCACCTTAAACATTCGCTCTTTTTATTTAGAAAGAATTTATTTGCCATGAGATGTTTGAGTTTGAAATGTTAAATTTCAGTTCAGTAAAAAACTTTAAGCTCTTTTATTTGGAAATGTTTTTATTTTGCTTAATGTTTTAATTTGAATTTGTAAATTTCATTCAGTGAACCACTTTAAACGCTCCGTTTTACTTTTAATATGCAGTTTTTCTTGGAATAAAGACAAGTATTTTGATACATCTTATTTTGTTTAAAAAACATTGAAATTATATAAAAGTTATGTAAAGTGATAATATGGTGACTTTATGGCGTTAGAGATGATACTTTGAATAATTTGGGTGCTCCTACTTTTTGGGCTGGTGCACCTTAAAAAAAAATAGGTTCACCGTTGCAACCAATGAAAAAAGTTAGTCTGAATTCCTGAGAGGACATTTTGATGTCTACAGAAGACATCAGGTAGCATGGTAACATATTACTCTGTAACACCTGCAGCAGCGAAGAAAAGAGCAACTTCACAAAAAGATTCTCCTACTCGAGCTTCAGCTGGAAGTCAGTCTGCAAACTAAAGTTTTTGCATCAGTCGATGATGAGGAGTCAATAGGTGAGTGGTATTTAAATAATCAGCAGTGCTGGGAATGACTTAGAAATGTAATGCATTATTTATTTAAAAGTAATTAGTTACATTATAATATGACTGTATTTTAAATGTAAGGCATTACACTATTATCACATTACTTTAAGTTCCTCTAGTCAAAATAACAGAAATATGGATTAGTCATTCTAAATGTAGCTCATTAAAAAAGCTCATTACACATCCAGTGAAGGTGATGTGGTGTCTATCTGACTGAGTTCAGCTTAAGGCTAAAAACAGGAGAATATAACAGACACATTGATGCTCATGGCACAATACAAGAAACCATCAGAGCAAAAACAGACAAAAACACCTGGTTCTTGTAAACTTCACATTATTTTACTGTAATATCTACAGCTTCCTACTGTAAACAACTTTGCAGTAGATTACTGTAAATGGTAAAACACTGTGGAAAGAAATCAGATTTTTGTAATATTCACAGCATTTACCATAAAATCAACAATATTTATGATAAAATGTCCAGACACTGAAAACGGTGATGGGATCCACTTTTCCCAAGAAAACTGTTCAGTAGCAGGAAACAATTTTTTAAGTAATGCTTCAAATATTTGAGTGAAACCAGTGTTTGAGTAAATGTATTTTATTACATAAAAATGATGTATGAGACTTTTTTTTCACAAAAATAAATCTTGCTAATACAGTCAGTAAAAAAGTTAAAACATTGTGATTGGAACTAAAATACAGCAAATTTACTGTCAGTTAAAATGCATTAAAGAGTTGTAGAATAATGATAGTGTAAATGGAAAAACAGTAAGGATGCAGTTTTTGATAATACAGTAATAAAACTGTAAATTGAACAGTGACAGTAATGATTTCTTAAATGAAAATACAGGACTAAAATAACTCAATAATATTCCTGTTAATTTAAATAGTGTAATGCTACTGTAAAGACATTAGGGGTGAGTATTGGCAAAAAACTCACGATACGATATGTATCGCGATATCACAATGTTGTGATATATTGTGATATTCTACAGTTAACTAAGAAAAACTTAGAGATGGTGTTTATGCAAATTTTCCATTGTATTGTTTCTGAAATATGTCAAATGCAGTGTTACATACATACACTTAACCTGAAAACATAAAGTGCATCAAGTCACTTAAACAAATGCAAAGAAATTATTTTTGTTTTCCCTTTAACAAAGTCTTTAAAGCATCCAAACCTGCAGAGAAGCTCAAACTGTAACTGAACACATGAGGAACAGAGAGCTTTGAGTTACTGACAGCACAGTGAGGAAAAAAAACCACATATTTCTCTTTTCTCTGAATAGACTGCATGAAACAAAACCTGTGCATACATGTTTAAAAGTTATATTTTATTTTCAATTCTGATAAAATATGTGTTTTTATTTTTACAAAAAAAAGCAATATTAAGATTTTAAATATGGATATTACATTGAAAGTCAAAATATCGCAATATATTACAAAAAGGATATTTTTCACACCTCTAAAAGGCATTTACAATAAATTACTGTAAAATTTACAACAACCCTTTTACAGTGTAGTGGAGGACTTTTCTCCTCTGCTGATCTCACAGAGTATTTGGAGAATTTGTATTTAAACAAACAAAAAAACTCCTCTTCATTTTGGGTTAAATTAGAAATGCACTGTAACTTACATTACTGACATTTGTACCTAGTAAAATGTTACTGTTTGTTTTTGTGATGTCTTACATTATCTCGTTACAGTAAAAAGGAAAGCATGAAAGTAATCACATTACTTTTGTAATGCATTACTCCCAACACTGATTACTCCACACCTGTTCCACTTTTAAAGAAAGGCTAGCAGGGTCAGTTTTCTGCTTTTTTTGTTTACAATGTAGTGAATCCAAGATGGACTGCTCTCAATTATCTCCAACACTTCTTTCTGAGTAGAAAAATCTAAACTTAAAATGGTTCTTTAAAACAAAAATTACAGAGAAATTCAAATTTAGGGAGTGAACTGCTGGATTCAGTGGTCTGAATCTTCAAACTAAGGAGTGTGGTCAAAGCTGCAAAATAAACGGTATAAGATCTCCTGATACATAAAATATATAAGGAGATCTGCACACCAAAAAATAGCTCCCTTAAAATTTTTTAATTTCAAGCAGTGACATTTGGAGCCAAACGGCTCTTCCTCAGACTTTACAGGATGGTCAGTGAGTAGCCATTTAAGTCAAGGTAGGTGTGGACGTGACCCAACTCAGTTGGAATTCATTGACAATCATTAACAATCAACAGGTACCTCATTAAAGAGAGGAAAGACACGCACTATTTCATATATATATGTACACTTACACACACCATGAACACACATTCCCATATACAAATGCATACCCTTACAAAACCTACAGTCATTGACCCATATATACAGATGATATAATAAACAAATACGTATACACATACATGTGTACACATACACCTACTCACACACAAGCAATTCACACATACATATACATACATATATTTTCATTCTAGGGATGTAATGGTTCCCGGTAAAATGATAAACCGTGGTAAAATTTCCCACAGTAATCATTACTGTGTCCTTTTAAAATGACCGTTACACCGTGTTTGATCACCACACTGTGTCAGTAACTCACGGTGATGCTGCTCTTTGACTGGAAAAGCCTGAACTATGTATCTGTCCTCGATTAAGCAGCCTCACGGGAAGCGTGCATGTGCAGTTTGCATTGTTTGGCCTCTGAGTCTGAGGGCAAAAGTTAGAGACACTACAGTGGAGACTTTGCCTCTCAAAACGGACTCTGAAGTCTGGATGAATTTTGGGTTTTACAAGGATGCCGAGGGGAAACTGATAAAAGACAGCCACCCTGTTTAAACATGAAGCTGCAGCGAAAGAAAAAGACGTGCGTGATTAAAACTGCTGTAACTCCTCGAGTAAACGAGCAGAGAGAGAGAGAGGATTCAGAGAGCCATACCTGAGTGAATTACAGGTGGTTTGTCAGTAATTCTGTCTAAATTATGTAAAAATCTTGTAAATAATAGCATAAGTGTCATTCTTGCTGTTTTCCGTCATAGTTTGTGTTTTATGGATTTAATCAATCGTAATTTGGAAATATTAAAGAAGGAGATGTGGAGGAGATCTGCCATGGAAAGGGGAGACCAGAGGAGAGTCATGAAGGGGGCTAACTGCTTCAGGGACTATCGTTAGTAAAACAAAAAATAAATAAATAAAAAGTCCTGGACATGGTCTAATATAACGAGCTGTAACATGGACACTAATGCTGCAGGTGTCCTAAAATGTGTGAGTGTTTGTAAAATAGGTTAAGATTATTTTTTGTCATCTCAAAACTTTGAACATGTTCATTTACAATTGTTCATAAAGAGAATCCTGTTTAAAGTTTAAATCTGTTTTTTCTTTTCTTGTAATCACACACTGAGCATTTATAACATCATAATGACAAATACTTTCTATTATTGTTTACTTTTATTTCTCTTGAAAGAAGAGTAAAAAATGTTCTCAAAGGACATTTCTTGACATGTGTATTGACAAAAAAGACAAAGGTGTTATGATTATAATATTAAAGGGGTTAAATGATTTCAACTGCATGCAAAAGTACTTTTTGAACATTTTGAGCTCACTGCAACAATAATGCGATAATAACTGTGATATGAAATTTTCACATCCTTACATCCCTAATTCATTCACATACATACATACCCACATACATATACACATATACATAAACCTACACACGCACATACCTACATGCATACAAATATATAATCCCTTTATAGATATAACATACTAAGTAGTCAGCAGCACATTGGAATAGAACTTATAAAGTGTTAAAGTCCATATATTATTTTATATTTTTGTGTAATAATGACGGTGCAAAGTAACAAGTGTCAATAAAGGATATAGATAAATCACATGATGTAACAAGGATAGAACAGCAATATATCTCATTAAATTAAAGCTGCACCTCATTTGTAAAATTAGCCCATTTTGGCCACAAGAAGTCTCATGTAAACTATTTTTTTTCAAACCAAAAACAGATCTTTTGTCTGTAGCTCCGACTCCAGTTAAATCTATTTTTTAAAGACATCTACATAATATTTTATTATCTTCTTCTTCAGTGACTGAGCTTTAGTTATGCATTACACTGCTAATCAGTGCTCAGGTGTCAACAGCTAATCAAGGAGGTGTGTGGAAAGGTGGAGGTGAACACAGGTGATCTTTGACCAGGTGTGTTTGCAGGGTGATGGTACCTACGTCTCATGGGTGCCAAAGAAGAAGATGGGGTACTTGTTGGCCGGTGGTTTGACGGCTCCTTCTGGAAGCTCATCGATCTGAGACACAGGAGGACAAAGACAGGGACAGGTGAAGCTCTAAACCTGCTCATGTTCACCCTGCAGCCTGAGGCTCCTCAGAGGATGCTGGACCCTGATCCTGATCATCAGGGAGACACATGCATGAGCGCAGGCTGCAGGTTTACTGATTAAACAGGTTACCTCAGGTCAGCTGCTCAAACACCAACACCACAAAATGAACCCAAATGCGCTACAGGCTGAATGAAGCAGGACACACTCTGTGAAATGGAGCCCGGAGACTGCTGCGTATTTCCCTTCACATTGACTCAGCCTGGAAACAAAAGCCGGATCAGGGCAGAATAAGAGCCCGAGAGCCGGACCGGACCGCACCGAGCATCCCTCCGGTACCGGCCGGCCCGCGGCTCGGCTCGACCCCGCCTCCCTGCGCTCTCGGCTCGGCCGCATCCCAGACTCACCCTCGCTGGCCAGTGCGGGTATCCCTTCATCTTGGCGAAAACCAGGTCCCCCGCCTTGTAGTCCCGCGGCCGTGGTCGAGCCATGTCGCTGAATGAAGCAGAACCGTGAGCTGGACGTGGAACCCTGCGCTGTTCTCCCCGGGGCCTCAGCACAGCGCCGAATTATCGACCATCAGTGTTTTTATATCAAGCCTGCAGTTTACACGGAAATAAATAATTAAAAAACGCGGAAAACGGGGCCTGAAACAGAGCTGTCCTCTTACGCACGAAAGCGTGCGTAAACGCGGTGGAGCATGGCTTACGTTAGCGCAGGGCAGGCTGAGGAAAAGAAAACTTCCGCTTCCGAAATAAGAGCAACACTGACGCACAGGTATGAAGCAGGGATTTAAGACACAGAGGTCTTAGATAAGTATTATCTGTGGAATAATGGAGACAATCTACACAACAAAAGAGCCTCGTCCTCAGAAACTGGGTTGACGGAGACGTTCACACTGTCGCCCAGCTGCTGAGCTCTGATGGCTTTTTCATTTCATATGAGGAATTTATAAAAAAAATGTGATCTTCTGGTTTCAGTAAAAGAATTTTACAGGGTAATTCACTTCATACCAACAGGCGTTGTGATTCTGTGCAGAGACTCCTTTGAGCCGTGTACTGTCTCCATTGTAAATCCACTTAAACACTGTTTATGGCAGTTTGTCTGGATCTCGCAAAAGCAACAACAGAGCTACTCTGGAACTTTTTATCAATCAATCAATCAAACGTTATTGAAATATCACTTTTCATACTAAAAATGTAGCACAAAGTGCTTTACAACAGACAGATAAATTAAAATAAAGGATTTATGACCCAAACCCACTCCACCCTGCCCTTGAACCCACCCACACAGCAATCCATACACAGTGTTGATAAAAAGCATCATAAATAACAGACAATAATAAACACACTGATGTACCCTTTATAGACTGAGGAAACACCATCTTAAAGTTTTAAACATGAAAAACCACTGGAGGTTAAGAGTGTAAAATTAAATATATCATGAAAGAAATTTAAGAAATAATAAGAATAAATAATACATTGAAATGAAGTTAAAAAATAAAAAAATAAGATAGAAAAAATAGAAAGTAAAATAAGGGAAGATAGCAAAGATAAAAAGTAAAATAAGATAAAATAATAAAAGAGTGGGCTGTAAGTAGAATGAATAAAAACACTAAAAGGTAATTCAGGTAAAAGCTCGACTAAAAAAGTATGAAAGAAATTGTAACAAAACCTTATGTTATCACATACTGGGCAAAATTTAACACAAATATACCATGGGCCAAAGTTTGGTTGTTACCCCACAGACAAATGATCACCAATAAAGTCAAAGAAGTTTCTTTTTAAATATTACATTAAATTTACCCAGTTAAAACTTCATGCAGAAATTTAAGAGAGATATTGATGTTAGTTGTTCCTTTTGCTTCGTACAGCCCGAAACAGTCAACTATATTCTGGCACTGCAGCCACACAAAAGGCTTCTGGAAAGATATTGCAAAATGTGTTTCTGATAAGTTACATACGAGCTTCGATTTGGACACGTTATTTTTGGCTTTCATTCTGACACCCCTGTAGACTTGCATAAAGCATTTGTTGTTAATTTGATATTGCTTTATGCAAAATTCCATATACACAAAGCTAAATTTGCTGGAGATTAAGTTAGTTCCACTGTTTTTTTTTTACAAGTGTTTTGAATTATACTTACAGTCCCTTCCCCAATAGAAAACAAGAAAGCAATAAAAACAAAAATATTTGTGAAATGTTTTATATTGGCAGGTGATTAGCTGTCATTATGTTGACATTTTTTCCACAGTTTCTACATTTTTTAAAATTATTATTACTTATTTATGAATATTGATGTTTATTCATTTGTTTGTATATACATCTATTTTGTTTGTATATGTATTATTGGATTCTTTTTTGTTTGGTTGTTTGTTTGTTTTTTCTCTCTTTATTTATTATGTTGTGGTTGTTGTTGTTTTTTTTCTGTTGTCCAAAAGTCAATGATTATACACCCTGGCTTTCTGTTTCTGTTCCTCAAGAAATGTATTATTGTCCATGAATAATGAATGAATAAATAAAAAAAGACACAGAGGTCTTCTTTAAAGAAGAGAAATATGGACGAGTTTGGTGTTTTAAACTCAGACACCCTTAACCAAAAGAATATAAGTTAATTTTATTAAGTAGGGTGAATTCAGGTGAACTGGGACAATTTTTGTAAATTCAATTTCTGAGCCATTTTTGTCATCAAGATTGATAAATACCCAATAGATCAGATATTTATTTATTCCTCTAAATGTCTTTATTCTTTATGTGAATTTATTGTTACTAAAAATGTGTTTTTAGAGCATAGCACTCTATTTTAAAGGTGTTAACACAAAATTTGTTTGGTATATTGGGACACTTGCCTGTGGATGTAGAATATTGCATTGAGCTGCAATTACATAAAAAAGACATTGATCCAAGATTGTTCTCTCCCAACTCTCTCTTGCTTTCTCTCCCTGGATGCCATTCTATTCTGCAGATAAATCAGTTTCACAAATGAGGACAAACAGGCCTACGATGATGATTAGGTATCGTGCATACAGCTCTATGCCTGCATTAGTTTTCCTACTTCATCGCCTCCTGTCACTTCATAACTATGCCTTAATAAGTTTCTGGGTTACTTTACTGAAATCTCTTTTTTTGGTTGTAAATTAAATTTGATAACTTTTAAAATGATCAGACAAAATCACAATCTGACCAATTTTTGAACCCCACTTCATTTATTCTTACTGTTAGCAACATTAACCTCTGACTTGATGAGCTAAAAAAGGCACATGTTTTCCCCAGTATGTGTAAGAATTTCTCATTTCAACCCTCTAGTTATATTCATTTGTCAGGAACAGCAAAGATGTTCCTGGGTCAATTTGACCGGTGCATGTTTATTTATCGAAAAGATGTCCAAAACCAAAGATATCCCCCCCAAGCAATTCATTACTAACTCAATTACTAACTATCCTATCAATGTTTAGTGCAATGGTGTTCCTTTGTCTCACAGTTGCAAAGAAAGAAAGAAATAGTCTGACTTTTCTGACACCCTTTGACCTTCACTTTGACTGCTGGGTCAAACTGACCCGAACAGTATGTGGTATAGACACACAGGGGATGGTTGCAAATATGTGAGATGAACCAATTTCATTTTGTATGTTAATAACACTAATTAAGGCTAGCAGAAGAAGTTTAATACTAAAAAAATATTTAAAACTATTTTTCCTAGATCTTCAACTTCAAAAATGGGTCAATTTGACCCATAACATAACAGGAGGGTTAAAGCATGTAATGTATGACTACACTATTAAAATATTTCAGTATAAACCCAGAAAGATTTTCCCCAAATGATCAGACCATGTTTGGTCATTTAGGACAGCAAGGAAATGTCCAAATTAAGAATACTTAAATATCATCACAAAACAATGTGTTTATTTCAGTACACCACTGCATCATAAATGTTAATATAAATCACATAACCACAGTCAGTAAGTCATACAAATTAAACAGCCTTATATTAAATCAACTAAAGCACATGCTGTTTTCCTGACCTCCTGATATCAGCTGATGCAGACCACACACCCCTATGTGATGTCCCTCAAAATGTGTCATATGACTTTTAAAGGAGACGTCCACAGAAATGCATTAGCACCTCGTACTTTGCCACTGCCCAATAAAGAGAAGTGGAAGTATTGTTTTTCCTTATCGGTCCCAATATACCTGAATTCACCCTATAACTACGGACCATGTACTCTAAAAAATAATAATTATATAATTATATATGTCTATGGGCTAAACTGCAACATTTTTAGTTGATCAAAGTTTACTTTATAAGGTCATTTTTACATTTACAAAAGAACATTTTGAGTTATGCAACAAATGCCCTCATACGTGTTTATGATTCTTCTAAAGCAGATTGTAACACAACTGATTAATAAATGAAAATATTTTATTCTGTCTCCTTAATTTGAACAGTTAGTTTTCAGATTTTTTTCGTTTTAACTCAAATGAAACCTAATAATAAATAAATTGCCCTCAAAATAAATATGTAATCTAAATTAATAGATACAAAATCAAAATAATCAACCTGCCTTTGTTGTATTTAAGTGTTTAAACAGACATTAAAACTTAAAAAATCACACTCCAAATAGTTTCTGTGTGCTTCTTTTAACCCTCTCCTGGATGTTTTAGACATTTATCCATATTTACCTGGCTGCAGTTTGGCAGCTGTTTTTATTTTAGGTTATTGTTCCCCCATAAAAACTCATTGTAGTGCACACATACAATTTTATTGACAGGCTTAACTCAGAACTTCAGAGCTGGAAATAAATGATTGCATTTTTCCAGTGTTCTCACGTACCACTGGTTGGAAATCACTGGACTAGTGTACTAGGTAAATACTTTTAGTCCACATTTTAGTTATTAAAGTATACTTTAAATATACTTTTGTGAACAAAAAATACTATTTTTTATATTTTATAGTTTACTTGTTATACTTTACTCATAAATTCTGCTTTCTTGTAATTCCCCTTCATGCACAGATTAAACTAAAACTTCTGTATTATAGTCAAACTATGACGGACTAAAGAAGAGATACAACAGTGCTGTATGATTGAAATATGGTACATTTATTTGTTTCATTAATGACTTGGTTATTTTTAAAAACTTGTTCACATTTTTCTCCATGTACCAAACTCTGTTGTGTTTTAGTTGAACTACTTACTAAATCAAACAGGCCTGTATGTAAAGATTCAGAGATTAATGTACAAAAAACTTTCATAAATGAGGTTAAAAACAAACAATAAATGCTGTCTGGCCTGATATGATAAAAACAAAACATGTTTGTACATAACACCACTGTCAAACCCTGATGACAGGGACTGGAACTCTAGAAAAAAGTCAAATGTTTCTGTGTTTATGTTTTTAAGGTACATAAAGATAATGTAATGAAGCACACATTCTATTTAATGTAAACTTTTAAACTCCAGCTCTGTATGATATCGAACATGTAAGTTTACAACAGCAGTAATACCTCAAAGCAAATGTTTTAGTTAAAAACATTTTACTCTGCTAAATTAAATGTAAGCACAATGACTTGACCTCATTATGTCCCTGGATGAAGATATACTATTAGTTATAATAATGACAATAATAATGATAATAATGATAATAATAATAATAATAATAACTTTATTTGTATAGTACTTTTTAACACAGAAGTTTCCAAAGTGCTTTGACAAAAGAAACGAAGTACAAAAATTACAGCACAAAAAAACAGCCACAAAATACTTTGTGACAGGAAGAAGTAAAAACACTAAAGTAAAAGTACAAGTTTTAGTATTAAAGTACCTATTCTTAGACTTTTCTTTAGGCTATATTTTTTAGAATAAGCGAAGTACACTTCACTACACTATTCTTAGGAGTATAAAATACAGTATATAATAAGTACTCTTCAAGTATACTGCCTCAGTTCTAGTATAAATTAGGTACTCATAGTTGAAAAAACTACTTTATGCTTCTTATGCAGTGTGATGGGTCAACCAGTCAGTAACAACAGAGTTTACAGACATTTGATAGATTGTCAAAGATAAAGTCCTGTTTAAAATATCAGTGAAAATGTTCTTTCTGTACTCCATCAAATAGTTTTTGACCAATAAAGGTGTCTATCTATCTATCTATCTATCTATCTATCTATCTATCTATCTATCTATCTATCTATCTATCTATCTATCTATCTATCTATCTATCTATCTATCTATCTATCTATCTATCTATCTATCTATCTGTATGTATACAAATGTACATACATGTTTAAAATATAAACTCTTTAATGCTAAGGTGTTGTACCGTGTCAGGTCATGTGACCGTAAACCTGCTGTTAATGCAGCTCTCTGTAAATCATTCCAAGAAGAAATAAGGACAACTTTATTTCATTGATCCAAATAATAAGTAATAAAGTCAGAGAGGCAGTTTTCTCTGATGATAAGGGACATTGAATATTTAAGACAACATTGAAACAAGTAATTAACAAATTATTAATGTGTATTTAAAGTTTTAGTAGACTATAAAGTCAAAATAAGAACATCTGAATTGTTAAGTTTTGAATAAAGCAGTTTGTGTTACTTTAACCAAAATAATTTGAGCATTTTGCCCTAAAATCTGTTTCTAAAAATGAATATTAAAGATGTCTCAGTCATAGACATATGTATCATTAGTTTATGAATGTGACTTAGCAGTTGGCCCTGATCAGGATTCAATCACTAAACATATTGTATTTCTTTTATTTAATGTGAATAAACTGTAAGTTCCAAAAGTGACCAGTAGGGGGCGTTGTCTCTCTGAAGCACGAAGCAGCAGAGTGAAGAACCTCATGTCTTTATATCATCAACTGCATTTATAAAAGGGCCAGTTTTTCCTTGGCATATGCTCTGGGGGCAGATTTAAGAAAACTAATAATAATTAAAAACAATTATAATGAAGTGTTTAGAGGCACCAGTCCTGAAGCAGCAGCGTGGGGTTTCATTAATAGTTGAGGGTATCAAATGAAGAAAAGGTGTCCTTAAAGCAAAAACATTTTTACTCTACACATTTCCTCATGTTTAGTAAAACGAAAGACCAAAGGGGCAAACAAAAACTTAAAAAAGAAAAGAATATTTAAGGCTGAAGTTGTTTTTAAGTCTGTAAAAAGTCAGAATTCTGAAAGGGATTTTTTAAATTCTGAGATTAGTTTTTGTATTGTGGGGGAAAACTCAGAATTCTGAGATTAAATTTAGAATTATGCAAAAAAAAAAAAAAAAAATCAGAACTCTGAAATTTAAGCAGAAATTATGAGGAGAAAAGCAAGAATTTAGAGAATTAATCCATACTTCACATTGCATATAAAGACCTGATCAAAATCTTAAGACCAGTTGAAAAATTGCTAGAATTTGCATTTTGCACATTTGGACCTTAATGAGGTTTTAAATAGAGCTACAATATTCAAAAGCAAGAAGGAGGAGTGTGACAAACAACACTTTGAAAAAGTAATTTATTGAAAACAACAAGTAAATTGAAATAGGCTGTTTATCAGCTGATCAAAAGTTTAAGACCACAGACTATTAAAGCCAAAATCTGCTCCAAATGTTCATTTTCTGTCAGGCATTCACACGGTCATGTCCTCCTGATGGCTAAAGCTAAGAAGCTTTCTCTTCTTGAACGTGGTCGGATCGTCGAGCTGCATAAGCAAGGCCTCTCGCAGCGTGCCATTGCTGCTGAGGTTGGACACAGTAAAACGGTCATTCTAAATCTTTTAAAAGATCCTGAGCATTATGGAACAAAAAAGTCAAGTGGTAGACCCAAAAAAATTACTCCTGCACTGAGCGAGAGGATCTGATTGGCTGTCCGTCAAGACACAGGGCGGTCCTCAAATTAAGGCCCTTACTGGTGCCGACTGCAGCACAATAACCATCAGATGGCATCTGCGGGAAAAGGGTTTCAAAAACAAAAAACAAATTCAAAGACCTCGTCTCCTTCAACGCCACAAAACTGCCCGTTTAGACTTTGGAGCATCAAACATGGGACATTGAAAGGTGGAAAAAAGTTTTATTCTCTGATGAGAAAAAATGTAACCTTGACGGTCCAGATGGCTTCAACGTTACTGGCATGACAAGGAGATCCCACCTGAGATGTTTTCTACCCGGCACAGTGGAGGGGGATCCATCGTGATCTGGGTGCTTTCTCATTCAGTCAACACTGGAGCTTCAGGTGGTGCAGGGTCGTCAAACGGCGGCTGGTTACGTGCAGATGTTGCAGAGGGCATCCCTCATGACTGAGGGCCCTCGTCTGTGTGGTAACAGCTGGGTTTTTCAACAGGACAACGCTGCAGTTCACAATGCTCGCTTGACCAAGGACTTCTTCAGGGAGAATAACATCACTCTTTAGGACCATCCCGCATGTTCCCCTGATTTAAATCCCATAGAGAACATTTGGGGATGGATGGCAAGGGAAGTTTATAAAAATGGACATCAGTTCCAGACAGTTGATGCCCTTCATGAAGCCATCTTCACCACTTGGAGCAATGTTCCCAAAAGCTTCTGTAATTTTTTGAGCGATGGTCTTAAACTTTGATCAGCTGATAAACAGCCTATTTCAGTTTACTTGTTGTTTTCAATAAATTACTTTTTCAAAGTGCTTTTTGTCACACTCCTCCTTCTTGCTTTTGCATATTGTAGCTCTATTTAAAACCTCATTAAGGTCCAAATGTGCAAAATGCATATTCTAGCAATTTTTCAACTGGTCTTAAGGTTTTGATCAGGTCTGTGTTGTTCATTTTTCACAGTCCAAAAAAAAAAAAAACAGCCACTGCAAAGCTCCTCGAAAACTTCGTTTTAGCTCTGGTATAATAATAGTAAAGTTTACTGCTTTACACTGAGCTGTAAGCAGCTGTGAAGACAGCATGAAAACTTTTACCTCTCAAAGAAAGATACAGCCCAGAAAACATTTAGGCAAAGGCGAAGGCACAGTCTTCAGAGGAAATGTCAGCAGAGGAAATACTCAGTTACTCCAGTCAGTGTAATCAGTTACTCTCCACCCTTACATGTAATGTTTGATTTACTCTGATGACGATTTTCTCCGATAGTTTCAGCCATGGCAGTGTTTTTACTTTACTGAGACAGTAAAGTAATCCTCTGTACTGCAGTGAGCTCTGGTGTCCTCTTGGTGGCAACATAACCAAACTCATGTGTGCAAACTCTGAGCTCAGAGCTGTTTCTCCATTGACCGCTCCACAGGGTCAATGGTAAATTATTACAGTACTCTCTGTTCATGTTCTTTAAACCTGAACTCTTTCTCTTACTGAGCATGTTTTTGTGGTGCAGTTTACTCGTTTAGCTTTGTTAAGTCTCTGCATTGGCTACCTTTGTCTTTAAAATAGATTTCATTTTCTTTTATTGGTTTTTAACCCTTTAACTCCCAGCTTAACTGCTTGGCAGAGGTCAGTAAATTCAGGGATATCTTATATATTATAAAAAAAATATTGTTACTGTTATTTATTTAGGATACAGATAAAACTGCAAACAAACCAAAATAACTGATATTCTCTTTTGTGGGATTTAAAGGTTCAAAAAGCTAAAAGCTTTTATTATTATTACCATAATTAGGTAATATTTTAGGATAACGATCATTTGTAAGACATTAATAAGCTATAAGTATATGGTAGTTAACTAATCATGAACAAACCACTTATATACATTTGCAAATGATTTTTAAATCATTTTTGACTTACGTAACAAAGACATGTAAAAGCTGTTAGTAGATATTAAACTAATTATGAATTAACTACATATATGCATTTATAAATTATTATTAAACCATTAGGGTTAGGGTTAGTTAACCAATCATTTTTTCATTATTGGTTAACTATCTACTAATACATATTAACAGCAAATAGATGTCTTGTAACTGAAGTTGTAAATTATTTAATAATCATTAACAAATGTATATATTTAATTTGTTCATGATTGATTAAGTATCTACTTACATCTACTAATACCTTATAAATGGCTTACAAATGACGGTTTTTCTAAAGTGTTCCCCATAATTATTCGTTTATATACCTTACCACTGATATGATTTATATATATATATATATATATATATATATATATATATATATGTATATATATATATATATATATATATATATATATATATATATATATATATATATATATATATATATATATATATATATATATATATATATATATATATATATATATATATATATATATATATATATATGTATATATATACAGTCATATATTATTAGACCACCCTTGTTTCTCTTCAATTTCTTGTTCATTCTAATATCTGGTACCACTAAACGTATAATACAATGAACACAACAAAAAATGCAGCTGGTCACATAATACTTTATGTCCTATTTGACATTCTTAAGCTTAATTGATTCCCAGGGTATATAAGAGGCCATTTCATGTCACAAGCAGCACTGCACATGCAAAGGCCTAGAGTGGTTTCCTGCTTCCATTCAAGCCGTAGCACAATTCAGAAGTTGTCAGCTCTCACATAATGCCTAAAACAAAAGAATTATGTGAAGCCACAAAGGCAGCCATCTTGGCACTGCTGGAAATTGGCATGAGTGAGAGACAGGTAGCGAAAAAACTGAAGATCTCCAAGACAGCCATTCATTACAACAAAAAAAAACAAGCTGAACATGGCACTACCAAATTGCTACCTGGCCGTGGCAGGAAACGTCTTTCTACCCCACGAGATGACCATGCACTCATCCGTTCCTGTGTCAGGAATCGTCGTCAGACCTCCAGGGACCTTAAAAATGAGTGGGCACTGTCGAGAAATGTGACTTGTTCAGCAAGGACAGTTCGAAACCGACTTGTTGAAGCTGGTTTGAAGTCACACAGAGCACGCAAGAAGCCCTTCATCAATGAAAGGCAGAGGAAGGCCCGGTTACTCTTTGCTCGAGACCACAAGGATTGGACTGTTGATGATTGGGCTAAGGTTCTCTTCAGTGATGAATCCAATTTTGAATTGACACCAGCCAACTTACTGGTTAGGAGGAAGCCTGGAGAAGCTTACAACCCAGACTGTCTTGCCCCTACAGTAAAACATGGGGGTGGATCAGTCATGATCTGGGGTTGTTTCAGTCTGAGTGGAACAGGGCAAATGCAATTGTGTGAAGGCCGAATGAACCAGGTCATGTACAGGACTACCCTTGAAAACAGTCTTCTTCCATCAGCTGGAAAACTCTTTCTTGCCTCGAATGACTGGATTTTCCAACAAGACAATGCCCCTTGCCACACGGCAAGGTCAGTTAAAGCCTGGATGGAGAACCACAACATTCACACCATGCCTTGGCCTGCTCAATCACCAGATCTTAATCCAATTGAAAACCTGTGGAAAATCATCAAACTCAAAATGGAGAACCACAAGCCCAAAAACAAAGAAAATTTGTTTGAATTTGTCCAACAGGAATGGGCTGCTGTGACAGCAGAACAACGTCAGAAGCTGGTGGAGAGCATACCAAGACGCATGGCTGCAGTCATCAAAAACAATGGTTATGCAATCAAGTATTAACTCTTGTGTGTATCATGTGTTTAAAGCAAACAGAAAAGAAAACATGGAATGCTTAAAAGTAGTGTTTTTGGCGGTACAATGCCATAGCTATTGATGTAAGAATTTAAGTAATTTTGGTTATTATCAAGAAAACCATGGAAAATGAATAGTTCTTAGTTCTTAAATTAAACTCTCATGAGCTATTTTTGTTGTTATCATTATAATTGTCCAAACAAATGTACCTTTAGTTGAGCCAGGCATAAAAATTAACAAGAAATTGAAGAAAACAAGGGTGGTCTAATAATTTTTTCCATGACTGTATATATATATATATATATATATATATACACATATATATATATATATAATCTGTTATTCATCGCATCATTTTTGTGTATTGTCAAACACAGTATCATCTATTTAAGTTATTTTGATTTCTATTTTTTTACAAACATTTTTGCCTTTTCTGGTGGATTTTGTCCCAATAATATTTGCATTTTTTTGTCATCACATTATCAAATATTAACTATTTTAATCTTTAAATCCCACATGAAGAAAATATCTGTTTTTTTGGTTTGTTTGTAGTTTTCTATGTTCCATGAAATGTTGACAGAATCATAAATATGGTCTTATTTGTTCTATTTTTTGAAACATTAAATATCCTTGAATTTACTGATGACCTCTGCCAAACAGTTGAGCTGGTAGTTAAAGGGTTAAATCCCTTAATGGTCGTTCTCCTTCTTATTTATTCGATTTGTTTTTACCGTGTGAGCCCAGTGGAGGCCTCATTTCTCCTTATTTTCTCATTTTTTATATAGTTTCCAAACTAAGAACCAAAACAGGAGAAGCATCTTTTCATCATCTTCATCTTCATCTATGGATGTGAGGAGTCCAACTTTAAAATAAACATTTCTAAAACCAAAAGAAGACAGAAGTGTTTGTTTTACTGAAGGAGACAGTCGTCATTTCATACTGACAGGAGCCTGATGACTTAGTTTTATCATACTTGTTTGTTTTGTTTATTTTATGGTAATATAGTCTACCAGTCCAAACTTCTTAAATTTACTCTCTGCAAAAACGCTTAATAAGATTGGCAACTTTTTCTAATTTAACAGAATCGTCTGCCCCACTCTTTAAAAAACTGAACATTCACTTATTTTATGATATAAATATTTATCAGATATTTGTGTTTATTTATAAATACATGTTCTTACCTTCTTCTTTACCATCATCATTTAGAAATGTCTTCAAATTAAATTGATTCACTCATTCAATACCAGACAGGTTAGTCATCTTCACCTTTAATTAAACTAAGCAGTCAGGTCTCCATCAGATATCAGGGTGTAAAAATATGAAATGATAAAAGACATGTAGCTGAGAGCTCATCATCATTACATGTCTTTAAAAGGAAACTGTCTTTACATTTAATTCATGAAGTTTGTTTTTCCCTATGTCTTGAATTTTATTCTAATTTTCACAACTCTTTTATGGTCTCTATATGTTTGTTTCTTTGTTAAACTTGTTTATGTTTGTTTTATTGTTGACTATTTTTATTTCTTTGTGTTTCTTCACACATGGTTGAACACGTGTATGCATGTATTAACTTTGTGTTCTTACTGAAATCTTTTTTTTCTTATAGAAAGGTGAGCTCCTTTATAAGCCTGATGGCTTCTTCACCTCTCCTGACACATTTCTTTGTTTTCTGAATATTTCCAGTTTGATCTTATGTATCTTTTTAGAGTGCAAAATCTAATAAACAATAAACAATAATTTTATGAAATCCGTTTTGTAGTCGTGGTTGGGGAATCGTTTGTGAAATGGTCCAGCGGGTTGATTGTAGAGCCACAGCTTACTCCAGAATCCTGTTTCAGAGAATTTCTGACTCAGTCAAAAGAAACAACTCCGACATTTATGAGCTGAATTTCATCTTCTCCATCAGAAACAGCTTTGACCCTGCAGCCGTCATGGAGATCACTGTACCCTTAATTATTGACTTTCTCATGATGTCTCACATTATTTTAATGACGGGGCTTTTCTACTCTTGTTTTTATTTTGTTTTGGATCACCACATTTTTACTAGTGTGTGGTTTATTATCTTTTTAACTTGTGTTTATTGGTTTGTTTTTACTGGTCGTTTTTGATATTGTCTTTTTTTAGTATAGAGCACTGATGTGAGATTATCATGTTATCAAGTTAGCTCACCTTACTCAAAAACAAAATGATTTTTTACAATAGAGCCTGTGTTTTTGTTCTTAATCACATATTTCAAACTTTTACACAATCTTTATTTTTATATATTATAACAGTGTGATATTATCCATACGAGAGAATAATCCCAGCAGCTCCTTCAATGTTTTTAAAAACTGATGAAGAGAGTTTTTCCCCACAGGAGGACATGACCAGAGTAACTTAAAAGTAATGTGATAATAGTGTAATGCCTTACATTTCAAGTACAGTTATATTATAATGTTACGGCTCTTTTGGTCAATTGTTAAGCAGAGATCTCTCTCTCAGGCTCCCTTTACATTCTGTGTAGAAACTGAATCATAAGCTGTAAAAAATCTAGGCAAGGCAAGGCAAGTTTATTTGTAGAGAACAATTCATACACGGCAATTCAAAGTGCTTTACAGAACAAGAAAATTCATTAAAATCACAATAAAACATAAAATCAACATTAATCATTATAAAATAAATGTAAAAAGAAGAGTGCAGATCAGATCCTCTCAGTCATATGCACAGTTAAACAGAACTGTTTTGAGCCTAGATTTGATCATTGTCAGAGTAGAGGCCTGTCTCACATCTTCAGAAAGACTGTTCCAGATTTTAGCTGCATAAAACTGGAACCCTGACTCCCCATGTTTAGTCCGAACTCTAGGCACCAGCAGAAGGCCGGCCCCTGAGGTCCTCAGAGTCCGAGATGGTTCATATGGTACTAACATGTCGGAGATGTACTTTGGTGCTAGGCCATGGAGAGATTTGTACACAAGCAGAGCTGCTTTAAAGTCTATTCTCTGAGCCACAGGAAGCCAGTGTAGGGGCCTGAGCACAGGACTAATGTGTTGGTACTTCCTGGTTCTGGTCAGGACCCGAGCAGCAGCGTTTTGGATGTACTGCAGCTGTCTTATGGCTCGTTTGGAGAGGCCGGTGAGCAGGCCGTTACAGTAATCTAACCTACTAGAGACAAATGCATGGATAAGTATCTCTAGGTCAGGTTTAGACACTATACCTTTGAGTGTGGTGATGTTTTTTAGATGGTAAAAGGCTGCTGATGTTACTGATTTTATATGGCTGCTAAAGTTCAAGTCTGAGTCCGTTATTACCCCGAGATTTCTAACCTGATTTGTAGGTTTTAGAGAGAGAGACTGGAGGTGACTGCTGACACTTTCTCTTTGTTTCTGTGGACCAAACACGATGACTTCAGTCTTGTCTGAATTTAGCTGGAGAAAGTTTTTCTGCATCCACACACTGACCTGTTGGATGCAGTGACAGAGTGAATCCACTGGTCCATGTTCACCTGCTGTCAGTGAGACATAGATCTGAGTGTCATCTGCATAATTGTGGTAGGACACATTAGTACTTTGTATTAACTGGCCTAAAGGCAGCATGTAGAGATTGAACAGGAAGGGTCCCAGGATTGAACCCTGGGGCAACCCACAAGTCAAGGCCATGTGGTCTGAGACACAGTTACCAATTTCTACAAAGTACTTCCTGTCTTCTAGATAAGACTTCAACCAATGAAGGGCAGTCCCAGAGATGCCCAGCAGTCCCAGAGATGCGACTGATCTACAAATTTGTAGATCAGTCGCTCAGAACAAGGATCTTTTTATCATAAGGGTGTAAAATTCATTTGTGGGTGGAACTGATTGGAAGTTTTGTATGTTTGTATGTTTGTTTAGTCTCAGCGATAAAAGTGAGCGTTGGGTAGAATATATTTCTTTTTTAGTTGTAAAAAGATTGTACAAATGTTGTTGACATACAGGTCTGACATGATAGTGATACCTTTGTTTTATCAGAGTTTAAATGTTTTGTCAGACAGTGAAGGAGGGAAGGCATGGTTACAGCAAACAGGAGTACATGCTAAGATTTCAGGTAGTCCAAAAGATTTTCTCATCAACTTCTTTTGGTTGTTTGCATCATTTTGAGGCTGTTGATTTTAGAAAAACAAAAGCATGTGGGTTTAAAAAATGAATGTGACAGTAAATTCTTGATATGGAAAGGTGACAAATAAATTTTCACCAGGCCCGTGTCCATGTTTGAGTGTCTATTACTCAATGTTTAGATTTAGGTTGAATTGAAACGGAAAAAGAGAACCAGGTGCAGCTCTATTTCCCTCAACTTTGGAAATGCTCTGATGTGGGCGGGGCTATGGGAGGCTATGGTAATGAGCTTCCTGCTGATTGGTTTCCAAAATAATGCCTGATTGGAGGGTGAGCAGAGACTTACAGGCTGCAGAGTGGACTTTGAAAACAGTCGTGTAGGTGGAGGCTGCATAGCTATGACATCATAAACACCGTTTCCTTGTATCTCCTGCACCCCGCCCTCCTCCTTGTACACCCCTGGTGAGCCCACCACACTGTGATTGGTCACACTTCTGAATCCCACCTCCTTATTTTGCTGGTGCAGGAGTTTGAAGTAAACAGTGAACCAAAAGAAACCATAAGGGCGTCTTTTTTTTTTTAAAACAGCGGTACACTAATAATTTGTTACTTACAGCTTGTTCTTCTGTCTCTTCAATGAGACCAAGGGCCCTAATTTCATGGCCCAGTGCAGGGTGGTGCAGGGTGGCGGAGCCTGGCGCACCCCGCGCAGTGGTAATTTTGTCCAGTGCACAGCCATGCGCAGCCAATTTGGCAATTTTGTAGACCGGCTGCACCAAGATGGGTGTGGTGGCACACCAGGGGGAGGTGCCGACAGATTCTGGTTGGTGCAGTGACAATTTTGTGCCAAAACACAAACATGGAATCTCACCAGCTCCAACCTGGTCTATTGTCGGTGTAGGCAAAGTGTACCTGGTGCAGCTGTAATTTGGTGAAAGGCACACAGTGCACACACTTCACCAAAGCCTCAGAGGCAGGTTTAATCCAATAAACAATCACAGCAATCACTATTTAATGTAACCGTCTGAACCAGCATATACATTTGTATCTATATTAACTGTCCCGTCACATCTGATGTCGGATTAAAGCCGTTTGTCATAATGGAAACTTAACCTGAGGGCATCTGGAAGTTTGATGCACATCTTACAAGTCAACAATAAACACCCTTAACATCTGATACTGAGTATATATCTGGCTTCTCTCATTTCATTAAATTCAAAGAAAAGAAGAAGAAAAAAGACAGAAAATAAATGTATGTCACTCAGGATTTACCTGTGATTTCCCATACTCCTCTATTTTAGTCTTTATTTTTAACAGGATCTAAAAAGATGGAGTACATTATTGAAAGGAGGATGAGGAGGAGACACCAGGAGAGTATACGGTATATCGCCAAAGGCTCTGCTGTTTGGCAATGACAGACCAGAAGTGCAGGTGAATCACAAGCATGATGAATGCATTAGTCTGCTGCTGTGTTTAAAGGTAACTGTCACTTCATTGTGTTCTCCTATTCATTACAAAGGAACAGATTACATCTGTCCTGGGAGCTGGCCCACACGGTGACATGCATTGTGGCCTCCGATGCACCCCAACGGTTTTGATGATGCACTTCGATTGCTGTAACAGTGATAGCTTCTCTGACCGTCTCCGCTTTCCAGCACACTGTTTCGGCGGTGGCAGGGATCAGTCAGACCAATCAGTCACTGCGCCTCGCCCGCAGCACATTTAAAGGCAAGGAGAGGTGTTCATTTGATTGGTGAAGACAGCATTCGGCTGTGTTAAACCCACTCGTGCCTTTTCTCCTCCCTCTCTAGCACTTGCACGGAGGGGCAGGGACAGAGGTGTGGATGCACCTCTCTGCGCCGTATAGGAAACTTGCAAAGTGCGCTGGACACACCCTGTCGCAGCCCTGTCAGCGCAGGGCAGGTGTGCCACGCCTGCTCCTGGTTTACAATAAGAGCCCCAAGTGACATCAGAAACGCTTTGTCCTTTAGCTGCAGTTTACCAGCTAATCCAGCTTCGTACGGGCCATGTTGACAAAAACAGTCCCGTGTGAAGTGCCGTACATGGGGGTGTTTTTCTTTTGCTGGCAGGGAAAAAGCAGCTCTGTCCACTTCTGCCGGGTGATGCCTCTTCAGGAAAAGCTAAACCAAACTATCTTTCCCTCACACCCAAACAAACATTTTCTGGAAGCCATTGCACAACGTGGATGCTGTGATCTTGTAGACAGCAGAGCAGCACACTGTTTGTAAGGGAGTCGGTCACGCATTGACGTTAGTTCTCCTTTTAAGCAAAAGTTTCCTGAACTTTCAGCCCACAACCCACGAAACTGAAAAAGCAGGGACAGGATACACTGAACTCAAGACCCGTATATTCTTCCTGTCACACTGAATTTTAGACATTACCGTCACTTCACTGTGAAGCTTTTCAAACAAGTATGGTTTAATAGGGAAGTGAAGTCATTTTATGGATACACTTTTACAGTTATCAGTAGATCTACACAAAAAACTGAGAAGAGTAAAAGTTTTGTTATTAGATTTCAGCAAGTTCCGAGTTAATTATAATCTCTAATCTCAAAATGTAGTCCCACCTAAAAAATATTTAGTGTCAAAAATGATGTAAAATGATGTTTCAGTAAATCAAATCCATTGGTGTCATGGTTTGATCTTTAACTCTCACCACTGTGCCGCCTTCTTACTAAACATGATGTCTTTATTTCAGCTGTTTTCCCTTCTTATATACAGTAAGTGCATACAGTGATGCTATAGATGATATAAAGAGTGTTGCTATAGAGTTAAGACTTAGGGCGTTAAAAATGTACTCTAAGAATAAGATTGTGTATAACACTACAGAGAAGTTTTTATCAAAACTCATAGTAAAGTGTTAAATTATTTAAAGTATTACATTTCAACTCAATAAGAGTCACTGATCACACTGGATAAGAGTCAAAGTTCTCACTGTCTGAACAGAGTGAAGACATGAAGAAGTATTCACTTAAACTCAGATAGGCCGGATCTACTAGTTTGCATGTATTAAAACACGTGCAAACCTGATAGCGCGCGCAAAGTTGATTTACTAACAGGGTGCACTGAGGATTGCATGTCAGAAGAGCAAAATAGCACGCTCAGTCCATTTAGTGTGTTTGCCCTCATAAATATGCAGAATACATGCAGATCATCAGAAAACACAAAATACTGGGAGGAGGAGATGCAACTGTGATCATTTAGCACCGCAATGTGATTTATCAAACCTGCAAGTAATTGTGCACAGTGTTTTTGCATCTGAATTTAATACCTTTAAAAAGCAGGAGCAAAAATGGGCACAGTGTTACGAACGGGAGGCCACTGTCATTGTAGCGAACAGCGGTTGCATTAACCGAATTTTTTCCATTACTGACTGAATTTTTGATGAAAAACAGAAAGACTTGGAGGCTGTCTGTCATTATGAAGGACTGGAAGAAGAGGGACAAATCAGTGGGCCATGAAGACGCATGCGCAAAGTAAACCCTCTCTGCTTTGAGCTCTACATCACAGAGGAGGTCATTTAATCTGTGTAAAAAACCCAATAGCCTTAAACACTTTGTTTGTCACTCAGAGCTAACTGCATCACACTCTACGCACTGACAGAGTTTAGAGGCAGTCAGTGTGTGGAGTGTGATGCAGCCAGTTTGTAAAAGCGAACAGTTCAGTCTGACTGCTCTTCACATGAGAGGTTATTGATGATGAAGCTGTGCAGCTTTGTGAATGTTGTCATTTAGACTATGTTTCATTGCAATTAGAAAAGGAAAATTTAAAATGACATATAGAAATATGGCATGGGGAAAAAGTGACGATCGTGTCCATCAGAATAACATGCGAAAAAAAAAAAATACCACACGTGTTTGTTTGCCTCAAACTCCACGGCTTCAAACTTTATTTTTAATTTACAGCCTCTTTGCTACCCCAAACTCTCTGTGGTGAACTCAGATAGCACATGCAAAATTCTCCTTTAAAGAGGGCGTCCACACCACTTTAACTCCTGTTACCAATAACACACGCAGTGACAGTAGGTCACCTGCAACACGCTCACTAATGGCACGTGTAATTTGTTAGTTAGCACCTGTTAGTTTGAATCTTAGGAGATCAGGCCCTGAGAGTGTTGATTAGTTTGTGTGAAGGAGAATGAAACTAGGAGCTGCGTAATGATTATCCTGGGATCCATTTCTGCCTGTTTGAACATGAATGTATTTTAATAAATTTATTTAGTTTCTGTAAAGGTGTAATTAAAATGAACAATGAGTGAAATGAAGAACATTTACCGTCACATATCCCTGTTTTCTCTGTTGAAATGAAATGCAGCTTTGTCAGTGCTGAATGTAAGTTATCGACTGGAAATACAAAGCAATAACACTTATTACTGTTGAAGCATGAGCCGTCTTTATTCCTTTTTAAACTTTGTTGGTGGATCAGTGTGACTGCAGAGTGATGATTCTGTCCTGCAGGGGGCAGCAGAGACAAAGACGACGCAGCAGAGCTTCACTCTCGTCTGTTTCCTGCAGATGTTTTCCGATCGTTGGGCTGGTGTCATGTGCCCCTTTTCTTCATCTGGACACCATTAGGCCAAAATGATTACCTGTCCTCTATCAATCTGCACAGCCATCCATCCTGAATAAACCCTCTTTCATTCCTGCTGTCTGCCTCTCACACCTGAACAACAGGTGTTTCAGAGAGAAGAAGATATTTCTGCTGTTGCCTCGTCAGATGAAGCCTGTTGTTTACTGTGTCCTTGGAGTTATGCTAACATGCTCTAAAACTTTCTGTTTCCCCTGAAACTGCTCAGTGGTGCACAAACCCTGACAAATGCAGCCTCCATGGCTGCCAGTGGTGCCGTGTCAGCTCCCATGATCCTAAACAGCAGCAGTCATAACAACGCCTGCGACCGGCCACAGCGCTTCACGGCCATAACCCCCCTGGCACGCTCGATTTATCACACACTTTGCACTTTCACACTGCTCGCCGGACCAACTTCGGCTGGCATTAGCGTTAGCTAGGCTGACACTCGGCCTGATGCACCTTCCACGGCTCACATCCATGCCCAACCTGAAGGGAAAGGCGAGGAGAGCGCCCGGCACACAAATGTGAGCAATTTGGTTTGCGGCTGACACCCGGCGCTCTGAATAAATGATCTAAATGCTTGCCAGAGATTGTTCTGCCACTGCAGCCCTGAGCGGCGATACGGGGAGGGGGGGGCAGCGCATCCCCCTGTGGCCCTGTGATGGCCGGCCAGGATGAATGTAAGGAAATGAGGCAGACATCCAGTAAATAATAGCTGCCATTGTGCCCCTTGGCAAGCACACAGGCAGAGGAGGGTCGGGGGAGGGGGCCTGGCCATGATATGCCAGGGCCCGACGTGGCACCCAGACCCCGAGCTGTCACCCCCGCGGAAACATCACCCTCGCCTCCACAATTTGTGCACTTAACACTTCAGTTGGCACATGACAGGTGCTTATTTCCCCGCACTGCTCTCCCCTCGCCGTGATGCCTCTGAGCCCAGGGCACGCCTAGCATCTGGTGTGGATGTCTGTCCGCGACGCCGCTCGCCGCTAAAGCGTGTGACTGCGCTGGTGATACTTCACATCGGCTCACGCTGCTGTGCAGCTCACTGAGCACGGCTAACATGTGTACATGTGAGTGTGTGTCAGACGGACATGGGCCTTACTCCAGGTCTGGAGAGCTCAGTTTTATCTTTAACCCTTTCATGCATGAACTATTAAATCTTGAAAGGGATACTTTTAAAGTTTTTATTACTTATGAAACAAGTTAAAAATCATGTTCCAAATATATTATTAACTTGGAGGCTATACATATTAGGGGTGCAACAATACAGATACAGTCCAGGCCAAAAGTTTGGACACTCCTTCTCCTTAAATGTGTTTTCTTTATTTTCATCTCTAATTCCTCTGTAGATTCTCTCTGAAGTAATGATGGCCACTCGTTTCTCTTAACTTAGCTGATTGGTTTTTGCCATAATATTAATTCTAACAGTTGTCTAATAGGGCTGTGGGCTGTGCATCAGCCTGACTTCTGAACAACACAAATGATGGTCCAACCCCATTAATAAGGCAAGAAACTCCATTAATTAACCCTGGAAAGGCACACCTGAGAAGAGAAAACCATTTCAGGTGACTACCTGTTGAAGCTCATAAAGACAATGAAGAGTGTGCAAAGCAGTAATCAGAGCAAAGGGTGGATACTTTGAAGAAACTAGAATATAAGACATGTTTTCATTTATTTCACACTTTTTTGTTAAGTACATAATTCCACATGTGTTCATTCATAGTTTTGATACCTTCAGTGAGAATCTACAATGTAAATAGAGATGAAAATAAAGAAAACACATTGAATGAGAAGGTGTGTCCAAACTTTTGGCCTGGACTGTGTCTGTATTGAACCGTTCGATACAGTGGCCTCGGTTTGGTACACCCTATGAACCCAACAATACGTGATTTTGTATTTATTTATTTGATCAACTTCTGATGAGGTGCTATAAAAGTTCAGTTAATCTGTGTTCGACTACTCTGGGCTGCATTGTCGAGCACAGATCCGCTGAGCTTCAGCCAAGCTGCTGAGACAGAAGAAGCTACATACGCTAGGGCGCTGCAACATTGCGAGTGCTTTACCTTCAGCTGAAACTGAAGACCCTCCACTATCACTCAGATCTGGTGTTTGGGACCACTTTGGCTTCTGTGTTAAGTATGACCCTGATGGTAAGCGTGTCGTGGACAAAAACACAACAGTATGTCGGAAGTGCAACACGATGCTAAACTATGTCGGTGGAAATACAACAAACGCCGACATCATCCCGGTGTTAAAACAAGTGGAACCAGACAGAAACAACAAGCAGCACACATGCTACAGACTTTACCTGGGTCATTTAGACAGCCATTAGCACATGATTCAAAGAGGGCAAAGGAAATTGACCGGGCCATAGCTACTTTTATTGCTGTCGACATGAGACCCTTTTCTGTTGTGGATAACCGGGTTTCAGGACATGGTACAGACACTTGATACACTTATAGCTAGTTCTTTGTAATATTTACTCTGCTGCTAAGAATGCACCACATAAGATGGGCGGATTCTCGGTTAGATACATTTATTTTTTTTACTTATTCTTATTTTTACATGGTGATGTTTTTGTTTTTTATGATTCTAAGTATGCACTGAAGAATGTGCCTGGTTTAGCTGCAAGAGTTACATTTAATTCAATTTAATGAAAATGTACTCTGAGTTGAAACAAATGTTGGTTATTTTAATAAACCACAAGTAAAAAAGGAATTGAAATTTCTCATATTTTGTATCGAAAAAGTATTGAACCGTGACAGAAACATATTGAACCGAACCAAACTGTGAATTATGTGTATTGTTGCACCCCTAATTTATATATTTAACCTGCCTGATTCTTTCAGATTAGAAGGCTTAAACAATTATTCATGAAGGGCGTGGTGCCATTTTGGATTTGAAATATCTAGATATGAGAAAAATATGCAAAGACAATACTTTTCTTAAACTTGAGACAAGGGTTTGGGAGTTAACCACCTAGAAGTTGGACATTATTGCATCCTAAAAGGTATAAAATGTTTTCCTAATCTGTCGACTGTAGTGGTCACCATGCATGAAAGGGTTAATAGAAACTTTTTATAGAAATATTTGAATCTTAAACATCACAACCACCACACTGGATTTCTGCTGATATTATATTTTCTGTCAAACAAACAGCCTCCTCTTCACCACACTGACCTGTGCATTTATTAAAACAGTCAGTTTATTCTAAAATAAACAGAAGAATTAATAATTTACCAAATCATACTTTGGGTTTAAAGAGTGGAAAATGCTGATTAACATTTTGATTGCTGCCAATATTACAGCCAGACACTGATAATCAACGTTTAAGGCATAAGTATGAATAAATAATAATTTAAATAGAATTGATTGTTGACTTTTTATTGACTGTCTATTGAATCTCTTTTTATTTGCTTTACCTCTTATGTTCATCATTCCTGTTTATTTGTCTCCTGCACAGCACTTTAATGACTGAATGACCTTTAAGGCTTTTGCCTGATTCTTGGTTTTTGGCATTTTGTGGTTTAAGTGTCGCCCTTTTTCAATTGAGTTTAAGATTTTTTCCTGATTTTCGTAATGCCCATATGTGTTATGTGTTATTATGTACCTGTGTGCTGATGCCTGCTGCTGAAAAACGATTTTCCCACGTGGTTATAATAAAGTTGAAGTAAAATATGAGTTCCCCTGCCTGAATGAACCGCCTGCTTGTCTTTAAGGTTTTAATACAGTTACAGATTACTGTATCAACCCTTCAGAAATGTGTGTCTGTAGCTGTGTTTCCATTACCCCTCGAATTGTGCAAAACCTGAATATCGCAACAAAAAACTGGTAATGGAAACACCTAAATTTCGCAAAAACCCTCAAATATCGCAAAAAGGTTTGTATGCTCTCAAGAGGAGGTTTTTCAGACGTGTCAAAATATCGCAAAAGCGCTATGGAAACACTTTTTCCGCAATTATACGGAAAAGGACGAGACGTACCTGGTCACATGATCACTTCTCGGAGTAAACATGGCGTGGGAAGTTTGGACAGAGGGGGAGAATGAGACTTTTCTTGCCATTATTCTCGAGAAAAACACACGTGCCATAATAATCATCAAACAACAGAGGAACACAGAGTGTTTTAAGGAGATAGAAATGGAAATAAAGGAGAAAGGGTTCGTATCGATCTTCCTGCAGTGAAATCTCGCGGGATGATATTTGACGAGAGTTCCGACGGTACTGCCGAGAACAACCTTCAATGGAAACACGTTCAAAGCGCAAATATACTATGTGGAAATTTTAGGAATATCGCTTTTATTTTGCAAAAAACTGTAATGGAAACACAGCTTATGATAAAATAAATCTGTGATCAGGAGAAACATTAGGCCCCAAGAGCCTCAAATATAGTGTAAAATAAAATAAATATATGGTTTTAGTTCTGTTTTATTTGTTTTTACAATCAGAACTGACCTCAGCAGTTTTAAAGAAACCCTTAAGAAGCCCTTATTCAGAATATTCAGCTGTTAATGCAAACATCGAATGAGAAATGGAAACATCACAGCCCCAGAAATATGAAGCTACCACCAGCAAAAGTGGGATAAAGGGACTGAGCTCCCCTTCAAAGGCTGAACATTTAATTTATTTCATAAAGACAAAAATATCAGCACAGGTTAATTAGACTGAAATGTTGAACTGTTTCATTGTATTTTATATTCTGGCCTCCACAGCGTGGATGGAGAGGGAAACAGACGCCTGATTTAAAGGGCCATACTCCAACAGCCTGGCTGGAGCTGCAGATGCAGGTGAAGCTCACCTGACTGTGAGGCTTTGTTTCAGGAGATGCTGGACAACAGCTTTCATCTTTCTGGAAACATGTGAACTCCTCTGCTGATCAGAGACTGTGCACAGGCTGACAGTACAAACCCACTAATTCTGTTCAGGTTAAAATCATAGAATCACATCTTTACAGATGTTATGATCTTTTGTTTTGATAGTTTTTAAACCTTTGTTTCTGGATCACTTTAAGTTTTAATTTGGGTTAGAAATTGGGTTTGCTTGCTCAGTTTAAGTTTCAGTTCAGTTTTTTCATCATTACTTTCCTGGGACAGTAGTATTTATAATCTTTTTTCTGCTTTTTAAATTGTTTTATAATAATAACTTTATTGATATAGCACCTTTAAAAACAGAAGTTTACGAAGTGTTTTAACAGACAAAACAAAAACAGAAAAGAGCAGAAAAAAATGAACAATCAGGTCAACAGAGACCACGAGAGTCAGAGTCACGTTAACTAAAGCAACAAAATAAAATAAAATAAAATAAACTGGTTGGACTGAAACAGCTTGTGTAATGCATAATGACAAGGAGATGATAAGACAGTAGACAGATTATAGATTTACAGATACATAGATATATTAAAGACCGTTGAAGGTTGACAGCATCACATCAGGAAGATAGAAAAGAAGAAGACAGATAGAGGACAGGTAAAAAGAGAAAAATAAATAAAATAATACTAATTAATACTAATAAATGAATCAATACATAAAATAAGTGAAATAAAAGGATGATAATCAAAACTGAGTATATCAAAACAAGAAAAGAAAGTAATATAGGACTAAAACGATAAACCGTGAGGAGGACAAGAACAGTACAACTTAAAATAATAAAACAAGTAAGTAAAAAGAGTGAAAAAATAAGTTTTTAAAAATAAAAAATATTTCAGAAACTACAGAATATGGTATTTTCAGGGCAGATTAATGTCAGTATTTGAAAAGTTGATCTCATCCCTGGCATGCAAAGGAGATTAAAACATTCAGAGGGTTGAGGGTTCGTTTTTGGTCAGTGGGAGGGAATCAGAGTACATGTGGAAACCTGTTCATGCACAGGGAGAACTCCTCATACAAAAGCTCCTCCCAACAGGAGAGTTGAACCACCAGCCTTCCTGCTGCACCTGCAGGCAGCCTGTTATCGTTTCAGATTTAATAATTTACTTTGTTGTAGTTTTTGTTCATATTTCGGTTTTCTTATCAACAAGACCTGTTTTTAGGCCTGTCACGATAATCAATAAATCAACTAACGGAACGATAAATAACGACGATAAATAAAAACTGACACGTGCATGCGTGTTTGTTTTCCTCCTCTCTTTCTACCAACGAGGCTGAATGAGAAGATGGCTCACTCTGTCCATCTTTCTTAACACTGGGGTGCATCGGTTCTATTGCGGATTTAGCAGATTTATAGTGGAGTGAGCATCTGTCAGGCATGCAATCTTGCTGAAGAGAGCATCCTGAGGAGTAACAAGGAAACAAACAGAATGAACAAGGCGTGAGCCCATGAACACTGACGAGCTGATTTATTTGAAAACAGTTCGATGAAGAAGAAGTAGGGGAGATGGAGCAGAGCCTCCGTCCTTGACAGTCTTACTGAGGCGTTTGGTGGGCAAAGAAAATATAAATAGAAGCGCAAAATGGTGCGGTCACAGACAGTGTCGTTCACTACATTGTAAAAGAAATGCAACCCTTCAATACAGTTAAAATGCTGGCAATGTTACAAATGTTTGACAGACAGTATGAATTGACTGGGAGAACTTACATAACTGTACAAGCTCCATTTTATTTATTGTTTTTATTGGAGTTTAGTTTTTTCTTTACAGAGACAGTGTCCATTTTTTGTTTTTAATTAGTATAATTACTTATATTTACATGCAATTTTTCTTAAAAGACAGTCCATTTCATTTTAATTGTTTTTTTTTCTGTTTTTGTTTGTTTAATTTATTTTATTTAAAAGATCTTGACCTTCCAATTACAGTTAAATACTCTAAAGGAATTAAAGTTTTTTGCTTTTGATATGGTGCATTCACTTTATTATGACATATGTTACAATTAAATTAATGAAAAAATAAAGAAAAAAATCAAAATATTATTGACAATAATGTTGTTTATTGTCAACAATTTTTTAGACAATTATTGTCCAGCAAAATGTGTTATCGTGACAGGCCTTCCTGTTTTTTTTTCACAGCACAGGTAAAAGTTAGTGAGGGAAACAGTCAGTCAGAGACCTGGAAACTGTTTAGCACCAGAGAGAATCGCACACAGATGGTCTAAAGGTGCGTTCACACCGGACGCTACCTGTACTACCTCGGTGATCACTCTCCATGCAAAGTCAATGTACAGCCGCGATGGGGCGGGGCTAACCCTCCCGCGACGCGACAGCTGGCGACAAGACGACCGCTTCACTCGTCGCGCAATGTCAAAGTTAAAAAAAGTTGATCTATTCAGGCGATGTCGTGCGTGGCTGTGCAGCATCAGCCAATCAGCGGTGTGTGTACGTGTGACGGTGCTGTTATTCATCCGGACTACAGGGCGGAAGACTTCCGCATAGGCCGAACTAATCTCAGTGAGGACATTTGCAGACGGACTGCAGTAAACTCACAGAGGATGCTGCTGCAGGGCATCAGCTGCAGAGTTTTGTGTTTGATAAGTGAGTGAAAAGGACACAGCTGGAATAATGTCCGCTTATACACCCTATTATGGGATATATGATACGATCGCGGTAAAACTCGAGCGGACGTGACATCACCGAGGGACGGCCGACGCCAGGCGACCAAACAGGTAGGCTATTTATGGACGCGCGACGCTACCTCAGTGGGCGACGCGACTTTGGTAGCTGGGTCGCTTGCGGTGTGAACGCACCTTGAAAAAGAGGCTTTGGTTACCCTGTGCACAAACAACAGAGATTATAAACCAGCTTTGTAATTAACATGTTCTGATGAAGCAGCTACTCATCTCCCTTTATAGTCATGGTGTAGTTTCCATGGGAGGCCTCGTTCACATGGTCATTTATTGATAACCAATATGGTTCCTTCGGCCTCGATGATAGACCAGCTCAAGCCACTGAAGTCTTAGAAGAACTGGGTGCATTGGCCTCGTCTGTTTTGCAGTTTGAGTTGTGAAAGTATCTGAGAATTCATCCTCCATGTAGGGGCTGTACGCTGCTTGGCCTTGAAAGTACCCGCTCTCCCCCGTGTTATTAATAATTGAATGTCCTGTTGAGACTGTCTCTTACCTTGGCGCCCTAAATGACTTTCCTGGATAGTGTAATCACACTTGTCATGCCTAAGTCCTTCTTCTTATAGTCAAAGTCACGGTTTCATCCTCCGCTCTGAAATCCCATGGCTGTGGTTGACAATTCAAAAACAGGAGTGGGACTCGTCTTTTGTCCTTGTCAATCACAGCCAGCCCGACTCTTTTCCTGCAGGCCACATCCACACTTTGGGGAGCAATTGTCAGGTGGCATTACTGTCCCACTATCGCTGCTAAAAGCTTGCTTTTTTACATTACAAAAAAATGTGGATGCATTATTTAACACAGGGATCAGGCGCAATTTCTTGCAGGATCTTGAGTTGTGAGACGCAGGGCTGCAGTGAGGACTCATGGGTAACGGTGTGGTGGATACGTGGTCCTGTCACAAACACAGGCTCACACACGCCCACGGGGTGGATCAGCAGTGCAGTCGGGTATGTTTAAATACCTGCTGTTTGTGCTGAGTTTGATCACATTATAACGAGGAGTGAGGCCATCCAATAAGCAAAGAGCACGAGGTTTCCACAGGTGGACGTGATGGGCAGGGTCCTGACAGGTAGGGAGGGGCAGCCAGCTGTGAACATCAGCCAGGTGGTCCCAGTCCCAGACCCCCCCTCAAATCAGCCCAGCCCTGACCTGATTGGCATTAATTGGCAGAAAGTGTGTGTTTGGGGAGACAAATGGGAAAAGAGACTAAACAGCTGGAGGAAGCTGGTGTCAGTCTGTCTGCTCCTCATCAGACAGACTCACTGGACTGACGGGACGACGAGGACGAACAGAACAGATCATGACAACAGTCAGTACAGTCGAGGCCCAGAACGCCTAAGCATAAAACCCACACTGCAGCCTGCTCCGCTCTGAAGGACAAATTGGATACCAGATTAGGGGAGACAGGGACCGTGAGAGCCACTGAGTTTGGTTTGTGGTGGATGCGAATGTCCTCAGAACCAAACCAGAACCAGACAAGGCAAGGGACCAAAAAGCAGTGAGATGTGGCTTAAATTCTTGGATTGGTTGATTCATCTATAGTATCTATTGTTAGCACCACATAGTCATGAGGTCCCTCTGAAAATGTAATGTCACATCTCAAGAGGCCTTTAAAACATCTATACTTAACTTAGCACCCATGAGTTCATCACTACCATAAATTCTTATTTTCAGTAAGAATATCTATGATTATACTTCTATAAAATGATCACCACAACCATTCAGACATGAGGACCCTCCTGAAAACCAGATGTGGCATCTCAAGAGGCTAACCTCTAATAAATCAGACGACAGGTCTATGGTTCATGGATCTGTCACTAATTTTAGTTCTTACTTTAGTCCACTTGTCTCCTCTTACCTCCCTTCCTTCACCCTCACACCAACACAGCATGGTGTGGATTTGCTGTTCATCATGAGACTGGGATCCACATTCAAGATTTCCTGCTGCTTAACAGAAGGTTTTTTCTTGAGCCATGATGGAGGGATCCATGATTGGCTATATGGATTCATGTTGGTGTTGGATGGATATATTTGTATATATATGTATATGTGTATTTTATATGTATATATGTATCTATGCATATATGTGTATCCATATAATGAAGAGCTTTATGCCTTTATGTAAAGTGTCTTGAGATAAGACTTGTTATGAATTGATGATCTACAAATAAAGATTGATTGACTGATTGAATTCTGTCATATATCTCAACGAGGCGCTGAAAACAGACCTGCAGAGTGAAGCGGCGTGCAGAGCGGCTGCTGGACTAAAGAAATGCTCTGACAGACCAGAAAGGAGCAAAGTGCTCTGCAGTACATTTTACGGTTGTTTACGGCACGTTTGCTCCATGTTGTATTTGGGGGTCAAATGTTTGTCCCTCACAGGTCTCCTTATTTGTTTTAATGGCATCAACGGTCGATATCATCATATTAATTCATCAGTTTGCTTCTTCACCTGGTCACCAAATGAAAAGTTGTCTGAATTAGAGCTGCAACTTCTGATTCTTTTTGTAATCAAGGACTCTTACAAGTATTTTGGCGTTAATAGAGTAATCGGCTACATTGTGCTCACTGAAAGCTCACTGCATTTTCTTTTACTTTTTTTATAGAAAATCATCAGTAACAAATAAATAAGGTGTCTTAAATAAACAATATGTTTTTCTTTTTTTGAACATTTTGAGCATAAACAGGATCCAAAATTAAAATACATATTTTTTCTATTGGAAAAGATTAGTACCTGCATGAAACTGCTCTCAACAAGGTCCTGATTTCTTAAAACAAGACTCTGGTTTAATTTTTCAAATGTATTTTGGTGTTTTGAGCATCACAGCATTATTGAGAATAAGTCCAGTTATACCAGAGAGAAGGCAGACATCTTTGAAAAATGTTGAACTCATACATAAAGTAAAAACCTAAATGGATAAACAGGCTGTTGGGTTATGATGATAACTATCTCTGCAGTAACTAAACCTGTTACAACACATCAGGTGATATCAGTATTTACCCATGTGTCTGTATTTTTGAACCTTTAAATTTGTTTAGTTTACATTTTTCTTGTAGTTTTATTCTGTCTCTGGGTCATATCTTGCTTTATTACTAGGCCCTAATAATATCATACTCGGATAATAAGACAATGCAACTAGCTAATGTACATTTATGAATTCACAAAATGATGTCCTACACCTGCTTACTCTAGTCACCGCCAGTTTTTACTGATCTGTTTCTGTTCTCACTACAATGAAATTAAAGCAAAGTTATTGGATGTGTAAAGTATGTGCACAAAATACACATACACAAGGTAAGCAGCCTCAGCACTGATTTAGACACTCTTAGCCTTTACACAGAGCCATAATCAAAGTCTGATATTTACCGAACCTAAGCTCAGTTATTGATCATAGTAACTGCTTACACTAATGTATCCTGAGTGTTGTCTTTTTGTGTCCGCTCTGCAGACTTGATGCACGGACCGAAGGTTACTTCTGAGGTGCTGCAGCATTGACGATGTGCTATAATGCTAAGCTAACTCCGTTTGACAACAGACACACTGCACTGTGTTTTCCTTTGGTTTTTACTTGTAGTGATCCCACACTTGGGACACTTTCTGCTTTTCTTCTGCAGACTCTCCTCTATCTGTCTCTCTCTTTTCTCTTCCTGCACGATTTTACAATCCACGTCTACGTTTCAGCCGCGTAGCAGAGGAAGCAGCAGGCGTGTTGCGCCACAGAATTGACTGTCCGTGCCAAACACAGTGCCCTGTAAAGTGGTCCAGATCTAAATAAATTTATTTATTGTAATAGTTTTACCTGGATTATCTGAAGACTTGTTTCAGCCCTAGTCTTAATTATGTGTAGCGTATAGTCGGTGTCTTCTAAAGTAAAAAATCTCCACACGTCCTCTGTTTTTTACGTGTGTGGCTTTGTTGTAGAGAAATGTTTGTTAGGATGCCACCACATGACTTGATCAATATAACTGAGCACCTGAAAAGCGGATTAACTCAGAAAGCATCCATGCTAACACAGAGCTACTGGAAATGTGATTTACTGCCCATCACTGGTTTTCATTAGTGAAACATCAGCTTTGTACTGTGTTTGTCTTTGTCTGGTTTGATAACCATGTTTGTCTCTGTGCAGTTACAATGACATATCAAACACATAAATAGTTGTTGACCTGTTTTGTCAGCACATGTATGAAACTTATTGACATTATAGTTCCTGCTGCTGTGTTGATTTGTCTCCCCTGACACGGCATCTTCTGTCTGCAGAGAACACGCATGGCAGCCACTTCGCTTCAGAGCAATGGCAGGTATAATTCTGTACATAATACATTCTGAAATCATGCAGGTCCGTCTTGCCTGCCTTCATTGTCCAACGGTTTCAGTAGGCTAAATGCTTAACAACCCAATCAGGGATGAGAGGCAGGAGAAGCAGACATGACGACAACAGGAAGTGTTTAAAAAAAATAATGGCAGCTAATGCCCGTTAGCCTGTGGTCATCAGGGTTATCCTGTGATATTTGGCGAAAACTGCTCTTCTCTTAAGTTCACGTCATAGGGATTGTCTTTGACAAGGTTCATGTCTCATATAAGTGTTAAATGTTACATCTGTGTGGTATAATTTAATGTGAAACGATGCTAACATCTAACGGCTAACAAGGGATAAAACAGTTAACGGGGTTAGCCGTAGCAGCTTACAACAGTTAGCCATTAGCCGTTACATTTAGCCACTATGTATACTATGGGCAGGGCTCTTTCCAGATGAATTAGTGAAATATTTCCAATATGGAGCTGTCCATCTGCTGTGTCACGTTATGTATACCCTGCATATTGACTAAACTCACCAATTTTTTAATACTTCTGAAATATATTTTTGTTTTTTTTAAAGCAAGTACTTTGACTTAAGTAAAAATGGTACCATACCATGTGTAACTTGTAGAGGAGTAATATATTATAAGTCTTAAAGGAACACTCCAACATTTTTGTTGTTTTAAGGGCTTTCCCTACTCCTGAGTCCATGACAAGCAAATAGACACCATTTTTGACTGTGCATCCAGTTATGAGTAAAAGATAAAGAAACATCACCAACTGCTAGTTTAGCTTAGCTTAGTTTAAACACAGGGAGCATATGGGCAGTGCTTTAGCCTGTGTCTGTCTGCAGTCATCAGATAAACTCTAGACGGTCCTGTGTGCTTGTTGTATTTTCTAACCTTGTGATGTTATTTTATCTCTTTTTTTTTACTAAGATTAGCATTTTATTTAATTTTTGTAAGAAATACTTACGGTCCATGCCGGTTTGGACTCTGCCTTCAGACCGGGCTGCTCCACTGCCTCGGCTTAGCTTTAAAAACACATAGTTCCTCCTCCGTATATTCTGTTTCAAACAGGTTAAGCTTGATATCTGCATCAGTCCCAATGAAATCATCCTCATCCTCTGTCATAATCCTTAGCACAAATTTTCTTCTACTTGTAAACACAGTTTGCTGACATGCTGAGAAGCACTTCTGCAGTGGTTTGCACATGCTCCCTGTGGGTTAGTTTCATAAGCAGTTCTTTCAAAAATTTAATAAAATGCTAAGTTTAGTCTAAAAATATTTAAAGTAACATCATCAAGAATAGAACAAGCACACAGGACCATCCAGAGTTTATCTGATGAGACACTGAGTGCGTTTCCATTACCCTTGGATATGTGCAAAATGTAAATAGTGCAATAAAAAGCTGGTAATGGAAACACCTGAATTTCGAAAAAGCACTGAAATATCACTAAAAAGTTTTCATGCTTTCATGAGGTGGTTTTTCAGACGTTTCGATATTCAAATATATCACAAAAGTGCAATGGAAACACTTTTTCCACAATTCTACATCACAGGATGTGACGTACCTGGTCACATGATCACTTCTCTTGGAGTAAACATGTGATGGTATGTTTGGACAGAGGAGGAGACGGAGACTTTTCTTGCCATTATTCTGGAGAAAAACACAACTGCCATACTAGACAGCAAACAACAGAGAAATGCAGAGTGTTACAAGGAGATAGAAACGGAATTGAGGGAGAAGGGGATCATCAAGCTTTGGCATCCATCTTCCTGTAGTGAAATCTCGTGAGATGATATTTCACGAGAGTTACGAGGCTCGTGCCGAGAACAACCTTCAATGGAAACACGGTCAAAGCGCAAATATACTTTGTTGAAATTCTGAGCATATCAGTTTTATTTTGAAAAATTGTAATGGAAACCCAGCTAGAGACAGGCTAAAGCACTTCCCATATACCTCTGGTGTTTGAACTAAGCTAAACTAGCAGCTGGCGACCTTTTGGCCCTTTTCCACGAGCACGCCTTGGCCCTACTCGATTAGCAGCGTGTTTCCACTAGCCTGGTACCTCCTAAAACAAGCTAGTTTTAGTACCTACTCCCCCTGGTTCCAAGTGAGCTGAGTCGATACTAAAAGATGACGTCACCGACTACCGGCTACTGATTGGTCAGACGTCATCGATGAGTCATGAGCGTGATGACCTAGCATGCTAGCGGTAGCTACCATTAGCTTACCCTCATACGTCTTTTCTTTGCAGCTTGATTGCTCTCGTCCTCGGCTTCATTCTGTTGTATAGCTTCCAAAACTCTCCTGTGCTTCTCAAGAGGTATTTCTTCTTACCACCTGCAGCCTTCTTCTGCTTTCCTTTTTTACTCGGTTTGTGACAAAAAGACACAGATTGTTGTGACGTGCTCAAAATGACATCACCGCAGAGCCGCTCAGCTGTTACAGCGACACTGCACGCCGTTGGGCAGGCGACTGGGGCTAATGGAAAAGCAGCACAAGGTGAGTAGAGTAGAGCCGGGTAGAGTCGAGTAGAGTAGAGTAGAGTAGAGTAGGGCTAATGGAAAAGGGCCATATGTTCATCTTGTACTCATAACTGGAACAAAGTAAGACCTGAAAACAACAAAAATGTTAGGGTGTTCCTTTAAGACTTGACTTTGGTAATAATTTGATTAAAGCTTGTCATAGAGTAACTTGGATGAGTAAATCTGTACTTTTACTCTGTAATGAGGTGGTGTACTCTGTCCACTCGGCCCAAATGCTCTGAGGCTGAGCCGAGTCCCGGCGGAGAGCAGGAGCTTCCTCGGCGTAGCGCTAACAGACGGAGGGTCACAGCGCCATCAGTGAGGGTTGAACAGGAATCAATACTGAGACCCAACATCAAAAGTTTATGAAGCAGACGCACTTGCCTCTTTAATTCAGCTCGGCTTTTAAGGCAGCTCCTCGCATGCCATGGTCTCAAGATAAACATAACCCTCATGACTCCCCGGGATTGTTTGCTGAACAGTTCAGACAAACCAGCTGAATGAGAGGAGCCTCTCAATAGAGTCTCCTTGTCACTCCAGTGACAGTTACTTTGCAGGGACTGAAAACATGTTTTTTTCTCTCTCTTTCTCAAAAAAACCCTTTTATCCTCGTGTTTTTACCCATTTCTTCTCTGCCTGAACCTAGGTGACTCAATCTTTTCTTCCCTCTGGGCTAAATTGATGGCAGTGCAGGAGTTAATTGTTCAGGCATGTGTTTGGCTTCCTGATGGAGAGTGGATGTGGATCAGGGTGGGGTCAGGGTTCACAATGACATGTTTTTCTCTGGGCACTGGAAATGGAGAAGAGGCCATGGGAGAGTGCTGAATATGGAGGTGAATTGGAGTTTCACTCAGGCACTTAAACCTGTCTCTATACAGCCGCTAACAAAAGAGAAAATCATCTTACACATCAGAGACGATAGCATATCCAATGAGAGCTGCTGCTTCATTCAAACTTTGTGAGAGATGACACTTCTTAAATGCTGGACACAAAGACCCTCTATTGGTTTGTGTGAAAGGACTGTCTGACATACAGTAGAATAACCACAGAGCAGATGGCTTTCAACAGACAACTCTTAGAAAACTTTCATTTATATTTTCAGACAGCCACGGCTAAAAGAATTTGATTACTGCCATCTTTTTGTTGGCTGGCTTTTACTTTGAAAGGTCCATCTAAGGACACGTTCAGAAAGTCAAAGGGGACTCAAATCGAAGTCTGGAGAACCAGAAAATGTCTTTCAAACTTGAAACCAAAGAATTCAAATATTATTTCTCCTTAAACACCAAAGGGAAATATGCTTTAAAAATGTAGCTGGCAGGAAGCAGCCTTTACTTTACAACTGAGGAGAGGTGTTATTATGATCCATATTAATCTGTTGTCTTACTGTTGTAGCTGTTTCATGTTAAATTTTTGCTTCTGTGCAAAGAAGTCATCCTCACAATGTAGGGCTGGGCCGAATGCAGTAATCTCGGATGTTTTCACACCAAATAACATGTCTGATTTTATTCATTTGTTTAACCTATCAAAGAAAGAAATTACGGTGGGCTTTACACGAGTACGAATTTGTAAGACTCCGGTAAAATAAACTATCAATCTGGTGATATTGACACACAGAGACGCGTATTTGTCCACGACTCCAAATCTTTTTTGAAAACGGGTCTGCAGGTGGATATCTGGGTATTCGTCTTCATGCCGTAGTTGGTATAAACAGATAAGTCTGGAAAACGGTGACCTCATAGCACCTTCCTCCTCCCTGTTCAGAACAGAAGCATGGACAGGAAGGAAGTCGACCTGGTATGCACATGCGCATTTTCTGGTTTTGGTGCTTTGTGGCAATTTCACAGTGTCACCTTTAGGCCGGGAGTATGTGCTACAGGATTTTGCGTTGTCATATAAGTGCACAAGCCTATGTACAACACGATGTGTAAACAGGGATACATGTTTTGCTGCCGATGCCAAGACAATACGGGGCCGTCCTCCTGTGAGGAGGGCCTACAAATGAACAAGATTTGCTCTGAGATGATCAAAATAATTCGCATCAACAAAGAGTCTGAATTTGTTCATGTTGCAGTTTTGTTTTCAGAGTTTGGATGTGCACTGTAACTGTTTTTTTGTAAACTTTACAGCATGTACTGTAATATCTCCAGCTACCTACTGTATACACATATGCAGTAAATTACTGAAAATGGCAAAATATGGTGGAAAAATATTCTGATTTTTGTTAAATTTACAGCACTTACCATAAAATCGACAGTTATTAACTGTAAAATGTCCATACAGTAAATACTGAAAATGGTCATGTACCAGAAGAAAAATCTACTTTCCAGGAAAAACTCAATCAATCTTTATTTGTATAGCACCAATTCATAACAAGTGTTATCTCAAGACACTTTACAATAGAGCATAAAGCTCTTCATGTTATGGATACACATATATGCCTAGATTCATATATACATATATAAAATACACATATACATATATATATATATACAAATATATCCATCCAACACCAACATGAATCCATATAGCCAATCATGACTGAAAAACTGACCAGTAGCAGGTAAGATTTCTTTTTCAGTATTGTTTCACATATTTGTGTGAAACCAGTGTTTGAGTAAATGTATTTTAATGCATAAAATGATCTATGTGACTTTTTTGTAACTTTTTTTTATGAAATCATATCTTGCTAAAACATGGTCAGTAAAATAGTTAAAGACTTCTTTACGCAACTTGAAATATAGCAAGTTCACTGAAATTTAAAATGCATTAAAAAGTCATAGAATAATGATAGTGTAAATGGAAAAACAGTACAGATGTAGTTTTTTGATAATACAGTAATGATGCTGTAAACTGAAAGACAGTAATGATTCATTTAATGAAAATACAGGACTTAAACAAATATAGAAAATACAGTAATATTACTGTTAATTTAAAAAGAGTAATGCTGCTGTAAAGACATTTTTACCTTTAAAGAAAAAAAAATCAGCCAACATCACAGTTGGCCTTTAACGCCTTGACAAAACAAACAGCCTGTTGTCTTCTCCAATCAGATTTTAGGGCCCATCGTTGGCCCTGACCACTACAAGATTCTCCTATGGCCAAGATAAGAACGATGCTCAAAGCATGTCAGAGGGAGGAGATACTAACAATAACCACCACAATCAGACACAAACCAAGAGCAAACTGCAGTAGTTATTAGATCAGTAGTTATTCATGAAAATCCCAGTTTTTGTAATGGTGGATCCAGATGGTGATCCAGATCACTCCCAAAACCTAATCATTTGTTGTTATTTGCTAATCATTTGTCCCGATCTGGACATTTCCTGAAAATTTCATCGAAATCGGTTCATGACTTTTTGAGTTATCCTGCTAACAGAGAAACAAACAAACAAACTGACTAACAAAATTTTAAAAGAACACACCAACAATCACATAACCTCCTGGTGGAGGTATCAAGGCCATGTCCAAACAGAATTATATTTTTGTAACGTGTCATCACTCTGAAGTGAAACGGCACTTCAACAACACAAACACTGCAAACTTTCTGGTCGAGATCGGTGTTATAAACTCACAGCAGACTGAGCTGACTGGTGACCGTCGGTTGGCCATGTCTGGATTTACTGCAGTGCTCTATGAATAGGATGTGGATGGAAGTTTACTGAAGCCTCTCCAAACACGTTTTTTTTAGGGCTGTTTCAAACCCTAGAAACTGAGAGGGCCAATGACGTCTTTTTAATTTAATATTATGACTCCATCTATCTATCTGTCTATCTATCTATCTATCTATCTATCTATCTATCTATCTATCTATCTATCTATCTATCTATCTATCTATCTATCTATCTATCTATCTATCTATCTATCTATCTATCTATCTATCTTCAGACTGAGGACATGAGCTGGGCTGGACATTTTTGGCAGACAGTAAGAAAAAGTAACCACGTAAAAGAAACATCAATTGATAAACACCCTGGATGTTTATTAATTTTTTTGCCATATCCAAAAGGGCATAAACTCAATAAAGAGCAGAACTTAAACTAAACTTCTGCTGAATTACTGTTTCTTTAAATTTAACACTTCAAACAGATAACTTCAACACGTTTTGACAGGTAAATATGAGCACATGTTAAGGTGCGTATGAACATAAATAAAAGTGCAGATTATAAAACACCATCTTTTGGTCACATTTGAAAGTGCTATAAAACTAACAGAACATGTTGCATTCAATTTCAGTAATAATGTTGGAATTTATGTACGATCCTGTCAGTGTTTGTAAAATATTTTTCTGTTTTTCTCACTGGACCTAACTCCCAGTCACTTTGATTTCGGGCCACTCGAGGGTTGCTTTAGGGCCGCATTTGGCCCTCAGGCCGCTAATTGAATGGGGCTGTTCTATTTTAGGAACACTTTATGAATTGATTGCCATAAAGATCATTTTAACCAGTATAAAAGTGGATCTCTTCAGATTAGCAACCCGAGCTTTAAGAACCCATCCTGATGTTGATCATCTAATCCGTATGAAAACTTCCTTTTGCCCATCTCTTTGACTCTTTTAGCTCTCTTGGAGAAGTTTTCCACATGAAAACATCCCGTACAGTCGACGTGACTGCACTTTGGCTACAGCGTGCATGAGCGCGCCTGTGCTCGGGTGTTTGAGCGTGTTGGCATCCGTCTGGGCCCTTCGTGGACACTTGGGTGAGCGAGCAGGATGAAAGAAGTCCAGCTGGGGAGGCAGCACAGCTATGTGGTCTTTACAGAGGGGGCTAGGCTCGGCCCCCCTCGTCATGGCCCACGTCTCCACGAGCCCGGCACCTGGTGGTATTACTTCAGCCAGCTTAGGCCACCTTAAACACCAAATTGCACTGCGGCCGGCCCATGATCTGGGTTATTTGTCTTAACGGCTGTTGTTTGGTCCCTCCAGTTCCCCGTCAGAGCGGGGTGAGGGGAGTCAGGAAACGGCGGGGGCATTTAACAAGGCTTGTGTAATTGATTGTGGCAGATCCTGCCAGCAAACAGCAGGTCCACGGCCCCGTTCACTGAGCCCAGCAGAGGGCCTGCACTGATGTGGATAAGGGAATTATCTCTACTCTGGTGACTCCAACTGGAGGACACTGGAAATTCAATTAAACCAATCTATGTTCTGGATACCCCGAGTCTACGGGAGCCCGACTGAGCCAAAGGTGGCCGAAGGTGCTTCCTCAACAAGAGGAGTCGAAGCTTTCATGAAGACAAACTTTGGCTGATGTGAGATTCTGTGTTATTTTGAGTCGGCTGCAAAGATGGGCTTCATTACAGCACATTATCTTTTTTACAGCTCTTCAAATAGTAGTGACCTGCAGCCCTGCGCTGTGACTCACTGTGTGGGCGAACAGAGCGAGAAGTTGCTACATGTTAGTCAAACCATTTACTTTCTCACGTGGGAGATCTGTGAAGCATTAGCTGTGCTTAGACAATCAGGTGGAGTTATGGAGAGCTCTGCAGATGCTTCCGACCGAGGGAGCTGCTGCTGCTACAAAAACCTGTTCACACACTGAGAACAAATGCTTGGGCTTTTACCTATTAACTGTACCTTCAAAATAAAGCCTGGATCATTATCATTCTAATCAGCATAGAAGCTTAACCCTCCATTGTTTTGGTTTTGTCATTCACATCTTCCCAGTGAACATAAACCAACACACACAAAAGCTTTGGACAACTGGAGAGACCAAACATTATCCTCATTACCAAAGAGAGTAAAGGACAAAAGTCACTTTATCAACATTTATATCAATCTAAATGTAGAAGTTATAAGTGATACTTCATCTAAGGAGCTAAACAGAACTCAAGCCAGTGTCAGGAACTTCCTAAAACAAGCAAGAAAACATTTATTAGTGAAGTTTATTTCACCTACATTTCCATTTCTGTTATTTAAACACAGTTTCTTACCTACAATTCCTGCTGGTTATGGCTCCATTTCTTAGAAATAATGTCATTTTACTGAGATTTGAACCCACATTTAAGAAAAAACTATTTTATCGGTTTCAGAGAAGAAGTGAGATGACACCAAGGCCCCATCCACACAAAGGCAAAACGCTTAACAGTTTAAAAAACGATCGTCATAAAGACAAAGGCGTCTCAGAAAATGTGTGCGTCTACATGAATGCATGAAAACGCTGTAAAACACATGCCAGACCTCTAGGGGCGCTGTAACAATATGATGGAAACAAGCGGAAACAGATGAACAAACAGTGGGTATGCACACATGCAGCAAAAGTTGTAAACAGAGATTTTGATAAAGTGATCATAAAGTGGCATAATGTGTCCTTGATAATTGTTTGTTCAACTCGGTGGTGATTGAGAAGAAGGAGATTTTGCTGCAACAGGGATAGTAGGGTCACTAGCTTCATCAGCACATATGCTTCACATACACTGCCATTGTTGTTGTTGTTGCAGCGTGTGGCGCATGCGTTTCAATGAAGATATGAAGCTATGACGTAAGCGTATCTGAAAAGTTGTGGAGAGCCAGTAATCACGGAGCTGTGTATACGGCATTTCAAAATCTTTCCACTCTGGAACCTGGTTTCAAAAATGATCGTTTACAGACCCCCAAAACGCCGTCTTCATATGGATGATACACAGATTCGGCAAAAGATGCATGCGTTTAGACCTCGGGTTGTCTTCGTGTGGATGGGGCCTAAGATGTGGAAACTGTGATGGTTGCAACACTTCAGACCCAGAAACTCAATTAATGTTTGGGCTAAATTCACCAAAGTTTAATGCAACATACAAAATTAAATCAGAGGCTAAAGCGGTTCATTCATAATTAGTAAAACCTGATGAGAATTTTACATGAAGGGTTTAAATCTGATTAGCCAGACTGCTTACACTCCTAAAATATTAGATCTGAGTTATGAAATCCAGTTGGTCCAATAGAAGGGCTGAGCTAAGACAAGGTCGCAAGTCCTACAATTCCATTTCTGTTTCATCAAATAGAGTTTGTGATCTACAATTCCTGCTGGTTATGGCTCCCTGTCTTTTTGTGGAATGTCTGTTGACTGTTTGTTTATGTTGAGCTGGAACCAAGACAAATTCCTATCAACTTCTTTGACATGGCAATAAATTATTGAATCTTGAATCCATTTCTTAAAACTAAGGACTGAGCTAAGTCAAGGTCGCAGGTCCTCCCTTCAAATCAACGCCCCTGCTGGCTGCCCCCACACTGTGCTCCCCTGACAGGTGCCTGTTTGCAATTGTTTTTTTCCCCTCTTCTTTCCTCTTGTTGTCTTTTCTGCAAGCACTTTCAGTGCTCATGTTGATGGAAAAGTTATATTAATTATATTATCAATTATATTAAAGTTATATTAATCAAGGTCTGATTGATTGATTGATTGATTTGCCTCTTTAACAGAGAGCTGCAGGGAATAGGGAGAGATGTGCAGGAAAGGAGCCACAGGTTTGGGGGAGCTGCAGCATTCATACAGGAGAGGCTTGTCACCACAAACCTGACCACACCCATGTTTATGTATTATTTGGGTTCACGTGGAAAGAGTCCTGGTCCTGATGATAATATGAAAATGGCTAAGCTTTCTGATTGGTTACGGTCTGTGGTAAACCTCGGACGGTGGTTAAGGTGTTGGGCAGCTGAGGATTTTCCTGAGGCGTGCCTGGATCTCTCTGTTTCAGCTCGACAGGGAAACACAAAGGAGAAAATCTTGGATGAGCCGACGTTGGAATGAGGCCATCTGATCCGACCCGTGCAGGCAGCAGGAGCTTTTTTAGAAAACATGCTCCTCTGACTTTAAGCATCAGAAGATCTACTTCCTGAAAAAGAAGAGAGCGAGCAGACAGAGTGAGGCGGGTTTAACCCTCACATGGTTTTACATGAATGCAGATTGAAGTGTAGCCTGAGTTTGTTCACAGCCTCACAGCAGAGCGTGTTACTGCGGTGAGAACGTCTCACATGTCGGGATGATGGACGTCACCCGGAGGTGTCTGGCACAGACATTTTGATTATATTTAATTGACATACAGAGTGCATGTCTCCACAAAGGCAGGGCCATAACCTAATAATGTTTGGCTGCCTCTTTGTGTTGTGTTACATTCTGTCTGGGGCTCGGTGCAGATTAATTCTTATGTTTCAGCCATCAGGTCCAATTACTTTACACAACCTGGGCTTAGTTAGCCTCTGCCAGTAAGAAGGACCGTCAGTGGATAAAAAGATAAAGACACTGAAAAATGAAATAATGACAATAATAATAAAGGTGATGATGACAAGAATTATGATGAAGTTGATAATTACAGTAATGATTACAATCACAATCGTAATAATAACTCTAATAATAATATAAACAATAATATTCAAAAAAATTAATATCGATGAACAATAAAAGTAATTATAATAATATAATAATAAAACAATAATAACAATAATATTACATGACGTTATTATTACTATTGTTATCAATACTACTGCTAATAATAATAATAAAATGGAACAGAAAGAAAACTACTACAAATAATAATACAAATATTAATAATAATTATAATAGCACTCATAATAATACAAACAATAACACAATACAATTAAACTGAATACAAATGTTAAAAAATGATAACAATTAATGATAATAATAATAATAATACGTTATTATTACTATTATTACTATTAGCATTATTACTATTATTACTAATATTACTGCTGTAATACATAATTATTATAATTAATAATTATAATAATTATAATGATAATATTTATACATAATTATAATAATAATAATAATGACAGAAAAACAATGCTACTACAAATAAAAATATGAATACGAATAGCATTCATAATAATAAAAACAATTACTATTACTATTGTATTGAATACAAATTATGAAATTAATAACAATGACAATGAAACAGTAACAGTAATGATAATAATATGATAACACAACAATAACAATCATATTACAGCATTATTATTCTTAATAATAATTACTGTAATAACACTAATAATAGTAATAATAATAATAATAATAATAATAATAATAATAATAATAATAATAATAATAATAATAATAATAATAATAATAATAATAATTATACTTATAACAATATTACATTATTCTTAATAATATTAATAATAATAATACATGACAGAGAAAACAATACAACTACAAATAATAATATTAATAATAATAATAGCATTTATAAAAATAAAAACAATAACAATAACATAACACTAAGAATACTATTATTTTGAATAAAAATAATCATGATACTGATGATCATCATCACAATAGTAATAATAATAACAACCATAGTAATACTAATAATAAAGGCTTGTATCTTGAGCCACATCTCTGTCAGTCTGACTGAATCCTCTGGTTTCAAAAATGTAAGACAGAAAAACAAAATCTGCTTTTACGTCTGTGGTCTTCCATTTTTAACACTGGTTAGGTTTGAAATGTTTAAAAGTGAGTCCGGGTAGGGAAACAAAATGGTGTGCTGCTGTGTGTATGTGTGTTTGTGTGCGTTTGTGTGTGTGAAGCTGGATTGCCACTGGCCTTGTAACTCTGCTCTTGTCTATTTATAATCTAAAAAGGCTCAACAAAGCTCAACAGCGAGCAGAATCTCAGCTCCTGGTTTCTAACTTTGCGTTATTTGTTATTTGTGTTTGTGGGAAATAATTTCACCAGCATCTGAATGAAAATAGAAATCTGACATAAACATACAGACGAGGTGGGCAACTGGTGGATGGTGGACCATGTGCGGCCCCTTTCCTTCTCCTCAGGCCCATAAGTCAGCTTCAGATATCAAAAATTAAAAATGCAAATTTAAAACTCAGAAACAGGTGGGGTGCTGGTTTGGTGTAGTGGTTAGCACCCCACGTTCTTGCTTCTGCCGGTCCAGGTTCAAATCCCGCCTGTGACCAGTTTGCAGAGTGTCTTCCCCTACTCTCTCTACCCCTTTCACAAGCCTATCCACTGTCTCTCTCCTATCAATAAAGGCACAAAATGTCCAAAAAAAATACATAAAAAAAACAAACAAAACAAACAAACGTGGAAACAGGTGAATTTACTGTTCTGTTTGATTAATGGTCCAGTTTAAATTCTCGGCAAACAGAGAGATTGATAATATGAATAATAAAATATAAATTAATTTGATTAAAATCATGGGACCGCCTTTACAAATCTATCCCCTAACTGGATTAAAAATCACGTCCTGAATTACCTTTGGCTTCAAATTCAGTTTGCCAATTACAACCAAGTTAAAAAAAATGATGAAAGTTTGTATTAGGGCCTTTTGTTAAATTAAAAGCAATTTTTAAACAAGATTTCCTGACGAGTGTCAGCTCTGTGGTCCATTAGAGAAACATGAGCGTGTGAGTGTGAAGCTCAGGAGAGACGAACAGACTGTAAAAGACTGGACGTGGTTATAAGAGCAGCTCACTTTATAAAACCACCATTCAAATATTTGACTTTTACTTTGCCCAGAAAAGAACAGAACAGAAAAATGCTGCTTTACATTTTTAACCAGACATTTAAGTTCAGATGTGACCTTCTAGACTGGATGGCCAGCTTCTGTTTCCATGGTCACTCTCACCTCCTGACGGGAAATAAAATCATGACAAATCATCACTTTTCTGTTTAAAAACGACAATCATGACTATCAATAACATCTCAGAAACAGTCAGTGCTGAATTAATGTGCATGTTATTCTGCTGCAGGATGATGAAAAAGCCTAAAATCATATTCTGCAAAGAGTTAGCCACTCTAAAAGTAAAATTAGAATAAAATAAACACAATATTTCAAAATTAAAATGCAAAATACAAGCTTAGTAAGAATTTCAAGTTCAGCTGTTTTAATGCAGTCAATACAATATTGATCAAAAAGTGCTAAACAGGCTCAAGTCCATTTACAATCCATTTACCATACAGTCCATTTACCGTTTATTTGACTGGTATGAAGTATATTTTAGTAACATCTATCTTTTCCAAATTAACTGACTAATGCTAAAACCCTTTCATGCATGGTGTTCACCACAGATAATTGGAATACGTTTAGGTTGCAGTACTTTCCAACTATCACTTGGTGAACTCCTGAACCCTTGTCTTAAGTTTCATATAAATATTATCTTTGCACTTTTTATTTTTTAATTTATTTATTCATTTTTTTACAATTTCAAGATATTGCATCCAAAATCCAAAACAGCTGACGAAAGGGAAATTTGGTATTTGTCGTTTAGATTTATAAAATGTTTCTATTTCCTGTTTTAGATTTTCATTTAATTCACAAGTGAATAGTTTGATTAAACAGCAATAAAACATTAACTTCAGATTTTGCTTTTTTTTTTATTACTCTTAATAAATGTTTACCAAAGACATGTGTTTGAGCATCTTTGTTAAGTTCATTAAATTACTTTTCTTGCACAGTGAAGTGGACGGATCAAAATGTAACATTGAATAAAAAAGGCAATTTTTAACTTGTTTGGAAGTAAAAAGAAGCATTGGGAAAAAATATTTATTTGTGATTCAATAATTCATGCATGAAAGGGTTAATCATTAAATTACCACGAAACATGCACCAGTAATTCAAGATTTTATAGAAATATTTGTGTTTTTTTTGGGTAGCACACCCCTATAATAAAAAGAAACAGCCTGGACCTTTAAAATGTTTTAACTTATATATTTTTTTATATTCTTATGGAGATAGAAATATTCTTTTAGGTATGAGATCACAGTAAAATGAGTAAGCAGGAGGTAGATTACAGACATTAGAAAGCAAACGTAGAGCTTCTTTGTACAAAAAAGGACGTCTCAATAACAGAGCAGAAGGTTTTACCCCAACACAGCGGGGAGAGCTTAAGTGAGAATAAGAAATGTCTGCTTTCTGGAAGATCAAATGTGATCAAGATTCAGCCAGGAGGGCAGACTAAGAGCTGCGCTTCCCCACAAACAATCCAGAAAGGCTGGAAATAAAAGAAAGTAAAATAAAATAAAATAAAATAAAAATGTAGACACTTCTCTCAAACAGCACAGCTCGGAAAATTCACAGGCTTGGTCTGTCTAAACACACACACACACACACACACACACACACACACACACACACACACCACCATCCCCCTCACCAGGCTTGTGGGTAATGGATTTTTATCAGGGCAACAGTATCAGGGCTGATTTTGACGAGTCCCTAGGCTGCTCTGCGATTCCTTTTGAAATCCCTTTCTTTAGTAGTCTTGTTCAAGTAGCCTGAGGCCATGGCCCTCCGAGATCACAATGTTATTAATACAAACATGTCAAACCGCATGCTGAAATTCAAAACAGAGGTGCCAAAATGTCAAGGTGTCAAACTCCTGAAATATAAATTATGCTTTAATATTCCTAAGCACTACACAAAATATGCTTCAGTGCATAAAAAGCATGATGCACACAAGTGTTTAATATTTCAGTGTAATGTCACCAATTGCAACAGCAGAGGGAATTTGCTGACGGCCGCGGCCCTGACTGTGATGTAAAATTTCAAGACTGCAGGATTAATGACTGGACTTGGTATGCCACCCTGCCATCCCCCTCTCTGCTGCAGCATCCGAGCCCCAAAAGAAAACTCAAGGACATCTGCTGTGAGAACAAAACTGTGGCTAATTATCATCTAATATCTCCCTTTTCTGGACTCTTTGCTGCACATGCTCGCTGCTGTTTGCTGCTTGATTATCTGATTTAAGCTGACAGACGACTGAATCTATTTCAAGAAGGAGCCCGCTCATGAATTTCTCTACTACAAGGAGCGGAGTGCATTTCTGGTCCTGCTTTCAAATCATTCCACAAAAGCTGCTTAATATCCCAAATGTTACATAAACCATTTTAGAGCTTATTTTAGGATACCGTAAAATACCAAATAAGAGCCGGGCGTTTATTTGTTTCAACCCCTGAGAACACCAGGCATTTATGGCCCTTTTCCATTAGCCCGACTCAACCTGGCTCTACTCTACTCGCCTCGTGCTACTTTTCCATTAGCCCCAGTCGCCTGCCCAACGGGGTGCAGTGCCGCTGTAAACAGCTGAGCGGCACTGCGGTGACGTCATTTTGAGCGCGACACAACAATCTGTGTCTTTTTGTCACAAACTGGGTGAAAAGGGAAAGCAGAAGAAGGCTGCAGGTGGTAAGAAGAAATACCCCTTGAGAAGCACAGGAGAGTTTTGGAAGCTATACAACAGAATGAAGCCGAGGACGAGAGCAATCCAGCTGCAAAGAAAAGACGTATGAGGGTAAGCTAATGGTGGCTACCGCTAGCATGCGCTCATGACTCATCGATGACAGCATTGTCTGACCAATCAGTAACCGGCAGTCGGTGACGTCATCTTTTAGTATGGACTCAACTCGCTTGGAACCAGAGCGGAGTAGGTACTAAAACTAACTTGTTTTAGAGGGTACCAGGCTAGTGGAAACACGCTGCAAATCAAGTAGGGTAGGGCCAAGGCGCATTAGTGGAAAAGGGCCATTACTGGGACAGGCAACTTTTGCACAAAAATCTTGCATAGCAAAAAATGAAAAAATATGGTAAATGTAATCAAATTATTCATTAACAGAAGTATGAATAACACCTTTACATTTTACCATCCTTACACTCGTCTTCTTCTTTCAACTCAGCTCTCTCTAAGCACTTAATACGAGTGAGGAACTACGGTAGTTAAGTTAAAGTTGCAGTGTGTAGAATTTGGCATTTTAGCTTGTAGCATCTAGTGTTCAGATTCTAGAATGAGCCTAACTGTAAACAAAACGTCACGTCGCTGAGAAACTTAACACTGTGAAGACCAAAAGGGATCCTGAACACAGCATCATTTACTAAAGTGATAAAGTCTGTAACTATTATTTTTATAAATTATAGGTCAGTTGTTAGCTGCCGATTGTAGGTTTTGCAAACTTGTAGAAAGACAAAAATAATCACAATAAACACAGTTACAAAACGTTGTAAGACTACATGTTGCAACCTTACCTGTACAACAGAAAACAAGCAACTTCTGCATCAGTCTTTAAACATAACTTTGTAAACCAAAGCAACACCAATGTCTACCCTTGTTTTTTGACGATTTCTATCACAATTCCGCTTCATTTCATCATGCTTTTTTTTTTTCGACTCAAGTTGACTCGAGTGAATTTGAATAAATGTAGTCTTCCATTTCCAAAGCTTTAACTGTAAAATACACACAGTTTAAATCCCTAGTGCAGAGTAACTACTGTCTATACATCCACTGCCGCCCTCTCTCCTCTTCTTCGTCTGCATTCCAGGTAGATTTCAGAATCGGCGGATTGATTCGTGTTTCGTTCTTTTTGTCCCTAAAATCCGGCCGTAGACAACAGGGTGGATCGTTATGTCGGCCTACATGAACGTGGCCCGCGGTAATGTAATTTTTTTAAAGCTTTTTCTAACTAAATAAAAGTAAAACAAATGTTTCATGGGGATGATTGTACTCCTATTTTAATGGACTTTACATACAACTAGAAACACTATATCCTTTACTCGCCGTTTCTGTTCGGCGAAATGCTGCCAAATTCTACACACTGCACCTTTAAGGCTGTACTTCTTTTTTTTGCTGCGCCAGGGCTATGGCATCAGCAGCAGTGTAACACTAACTGACATGACCAGCCTCCTGACGTGACCGTGGGTCCGTGTACTTTGCGGCCATTCGTTTTTCGTGTTGATATGGGCAAACAGAAAATGGGAAACCATCAGATTTTCCGATTTCCGTTTGGATGAAGGGAAACGAAAATCCAAAAACGAAAACGAGCCTTTATCTGATATCTATTACGGGTTTATTATTCACAAGTTGGGATATAAAATGCGGCCGTAATTCCTTTCGTAAAGCTTGCTTTGCCTTCACCCGGAAGCACTTCCTTCTTCTGCGCTGCCGATTGTAAGTTGTTTTGAGATAACTCTTGTTCTGAACTGCCGGTATACAAATAAAGATTGATTGATAAAACATTGCAGAACCGAGGCTTACCTTGTTTGTGTAACTGCCCATTTGGTAATTTATGTTTAGACTGTTGTTTGACAATTGAAATAAATGCCTATTTATTCAAATACATTTATTCAGAACTAAATACAATTTACAGAACTAGCGTAATAGTTCATTAATGTCTACAGTAAAAGAAGGTCACACACTAAAAGAACATAGATATATAGTGAGAATTTGAAACTCAATTTATAGAAAACAATAATGGTAATGTATGATGCTTCAATTGGGGTTAAAGCGCTGCAAACCAATCATTTCACTAGAGGGCAGTAATACACCGTAGTGTAGCTTCAGAAGCAGAACAAGGAGAAGAAGCAGCAGCGCAGTAGAAGGAAGTGCTTCCGGGTGAAGGCAAAGCAAGCTTTATGAAAGGAATTACAGCCGTATTTTATATCCCAACTTAATAAACCCGTAATAGATACCAGATAAAGGCTCGTTTTCTGTTTTTGGATTTTCGATTCCCAAACAAAAAAGAGGAAACGAGTCGTTTCCCATTTTTTGTCTCCCTTCATCCAAACAGAAATCGGAAATTCGGATGGTTTTCCCGTTTTCCATTTACCCATATCAACACGAAAAACAAATGGCCACAAAGTACACGGACCGACTGTGGCAACGTCTTATTCTTTGGATTTGTGAAGAACAGGTCTATAAGATTCTGGCTTTCTGCTCTCTAGTGCCCTCTGTGGTCGTTGAGTGTAACTGCACTGTCGTGAAACAGAGCGCCGCACACCAACCTGCATTTGTTGACATACAGAGGGAGGAGAAGCTGAAGGACGTCCAGAGAGACAAATAAACCATGTGGACTGTTAAGGTTCAGTCTGATCATGTTTCTTTTTCAAGTGTGAGCTGTTCAGTTGTGAGCTCAGCGTTAGCATGTGTACACTGTAAGTTCGGCTATAGCTTGAATAAATTACACCCGGCTTTTATTTGGTATTTTACGGTAAGACAACACCTCCCTCCCACTGTCTGTGGCTGTGTGTCAGTGCTGAGGGGAAATTAAAAAAACTGGTTCATTTCATGTTGTTTATTTAAAGATTACAGCACAGAAACCCTCGATGTAAACAAGCTGTCTGAAGATTTGGTTTCTCTAAACTCAAATCTAATAACTCCAGATTAAGTAATCAGACTAAAGGGTCTCAAATAAGAACAGTTGATCCACATCTCCATTCGTGGACAGGTTTATCAGTAAGACTTAGTGAATCAGGCAAATAAGAAAGAGTCTTTAATTCAATCTTTTTTTAATCTGAAGCCTGCAGGACACAGATGCAGTGCAGCTGTTTGAAAAGTTTCAGTCTGTCACTCCTTTCTCAGAATGATGCAAACCTAGAAGCATCTCAAAAATAAATATTTCAACAAACCCTCAAACACAAAATCAGCACGTTAGGAATTGTTTTAATTCTGAATCTACAGACTGCAGAAATGGCTGCCAGAAAGAAATCTGTCTCTTTACCTCTTGTCCCTTTGTGGAGACCAATTCAGGCAGATCCACAGTTTTTAATTGTATTCTTCATCCGCTCAGATTTGACGTTTCAGGAGCCTGGAAACACACGTTTTTTTTTTTCCGAGTGGATTTTCTGAACACAACTGTCCGGTTGGTGCTGCAGGAGCTCCTGAGCATCGAGAGACAAGCAACATACAAACGTAAGTACCACACAAGTGCCTGCACAAACTTTGTTAAACTAAGACCAATATTTAATGACTGCAATACAGATGTCTACAACTTAAGATGTGCATGGTATTGATTAGCAAATTAAGACCTGTCCTGCATTAGCCCAGAAAACAGTTTATGTTTATTTGATTTAGTGTTTTATATTTACAGGGAATGTCACGAAAGCTAAAGAATTCATTGAAACATGATTGAAAAATGAAAGCTCTTCAGCAAGAAAACGTAAACTAAATTATTTTATCCTAGGATAAAACCAAAAAGTTTCTTAATTAACTTAGACACGCTAATTAGGCTCATTTCAGCATTGAGATACATGTAGACTGATCAAAATCGTGCTGTAGAAATACAGTATCTGCTAATATTTAGGCTATTTCTTTTTTTAATTATTATTTTTGATCTTGTGAATTTTTTTCATTAACTCAAATTACAACAAAAATAGTTGCTTTTCACTGCTCTGACATTAAAACATATTTCTTGGTTTTTGCATTTATGGAGGACAACATGTTCTATGACATGATGACTTAATTACTGTAAATTGACCTTACATTAAATTAAACATTAAAGGACGCTTTTTGGTTCAATCTCATATAATTTGAAGATGAATAAAATCAATATCCAGAGTGATATTTACAGAATGTGTTAGCAACAAAAAGCAGATGCTCACATTTCACTGATGCGTAATCAAAGTAAAAGACACCTCAAACATCTGCCCCTTCGAGTTCTGACCTGAAAGCGTTCCAGGAAAATTCCAACTTCGGTTTGAGCGCAAGGAATTCTGGGATGTAAATTAACCAACATGGCAGGCATTATAAGATTTATGCTTTATCAACTTGCTCATTTAAGTGAAACAGAAACAGGGAAACGGTGTATAATGTAACAGAAGCTTATACTTTACAGTGTTTGTCATTATTAAGAGGCTGCCATGTTGGTTAGGCAGTGACATGACATCTCAAGCCGTAACTCGGAGTACATTGATCTGGAACGAGTTCCCAGGTCGGAAGTTACGAGTTTGACTGCCGTTCCAGCGCAATTTCACGAGTTACAGGTGGGAAAAACACGAGTTGGTCGAGTCTATTTGAATGCATTGTAGTGGAATTGATTTCCTAGTTGTGCTATTTCCACCAAAGAGAAAAGAGAAATATAAAGAAAAGTTGGTTAAAAACACTTCTGTGGATTTCCAAATGAAGGCACTTCTAAAGGAAAAACTGGAGACAGTTTATTCAAAGATCTGATGCCTCTGTGTCTTCATCAGGGTCAGAGCATTTGACCTTTTAGTCCTTTTACAGCTGAATAAAAAGTCTAAAGTGTTCGGTGTTCTTTGAATATTTCGAACAAATAGTAAAAACATTTTGTTAATGTGAGCAGCCTGTATTTGATGACAGATTCATAAAGATGTAGTTTGGACTTTATTCTTTTACTGAGAACAGACTTTCAGAGGAAAATAATGCATTAAGTGAAGTTAAAACTTAATAAAATAATGTTTTGGGAAAGGGGCCAGCTACAACAGATATTCTCTAACCTAGTAACAGTCACTAAGGAGGGCGGGTACAAAATAAGGTGCGACTTCCTTCTCATTCATCCCTGCAGCGTCTCAGCGCTTTAACACAGTCAGACGCTGAGCGTCTTCTGACTTCGATGGGGAAGCGTAGAGTGGGTTGTTCCACTGTGGAAACTGGACGGTCATTGGATAAACGCTGGGCTTTGTCCTGCCCATCAGACGCTCAGTGTCTCTGGGGGTTTATGAGGCAGTGGGCTGGCCTGGACGCTCGGCTTCTGCATGATGATTGGATGATCTGTCTGAGGCCAAATCCCTTTTTGATTGACAGTGAAATGAGCCAATCAGCGATCTTGAAGTATCTTCAGTTGTTCTGGAGAGGAGCTTCTCCTGTTTAAAGAGGCTCAAGTCTTACACCCACAACACAATGGGCCAAGGCCGTTTAAGCAGTCTAGCTCTGCTGGCCATTGATAACACTGGTAACATCCCTGGAAAAGACACCTAGTTGGTACGACAGGGTCACAGATCATTTTCTTGAAAAGGAACGGAGGGTAGAATTTACATTTAAATAAATAAATTTATGATGTTGGCCGGAAAAAAATGAGCTTCCCCTCCTTGACCGACCAGCAGCCGCCACTGGTGCCTAGTGTGCTGCAAAATCTGCTACACAGATTTTGATGTGTGATCATTTATTTGCTTGGTGTTGGAATTGTGTCTGTTGTATGGAAATGACTTCTATGGGTGTGTAGCAGAGATTTTCCTGTTTAATTTGCTGTGTAAACTGATTATATTTCAACATGATGAGTGCACTGTTCATTGCATTTTGTTACAGAGCCTACATGTAGGACCCCAATTGGGGCATTTTGGGGTTGTAGGTAAACTTATGTACACATGACAAACATTTTTTTTTTTTTACAGATTATGTGATCTAAGCTTACTTTCCACAATATTGAGGCTGCATGACTGCAAGACCTCCTCAAACCAGGAATGCAGGAACAGCCTGTAGTCTCTACTGATCCCTGGCTGCTTAACAGCATCCAAACTGAGTAATTAGTGATAGTTGACTGACTGGGACTCACGTCTGCCTCCAAAAAAGTTAATCTGTGTGACAGTGCAATACAAGTGCAGGTAAGACTCAGTACATTTATAGTTTCTCATCACTGCTCCATCAATCCCCAATGACAGCACAAATTAATTGAAGGTGTCCTTGTAGGTTAGCGCTGGACAGTCCTAATGCCGTCCTCCCATGTCAAAATTGATGACAGATGAGCCAATACAATGCTGTCTTTTCTTTTTAGTTCCGTTTTATTGTATTCCCATTTTAAATTCCCTGTAGCAGTGTTGTTTGTCATATTTCATTGAAATGCTAATGTGCTAATGTTTACCGGAAGCTAGTTCTTACTTCAACAGAAGTTGAAAGACAAAATACGAAAGTATTGGAGAACTGAAAGTGGGTGGGACAGATTAAGGTGATTAAGCTGCTTGTAAGTATCTGTGTAATACCTCTTTCAGACTTTCCAAAAAGACCTGTTTAACCCTGGTAACAATCAGCTCCTGTCTGAAGCTTGAAAGGGTTAAACCTGCATTTCGACCCGGGTCGACTGACCTTGCAAGCAACGTGGGTTTTAATCGACTTGCCTCCGATCGGCTTCAGTGGGAACATCACACCCAGGTCAACAAGATAATTTACTGATGGCGTTTAACGTAACATCCCCACAGCATAACATCACGCCCACCCCTCCATCTTTAACTTACGTGACTCTTTGTCATCTCATTATCAAACTCCATCCACCTTTGTATCATCAGTTCAGTTTGTAGAGAGACAAAAACAAAGTAAAGAAAACCGGGTCCACGGCCTCCATGCTCCTTTCCATTGCTTACATGTTTTGTCGCCCTGATGATGTCATCAATGTGATGACATCATCTGGATGCACCACAGGAAAAAAAAAACTGCCACCTAGCTCATCTGCTGTCGATTAGACTGAGTCACTTGCTGATTGTTAGCGGGTCATCGGTCTAAGAGAAACAAGGTTTTATTTATTAAAAAAAGCATGAAGTGCGCATGTCTGTGTGTTTGTTTGTTCGTGTGTGTGTGCATGTGTGCATGTGTGTGTGAATGTAGTAAATTAAATCTCAGTTTAATTTACTTTCCATCAGAACCTCCACCCAGGATGTGTTTTGTGATGTCGGCCTCCAACACTACCACACATCTACCTCGCCAAAGACAGCCACAGTCCATTGTAGCCATAATGTTACCACAGTTAGCAGGGAGGGCCAGAATCTTAGGTATGTCAAGAAGACACCTGGAGATCAGTTGTCAGGTGATTGGCATCAGCTTATAAGACCCTTCATCACTAAAACACATGAACACATCCCTCTGCCATCTCAACTGTGTTTCTTAACCATGTCACCGTTGAGCTGCATCAGGCCGGACTTGGACATAAACTGTGATGAAACTGAAATGTCGCCGTCACAACTGTCTGCTTTATGTTAATAAACATGAAGACCTAACCAAGTAAGGACATCGCAGATTGTTTTTGTTTCAGCTGAACTCCTGGAGCAGGTCAGAGAGTTTAAAATCACTTCACCAACAAATAGAAACAAACCAGTGTCTTGGTGCAGAGCCTCCTCCTAATAAATGTAACACAAATATAAAAGTTCATGTTCATAAAATCTGTGATGACACATTTATCAAGGTTAATTTATGTGTAACATTTCTGTTAATGACTGAACACACTAAACAGATTGTCAGGTTTAGCTTGACTATAATCGGTCTGACCTGTTGACGTGGTTTGTCTTTTGAATTCTGAAATCTCTGAGACTGTAAAGAGAACCAACGTTTCTCACAGTCAGCAGTGGTTCTGCTCTAAAGTGGAACGCTGACTTTATTTGGAAGATAATTTGTTCCCATGCTTCTTTTTTCTATTGTGAGGTTATCCCAGATCCAAACCTTCCTCTGATAATGTTCTTTCTTTCGTGGATAAGTTGGTCAAAGAGTAAAATCTGGTGTTGTGTCCAGTTTGGTTTGGTCTTTCTTTAGCCTGATGTTTTCTCTGCCATGGTTATTCCAGAGTCCCAGTCATTAAGAGGCTGCTTATATGGATATCTGCTAATCCTTTAACCAGATACAGCTGCTCAACATTAGCACAACACACACTGGACTAGTCAGTATGTTACTCTGGTTTAATGTTTAATCAGTAGTCTGCATTATTTATTTAAAGGTCTTTATTTAAATCTGATGTAGAAAGTTCTTAAAGACTCATTCACTGTCAGCCAATCACTGAGTGACTTCTATGTCGAAAGTTCTTAAAGACTCATTCACTGTCAGCCAATCACTGTAGGCGCTGTGAGTCAGGTGGTTCCTGAAACATGACATCATCCATAGCAACAGGGTCTGAAACATGACATCATCCATAGCAACAGGATCTGAAACATGACATCATCCATGGCAACGGGGTCTGAAACATGACATCATCCATAGCAACAGGGTCCGAAAAATGACATCATCCATAGCAACAGGGTCCGAAACATGACATCATCCATAGCAACAGGGTCCGAAACATGACATCATCCATAGCAACAGGGTCTGAAACATGACATCATCCATAGCAACAGGGTCCGAAACATGACATCATCCATAGCAACAGGGTCTGAAACATGACATCATCCATAGCAACAGGGTCAGAAACATGACATCATCCATAGCAACAGGGTTAGCTCCGCCCCTTTCTTTTATCTTCAGAGCTCTCTGAATTCCTTAGTAGAGTTAGTCTCAGCAGCTTTGTGAACAGGTTTGAAGAGAAAACTCTTCTTTAGGAACTTTTAGTGTCATTTAGGAGTCCTCCGAGTGGGAAGGTTTCTAATTCTGCACCTTGTTGCCAGCTTCTGATAGAACGGGCTGTTTGTGCGAGCTGCTCTGGTAAAAGTTAACTTGAAATGTGTTTGTTTCTTTATTATTTGCACCTGTGTGTGTTTTCAGTTTGTGTACTACAATAAAAAACAGTGTTTTCCTACGGCTGTCAACAAGCTGCAGACACAGCAGGGAACCATTCTCTGTTCTGAAAGTCAGTTATTAGTCAAGTTTGACATTTAAGGGTAAAATTAGCAGATTATTGCTTTAACTAAAACTGCTGTAGTGACAGTCTGAAGCTGTTCTGCTGCTTCACCTGCTTCCTCAGTTTGACTGTAAGATCAGTGGCCGTTTTCAAATTCTCCTACTATACTAGCAGTGCGTACTGATTTACCCAAAATGTAGTCTGAAGTATACAGTATGCAAACAAAAGTGAAAATTGCAGTACGCAAAAAATACCTGGAAGACGTACTGATTCAGGAAAAAAATCACAGTATGCATCGGACCAGTCTGCTTCACCTACTGTTACCCACAATGCCAAGGGCCTGACGTGAAAATGGCTGAGAGCGGAACATCAACAACCAGGGCAGCAGAGGATACAACTATAAGAGCCATTGCTGTTATCTTTACCTTTTCAACACAAACTATTACTGTTTAATAAGTCGTAAAAAGGTCTATTGTTGTTTTTCCGTTAACGGTTCATAACAGCCGGACGGTGGTGTTAAGTCTGTGCTACACCTGCAGCATTATTAGTGTAAAATACTGACAAGTCTGACATTTTACCGTTACGTTCAGTATTTCTCCTCTGTAGTACCTTAAATTGTCCTGCGTCTTCTTATTCTTAATACTGCATTGTGCATGTGATGTTTATTCTTGATGTGTTTTTTTTTCTTTTAAGTGGCCCTAATACTAATCGTATGCCATCAGACAAAAATTTACAAAATAATTCCTCTCCAAAATAACACGTATTCTCCACCACTGACTGATTCATATAAAAAGCTGCTTCTGTCAATATCTGCAGATTAGTAACTGAAATGTCAACATGTACTCATGGTTTGTTTGTTTTGTACAATTAAATTCAGTTTGGAAAATAAATCATCTGTAGCCTACTCCTGCTTTACTCAAACTGGAAACCAGCGTAGCTACAAAATAAACAGAACAGACTACATTAAAGTGTAGTAGGCAGTATGCAGTGCCTACTACAGACTATTTTCATACGCAGTATGTAGAAGGCGAATTCGAAAACAGACAGTGTCTTTTTTTTAATTCTGTTAGGACAAACTTTCTGGTAAAAAAAATTTCACATCATTTACAAAGACTTGAAAAACAGAATTGAGTCCATTCATCTCCATGTTAATGTTGTTTTTGTACCTGAAGTGTGGATAAGTGAGAGGAAGAATTAAATGAGTGTTAAATCCTTCCTCCCATAATCCTCTGCGCCCGGTCTGGCCTTCTTCCCCCTCTCTTTCCTGAGACTGTGAGGAGGACTCAGATGAAACACTCAGACGTAGATGATGCTCTGAGTGCAGCAGGTCAGTGCTTCAAGGTCCTGCTGCTGATTGACAGCTCGCTCTCGCAGGGCTGAGCGGCCTCAGCTTTTCATGTGCAGCAGCTCTGATACGTTCACGTGTCACGGAGAGGAGCTGCTCTGCAGATGCAGCCTGACACTCGAGGCCCTGCAGCGAGCCTGCAGATGCCTGCCCAGGCAACCGGAAGAGGTGACCAAACACATCAGGTGAGTTTAGCTCCTGTCGCAGACGCACGCCGCCGTCACGTCAGAAGTTAACAGAGAGTGAAACTGATGGGCGTCTCTCCAAAGTCTGACATGTGCATTTAACAGGAAGTTACCACAGACGTCAGCTGGCAGGGAGAGCTGAGCTGTAAATGTTGATGCTGCACGAGGCCCCACGCGTTTGTGAGGATGAGGGACAAATGGGCCTGAAAAAAAACCCAAGAGAGAGAGTTAATCATAAAATGATCATAAATATGTTTATCTGTTAAACTGTCAGTGAATCTTTGTTTGTATAGTGCAAATCAGATTTATGTTGTCAAAGAGAAGTTCAGAGTTATTTCAATAAAAAATAAATAAATGTAACCAAAAAAGTGATCAGAATAATAATGAAAATAAGAATAATCACAACAAAAATCTAAATTACTATTTTAAAATTTAAATGAGAATGGAAATTTGATTAAAATAATCAGGATTGTTAAGAGTATTATTATATTATTAAAAAGCTTATACCATACTACAACTACTTCTATTGATAATAATCATTGTTATTTGCAAGTAAGTATCAAAATGTGTTTTTAATGAGTATAATACTGTTACAATAAGAATATCAACAATAATATTAAAGTAAATAAATGAATTATTTTAAATGGAATTCTTATTTTTAGTAAGTTTTTATTATTTTACTCACATTTATTACTTATTATTTTACATTGTAGTTTTAATACAAATTATATTAACAGTTATTATTATTTTGATAATTTTTATCATATTATAAAATGTTCATTTCCTTTTACAATCATAATGATATAATAATTATTACTCAATTATTGTTCAGAACATAAGCAACAATAATATTAAAAAACAATTAATTGTCATCTGTAATAGTATTATTATGATTTATCCAATTGTTATTAAATTTATTGTTTAAAAGCTATCATGACAAACATTATATTATAATTATAATAGTGAAATCATCATTAATAACAATAACTTTATCAATTATTTTATTGTGTAATCATTTGGATCACTCTTTAAAATTATAATAAAATAATAAATATTGTCATTTGTGATAATACAAATAATATAAATTATTTTTTTATTATTTGTAGTAGTAGTATTTTATTTTTTCCTGCTGATATTAGATATATTATTGTAGAGCTATCATGGCAAACATTTTATAATAATTGTCATCATTATCTTTACTGTTGTTTGTGGCAATAAGAATAAAAATAATAATCATAATCATAAAAAATAAAAATAAATAATAATAATAATAATAATAATAATTTTTCATTTTTATTTGCTTTTACTATTATCAATATTTTTGGTTATTATTCATATTTTCATTCTATAAATCCAGACTTTGAATCATTTTTGCAGCTGTGTTTCTGGTGTCTGTTCCTGTTTGGTCTGGTGATGCTGGTGAGCGCTGCAGTAAGAAGCCGCTGCTGTCGGTCTGAAGATGAGACGTCGGCCTCGGCCTGCCACAGAGTGGGACTCAGACCATCAGACCATCAGACCAAACCGCTGGGCCCTCGGTCCTCCTGAGTCCTGACACACTTCTCTGCTCACACACACCGGGTCAGAGGCTGGCACCGCCCGAAAGGGAAAGACAGAGTGGGACGGTCTGAGGGGGAAGGTGCTCTGCTCCCCGTTTGGCCCCGGGCCCCCCCACTCCACCTGGAGGGAGTGTGTGTGTTAGTGTGTATGTGTGTGCTTGTCTTAGTGTGTGTGTGTGTGGGGGGAGTAACAGCCAGGAAACCTCTGACAGAAGCAGAGATGAGACCAGCCCCTAATTATGTGTGTGTGTGTGTGTGTGTGTGTGAGTGTGTGTGCATGCATGTGTGTGTGTGTGTGTGTGTGTGTGGGGGGGGGCAGCGAGGCCTATAATCCAGTTAGAGTAAAAGGGGGGCCTCAGTTGGGTGGGTGTTTAGCCTGCAGCCCAACAGCAGGCCAGCTCACAGGTCATTGAACCCCCTCTCCTCCCTCCCATGCCCCTCCCCAACATTCAACATTCAACCCCCCCCTTTGCTGCCTCACCTCCTCCTCCGATCAGGATGCATCGTTCTACATCGACCACCGTGACCCACCAGTACAACCAAACCAGACTCAAGACCCCCGACATCGACCACGTCCAGATGTGGACCCACAGAAATACTGTCCTGACAAGGTCCAGACTCACAAAAAGAGCTGGCTCCCACACTGGCATCAACAGGTGGAGACAGAGCTCTGTGTCAGAGGAAAGCCATCCCATAATCAATCAATCAATCAATCAATCAATCAATCAATCAATCAATCAGTCTTTATTTGTATAGCACCAATTCACAACAAGTGTTATCTCACAGTCCAGTCCAAAAGTTTGGACACACCTTCTCATTCAATGTGTTTTCTTTATTTTCATCTCTATTTACATTGTAGATTCTCACTGAAGGTATCAAAACTATGAATGAACACATGTGGAATTATGTACTTAACAAAAAAGTGTGAAATAAATGAAAACATGTCTTATATTCTAGTTTCTTCAAAGTATCCACCCTTTGCTCTGATTACTGCTTTGCACACTCTTCATTCTCTTTATGAGCTTCAACAGGTAGTCACCTGAAATGGTTTTCTCTTCTCAGGTGTGTCTTTCCAGGGTTAATTAATGGAATTTCTTGCCTTATTAATGGGGTTGGACCATCATTTGTGTTGTTCAGAAGTCAGGCTGATGCACAGCCCACAGCCCTATTAGACAACTGTTAGAATTAATATTATGGCAAAAACCAATCAGCTCAGTTAAGAGAAACAAGTGGCCATCGTTACTTCAGAGAGAATCTACAGAGGAATTAGAGATGAAAATAAAGAAAACACATTGAATGAGAAGGTGTGTCCAAACTTTTGGCCTGGACTGTATATACTTTTAACTTCATTTTTTTAAACCATGCCATTGTTCAAAACTGATTACTATCATTAAAATGAACGATTTCCCTTTCCTGCAAATATAATTTATCCTTTCATTTTCTGCTCAATTCAACTTTATTTATAAAGCACTTTAAAACAACCACAGCTGAAACACAGTGCTGTACATAGATAAACAAGACAAGAACAGTTTAAAACAATGGATACAATTTAAAAAAGTAAAGGCACTAAAAGAGTTTAATTTTTTAAAAACAATTTAAAAACAACAAAAAAAGGTAATTAAAAACAAACCATAAAACACTGAAACAGGAGCAGAGTCTCATGTTTGGTTGAAAGCCAAGGAATAAAAATGAGTTTTAAGGTGTTTTTTTTTTAAATAGACAGTCAATTAGGGAAGAGAAGCTTGTTCCACATTTTAGGAGCAGAAAAAGAAAAGGTTCGATCTCTAAGCTTCATCTTTTACCTCCAGGAGCAGTAGATCAGCTGATCAGTGTAGGGCTGAAGAAGCTCAGAGAGGCAGGATGAGACCATTTAAAGATTTACAAAACCCAAAACCAGTGAAGTTGACACGTTGAGTAAATCGTAAATAAAAACAGAATACATGAATTGCAAATCCTTTTCAACTCATATTCAATTGAATACACAGCAAAGACAAGATACTTAAAGTTTGAACTGAATTTTATTTTTTGCAAATATTTGCTCATTTGGAATTTGATGCCTGCAACATGTTTCAAAAAAGCTGCACAAGTGTCAAAAAAGACTGAGAAAGTTGAGGAATGCTCATCAAACACTTATTTGGAACATCCCACAGGTGAACAGGCTAATTGGGAACAGGTGGGTGCCATGATTGGGTATAAAAGCAGCTTCGCTGAAATGCTCAGTCATTCACAAACAAGGATGGGGCGAGGGTCACCACTTTGTGAACAAATGCGTGAGCAAATTGTCCAACAGTTTAAGAACAACATTTCTCAACCAGCTATTGCAAGGAATTTAGGGATTTCATCATCTACGGTCCGTAATATCATCAAAACGTTCAAAGAATCTGGAGAAATTACTGCACGAAGCAGCAAGGCCCAAAACCAACATTGAATGCCCGTGACCTTTGATCCTCAGGCGGTACTGCATCAAAAACCGGCATCACTGTGTAAAGGATATCACCACATGGGCTCAGGAACACTTCAGAAAACCACTGTCAGTAACTACAGTTCGTCTACATCTGTAAGTGCAAGTTAAAACTCTACTATGCAAAGCCAAAGCCATTTATCAACAACACCCAGAAACGCTGCCGGCTTCGCTGGGCCCGAGCTCATCTAAGATGGACTGATGCAAAGTGGAAAAGTGTTCTGTGGTCTGACCAGTCCACATTTCAAATTGTTTTTGGAAACTGTGGTCGTCGTGTCCTCCGGACCAAAGAGGAAAAGAACCATCCGGACTGTTATAGGCGCAAAGTTCAAAAGCCAGCATCTGTGATGGTATGGGGGTGTATTAGTGCCCAAGGCATGGGTAACTTACACATCTGTGAAGGCACCATTAATGCTGAAAGGTACATACAGGTTTTGGAGCAACATATGTTGCCATCCAAGCAACGTCTTTTTTCATGGACGCCCCTGCTTATTTCAGCAAGACAATGCCAAGCCACATTCTGCACGTGTTACAACAGCGTGGTTTCAGAGTAAAAGAGTGCAGGTACTAGACTGGCCTGCCTGTAGTCCAGACCTGTCCCCCATTGAAAATGTGTGGTGCATTATGAAGCGTAAAGTACAACAACAGAGACCCTGGACTGTTGAACAACTTAAGCTGTACATCAAGCAAGAATGGGAAAGAATTCCACCTGAAATGCTTCAAAAATTGGTCTCCTCAGTTCCCAAACGTTTACTGAGTGTTGTTAAAAGGAAAGGCGATGTAACACAGTGGTAAAAATGACCCTGTGACAACTTTTTTACAATGTGTTGCTGCCATTAAATTCTAAGTTGATGATTATTTGCAAAAGAAAATAAAGTTTCTCAGTTTGAACATTAAGTATCTTGTCTTTGCTGTGTATTCAATTGAATATAAGTTGAAAAGGATTTGCAAATCATTGTATTCTGTTTTTATTTACGATTTACACAACGTGCCAACTTCACTGTTTTTTGGTTTTGTAAAACAAAGTAAAGAATCTTTAAGTGAACTCTAAATGCACAGGCAGCCAGTGGAGGGAGGCCTGGATGTCCTATTTCAAAGCACTTTGAATTACATATGTTGTAGGAAAATTGCTATATAAATAAAGTTTGATTGATTGATTTCTAAATGAAATGCTTTAGCAGCAATGCCTCTCTTTAAATTATGATTTTGTGAATTGAAGAATATCTGAGTCCACGGCTGAACAACAGAAAACTTTTCAGCAGTTTTAATCTCTTAAGTTAACTGAAGGAAACACGATGTGTGAGCACCAAGCCCTTTCTGCAGACACCTATGGGGGCTGATAACCAAAATGTGTCAGGATTCAGAAATCTGGGAGATGCAAACAGATGCAAACCTCACTTGGGCTTAGTTCTCCCATCTTGTTTAAGCCTTACAAAATTGTTGTGAAATTGTTGGGAGATTTTCAAAATCATCCCCAAACGCACTGGTGTACTTCAAAAGTGACATCAAAATGCTGTGATTGAACACATGTATCTTTCAAAGTTGGTAATATTTGATATAAGTGCCTTTAGCATTCATGTAAACAACACAGATGTGACCGAAGCGGCGTGATGCCCGTCTTTGATCCCGGCGTCTCCGCTTTGATCCGGCTCACGCACTCAAACATGTATTTTCCGAGGGGGAATCGGGCGGCTCTGCAGTGAAATGGCCCTGGCAGCATTAGCCAAACATCGGCTTAGGCGGCGGATGCAAACCGCCAACACACAGCCCGACAAATTAACTAAACATACTTACCAGTCTCACATGTTTAGGGCAGCGTGCCCCGTGAGCCTTGAAAAATTGTGAGAGCCCGCTCCTCTAATAATACATTTACAACCTCCCCCTGCAAAGCTTTTGGAGATTAATGTGGGGAGGGTGACGCGGGTTATGCTGATAGCATATTTGTAAGAGTGGAGACTGGAAAGAGCTTACAGAAAATGAGGGCCACTGAGCTAATACATCTGACCTCCAGGACACCTCCACAGACAGGCGCTGGATTTTTTACCACCAGCGCGGTCGCAAATAATTTGCACTAATAGGCTCTGAAGGCAATTACTGCTGAGAGAAGACACAGAGGAGGAATTCTGGGCAGAAAGTGGTGCAGGATGAAATGCATATTGATGGTTAGCATCAAAAGAGGCCTCTTTGAAGTGGTGGGACGGTGTCAGCATGTGATGGGGGAGCGGAGAGAGAGCCGGACAGGAGACCAAACTTCTTAAGCTAACGGCGCTCTGCTGCTACAGGTCAGCTTCACCAGAGCAGAGCAGAGGTGGATTCACTCATTTGTCTAGAAGAACAGCTCAGTTTATTTAGAGAAATAAAAAATAAACTCAAGTCATCATCTAGTGACAGAGGTCCACAGACTTTAGGACCACGGCAGAGATTAAGTTGGGATAGAATTAAACATGATAAAATGGGAACTGATGAGTACTTTAACCCTAACAGTAACTGAGGAGTATTACTTAATGTAATATGATAACTGATAAGTATTTCTAACTGTAATATGGTAACTGATGAGTATTTCTAACTGTAATATGTAAGGATGCACCGAATATTCGGTGGCCGAATATATTCTGCCGAATAATGCAAAAAAGCCATATTCCGCCTTCGGTGGAGTGAGGTAATAGCAAGGTCAAATAGTACCGTGACGCAATGACGAAATCAACTACGTCATTGCGTGTGACTGTTGCTCAGCAGACTAAGGCTCTCACTTTTCCTAGAAATCAAACTCAATCATGCACCCAAATAATCGAAGATTTTCGATTACACCCCCCCAGTAAGGGACAGAGACTCTCTTATCCACCCTGCCGAAAAAAACATAGTTACACGGGTTAAATTCTTGACGAAGCGCCGCTGCACTTGGCCGTATAGCTTGGATGAAAAGCTGAGCCCACAAATCAGTGGAGGACGAGTGACTAAACTGTATTTGACAGAACACACAGCCTGGTCTTTGATTTTAAGTTTAACATCATCGGTGTAGAACCAAAACTTCTTCCACACAGCTCTCCTCTGAACATTCAGAATTGTTAATGTCCGCTCGGAGCGGAAACTCTTTGTTTACTGAGGTCAAGGGAGCAGTGGATGTGACTGAGGGTCAAGCTGCTCTCACAGCGCCCTCTGTTGGACAGAACAGTCCACTGCTCCAGACCTGATGTGTCGCCACACTAAATATTTTACATTCAAATATTTATTTACTATTCAGTTATGGATATTTATTCCCATATTCGATCTGTTATTCAAATATCGAATATAAAGTGACAGCCTTAAAGCAGTGTTGTGTCAAAAGGACAATTATTTATTTGTTGGTATTACTGGTTTATATCCACTTTAATGCACTTTAGTATTTTTCTAATGCATGTTTTATTTTGTTTGAAGTGTAAATTTGAATGAAAAACTTTGTTGGGCTTATTTTGAAAAGCAAAGGCTACTGGAATATTAAAAAATGTCACAATATTCAGTAAACAATTACTGTCTTTTAAAACATGTCTAAAAATGTACTCTACGCTATTAATGCACTATTAAAAAATATAGTGAACTACTTTGCCTCCGCATTGGATATTCAGTATTCAGTATTCGGCCAAGCGTTTATATATTTTTCGGCTTCGGATTTGGCCAAAAATTTTCATTTCGGTGCATCCCTAGTAGTATGGTAACTGATGAGTATTTCTAAATGTTATATGGTAACTGATGAGTATTTCTAACCCTTAAAAAAATATTAAAGAGTATTTCTAACTCTAACAGCTGAGCATTTCATGAGTATCTTCCTCTTCCTCCTCAGACCCAGGTGCCACAGGCCCAGGATGGTCTATAGTTAGCAGTCAGCAGGTGTAGGTGTGGAGGATGCCTTCGTCCACCTTCTTCATCGAGTTCACTCTCACCTGGATAAGGACTGCTGCATGGTCAAGATTCTCTTCCAGAACTTCAACACCATCCAGCCCTTCATGCTCCAGGAGAAACTGAACACAAAGTCCACATAATACAAATCAGAAACTAACGACTAAAGGGAATACCCTTCACAGAAAAGTGAATCGCTTAATCGCCATTGTGCAAGCTAGTAGAGAATTTGGGCTATAACCGGATTTAGTTGTTGTAACGGTCAAAGGAGACTCCGCAGAGACAATACCAGACACAATCATTGTGAAGTTGCCAGAACCGCGTTATTTTGAAGTCTAATAACTTATAAAAAAAGAAACTTTTCAGAAAAAAGAGACTTAGAGAATTTGAGCCATAATCCGAGACGCGCTATGCGATGTGAATGTAACACTCCGCAGCAGTCGCCTACACAATCATGGATGTGAAGCTGCGTAAACCCTTGAGTTATTTTTAAGAGTCCAATAACGGTGTAATAATTTTTTAGTTTCAAACTTTCGCCTGCTCAGAGATGAATGGGGAGGACTTGGAAAATTCCACGCGGCCCAATAATACTCCTTAATGTGCACCACAGTCACCAGATGGGAATAGTAGTTATTGCGGAGGTTTAATTTATTTCGAAGTTTCATGACTGAAATCAAAGATGAATGGGGAAACTGAATTTGACCTATACTGCCTTTCAGTTACCAGGAGCAGTCTGGTCTGCGGAGAGCTTCCAATTTGAGCCCAGTGTCATAGGCGTCTTGTTTTGTTACAGTCGCCGGGCTTTTGTATGCGCCTGTGGGACCATTATTATGGCTGTCAAAAGACATGCTATATATTTATGAATGTGGCTGGAGCTTTAATGGCTCATCCAGTTCTCTTATATCACTGCTCATGGGTGGACCAGCAAAGGGAACTTAGAGATGTCACGGGCGGGCGTCTGTGGAGGGCTGGGACGATACGCTTTTCTCCTGATTCGATTTTTTAAGTTTTTTTAGGTGTCGATTTGATTTCAATTGTGATTCTACGATATTGCTGATTTTTGCAATCATTAGTACGCTTTTGTAACACCAGTGAAAAAGATGAACAATGATGATGCCTACAGACTATATCAGGAAAAAATACACATCAAGCATGGCAGAGTCTGTTTTTAGGATTTATTCAGCAATATATTTTAACCAGCTGTTTATACTCTCTCTTCAAAAGACTGGATTGCATTTAAAAGTGGCTTATTAACACAGACTAAAATGAAGCATTTACATTTTGGAAAAAAATCGATTTTTGAACAAAATAATTGATTTACAAATCATCAAACAAAAATCCAGATACTTACGTGAATCGATTGTTTAAATTTAAATACCTCTCAGACCATAAAATGAATAATTCTTTGTTTTATAGGACCTCTGCCCTCACATATCAAACGAATATAAATTGTATTACTACACAATGCAAAACTGAAACTCATTTTGAATTAGTAAACATGCATGGACAGGGTGAAACTATATTTAAGGTAAATTGTAGATTATCTTTCTCATATATAATTTCAATGCAAATCATCTCTTAATTATTCTGATACCTTTTAGAAAAGCACAGCATGTGTTTGAATGAATGGAGGTGATTCACAGCCTCTGTATATAAACCCTTAAACATGGTTTCACAGCCATCACAGAGCCCTCTTTCTCTTTTTCAGCACCTCTTTCCTCATAACAATTATTAAACCAACATTTTAGAAAATCCATGCATCCATATTTATAATCCTGGACTTAAAGCTGTGGTCTACGATTTGAAACCGCAGCCTGCCCCCCCTTCCCTCACCTCTCCCCTCCGTGCTCCAAGATCCCGCCCCCAGCTCGTGGCGCCTCATATAAGCCCCCTCGGACTGAGCTACGAGCGACTAGCATAATATTTCAGCAGCAAACTCAATCAAAAACAGCTCAGCTCAACTGAAAGTATCAAACACGACAGACACCCCCCTTGTAACACACAGCGGTAGCCATTTCAATTGGACCAGCGGCAATGCGGGTCTGGCGCCGCCAGAGCGGAGTTGATTGTGGGGGAGGATTTATCTTTCTCGACCTGTTCTCCGCAGCTCAGCTTACAGTGCTAACGATTAGTGGCTACCAGGCTAACCCGCTCCGCTACAAGTCATTAGCCAGGCCAGGCACAGACTAACCAGAGTTATTCAGCAGACATCTCCCACTGTAGTAAACAAAGCCATTACCTGATCAACCAGGGGCGAAACGGCCGAAGGTGAAGCAGAGCAGAGCCCTGCGGCGGAAGAAGCGGAAGCGGCTTTGGAGTGAGGGAGACAGGGGATTGGATGGACTCACAAACCAACTCACGGACCAATTGAACCTTACAGGCTTCTAGGCTTGATTGGTCAGCTAGTATGCAGCTTTTCAGCGGATATACTGAATGGATTTTTTTCGTTCTTTTTGGTCTTTATACTGTGTAGATAGGACCATAGGACCATAACAGCCTTATAAACGGTGTTATTAATATGTACAAAGCTTCCAAATCGTAGACCATAGCTTTAAGACAACTAGATGACACATCCACTCATGATCAGCTCAGCCTCTATGAAAAACCCTCAGAAATGAATGTACTGAAATCTATTTGGCAGCAAATTAATGAAGTAGAACTTTATCACCAGCACATCAGATCATTTCAAAACTCAACAATCCACAGATGTGTATCTGAACACTTTGTAAAGTCACATTTTGAAGCTCAGTAAGATCTCTGTGCTTCAGGAGCTGCTGTGAATCAAACCGTTTGTTATGTTCAGGGTCGTCTAAGTGTTTTTTTATACCATCACAAGCTATTTTGTAAAAGTAAGGAATCTGCCTTTAGTGATTCTAACATAAATAGCTTAAATTCTTTTTTTGTCTGAACCAAAATGAGTTATAATCTGAAAAAAGAAGTCTGTAGAGACATGATTAACCCTTTCATGCATGGTGTTCACTACAGTAGACATATGATTGGAAAATATTTAGGTTGCAGTACTTTCCAAAAATATTGTATTTTTTTACAATATCAAGATATTGCATCCAAAATCCAAAACAGCTGACAAAGGGCAAATTTTGTATTTGTTGTTTAGATTTCAAAAATGTTTGTGTTTCCTGTTATAGATTTTGGTGTAATTCACAAGTGAATAGTGTGGTTAATCAGCAATAATCATTAACTTCAGATTTTGCTTTTTTCTTTTACTTACTCTTAATAACTGTTTGCCAAAGACATGTGTTTGGGGATCTTTATGTGGAACAGCCTGCCAGAGAATCTCAGGGCTACAGAGTCTGTTGATACTTTTAAAAGAGGCTTAAAACCCACCTTTTTAATCAAGCTTTTAATTGATGTAATTGACTTATTTATCCCTTATTTTTTATTCTTCTGTTACTTTATAACTTATTTATTCTTTTAGTCAAACTTCTTATCGTATTTAATTCTTAATTTTTAATTCATTTTATGTTATTTTATCTCTCTTCTTTTCTTATATTTTTATTTTTGTTTTAGTATGATGGTTTTTAGCTCCAGTGCTTCCTCATAGGGGCTCTCCTCACCGGGAGCTGCTCCTGGTCCATTTCTGGGGCCGCTGCTGGGGGATAGCTCCACCTGCATGGCCGGAGGCTCCTGCACTGTGTTGTGGGGCCTCATGTCTGTGCGGGAGGATGGAAGTCTCCGGCTGCGCTCTTTGTGGGCCGGGGAGCCCTCCTCAGTGTTGATGGCCCCCAAAGGTAGCTTATTCTTTACCTCAGTTCTCGGTGCACAACCATGTCTCTCTCTCTCTCTCTCTTTTATGACAGCTCGTATGAATGTTGTGGGTATGTGTGTGTGCGTATGTTGATGTCCGCAAGTGTGTGTCTGGATATGTGTCTTTATTTGTGGGAGGGGGATAGCCGGGTTTTCAGTTTTTATGTTGTTTTGAGCCTCTGTGAGGCACTTTGTGTTGCTTTTAAGTATGAAAAGTAAAGTTTGATTTGATGATTATTACGTTCATTAAATTACTTTTTCTACGAAGTGAAGTGGACAGGTGCAAAACCCCCTCAAAATATAACATCTAATTAAAAAGGCAATTTTTAACTTGTTTGTAAGTAAAAAGAAGCAGTGGGTAAAATTATTTCTTTGTGATTCAATAATTCATGCATGAAAGGGTTAAAACAGTTAAACTGATGGTTTGGTGATTGGCGGTTTCTGATCTTCAGTCTCAACAGTTTTTTTTTTAACGTGAGCATTACAGCAACGATATGAAAGTGAGTCTGTGCTCTCCATGTTCATTTACCACTCCGGCTCTCTTGCTGCTCTTCGCCTTTGTACATGTATTTGTATTTATTTATAGAGAAAGAACTGACGCACCCGCAGCCAAAGGCCCTTAGTGTTTGTCACTGCAGCTCTGTAGCCCATAATCTCTCCGCCCTGTCAGGCCTGCAGGGCAGAAAAAGGCCCTCAAACCCAGAGAGAGAGCAGCAGTGCTGCGGAGAGAGGCGTAGCGTGCATGTTTATCTGGATCTGTCTTTATGTGTGGAGGGTTAGGAGAAGACCCTCCATTGTGAATGTGCCTAACCTCTGGCAGAATGTAGGTCTCAGCTTGACAACTGACGCTATAATTCCCCATCATGACCCCTGATAGGAGGGTCAGTACAATATCAGCATCACGCCGCCGCCATGGGCCAGCCCGGGAGGGGGGGGTCTGCTCATGCCTCCCCTCAGACACAATGTGAATCCAATTACTCGCTTTGTCTCTGACCAGAGAGCAATCCAAGATGCATGGTGGGGAAACCCTGTGTGAGGAGGAATAACACTGCTGTCACTGCAATTTCACAACCCAGCATAAAGTGTTTTCCATCCTCAGTGTGGACGCAGCGAGAGAAAACCCTGCAGTGAGTAGATATGACGGTGAGAGGGTGTCAACATCTGTGTGAGTGTGTGCCCCATCCACACGAAGACAAAACAGTTTCAAAAATGATCGTCATAAAGACAAAGGCGTCTCAGAACATGTGTGCGTCTACATGAATGCATGAAAATGCTGTAAAACACATGCCAGACCTCTAGGGGCGCTGTAACGATATGACGGAAACAAGCGGAAACAGATGAAAAAACAATGAGCATGCGCACTTGCGGCAAAAGTCATAAACAGAGATTGTGATAAAGTGATCATAAAGTGCTGTAATGTGTCCTCAATAATTGTTTGTTCAACTCGGTGGTGATTGAGAAGAAGGAGATTTTGCTGCAACAGGGATAGTAGGGTCACTAGCTTCATCAGCACATATGCTACACCGTACGCCGCCATTGTTGTTGTTGTTGTCGCGTGTGGCGCATGCGTGTCAGTGAAGATATGAAATTATGACGTAAGCGTATCTGAAAAGTTGCGGAGAGCCAGTAATCACAGAGCTGTGTATACAGCATTTAAAATCTTTCCACTCTGGAACCTGGTTTCAAAAATGATCGTTTACAGACCCCCAAAACGCCGTCTTCGTATGGATGATACACAGATTCAGCAAAAAACGTATGCGTTTGGACCTCGGTTTGTCTTCATGTGGATGGGGCCTCAGTGCTCATAAAGACCTGAAAATCGTGATGTATCTGTCGCTCACTTACCATTTTTGGTGCCTCTTGAGGACATTTTATTCCAAATATTGCAGAACACAGAGAGCTTCTCCATCCAGATGAAGGTTCAGACAAAGACGTGAGACCCGGAGACACACAGGCCAAATATATAATTAAAGTCCTCAGTCATCTTGTTTTCTTCTAACCTGATATGCCAGATGGACAGCTCCATATTGGAAATATTTTACCAATCCATCTGGGAGGAGCCCTGTGAAAATGTTTTCAGGGGCAGAACCTTCAAAAACAACAGCAGCTTGTGATTGGACGATCGTTTGGCTCATCACACTCATCACAGACCAATCCATAACAAGCAGCGCTGCTATGACATAGCATATGTAGCGGATAAACGTAACGCTAATAGCTAACAGTTAGCAGGTATGGTTAATGGCTTAGAAGAGCATACAACGGTTAATGGCCACTAGCTGTACTGGCTAACTGTTGTTAGTCGCTACAGCTAATGGCTAACGGCCATTAACTGTTGTTTGCCCTTGTTAGCTGGTAGTCATAGCGGCTAACAGTCATTAGCCGATAGCTAAACTACCTTAACTCTATCATTTCACATTCAATAATACCACAGGTGTATCCTTTAACACTTATATGTTACATGAACCTTGTCAAAGACAATCCCTATGAAGTAAAGAGAGCAGATTTCACCAAGTATCACTGAGTAACCATGATGACCACAGGCTAACCGACATTAGCGGCCATTATTTGTACAACAGGACGTGACGTCACTTCCTGTCAAGTCACTTCCTGTTGTCCTGTTGTCACGCCTGCTGCTCCCGCCTCTCTTCCCTGATTGGGCCATTAAGCATTTAGCCGAGTGAAACCGTTGGATAATGGAGGCCGGCAAGACGGAGATGCATGATTATCAGGCAGGTCCATCTGCTCTGCAAGGCTAGTTTTCTTCAACAACTGAAATAAATCTTTGAAACAGCCACAGTGTGGCCTTTGTTACATAAATGAAGATAAGTGAATTAAAACAAAACAATTATTACTGTTTGGGCTACTTCATAACTGCACCAAACCATCTGATTTTATTCCATAAGCGAAAAAACACCAAATCTGTGATGAATGGATTTTGTTTGACTGGAGCATATTTATGGGATGTTATCATAGAAGCTGATTATTTTAGAAACAGTATGAGGTAAAGCACATGACAATAAATGTTCATACATGTTTTAAATAGCACAATAACAGAGAAGAAGATATAAAATATGAGCTCTATCAGATGCTAAGAGCAACTGCTTGCCACAGAAAAGTGACTTCAGGTCCATTTATCGACTTATTTTTGTCTCACAACTAAACATGCTCTTGGAGGCACATCTTTGACAAGTGCAGCGAACACGCTGTGCCTCACAGCAAAGTAAATATCACAGGCTCATGTTTCTGCAGCCGCCTCTCTCCGACCCAACTTATTGATTTCCCCCCTTTTAAAAAATACATTTGAAAAAGGCCTTAAGCTATCTGACACCGCTGAGGGCCCTGACACATACGAGCTAGTCTACGGGGCCCCCTTGGGTATTTTGTGGGACCTCAAGCAGCTCTGGCAAGAGGAGAGGTCAGGGGTCAGTCTGTCAGGCCATGTCCTGCAGGTCCCCCTCCCCTGATACTGACATCCAAATAAATCTCCAGGCCCCCTCTCCCGACGATGCAACATGAAAGAGGGCACAGCCATTACCGCCGGTTAGCGCAGCAGACAGGCTTCACCTCTGTTTTTATTCCTCTGCTCTGTTTACTCTCCTTCCTGCAGCCCTCGTCCTTATCGTCCCATTCACTCCCCTGATTCTCCTCTGTCTTTCCTTCCTGTGCCTTCAGAGTTTGGCCTTGGATGGCCAGTTGGCTTTCATAAAGGAAACTGGAGCACAATGCAGCTCTGTGGCTTTCTGGATCTTTCTATCTAAATGTAACTCAACTGCTCAAGGCTGTCCTGTCTCCACATGTGCCGTCTTTACACTGGACTCTTATCTGCAACATGCTCATGCAGGTAATACTGAACATTTTGGATCCTGTGATACAGCCCTATGACACCCTGCTTGTTTTAACCCTTTCGTGCATGAATAATCAAATTGCAAAGGAATATATTTCAATGCTTCTTTTGACTTTCAAACAAGTTAAAAGTCATGGTCATTTTTTTTGGTTATATTTTGAGGTAGTTTTACATCTGTCCACTTCACCGTGCATCAACATAGTAATTAAATGGAACTTAACAAAAATCCACAAACACAACTTTGACAAACATTTTTGAGAGTAAATAAAAGAAAAAGCAAAAATTGAAGTATATATATCATTGTTGTTAAAATCAACATATTAACTTGCGGGTTACACCAAAATTAAATATGCTAAATTATGATAAATCTAAATACCAAATTTGCCCTTTGTCGGCTGTTTTGGATTTTGGATGCAATATTTCAACATGGTTAAGAGAAGTGCAAAGGTAATATTTGTATGAAACTCAAGACAAGGGTTTGGGAGTTCACCGACTGGTAGTTGGACGTAGTACTGCAGTGCAAAGGGTATAAAATTTATTCCAAATATCTGTCTACTGTAGTGTACACCATGCATGAACACAGCACTCTTTCTGACCTGACATGCACACCACATGTCCTTTATCTAGCTGAGGTATTCAGATTCACAGCCTCCTTCCCATTTATGTGATGCATATTTAGTTTGTACAGGATAAAACTATCCAACAAACAGACTCAACATCATAAAGATAATTAAAAAAATAATGAAAACTAAACCACAAGCGCCACAGTCCTTATCCATATTGTGATTTTCACCATAAATATTAGTCCTACCTTTATTTCATGTAAATATTTAGATTCCTTGACCATGAAAACATACCATTAGCGACTTGATTCATCATAATATCTTTTTTAGTTCTGTAGTTATCTATCCATAACTTTTTGATTTATGTTGCTCACGGAGAAACAAACAAACACACAAACTATATTACTAACTAACTAACAAATAACATTACCTCCTGCTGAAGGTAATAATTACAATAATAGTACTTTTACTACTACTACTTCTACTACTACTTATAATGATAATAAATATTATAAAAATAATAATAATAACAATAATAATAATTATTATTATCGTTATTATAATACTAGATTTATGTATATATTGTAAAATATCAAACAAAAGCCGGGGCATTTATTTGGGACCAGGCGACTATTTGGGAGAGGCGTTTAATTCCTTTTGCACAAAAATCTTGCTTAGCAAAAAATGAAAAAATATGGCAAATGTAGTCAAAATATTTATTTACACAGGTATGAATTACACCTGCACATTTTCAAGGCGTTGTTATACTCTTGTCTGCTTCTTTCAACTCAGCTCTCTCTAAATATTTTAATCCTGGTAAGGAATGACTGGTAGTTAAGTTAAGGTCGTACTTCTTTTTTTTTATGCTGCACCAGGGCGATGGAGATAAGCAGCAATGTACCCCTAACTGATGTGGCCGGCCTCCTGATATTAGTTAAGGGCAAAAAACAAACAGCTGAAGTGGCAACGTCGTCTTCTTTGAATTTTCAAAGCCCAAGTCTGTAAGATTCTGGCTTTCTGCTCTCCAGTGCCCTCTGTGGACGCTGAGTGTAACTGCACTGTCATGAAACAGAGTGCTGAACACAAACCTGCATTTGTTGACATAAAGAGGGAGGAGAAGCCGACAGCACGTCCAGGACTGGTAAGGTTCAGTCTGATGAGGTGTTTATTTGTCAAAATGTACTGCTACACCAAGCATTTATTTGGAACCAGGCCTTTATTTGGTATTTTACAGTCATTCATTTTGAGACGGATGTAACAAGTAAGCATAATGTCTAATTAAGAGTGTTAAATGATGTTTTTATGCAAAAGGAAAAATAAACAGGAAGAAATAGATTCATAAAAAAACCCAAAGTGAAATAAAGTTATTAAAAGACAAAAAAACAACAGGAAAATAAATTTTTTACCTAAAAATACTTATAATAGTTGAGTTCTAAAGTTAAGTTTAAAGCTAGGGTCTACGATCTGAAAACCAGTTTGGCTGTTTAGACAGATTTGAAAAACGCAGCCTGCCCCCCCTTCACTCACCCCTCCCCTCCGTGTTCCAAGATCCCGCCCCCCAGCTCGTGTCGCCTCCTAACAACACGCCACCTCCGACAGAGCAAGAAGCCGGCCGGCAGAAAATATTGATTGGCGTTGTAGATGAGATTTCTCATAGCTGAAAGTAACAAACACGACAGTCATCTCCCTTGTAACACACAGCGGTAGTCATTTCAATTGGACTGGCGGCGAAGCGGGTCTGGCGTCGCCACTGTCTGATCAGAGCAGAGCTGATTGTGGGCGAGGATTTAAGTTTCTCGGCGTGTCTTCACCAGCTCAGTTTACAATGCTAACGATGAGTGGCTAACTTATGCTAAAATATATAGACAGAGCCTACCCGCTCCAGAAGCGGCCTCCCGGTTTTGGTGCTGGTCTTCTCCGGCTCCATGACACTTCGGTAGCTGTGTAGCTCACTGCTCACCGGTACATGAGGGAGGAAGTGGGGAGGAGGCAGACAGCAGCAGAGCCGTGCATGTGTAACGCTAGCTTCAATATCATCTTGTTTGTGCGTTTGTGCATTAGTTGTGTGTTAATGTTGAGGAAATTAAGAGCTAAAGAAGCTGTTGTTCTTTTCTTCATTAATGTGAAGTTTATAGAGGTGAGTATGAGTGTGAGTGTGCTTCAGTGACTTTTACCGAGAACTCAAAAAGAACTTTATGCTTTCAGGAAGCAGATCGCCATCAGGAGAGGGGGACTGGAGGGACTTTCTAAAAGTTTTTTATTGCTTCTGCTTTTTTTTTCTGCTTAGAAGGCTGATGATGATTCTCCCAGCCGACGGTATGAGTGAAGCTGGTCTGTGGATTTCTGTTCTACGTCGTGAGGACTGCTGTGGCTGTTTCCACCTGAGGAGAGGATTGTTGACGATAACCTGTGAGTTTTACCGGACTTCTTTCTGCCTGAGGAGAGGACTTCCTCTACTGAACTGTGAGTGTGCTCAGGAGGAGAGAGGCAACACCTGAGGAGAACCTAGAGGTACTTTTGGCACACCAGAAACAGGGGAAGAGCTTTACTTTGCTTTCAGAATGCTCAGGCAGCACTTGGGTGAGTTTCTAAGAAGGATGGAGAGACTTCTGAATGAAGTGATTAAGAAAGGAGGCTTGTAGATCTGCTTATTGAAGACACCACAAAATCTGACATGATGCATTTAAGCTTGAGGTTAAGAGAGCATAGGAACAACACACCTGCCTGTCTTCAGTTATTGAATGAAGGAAGCATCGAAGAAGAGTACAAGGCTTCTCACCAGAAAGTTCCAACCAATACAAAGTGCTACTGTACCAACCAATACTGAAATAAGAAATCTCAGAGCAGAAAATCAAGTACTAAAGTCAAAGCTGTGTGAATTCACAGTTTCGTCAGTGGAGCCTTTTCCCCTCCACAGACTTGGATGAGAAAAGCTTTACAGAAGGAAGTGCTAAAGCTAAGAGAACAAGTGTCAAGCAAGCCTATCAGGTCTACTTTACCATCCAAGGTAGCAGCAACCAGTAAAGAGATCCTCTCTTTGCAATTCACACGGGGAGCTCCAGCACCTAAAAGCCCAAGTGATTGCTACCATTGTGGTGAGGAGTGTTCACAGAGCACAGAAATGAAGCATACAAGAAAAGAACACTGTACCGACTGTGAAACATGGAAGAGGCTCAGGTATGTTCTGGGAGCAAATTGTGCTGCCCAACAGGATAATGAGCCAAAACACACAGCTAAAAACACCCAAGAATAGCTCAGAAAGAATAGCCCTATAAAAAACACACACCAGTTGTGAGTTTGCTGTTCTCAGAGGCATTGCCTGATGTGAACCATGCCTCACACAGAAGAGCTCTCAGAAGATCTACCATCAAGAATTGTTGACTTGCATGAAGCTGGAAAGGGTTAGAAAAGTATCTCTAAAAGCCCTGATGTCCATGTGTCCACGGTAAGACAGACTGTCTACAAATGGAGAAAGTTCAGCACTGTTGCTGCTCTGCCAAGGTGTGGTGGTCCTGTAAAGATGACTATGAGAGCACAGCGCAGAATGCTCAATGAGGTGAAGAAGAATCCTAGAGTGTCAGCTGAAGACTTACAGAAACCCCTGGCACATGCCAACATTATTGTTGACTAATCTACAATACGTAAAACATCACAGAAGAATGGAGTTCATGGGAGGACACCACCAAGGAAGCCATTGCTGCAGTGGCGGCTGCTGGTCAATCAAGGAGGGTAAGCTCTTTTTTTTTTCTGGCCTACATCATAATTTTTTTTTTTTAATGTAAATGATCTGTGACCCTGTTGTACCAACTAGGTGTCTTTTCCAGGGATTTTATTCCCCAAAACCCACTTTTGACCAGACAACATATTTTATTTGTGACAGCACTTCCAGTGAGCCAGCTCACCTTGTCATACCAGGAATGTTGAAAAGACCTGATACTTTTCCCCACCTTTTGCACTAAATCAATCTTAGGAGTTGATCTGCCCTGCTGTTTAACTCTAATTTTCTCTTCGTAAGGAAGACTATCAAATGGCTTCGCCAAAATCCGGGAAATCCAAGAAGACGCTCAGCGTCCGACTGTGTTAAAGCGCTGAGACGCTGCAGGGATGAATGAGAGGGAAGTCGCGCCAGTTACCTGTGATAAGTAGCTGATTTTGAACAAAAGATGAAGGTATTCTAGCTAATATTAAGTCAATTAAATGTACACACAGCAGTACACATCACCACTTTTTTGGGGGACATTTTTCTGGATGTTCCACAGCACTACTGGCAAAATATTCCGTGGACAGATGAAACCAAAATTGAGTTGTTTGGAAGGAACACAACACTATTTGTGGGGAAAAAAAGGCACAGCACACCAACATCAAAACCTCATCCCAACTGTGAAGTATGGTGGAGGGAGCATTATGGTTTGGGGCTGCTTTGCTGCCTCAGGGCCAGGATGGATTGCCGTCATCGACGGAAAAATGAATACCCAAGTTTATCAAGACATTTTGCAGGAAAACTTCAGACCATCTGTCCGCCAACTGAAGCTCAACAGAGGATGGGTGATGCAACAGGACAACGACCCAAAGCATAGAAGTAAATCAACAATGGAACGGCTTCAACAGAAGAAAACACGGCTTCTGGAGCGGCCCAGTCAGAGTCCTGACCTCAACCTGATTGAGATGCTGTGGCATGACCTCAAAAGAGCATGCAAAAGATTTCCTCTTCTGATTAGTCTGTGATGTGAGCAGTGTTACTTTAGCCTGTCGGTTTTCTGTATTACTCAGAAGAAAAGTAATCCATTACATTACGGAGTCACAAACAGACAGCAGTAATATGTCAGAGTTCTTCTCAGCTCTTACTAGTGTCCTAAACATAGCACACAGCCTTGAATGTGCAAACTCTACCCTAGATCCATAATCTGTAGCTCAGCATCCTAAGGACAGATCAGGTGTGAAGGCCTTCTCATTTTTATCATTCCCACCATCACACCGTCAAACAATAACCAGGGCAGACACACAATGCTGTCCACTGAAGCAGAAGTGCCTCAAACCACTTCAGAGAGACTAAGGTATTTGGTCTTAACCCTCCGTCTCAAACCCAACAAAAAGTCAAGAGTTATTTCGTTAGAGCTTTTATTTCCCCCAGGAGGTTTTTGTTTGTTTCTCTGTTAGCAACATAACTCAAAAAGTTATGGATCGATTTCAATTAAATATTCAGGAAATGTCCGGATTGGGACAAGGGACAAATGATTAGATTTTGGAAGTGATCCGGGTCATCGTCTGGATCCGCCATGACCAAAAAAGCGATTTTGGTGAATAACTACTGAACTAAAATAGTTGTCATGATGAATTAAATTGCTAATGGTATGTTTTCATGGTCAAGGAATCTAAATATTTAGATAATATTTATGGTGAAAATCACAATATGGGTGAGGACTGTGGTGGAGGTCTGCGCTCTCCGAGTGCTTTTCTAGTTCCTCTCTGATTTTTTCTAGCTGATGTTTCAAAGTAGTGAAGCACCCTGAGACAAGTTCCAGACTCCTGGAAACAAGCGCAAAGACATTAACCAGACCTCGGGCAAACACAGCACTTGTAGGAAGACATGAGGAGACAATATGAAGGTCAAAATAAGACAGAGAAGGACGACACTAAAGCACAAGGAGTTCAACAAATATATAGAAACAATCCAAGACAGAAAACTTATCCCACATGGTGCTGATGCGTGATACCTGAGTGTGTTGATGTGAAGCTCTGGTGCTTTTTCAGCCCCAAAGACACAAACCTGAACACCAGTGTTACATGCTGGGAGTGCTCTGTGTCAGTGAAGTATAGGATAAGCATTGATAAGTGTTATTCCTGATGTCTGTTTGTGCAGTCTGAGCTCTGTTATAATGGTTTAATAAAGAACATTTATTGATAAATGTATGACATATCAGAGTTAGAGTTACAAATATTAAGAAAAACAGAGAAAAATCTAAGCATGCCTGCCTGTCAGCTCCCTGCTCAGAGCATGAGTTTACATTATTTTACACTCATACATAAATGTTTTATAGCACAGACGCAGAGGCTGTGGGACGTTGGTGTCTCGGTCTGATGGTGTGCTCTGGTGGTAATTGTTAAGTTGCAGGTTTGAGCCTAGCCATGGGTTTATATGTGTCCTTGGGCAAGACTCGCAAACCCACGTTGCTCCCACGGTAGAGGTGTGTAAATGGGCATGAAAAGGAATTAAAGTGTGAGCTGATACTGATGATAACTGACGTGGAAACTCCAACCATCAGTGAGTGAATGAGGTGAAGGTGTATGAATGGGAGAGTTCACTCTATGGCAGGGGTGGGCAACTTTCATTACCAAGAGGGCCGCATAAAACCATTTTTCCCAGCCTGAGGGCCACATTGTTACAAACTTTCAAAAATTCTCCAGGGGAAAAAATATGTTGAATAAATACCATTAGAGAATATTAATTATTCCTAAAATTAGCATACCAATATTCATGGTTACATGAGAAATAAAAGTTATTATACGTAATTAAATGAACTTGTCACAGAATTCAAGAAAATTTAGCCACAATATATATGGAATTAAACCCGACAAAGCTATTTTCAAATCAATGTAATGATGAGTGTTCCCAAATTTTTTAAGCTCAAAGATTTAATTGATGCCATATTTTGCATTTAGTCTTGAGTAATACTTGATATAATGCTTCATAAAAGAGATTTAGAGACACTATAATAGTAAAGTAGACCATAAATAACTTACAAAAGCCAATAAAAATATCAGTCAAGATAATTTAGAATTATTTTGAATAGATATTTGAGTTTTCTGCATTTTTACAATTGCTGATTTGAAAATGACTGGCGGGCCACATTTAGTGAGGCGGAGGGCCGTACGTGGCCGCCAGTTGCCCACCCCTGCTCTATGGACTTTAACCCCTCCTCCCATCAGACATCATATGGGCAGACATCAGAGCAGAGCTCACTATCATAACCTCTAGTAACATCACCGCCTTCTCAGATCAGAGTGTTTCCAAACAGGAGGGGAAAAGAGCCACGTATGATCCTCTACAGAGATGAAAATTTAACCTTTTTACAATTTAAATCATTTTTTAAAAAAGACACCCAAGACATGGTTTAAATGAAAATGAAATGCATCAGGACATGTTAGCCTTGCAGAGCAGACGGACCTGCCTGATTCTGAAATCCTGCATCTCTGTCTTGCCAACCTTCATTATCCAACCGTTTCACTCAGCTAAATGCTTAATGGCCAATCAGGGAAGAGAGGTGGGAGCAGCTGAAGCAACGGGAGCTGTGGACATGACGACAACAGGAAGTCAAGTAATGGCAGCTAATGCCAATTAGGATGTGGTCATCATGGTTACTCAGTGGTACTTGGCGAAATATGCTCTCTTTGCTTTGTGCGGATTGTCTTGGACGAGGTTCATGTCACATTAAAGTGTTAAATGATACATCTGTGTGGTATTATCATTAAACGTAAAACAATAGTCTGAAGGTAGTAAGGCTAACGGCTAACAGGCATTAGCAGCTACAGCTAACGTCCAACAAGGGAAAACAACAGTTAACGGCCCTTGTAAGCATTTAGACGTAATGGCTAACGATTAGATGTAAGCTGCTACATATGCTACGTCATAGCAGCACTGCTTGATATGGATTGGTCTGTGATGAGCCAAACAATCGTCCAATCACAAGCTGCTGTTGTTTTTGAAGCTTCTGCCCCTGAAAACATTTTCTCAGAGCTCCTTCACAGATGGATTAGTGAAATATTTCCAATATGGAGCTGTTCATCTGTTGTGTCATGTTAAGGGCATGTGACTTTAAAACCAAATGCAGACATTATGATATTTGCTAAAAGATTTGTGTTAGCTGTTTGTACAGTTTAACATCACTGTCTGTGTGATATAAGAGCTTTTTGCTCTTACAGAAAGTTATATATTCAAATATCAGTGCAGACTAAAGCACTGCTTCACATGTTGTCAGGTTAAGGTGTAAACTGGGAGGTTGCTCGTTGTGTGAGGTCTGTATTGACTGGAGTGTCTACGGGAGGCTCATTGACTGAACAGAGACATGAGCAGCAGGACTGTCCAAAGCAATCAGGCTGGTTTGTACATGACATCGGCAAGATGTGCACGCATTGATATTTACATCAGGAGAAGCATGACAGGGCAGAGCTGTGAAGAGTAAAGTGTCTGTGAAATAAAAGATAATAACAGAGTCATCAGACAAACCATTTCTTTACTGTGCGAAAAAGTTTTAATTTAAAGGTCCTGCAAAGTCAGCGTTCTCTTCTTAATGTTGTTAAAGGGGCTCAGGAGCAGGAGAACATGACTCCTACTGAACTCTCAGTTCACAAAGAAACCTGCTACGACCCTTTAAAGGAACTAAAACTGTCTCTGACTTCCTGGAGTTTATATTGTCATATTCAGAGCAGAACTACAAAACTACTACAAAACTTGGCTGGTCATTTAAATGAACTGTTTAGCCTCAGTGTCTGGTAATTACTCACCAGTATTTTTTTTATATTCATACACTGACTTAGGCAAACAAATATTGTTGTGTTAATACTTTTAAAAACTGCCGAAATTTCTTCTGAAAAGGAAAAATATGAACAGTAAACTAGCTTTGCTCAACGTTCTCGATGAACAAACACCGCTTAACGCTTTAACGTAGTTAGATTTCCTTGTTTATAACATCAGCGCTGGTGATTTGGAAAATTGCTGACTTCATTTGTTAAACATCATAAGAAGAAAGTAACTTAAGTGATTCTCCTGAGTAGCTGTAACTTACCTTCATAACTTTTAAGAAGTAGGAAACCAGTCTTGTAAAGAATAAAACATCCAATTAATCGTATCTATCTATTCTCTCTCTCTCTCTCTCTCTTCATATACATATATATATGTATATATATATATATATCTATATATATATATATATATATATATATATATCTACATATATATATATATATATATATATATATATATATATATATATATAAATATATATATATATATATATATATGTATATATATATATATATATATATGTAGATAGATATACATACATATGTATATATGCTTTGGGAGGCTTCAAACACTCATGTTCAAAACCCAATCTCTGGGTGAAAAAAAATGAAACACTGCCCTTACCTGTCCATCTGTACAACAGCAAATTCTTTATCGGCTGGGTGTCTCGTCCATCATGTTGCTGTAATTGGACTATATATAGTAAAATAAATACTTGATTCTAACCTTCAGGCCTTCCAGTCGACATTCTCCTGCAGTTTGGGCATCATCTTCTTCTTCTCGTGTTTGTTTACAATTCCACATGCTTCATGCACTTGCTTCATGATTTCTCTGGATTGGATGTCAGCGTTACAGCGCCCCCTACAGGCCTGGCAGTGTTTCTGTGCTGACAGACACATTTACTGAAACAATACCATCTTTATGGGGAACTTTTTTGAAAATAAGTACATCATAGATGATTTTCGTCTCTTCTGGACAGAACCTCAGTTGCACATTGAGTTTTTTCAAGCAGTTTCAGCTTTCTCATAATAATAATAGTGATGAACTTTATTTGAATAGAACTTTTAAAAACATTGGTTTACAAAGTGCTTTGACAGGCAGGAACATAAATGCAGCAAAGCACAAGAGCTTAGGCACAAAGAAAAAAAGACGAACCTCAAACTTTAAGCACTGATATCATGTCAGGACTGTCCATGAGCAGCATCATCAACAGAATTAAATATGTGTAGGCCAACACGCCTGTGATGGCTCCAGAAGAGGTCAGCCCATTGAATCTGCTGGTGGAAAAAAACTAAACAGTTCATTCAATCAAAGTGGAGCCAGAGAAAACACTGAGGGATCCCCCACAGCTCCATCCTCGGCCATATGTGTTGCTCTTAGTCGCTGCACAAACATAAGCTGCAGAGCTTGTCACTGTCTGAGCCCATAAGTCACATTTCACTCCTGAGCTGAGGGTGCCGAGAGTGAAGGCCTCAGGAAAGGGGGACTTCCTCTGAGAGCAGAGAGCAGCACAGGGGCAGTAAAGGGCTGGAGGAGGCTCAGTGTGTGGCAGCGTCATGATGGTGGCCTGTTGCACACTTTCTCTTTAGTGGCCATATGCATGTTTCTGCTGGAGCGTGGGGGGGTGACAACCCCAGGGGAGGTCGAAAACTGATCGCAGGGTGAGCTAAGTTATGCCCTGGTATGTCAGATTGTTGCTCAGACTAAATCAAGCATTTGACATGCAGCTCTGAATGTTGACATGCACAGGAGCAAGACAGATGATTATTAACAGAGAGGCAAAACCAGAACAATTTGGTACACTTAGAAAGATCTGGGCTTCCTGTGGCCTAACCTGACTCACCAGACAAACAGTTCAGTATATCCACCATGGAAATAATTCACTGGTTCACCTGGAGAGGAGCCCATAGAAAATGTTTTCAGAGGCAGAGCCTACCAAAACAATGGCAGCTGGTGATTGGATGATCGTTCTGCCAGTCACACTCATCACAGACCAATCACATCAAGCCTCAGTACGACGTAGAAGCTCAACCCTGTTGTTGGCTGTTAGCTTGAACTATGTTTCAGTCCTTGGACAATCCTCTTACCTTAAAGGTGCTATGAGGAAAATCTATTTCCGAAGACATAAAGACTCTGCTACCCATGAGCACGCGCGGCGACTGTCGTAATGCTGCGTTCCAGTAACCTCGGAACTGGGAGAGACATCATCACAGAGTTATCGGCGTTCCAGTTAAAGTCGGAAAAAAACATGCTGATCAACCAGGCTACTGTTAGTTGTTGTTAGCACGCCCTGCGTTGTTGTTCACAAATACCACATGAAGAATGTGATTATCACTATGGCAGCATTTTTGTAAATAGAAGTCTAACAATACGATGTATACAGCTGATCTAGAGCGACACACCCCAGTCAGAAGTGCAAATAAATTGATTATTACAGGAGCTAAATAACTGTTCACACTGGGGGCATCCATCTTCCATTGTCAACTCAGGGATGGCGAGGTTTCACTGAGTTCCCAGTAGGAAATTCCGACTTCGGGGGACGTTCCAGTTGCAGTTTCCTACTCGGAACCCAGAAATTCCAACTTCTGACTACAACTTGAAAGACGTGACCCAAGCCAAAGCGTGTGTTTGTTGTGATGCTAATGAATGCAGCTCGGACCTTCCTCAGAACTCTGCATTGCTTTACAACTTCTTTTTTCAACAACTTACAGGATGCAAAGCCACGAGGTACTGTATCTCTTTCTAGTTACGTAGCGGTAGTTTTTGATGTGTGAAAACAAGCAATTTTTGGAAAACTTAGTATTGTAGTTTTGTAGCCGGCTATATATGGCTACTTACAGCCTGGTGCTCTAAGACGTGTCTGAATAATATAAATTTACTCTAGTTTTAATTGTCTTGTTCCCGAAGTTGAGTATCCAGGCCAGTCCAGCCCGGTCCGACCCGACCGCGAAGCTAAGGAATAGCATTTATAGATAACCTATTTTGATGCTATAAAACTCATCTTAAAGTGTGTATTTCCATCAGGCATATATCTAAAAGGGAGACTTTTTTGTAATTACTTAGAAACTCCTCACAGTCCCTTTAAATCATTCCACACATACATCATTTTCCACCTAAATGTGACATGAACCTTGTCAACGACAATCCCCACCAAGAGCCAGATAATCATCATATAGGCCGGAGCCACTAGCCAGGTTTACATGGAGCCTAATATTCTGATTAGAATCGGGTTAGAAGCCCAAACTGAATAAAAATGCTCCATATAAACACCTCAATCAGAATAAACAGGTCAAATCTGAATAGAATTTCATTCGGTTGCACAGGGGTAGAATATTCATTTTTCCAAACTGATTAAAAGTAAAATCCTGTCGTGTAAACGGTGAATCTGAAAGTTGTCAGGCTGGGTTCTGTCTGCACATGCTCAGTCTAGACGTAAACGAGCAGTGACGTTTACTCACTTGGAAACATGGCGGCTTCCAAACAGAGCATACAGCACAGGGGCCTGCTCTACGAAGCAGGATTATTGCCTAGCGAGGTAACTTTGAGGGTAACTTCCGGGTTCCCTGTTCAATGAGACAGGATTCTTCTCTAGGCATCTCAATGGCCCTGAACAGATGAACTCCGGATTTAGGTTCCAGTTTAGAGTCACTACACAGTACATGACACTTGCTACAGGTAGTTAAAGTGAATAAAGAACTCTAATTGCCATAACAAGATCTTCAATGCCAACACTTCTGCTCCATGACAATATTTTATTGCCCATCTTAAAATTGTGACAGGAATTCATGTAGGGCTCATGTGGCCTACATATCACACAAAGAATGTAAACAGGATAGGAATGAACAAATGAATGAATTCATCTTGGAAACGAATGAGACATGTCTGGTGCATGTTACAGTAAAAGTGCATGTTGAACAGTGCTATTTCAGGATGATAATGGCACAAAAGATTTTTTGCGCGTTTTACTTATGCATTGAGACTGTCAGCAATTTTCTGCCAGCACTCCTTCCGTGCTTTTGCAGCGGTGATGGTGTTGCTTTTGACGTTTATTACATGTTTTAATTCTTCATACTCTGTCATGATCGCCTCCTGCTCCCCGTGTGTGAAGTATGCGGTCCTTCGCTCTCCGGCCTGCTCTGACGCTCCAGACTGGTCCATGTTCGCGATTGGTCAGATGCGGCGGGCTCCGCCTTATATGCGTGCACGCGCTCATTGCAAAGCTGGATCCACTTATGAGGTTGATAACCAGCGTCGTCAGACCGTTTAAGGAGACCGCCGGCTACCCGCTCAGTTCAGCAAGGTAGCTCCAAGGCTATCTCACTAGGCTGAACTTGCTTCGTATAATAGGCCCCAGGTCTGCATCTGAGAGTTTGTTTTGTACTAAACATTATCGCATGCATAAACAGTAGGAAAACAAGAAATACTGAACTATTTAAAAAAAGTCCACTTAAAATCAGGTCACATGTAAACAGTTCACCTGAGATCTTCAATCAGAATGATTTTAATCAGAATGAAAAAAAGTCTGCATGTAAACCTGGCTTCGGACCCCCAAAAGGAAAAAGCTGCAAAGATAATGGATGAACATTTTCTGTGACTGAAAAAGAAAGATGAAGATGGTACAGCAGGAACATTTTAGTCTGATATGAGACCGTGGTGATCCCTGCTGTACGATAACATCACCAGATCACCAGATTTACTGTTAAAATAAATACATTAATCTCTGCCTACAACAAAAAAGTCTTTGCTGTGGGGTTTGGAAAAGGATCAGGCTGCTGCTTTGTACATCTGAAATTGGAGATGTCTCACATCTTTTTCTTTTTGTTGTGATGTTTGGATGATTTTTAAAGGAACAGTTTTCTCCTTGTTCCCTTTTCTTCACTGCCAGCCCTCAAACAATGATACTTGGTAAATAAAGGAAGGGTTTTCTATCCTTTTACTCGGTTAGAGTTTTATTTTGAACAGAAAGGAAAATAAAGTTTGATTTTTTTTATTTTTGAAAAGATGTTTTGGAGGAAATCATTGCAAACCAGAGAACTTTGGACAATATGAAAGGAAATGGATCAGAATAATGACGACAGCTTGTTGTGATTGTCTTCATCTTCTTTGTGTCTTTGTCTATTTATGGTAATGTCTTCTTTTTGTGTGTGTGTGTGTGTGTGTGTGTGTGTGTGTGTGTGTGTGTGTTGTTGTCCTGATTGTATTTTTGTTTGGTTAGAAATCCATACTTAAAAGATACTGGATAGATTAAGTTACTTTTTGTTTTTTGTACTTTTTTTTTGTAAAATCAGAGTTCTATTGGATGAAAAGTACAAATAAACAGCTCAAGACATTTTCTCCTTTTTCATATTTTGACTTTTTTTTTTTTTTTTTCAATTATTGGGGAGGGCGGGGGTTATTTCATGATGCAGTTACACTCATTCCCCTAATGTCCTTTTTGGGACAGAGAGGCCCCCTCCAGACCAGATAAGGGTAACTTCAGGACTGAATGGGGCCACATAAATGCTGTCGTCTTTATATCAGGGCCAAATGGGTCAAAATTGTACAAACCATTTAAAATGTCATATGGTTTTACAGAAAAGAAAGAATTAACCCTTTAACTCCCAGCTCAACTGTCTGGCAGAGGCCAGTGTATTCAGGAATATTATATGTTTTAAAAAGAAAGTTTGTTTCTGACATTTTTTTAGGATACAGAGAAAACTGCAAACCAACCAAATAATAGAGATTTTTTTTGTGTAGGATTTAAAAGGAAAAAAGTTGTCATTACCATCATTGTTATTGTAACTACTTAACCATTTACTGGGATATATAAATACATATATACATATATTTATTTAATCTCTTATTCATCAAAAGCATTTTTGTATGTTTGTCAAACTCAATATTATCTTGTTTAAGTTTTTTTAAACTTTATTTATACACATTTCAGCCTTTGGTGTTGATTTTGTCCCACATATTTGTGCATTTTTGTTTCATCACATAATCAACTGTTTGCTTTTTAAATCTTGTTACCCCACACCAAAAACAATCTGTTTTTTTTTTTGTTTGTTTGTAGTTTTTTTCTGTTCCCTGAAATGTTAACAGTATCAAACAATGTCTTGATTTGTTCTGTTTTTTTTAAAAGAGTATCACTGAATTTAATTTATTTATTTTAGTTATTCATTTATTCAACATGAGCATTGGGTAAACATTTGAGCTGTAACATTTAACACATTTTCACTTCCCAGAGGCTTTAAGTGTTTGTAGCAACATGCTAATTTGCAACGTAAAGCATTATGGGACACAAAATCATTCATGTAGTTGTAATTTGAAGTTAATTATGGACATCATCTCATTTAGGTGACTTTTGTAGTCCAGTGGAAAAACTACTTTCCAGTTGATTCATTTTTTCAAATCTGTGTATAATTTCTTTATAATTTACAGTTACAGGAGCAAATTGCTGATCAGCTGCTGTTTCACTGAATCATTTCCAGGCTACCATTGAAATGACCGTTCCTTCTCTACTACGAAAAACTTAAAGAACAATTAAAACATAAGACGGAGGATTAGGGCCACATTAAAAACCAAAAAAAAGTAAGGCTACAGAATAATCTAATAAATCACGAGAATAAAGCCGTAAAGTTATGAGAATAATCTCATAAATTAGGGGAATAAAGTCGAAAAGTTAAGAGAATTCCTCTGATACGGTAATTTGCCCACAGTCCCTAAGCCGCCAAGCCATCAGCGGAAGCATATGGAGAACAATTGAAGTCGTCTGGCTCGGATGACAGCTCGTTTGGAGGAAAAGGAGCTTAAAGAGGACATATCATGCTGATGCATGATTTAATACTTACATATAAGATAATAAATTTGAAAACAAGACCTTACACCCCCTTAATTTTCAAAAAATTAGATATTGTATTTTTTCTGATATCCTAGAACAAGATTTGATGCCTCTGAAAATAGGTCATTGCGAGATGTCCGCGAGATTTCAAACGTCATGACATCACGAGGTACATTTCTTTTTATTGGAGTAATCTGATAAAACACTTCCTCCTCTGTGATGTCCGTTAGCCACAAACCCTCACCGAGGAACACATCGAGCAGCAGGGGTATAAAGCTCCCTCGCTAACTCTCCCTCATTACCAGCTCTGGCCTGTAGGGGGACTCAATACGCGGTCGCTGCTTTGAGCCTGCCGGAAAATACAGTAGAAGAAGAAGGACAGGCTGGCTCAACCCCCGATAGAACTGACCAATCAGAGGACAAAGGGCTGTGACATTGCGAGGTAACTTTAGGTCATCCTTGAGACGAAGCGTTTCAACAAGAGCTTGATAATGGCCTAAAATGAGGATATTGAGAACGCTATTGTGGGGCAATGAAGGAACTAAATGACTTGTACTGAGGGCAGAAATGCTTTACAGGCATCCTAGTCTGGCATAGTGAAAAGGAGAAACAAGCATGACATGCCCCCTTTAAAGCTCACAGTCTTCATTACAGTGATCAAAAAGAGGGGTCGGGTTTGGAACTAAACTCTTTTGTTGACGAGTTACTGAGCCGCAACTTCTGAATCTGTGAATATTTTTCTAACTATACCCAAGTAGATGTTTCCTAGTTTGATCTTCAAGATTTTTGGCTTAACCCTCAAAATTTTTTAACTTTCTGCTCGTAATTTTTCAACTTTGTTCTTGTATCTTTTTGACTTTATTCTTGTAAATTTATGAGGTTATGTTTGTAACATTATGATTTTATTCTGGTAATATATGAGATTATTCTTGAAACTTTAAGACATTATTCTAAATTTATGAATTATTCTCGCAACTTTTCGACTTTATTCCCATAATTTATGGGATTATTCTCAGAATTTTACAACTTTATTTTCGTAGTTTATAAGATTATATTTCGTAATTTTAGACTATTCTTATAATTTATGATATTCTTGTAACTTTACGACTCATTCTTGTAAATTTATGAGATTATTCTTGTGTCTTTTCGACTTTAGTCACGTTATTAATGAGATCATTCTCGTATCTTTACGACTTTATTCTTGATCATTTATGGGGCAATGTTTTTGACATTACGATTTTATTCTCGTAAATTTATGAGATTATTCTCGTAACTTTATGACTTTATTCTCGTTACCTTACTTTTTTTGTTTTTTTGGCTCTATTCCTCCGTCTTGAAAACATCCTTCCTATGAGATCATCTTTGTCTTTATCAAAGTAGTCTAATCCAAATCTATAAAATCCAAAGGGTGAGATTATTTTACATCTTCAGGACCTAAACTCCTCCACAGTGAACAGGTTGTTGTTGCACTCAGACGAAGCATGAACCGAAGCTTCGGCTCAGAATAAATAATGAAGACGGATTCTTGACAATTATTCCACTAACACTCCCTGAATGTCAAGTGACTCTCGAGTCGTGAACCAGAAGGTCTTCATCAAAGCCTAAAGCCTGATGGTTTTGACAAGCTCTCTGCCCGAGTCTAAACATCTTCCTCGTGCCTGCTCTGTTCTGGTCCTTTACCCTCTCTCATGTCTCCCCCCCGCTCATCTTCTGAGGAGAACAACAGCATTCGGCAGGCTGGCTTTTCTGATCCGTCCCGTGGGGAGGGGGGTTTATGTGTCAGGGGATGGACAGACAGGTGAGATAAAACCAGGGCAGGTGAGGAGCAGTGACAGGGCTGCAGGTAGAGGAGGACGATGGGGGGGGGGGGGCTGGATGAGATGGGAGGGGGCATGTGCATGTGCTCGGTGTCATCTGACTTTCAGGCTGGTTAGCTGATCTCCTGTGATGTACAGTACATGACAAGGGCCTCGTCCCCCTCCTCCTCCTCGACACAGCCAGGGCCCACGGGAAGGAGGCAGCTGTGTGCACCTCCTCTCCCTCCTCCCCTCCAGTCAGGTGGAATGAGGGGATTGGAGAGGCCTGGAAGTGGAACAGAAGGGTATCCGAGTAAAGCCGGAGATATTTGCATGCCTCCCAACGCTTCAGAGCCTCCAATTAGCATCAGAGGCCCTGCTGCTGCTGCGGGACCTGGCTGTGGCCGGGCAGTGGTGGCATTCCTGGGCCTGAGGAGGATTAACACACCCCTCCTCTTAATGGGGACGTGCCAGGGCGGTAACCCCACCATGACCCTGTGTGCAATATCCTTTAGGTCAACTTTGCCCATTAACACTTGAGGTGAACCTTTAATGGGCCATAATTGACATTTATAGTAAGAGCAGCATAACTTGGTGTGTCCTGCTTTAAAATCACAATGAAGTGAGACTTTTGTTACTTTTGTTGAACTGATAAACAGTGTTGGGCACGTTATCGTCACTAGTTACTTTCCCAAAAAAGTAACAGTTTTACTAACAGATTTCCTCCTTCATAAATGTAATAAGTTACCAGGTAAAGTAACTGATGTGTTACTTTTCTGAAAAATCTTTTCCTCTTGAACTGTGTGTCTCCGTCTCTGTGTCCTTCCTTGTTGTTACCTGCTGCAGCAGCTCTGACATCATCAGCGGAGTTCTCGCTGTTTTTGGTCTCTAGATTTTAGATTTACTAACAACAGACAAACACTTTGCTTTAGGACATAATGGACACTTCACATGTGTGTTCTTGACTTTTACTTCTTTTACTTCCATCCTGAAAACTCCAGTTTTAACTCCACAGACGCTCCAGACTCACCGCTGCTGCAGCTAGCTGTGTTGCCAGATTTTGTGATTGAAATAAACATTTTTAAAGAGAGAAACCTACATGAAGCATGTTTTAATTTTTATCCACATTCAAAGTCATATTTCTTCTTTTTTGTCTCTTAATTTACTTATTAAACATCCTTTTGTTTGGAGGTGGAACATCCTTTTCTTTATACAGAAGTGAAGGGAGGGGCTGCTGTTATTTATAACTCTGTTATTGCTAAACAGTCTAACCTTGATTATTGTAACCAAAAAAACATGTCAGGTTTTTATCTAAGTTTATCTTAATCCTCTACAGCTTTATTTTGGTGAAAACAGTAGTAACTACATTAGAAATCAATTTAAATCTGGCAATCAGGATTAATTTCACGCGGAAACATCATTTTTACAGTAAAAGTTAAATTTGAGTTAGGGTGGGATAAAATAATTTTAATAACTTCTGAATTGGGTTTATATTGATGGTTTGGGGTCACAAAAGTCCAAATGAACAACTGCGCTATTGGAACAAGCCCAAAAAAGTGCAGCCCACAACTCCCTATATACTCATTCTTAGAAAATGAAGCTGAAAGTAGCTTATATTAAGCAGACCTGGCAACTCTTCCATCAAGTTTTCTCCTGTGTCTGTTAGCGGTGCAGCTCCTGTCTGTGCCTGGCTGAGTGAGGCAGGTTGGATATCAGCGGATAGGCATCAGTGCAAAGTAAAGCGCTGCATTTCACTGTCAGTAACGGTGATGGCGTTGTAACGTTGGAAATAGTAATTAATTATTAATTGTTACTGGGAAAAAATAACTCTGTTAGTAACGCCATTATTTCGAACACTGTTACTCCCAAACACTGCTGATAACTGATGAATAATCTAATATATTTTTATAGAAAGGGTATTTGGTGATGGTGGCTGACACACTCCTGTAAACCCAGTGCACTGCAGCTGGTCCTCAGCTGTGAACTGAAGCTCCAAAACAAAGCAGCGATTGGAAAAGTAAGTCCTGGAAAGGTCTTGAACCCAGCACACACTCTCTCTGCCCTGCTTTTGGAGCTTCCTCCTGCAGCTCTGTAAACTAGGTGGAGTTGTTGGCAGCAGTTCACAGCCCCAGCTTACTTTCACATTGTTTATCTTAAAGGATAAGTTTGGTTTCTACAGCTTTCACATTGTTTATAGAATGAAGTAGAACAATATACTCACCCAGAAGGCTTTCCTGATCCAAACAGAGCTTCAGGAGATATTTAGATCCAAAATTGAGCGGCGGACATCCGTATAATGGTAGCACACAGGGCATGTATAGCGCTGCTCCTAAAACTGCATTAATCCTCCAAAACCTCATTAGTTTCACCAATATTTCATCATGGTCCGCTCACGCTACTCCTCCATTACAGTCTGTGTCGCCCCAGACATGTTTTGTGACTGTGCTGACCTCTGAACTGACGAAGAAGAATGTTTGCTCCGCACATGCGCAGTACTCTCTGGAGCGCTGCCTCCGCATCCTCTTTTCGATGAGCTCCTCATCTGTAAACTCTGACTCGAAACTGTAAGGACACCCATCATATTCAAAGTTCTCCTCCACAACATCTTCATCCGATAGATATTCGTCCATTTTGTACAAAACTGGAAGAAGAAAGACGTTGAGTAGCCGGCAGTCTTCCCCTGAAACAATGAGCCGTACTGTGCATGCACAGAGGCAACCTTCTTCTTCTTCAGTTCAGAGGTCAGCACAGTCACACAACGCTGTCTGGAGCGACACAGACTGTAATGGAGGAGTAGCGTGAAACTATATGAAATATTGGTGAAACTAATGAGGTTTTGAAGGATTAATGCAGTTTTAGGAGCGGCGCTATACATGCCCCGTGTGCTACCATTATACGGATGTCCGCCACTCGATTTTGGATCTAAATATCTCCTGAAGCACTGTTTGGATCAGGAAAGCCTTCTGGGTGAGTATATTGTTCTACTTCATTCTATAAACAATGTGAAAGCTGTAGAAACCAAACTTATCCTTTAAGATAACTCTCTAAGAGTCCAGGGAGGATAAGAGCTGAGTTTTGGGGCACCAGCCCAGTGACAGCTCCGAATCCACAGACCCTGTCCGTCCATCACACTGATTATTACAGCTTATTAATTTGGGGAATTTGAAGACAATATACATATTCAACGCGGTGTAACCATCATTCAAGGAGCCATTTTGCTCATTTGTGTGAGAAGATCATGTGTCGGGAAATGATTTCACAAAGAAGAAACTGATAAATCTAACTGCATGCCAATGTTAGCTCTTTTTGAAACCTCCATAGTTTGATATATATTTTTAGGGTAAGGTGTGCTTAGGGTGATATGTAAAATAGTCTAACCTTTGAAAACCACGTATAATTCATAATAACTGTAAAAGTAAGTATTTTAAAAAAGAGTGCAGACGTCCAGCAGCACCAGTCTTCACCCATAATGTGATTTTCACCATAAATATTAGTCCTACCTTTATTTCATCTAAATATTTAGATTCCTTGACCATGAAAACAAACCATTAGCAACTGGATTCACGGTGATCCGTATCATTCCAAAAATCTAAACATTTGTTCCTTGTCCTTATTTTGACATTTCCTGAAAATTTCATCGAAATCCGTCCATAACTTTTTGAGTTATGTTGCTAACAAACAAACAAACAACAAATCAAACAGATGCCGGCCGTAACATCACCTCCTGTCAGAGGTAAAAAGTGTTTGAGATCTTCACACCAAGGCCATTCGCTTACATAGGTGTCCATCATAATGCCTGTTACATTTGAATTGTTATTGAAATGTCAAATGGTGTAACCGGTTATGCAGTTTGATGTTGGCAAATCACGGAAGTTTAATGCTGAATAAAGATGTAATGTGAAGTAACCTACTATGTGCAACTATTTCTGAGTGTTAAGTGGAAGTAAGGAAAATTATTACTTGGCATGGCTTTAGTATTTTAAAAAATATATTAGACACATAATTAATATGTATTTATGTTCCTTTTCAACTTTTAAGCTCCATATAAAGGAATATAGCTAACAATGACAATATTGAAAATAAAGACATAAAACTCCATAAACATGTTAAAGTGTTTGTCAAAGATTAAAACTTCCATCTGTAAAATTACATTGATTAACTTTCTATTGGTTCATGATGATCACAAAATAATAGAGCCTTATTTCACCTACAGATGTCAAGCAAAGAAAAACTGAGCATGTGTCCATGCAGATGCTGCAGCAAGGGCCATTTATTAATTCTATAATGAATTAATAGAAAACACCCAATTCATGTTTTTGGTTTCTTTCTTCATGAAAACAATAAATAAAAAGCACAATTCAATTGACCTTGTTGATTGTCATGCTTGATTTTAATTCTAGTTTCTTATAAAAGGCAACATGGTCAGATGGTGTAACTGTTTTTCCACTGATGTAACCAATCTGTTTCATAAAAAATGAATTTGTCACATTTTAACTTTTCACATATTAAGAAAACAAAGTGATTTTCAGCATTGTTCCTGCTCTATATTGCAAAAACGCATTTAACTGTACTTTAAAATAATCCTTAAAAATGGATTTTCAGTTGATATGTTAACATTTAGTCACTATTTTATAGGTAAACTTACATATACTGTAGGTGGAAATATGTACTTAATATTTCTCCTGTTGTTGTGGTTATGCCATTTTTGACATTTCTAGGGGCAAAACTGTCTTTCCTTTTTTAAAAAATAGTTCAAAAGCTATTTGAAATAACATTAAGCCAACAGAAATACAACATTTCTATATTTGCAAACCTGATGCAAGTTTTTAAACAATTTATTTAAACGGTTTTGAATAGCTTAATCTGCAAACTCCTTTTTATCACGGACCCATTAATTAAAATAAGAAAAAAGATTATCATCCATACTGGAAGGCTAAATTGTGACAGCTCGAGTTAAAGGGACTGTGAGGAGTTTCTAAGTAATTACAAAAGAGTCTCACTTTTAGATATATGCCTGATAGAAATACACACTTTAAGATGAGTTTTATAGCATCAAAATAGGTTATCTATAAATGCTATTCCTTAGCCTTCGCGATCGGATTGGACAGGGCTGGACTGGCCTGGATACTCAACTTCAGGAACAAGACAATTAAAACTAGAGCAAATTTATATTATTCAGACACGTCTTAGAGCACCGGTCTGTAAGTAGCGATATAAAGCCGGCTACAAAACTACGATACTCAGTTTTCCAAAAATTGCTTGTTTTGTCACACATCAAAAACTACCGCTACATAACTAGAAAGAGATACATTACCTTGTCGCTTTGCATCCTGTAAGTTGTTGACTAAAAGAAGTTGTAAAGCAATGCAGAGTTCTGAGGAAGGTCCGAGCTGCATTCATTAGCATCACAACAAACACACGCTTTGGCTTGGGTCACAGCTTTACAACAGTCGCCGCGCGTGCTCATGGGTAGCAGAGTTTTTATGTCGCCGCAAATAGATTCTCCTCATAGCACCTTTAAGATACAAGAACATTTCAGTATTTAATGTCATATATGTATGTTTGATTCCCCTACATACAGTCGTCCTCAAAATTATTCATACCCTTTCAATTTCTTGTGATTTTTTCATTTAGTGATGAAATAAATGCATGTTTTCAAATTTGTATATCAGTTATATGTGACCAACAATTGAAAGAATGACAACAATACAAAAATCAAATAAATACTGGTGTGGGGTTTTTCTGTTGATAGGGTAAGGGTTGGGGTTTCTGACTTCTACTAAGTACTGAAAATAATAAACCAGACCTGTCCTTGTTCGTTATACAGTCCTACTCATCATTATTTGCACCCATCAGTTTGAGTACACAATGTGACAGTACAGTTTCTTTACAAACCTCTCTAACTTTGCTCTGCATCACTTTATCAGACTCAAACTTGGCAGAAGTAATGTTCACATATTAAGGTTTGTAAATTATACTTCATCAGCTACTATGATCATGCAGTCATATTTAGAATAGGCAGTTTTAACTGCAACCACTTGAAGCCCACAAGGAAAAGAACACCCTACCAACAATTAAGCATGGTGGAGGTTCCATAATGGTTTGGGGCTGCTTTGCTGCATCCGGTATTGGAGACCGTATCACAGGAATCATGAAATCAGAGAATTATCAAGAAACTTTAGAGCGTAATGTCCTACCCAGTGTAAGAACACTTGGTTTGAGTCGAAGATAGTGGACCCTCCAGCAAGACAAAGACCCAAAGCACACATCCAAAAGCACACAGGAATGGTTGAAAGGAAAAAATGGACTGTTTTATAATGGCCAGCAATGAGTCCTGATCTCAATCTGATTGAAAATCTTTGGTATGGCTGAAATCTGCCATTGAGGAAAAGAAACCTGCAAATGTTCAAGAGGTTGAACAATTTGCATCGGAAGAGTGGGAGAAAATACCAGCTGAGAAGAGCAAGAAGCTTATAGATGGCTACAAGAAACATCTGGAGGCTGTCATCAGTGCCAAAGGGTGTGCAACAAAATACTGAAGAGGGGTGCCATTATTGCTGCACATGCTTTTTTCAGTTTTCTCTTTGAAAATATAATATGTAACTTGTAAAAATATTGTTTTTTTGTTAAAGTATTTTGGACCTTCAATTAAAAGATCCTGATGACATAAATTTGGTACATTTCAATTTATATCTGAAGATATTGTTAAAGTAATGAAAATAATGAAGGGGTGCCAATAATACTGAGCAGGACTGTAGTTGTACAAATCTTTTTGAAAACATCCTCAGATGAGTGACTTGACTTTATAAATAATCCACCAATGGAGTAACTGTGATCATCATCTGTTTATCAGTTCTGTCCTGGTTTACCTCTTCTAGGTCCTTTATAGATTTGGTTTTAAGAGCCACCTCCCTTTATTTAAGTTTACATTTTGCATCATTGGAAGAGGATCAGTCAAATAAGACAAAGTTCCCATAACGCTCTCTTTTCCAGATCCTTCTTCTTGCAGCTGAAACAAACCCTAAGTGTCGGACAAACTTTCCCTTTAAAGTTAAATTCTCTAAAATTCTGTTAAACTGATTGCAACATCAGAACATTATGAGACCGTATGCTGCAAAGATGATCCTGGGTGGTGCTCACAGGTACGAGCAGGGCCACAACAAGTTTTTATTTTTTTATTTTTTTAACGATTTTTGAAGTGAAGCTGCAGACCTGCAGCAGCCAGAGCGGAGGAGAGCAGAGAGTGAATATTTCAGCATGGTTCCAGGCATTAGTGCTGGTAACTGAGGGCTGGGATGGAGGTGTGTGTGTGCGCCTGTGTGTGTGTGTGTGTGTGTGTGTATTAGCAGATAGTGCAGCACATCTGGTGGTGACGCAGGAGGCAGTGGTGGAGTTGGGTGGGGGCCCAGGGTGCAGCCCGTGGCAGCTCCCCTTCCCGTACCAGCCTCTGGAAGGAGCTGCCTGATTTATGGCGGCCTCATGTCAGAGGAAAGCGATGTGGAAACTGGCATAAACACCGAACACCGGCAGAGTAAGAGATTATGAATCAGTGTCTGGGAGGACTGCTCTGCCATGTGTGAAGGCCTCCTGTCCCCACCCCTCCTCTTTTCTGAGAGCCAAAGGTCGAGAACAAACGCACAACCAGACCGCTGCAACACAAAGTTGCCAAGTCTGCTCATTGTAAGCATCTTTGGGCTTCTTTATTGAATGAATGAATGAATGAATGCTTTATTTCAGTTTAAAAACCAAAGTAAAATCATGTTTAAACAAAAAAGAAAGAAAACAGACAGCAACCGAAAAAGGAACAGGCTGAAGCCCCAAGGCTTGTATTAGCCTACCCTGTACCACAGGGGTGGGCAAGTGGCGGCCCGGGGGTCCAAGTGCGGCCCTCCACATCACTAAATGTGGCCCACTATTCATTCCCAAAAACCAGCAGCTGTAAATATGAAAAAAAATCTCAAATATCCAATAAAAATAATTCTATATAATCTTATGTAAGTTATTTACAACCTTACTTTGCTCTTATAGTGTCTCTAATGGCCCTGTTCCACTAGCACGCCTTGGCCCTACTCTACTCCACCCGACTCATTTCCACTAGCCTGGTACCTCCTAAAACAAGCTAGTTTTAGTACCTACTCCGCTCTGGTTCCAAGCGAGCTGAGTCGATACTAAAAGATGATGTCACCGACTGCCGGCTACTGATTGGTCAGACAATGTCGTCATCGATGAGTCATGAGCACGATGACCTAGCATGCTAGCGGTAGCTACCATTAGCTTACCCTCATCCGTCTTTTCTTTGCAGCTCGATTGCTCTCGTCCTCGGCTTCATTCTGTTGTATAGCTTCCAAAACTCTCCTGTGCTTCTCAAGGGGTATTTCCTCTTACCACCTGCAGCCTTCTCCTGCTTTCCTTTTTTACTCGGTTTGTGACAAAAAGACACAGATTGTTGTGTTGCGCTCAAAATGACGTCACGCAGCTGTTTACAGCGACACTGCACCCCGTTGGGCAGGTGACTGGGGCTAATGGAAAAGCAGCACAAGGCGAGTAGAGTAGAGTAGGGCTAATGGAAAAGGGCCATAAATCTCTTTCATGAAGCTGTTATCATTATATCAAGTATTACTCAATACTATATTTAAAAAATGGCAGCAGCAAAATATTTGAGCTCTAAAAATTTGAAAAACACATCTTTTTATTGATTTGAAAAAAGCTTCATTGGCTTTAATTCCATGTATGTGAGCTAAATTTGCTTGAATTCTATGTTAAGTTCATTTGTTATGTTTATTTTATGACAAATTATATTCTCATATGTTGTTTATCCAACATTCTATTTCATCATTGAGAGTTTCTGAAAATTTGTAACAATGTGGCCCTCAGGCTGGGAAAAATGGTTTTATGTGGCCCTCTTGGTAATTAAAGTTGCCCACCCCTGCTGTAGCACCATAGGAATAACTGAATAATTGAATAAACATCAGTACATTATTTCAAAATACATGATGGCTTAAACTGGAAAATCGAAGTCAATCAAATTTGATTGTAACCTTTGATAATGTTAGATTTTAAAGTTTTCTTAAAAACTAACATAGAATTACACACCTTTATTTGATTGTTTAGTCCATTCCATAACTTTACACCCAAAACTGACACACATCTGTACTTTGGATTAGTCCTGACTTTGTGAATTTCAAACATTAGCAACCTCCTTAAGTTATAAACGCCCTGCCTTAGCTTTAATTGAAACAGGAATTGTCTTTTTTACCACTCGAAACATAATTTCTAATGTTTTTAAATATACAGTGTCCATAAATTTTAATATTTGTGATCTTATAAAAAGCTGATTTGTAGGATCACTGTATCCAACTTCATTTAATAAGCTAATAGCTCTTTTCTGTAGTTTAATTATTGGATCCTGGTTCGTTTTATATGCATTTCCCCAAATTTCAGCACAATATGTCAAATAAGGCATCACAAGTGAAAAGTGGAGTAAACAGGCATTCCTTAAACCTTATCATGTATTATTATTCAAAAAACATTGTCATGCAGTCTTTCAATTTCAACTTTACAGTGTTGGTCCTTTTACCACCAAACAACATAAATTTAGTTTTACTTTCATTTAGCAACAGCTTATTTAATACATTTATTTATTTATTTGTAAAGTTTCTTGTGAAGCTCTTATTTAGGGTCATGGACGCGCTGACAAACAACTGAACTTTGAAAACAAATAGCAGGACAGGCCGTCCAAAGACAGATGCTCTTTTTTTTTAAAAAACTTTATTTTTCCTGTTGATAAAAACGGCGACAAAAACACAATAACAATGGTACAAGGGGGACAAACACTAACGCATCTTTTAGAATAGATTTAAAGGTTCTTTTATTAGTTTTTAAATCTCTTCACGGTCTTGCTCCTGCCTATTTACCCAATTTGCTTTTCCCATATGAGCCCAGAAGAGCCCTCAGGTCCTCAGGTAGGGGTCTTTTAACTGTCCCCAGAGGAAAAACCAAAACACACGGTGAAGCCTCTTTTTGTTACTACGGCCCTCGTCTGTGGATCAGTCTACCTGAAGACCTGAGAGCACCTACTGTTTATGTTTTTAAAAGCAAACTCAAGACCTACCTCTTTAATCTGGCTTTTAGTTGATTGTATTTATCATTATTTTACATTATATTTTAACTTATTTTAACCCTTTTTTTCTGTTTTATTTCTACATTTCAGTTCAGATTTTTTATTTGGATATTTATTCTTTGTTAAATTCTTTTATTATCCTTTTTTATTATGCACCTGATGTTACACGTTCTCATCTTACCACATTATTTATCTAACTTTTTATTTTATTTCATTTATATATTTGCACATTTACTTATTTTACCCTCTAGTATTTTTTGAGTGTTTTTAATTATTATTTTAGTTAAGCTTCGGTGTTGCCTCATTTTCAATTCAAGATAGCATTTCCTCAGTCCTCTAATTTAGTTTTCTGTCAGAATTTCATTTTTATGTCTTTTTGTGTTTGAGTAAGTCAGTGTGTGTATTGAATGTGGATTGGGGAGGGGGTTTGCGAGGGTCTTGTGTTTTAATTTTAAGAAATTATGCAATTTTCTGCTTTTATTTCACTTGTTATTTTATTGAATCTTTTTTTCCCATGTAAAGCACTTTGTATTACAAAGCCCTGTATGAAAAGTGCTATACAAATAAAGTTTGAAACACTACTTTGTTATATAAAGATGTCATTTTGACCATCTGACAGTGTAAAACTGTTTTGATTCGTAGACTATAGGTCATTTTTTCCATTGATCAGATTTCCTCCACAATGTCCAGTCAGTGTTTCAGTCCAGGTGGCTCAGAACTCAGCCAAGTTCTTGTAATGGCTTTCTTAGCCGCAGGAGATAGGATCTCAAACAGGTATTTATCTTCTTTACCTTTTACACTGTCTGGTATCAGTCCTAGATATACCAGGGATCAATGGGAATATTATAACCAAGAATTTCACCCATGACTCTCAAAACTCCATCCCCAAAATATCTGTATTTTCAAACATGACCAAAATATATGAGAGTGGTTGGCATTCAGTTGCCCTCATTGTCTCCAACAGTATTGTTGTTGACCGAATTAATTATTTTTAATTTTTGGTGCAATAAAAAAACGTGTTAAATTTATCCAACCAAACTCCCTCCATCTTTTAGAGCTAGTTGATTTATGTTGAGACACTCTTTAAGATTATTAACAGGACATTAATGCAGACATGAGTCAAAGATTCTGTTTTTTTAAACACACAGACACATATATGTGTATAAATGTATATAAATATATATATATAAGTGTGTCTTTTTATATGTGTGTGCACAGATTAAACTGCAGCCAATAGACTGTAGTCATGAAAATATTAACAGCTTGATTGGTGGGTTTGAATGTTCTTTTCAAATATACCAAAGATTACAAGTTGTTAAATATTCTTCGTCTTAAATTGTAGCAGATACAACTTTAAAAATCCACTAATAAGAAGAATTTAATGTGCAGATCTTCCTTTAAAGATGTTGAAAATGCAAAGCTGCTCATGTGGACGTCACTGACCTGGTTGCTTGTTGATCGCAGCTCTTTTGTCACATGACAGCTTGTTGTAGCTGGTTTACTGTCTAAAGTGAAGGAAACAGGAGAAGGTTCATACCAGGATGGATGTTTTGTTGAGGTGAAGTGTGCAGTGTGTGTGTTTGCTGCTTATCTTGCAAGGCTGCGCTGAGGCTGTGAGTGCAGCTAGCTAGGCTACGAGCTCTCCCAGCGTCTGAAACATTAATGCAGCAGCCCGATTAGCCATGCCATCACAGGCCTCCTGCTCCTTGCCTATTGATTTTCCTTCCGTTCGCCCTCCCCCTTCAAAAAGCCGGGAGGGGAGTCTCCACAGAGCTGCAGCACCTCTCCTCTCCCAGGCCTCCTCTGGCTCAGGCCTCCTCACCGATCCAGCCCTGCTGATTTCTACTGAGAGTTGGTTTGGGCGATAGACTTCTGACAATAACCCAAGGTGCTTTAGGAGGGGGTGGAGATGGGAGCTGGGGTCGAGGCACTGATGGTGGAGGCTGAGTGGGCCTGATCAGTATGCTGGGCTGCACAGCCTGAACTCCAGAGACTGAAGCTGTGTAATCACAGATCAAAGTTGTTCAGGTCTGGTCAGCTGGTGTTACCGACCTGAAGAGCTTTCACCGAGGGGGAGAAGAGCCCGAGACTCGCTCTGACCGTGCTGCTCCACACCCATGAACACGGCTGCTGGCTTCAGGCTCCTGATTTGTGTTTCTGTGACCACTTCCACGAACTCTGGGCAACTTTAAACATCTTTATCACATTAATGAGAGCAGTTTGCAGGTTGGTGACCCAAGAAAAACAGTGGGGGGAGGAGTTAACATGGGGCAGGGTGGCACAGTGATACCTTGGGGTGCCAAATTATCGCATTAATTGAGATTAATTTATTACGGTCATTCACTGTTTTGGTATTTTCAGAGGGTAACGCCTTAAAATACCAGAGCAGCTGGTGATTGGACGATCAGTCTGCTTGTCACACTCTTCACAGACCAATCACATCAAGCCACAGTATGACGTAGCAGCTCGACCCTGTTGTTAGCCGTTAGCTTAACCCTTTCATGCATGGTGTTCACTTAAGTAGACAGATATTTAGAATAAATTTTATACCCTTTATGTTGCAGTACCATGTCAAACTACCAGTTGGTGAACTCCCAAACCCTTTTCTCAGAAGAATCAGAATCAGAACAGCCTTTATTGTCATTATACAGAAAGTGCAACGAGATTGGAGAGCTTCTCCTTTCAGTGCAATAGGTAGTTATGTCAAAAAAAGTATACAAAAATAGTAAAAGTAAAAAAGTTGCAGGGAGGCTTTAAATATTTAAGATATATACAAGATGAAACGCAGACTTGTGCACAGCACAGTTGAGGCTCAGTGTACAATATGAGGTAGATAACAAATATTAATAAATGAAAAATAGTCCAATTCCTAGTTCTCAGTATTTCTAAGTTGTTTACATAGTGTTGCATAGGAAGTAGATATGTATTGCACAGACACTAGAATATGTATTACTTGTATTGCACGGTAGAATATGTATTTATTTTATTGCAAATGGTGGATGATATATACAGATGAGTAAATGTCACATATAATTGAAGTTGTCTCAAGTCATATAAATATTATCTTTGCCCTTTCTTTTTAACCATATAGAAATATTGCATCCAAATTCCATAACAGCCAAAAAAGGGTAAATTTGTTATTTGGCATTTAGATTACACATAATTTTGTATTTTTTATTTTAAATTTTGTTGTAATTCACAATTGAATAGTTACATTACATTAAATTATACCACACAGATGTGTCATCTGCCACGTGACATGAATCTTGTCTTAGGGTAACCATGATTACGGCATTGTTAGCGCAGCATTTCTGTTCCAGCGGTGATCTCCGGTCAGGAGGAGAGCTAAATCCTGATTTCCCATAAGAAAGCTTGAAGTGTCGTTCTTTTCTCTTCTTTTAAAGAAGAAGTCAAGTCCATTTCTGATTAAACTGCAGATCTTTCTACATCCACAGAGATCACTTTTACACACCGCTGTTGTTTCAAACATGCAGTCACTTCCTGTTGTTGTCACATCTGTAGCTCCGCCTCTGTCCCCTGATTGGTCCGTTAAAGCTGGAGAGTTTTTATGCATCGGGCTTCTTGTGCTTCAGTTTTTGGGGGGTGGAGAACAATCTTTTGATCTGCCACAATAATCCAATGAATTTAAATGAAATACCTCAAGTTGAGGCCTTTTCAGCAATTTTTAAAGTAAAAAATAGATTAACTAGATTAATCAATTACAGGTCATAATTAATTAATCAATCAATTTTTTTAATCTACTGACAGCACCAGTTCTTCCTGAGCTTGCATGAGCTCTCTGGCTTCCTCCCACAGACCAATCACATGCCCTTGAGGTTGATTGGCGACCCCAAAGGTAAGAGTGTGAGCGTGAGCAGCTGATTGGCTGGAGACTGGTTCAGGTGAATCAGCCCCGAGACCCTGAGCCTTATGGTTTAATACACTGCAGTGAGCTCTGGAGGTGTTTTTGCACCTTTTATTCTACTTCCATATTAACCCTGTAACTTCCAGCTCAACTGTTCGGCAGAGGGCATCAATAAATTCAGGGATATCTAATGTATTAAAAAAAGAGCACAAATCAAAATATGTTTTAGTCCCTGAACACTTAAGGGAACAGAGACAACAACAACAGCAACAAGCAAAAACCAGATATTTCTTGGTGTGGGATTGAAAAGTTTTAAAAGCAAACAGGTGATTACATGATGACATAAAAATGTGCAAATATTTGGAACAAAATCAATAAGAAAATGTTTATTAAAGAGACTGTGAGGAGTTTCTAAATAATTACAAAAAAGTCTTACTTTTAGATATATGCCTGATGGAAATACACACTTTAAGATGAGTTTTATAGCATCAAAATAGGTTATCTATAAATGCTATTCCTTAGCTTCGTGGTTGGGTCGGACAGGGCTGGACTGGCCTGGATACTCAACTTCAGGAACAAGACAATTAAAACTAGACCAAATTTATATTATTCAGACACGTCTTAGAGCACCGGGCTGTAAGTAGCGATATAAAGCCGGCTACAAAACTACAATACTAAGTTTTACAAAAATTGTTTGTTGTCACACATCAAAAACTACCGCTACGTAACTAGAAAGAGATACATTACCTCGTGGCTTTGCATCCTGTAAGTTGTTGAAAAAAGAAGTAGTAAATCAATGCAGAGTTCTGAGGAAGGTCCGAGCTGCATTCATTAGCATCACAACAAACACACGCTTCGGCTTGGGTCACATCCTTCAATGCGTTCCAGTTGTAGTCAGAAGTAGGAATTTCTGAGTTCCGAGTAGGAAACTGCAACTGGAACGTTCCTAGAAGTCTGAATTTCCTACTGGGAACTCGGTGAAACCTCACCACCCCCGAGGTGACAATGGAAGATGGATGCCCCCAGTGTGAACAGTTATTTAGCTCCTGTAATAATCCATTTATTTGCACTTCTGACTGGGGCGTGTTGCTCTAGATCAGCTGTATACATAGTATTGTTAGACTTCTATTTACAAAAATGCTGCCATAGTGATAATCACATTCTTCATACAACAACGCAGGGCGTGCTAACAACAGCTAACAATAGCCTGGTAGATCCGCATGTTTTTTTCTGACTTCAACTGGAACGCCGATAAGTCGGAGATGATATCACTCCCATTTCCGAGGTTACTGGAACGCAGCATTACAACAGTCGCTGCGCGTGCTCATGGGTAGCAGAGTCTTTATGTCTCCGGTAATAGATTCTCCTCATAGCACCTTTAGTAAAACAGCAATAAAAATTAACTGAAAATCGATAATATTAAGTTTGACAAGGACAGATGATCAAAAACTGTTTGTATATATGCATGCTTAAATAAGTAAAAGGTCAACTATTTAAAACAATCATAATATTAGCTTTTAGCTTTATAAAACTTTAAATCTCATAAAGAAAACATGAGGCCTTTTGGTTTGTTTGTAGTTTTTCTGTATCCTAAAACATTGTCAGATTAAACAATGACATGTTATTTCTTTTTAACACATTAAATATTCCTGAATTTATTGACCTCTGCCAAACAGTTTAAGCAGGGAGTCAAAGGGTTAAAAATGACCAAATATCTTATTTAATGTTAGTAAAAAAGCATCATAAGATTTTTCTTTATTCAGACATTGTCAAGGTCAAAAGTCAAGGTCAGAGTTTTGTTTCTGAACCTGTGAGGCGTCAGTGCAGTCAGGAACTGAAGCTGAAGCTGTTTTAAAAAGACTTAAAGCACGGAGCTGTCACAGACGAATGAGCCACTGTGTGTGAAGTTCATCAGCACAGTGGAAGAGGAGTTTATAAATCATCAGGCTCTTACCTGAGTCAGAGGAAGGCTGTGTTAAAGACCTTTTCACATTAGATCCTTGTTATAAACTCACATCAGGAGCCTTATCTCTGAAGAACATGCAGGATACTGTGTTACTTTAAAAACGTAATTAGTTATAGTTAGTAGATACTTTCCCAAAAAGTTACAGATTTCCTCCTTCATGAATGTAATTAGTTACCAGGTAAAGTAACTGATGTGTTACTTTTCTGAAAAATCTTTTCCTCTTGAACTGTGTGTCTCCGTCTCTGTGTCCTTCCTTGTTGTTACCTGCTGCAGCAGCTCTGACATCATCAGCGGAGTTCTCGCTGTTTTTGGTCTCTAGATTTTAGATTTACTAACAACAGACAAACACTTTGCTTTAGGACATAATGGACACTTCACATGTGTGTTCTTGACTTTTACTTCTTTTACTTCCATCCTGAAAACTCCAGTTTTAACTCCACAGACGCTCCAGACTCACTGCTGCTGCAGCTCGCTGTGTTGCCAGATTTTGTGATTGAAATAAGCATTTTTAAAGAGAGACACCTACATGAAGTGTGTTTTAAATTTTATCCACGTTACATTTCAATTTCAAAGTCATATTTCTTCTTTCTTGTCTCTTAATTTACTTATTAAACATCCTTTTGTTTGGAGGTGGAACATCCTTTTCTTTATACAGAAGTGAAGGGAGGGGCTGCTGTTATTTGTAACTCTGTTATTGATAAACAGTCTAACCTTGATTTTTGTAACCAAAAAGACATGTCAGGGTTTTATCTAAGTTTTATCTTTATCCTCTACAGCTTTATTTTGGTGAAACAGTAGTAACTACATTAGAAATCAATTTAGTTCTGGCTATAGGGATTTATTTTCGGAGGAAACACTTTTTACTGTAATTTTAAATTTGTGTTAGGGTGGGATAAAATAATTATAATAACTTCTGAATTGGGTTTATATTGATGGTTTGGGGGCACAACAAGTCCAAATGAGCAACTGCACTATTAGTACAAGCCCAGAAAAATACAACCTACAACTCCCAATATACACATGTAAGTTAGAAAAAGAAGGAGCTTATTATAAGCGAACCTGGCAACTCTGGCATCGAGTTTTCTCGTCTGTCTGTTAGCGGTGCAGCTCCTGTCTGAGGCAGGTCAGATATCAGCTGCTTGACATCAGTGCAAAGTAATACTCCACATTTCACTGTTAGTAACGGTAATGGCGTTATAACGCATGCAAATGTAATTAATTAGAATACCTGTAACTAGGTAAACATAACGGCGTTATTTCTAACCCTGTTACTCCCAACACTGAATCTAACACATGAAGTGTATGGAAATAAAAACGATATGAAAACGCTGCTCACAAATCCTCTGCTGTGGTCCCTGTTAATGATGTAAAACGACATCCTCCACACGACAGCTAAACACTTTCCTTTATCTCTTTTTATTCAGTCTCATAAAGGCAGTTTTTCTTGTATTATGAACTCATGTTTTGGACTTCTCCGGATCACTGTAGTGATTAAAGAGCTGATCCACAGCTCTGCCTGCAGCACATCGCTCTATGCTGCCACAAGAAGAGCTGTGACGAGGTCTGAAAGTAGCCTTATACAGAAGAGCTGACAGAAAGTTTGAGGATCTGGAATTTCCCGCTGTGGGACTAATAAAGGTTTATCTTATCTGATTACCTCCACCAGGGTGTTATGGTATTGTGTTATTGTGTTATTTTTTTGTTAGTTTGTTTGTTTCTCTGTTAGCAAGATAACTCAAAAAGTTATGGATGGATTTTGATGAAGTTTTCAGGAAATGTCCGGATTGGGACAAGGAACAAATGATTAGATTTGAGAGTGATCTGGATCATGATGAAAATGGTATGTTTTCATGGTCAAGGAATCTAAATATTTAGGAGTAATATTTATGGTAAAAATCACAATAAAGGTGAGGACTGTTCTTTTCTAGTTAAAGGTGTAGTCAGCAATGTGGGAGAAAACGAGTGGAGAGGTTGTTGATAAACTAATTTAGACCCGCCTCTCCCTTCATACCTCACCCCTGGCTCCACCCCCGAAAGCTGATGGACGTACATCGTCATGGAAACGGCCGTAGAAACTGCGTAGCTGACCAACGTAGCTAAGGTAACACTGACTCGTCAGACAACTCGACTGTCATAATTGATAACATCACAACAACAGTACATTCTGGCAGATTAGACAATAAGATGAATGCCCGACGGCTGTTACTGTTATGTGAAGCACCACAAAGCTAATGTTGCTTACCTATCCAGCAGAAAGACGGCGACATCAGCATCCGTTTTCAGGTCTTTCAATTGGCTGTTGACCCGGGTCTTCACTCTTTCATGGTCATAGCCCTTCTTTTTCACTTTTCACTCCTCTGACCTTTTTCTTTTGGGCTGTTTTTCAGCCATTGCTACTGCACATATTGTATCTCTCTCTTACGCTAACTGCGCATGCTACGCAACCTACGACTCCCCCTCCCCCCTCCGTCTGATCTGCACATGAGTATGATCGCCCCCTGGATGTGGGGGGGTGTACCCTGTTTTGGTGACTTGGCCCGAGCCACAGTATTTACCTGCTGAAATTCAGAGCCAAGGCTGTGTATTGAAACCAGACTTTTTTTTCAACATGCTGTCAGTGGGGACATCTTGTGGATGGAGAGGAGAAATACGGTGATTTTGACAAATAGTGCATTAGATTAGAAGATTAGAAGATCCCTGACTACACCTTTAAGAAAAATTAGTGGACTTTTTTGCTAGTTTTAAACAGGTTTGGATAAAAATGACCATTTTATTAAGGAACTGTAGTCCGACCCATTCAAAGCGGGGACACCATGGCTGGGACAAAAATATTTCTGCTTTTATTTTGTGTGTTCAAATGCCATGTGAAAGCAAAGTCATCAAGCCTCATGACAAACTGACACTGACAGTTTCAGAGAGAAGACTCGGGTCAGAATCTGTGTATTTAGACGTGAGAATAAAATGATGTTTCCCTCTTTATGACTAAAGCTGCCCATCCCTGATCTTTGCTTTCACACTTTTTACCACCATAATAAAGGAAAAAGGAAAAGGTTTGCAGTTCTACGGTAATGAAGTCTGCTAAAAGGTTTTGGTTAAATGTGGATGTGTGTCATCAGTTTGAGATAATCAGTCCTGTTGTTAGTTGGTTTTAAAGTTTCTTGTCTCTGTGGGGCCCTTATAGGATGTGCTAAAGAATATATTCTGCTCTTACAGATTTTGCTGTAACATTAAAACTTAACTTTTCTGAACTTTAAATCAATACTTGTCTATACTCTGGCTTGGGACATCAGTGCCTTTAGAAATATTAAAATCACACAGTGTTCGGTATAATTTGAGACTGTTGAAAACAATCATAACCCACGGCACGGCGTATCCTCCTGGTATTTTGACTGGGTACATACTGAGATGAAATCACGTAGGAGTAGCCGCCTCTGCTTTAGGTTTCTACATCTATCTGTGCTTAAAGCCACTCCGCTGAATTTTAGAGTTCTCAAGGAATGAAGCAAAATCTCTGACGACCTAAAACTGACAATATCACTAAACATAAACTGGCATCAGGATTCAAACTGAGATGAGGAGCGTCAGAATGTGAGCACGCCTGGTAGATTTAAATGTTGCAGCAGCAGAAGAGTCTTTCTGTAATCATCTCATGCATAAACAGACTGTGTGTAGGCGGCTCCAGTAGCTGTAACTTGCCTCATGAACATGATACACACTCTGCAAAGAGCTCTACATGACTACATCTATGGCCTGACCTCTGCTGCTGTAGTTCCTGCTGCAGAGCTGATGCTAAAAAAGCAGCTAAAGCCACGCAGAGCCCCGTCAGAGGGGCAGCGAGCATGCACGTGAGGACAGGAGTGGGCCTCGGCTCCGACATCATTGCTCAAGGCATAATCTCTGTTAAACAGGTTGTCGACACACACGCTTGGCTGTGTGCAAACATCTCATTGGGCCAATTATCCCCTTCGCTGAGGTGGTGCGGCAGCGACAGAGGGAGGAACTCTCTCCTGCGTGCTGCTAATGGAGCAACCAGATGTGTATGAGCGGAAAAAGCAGCAGCTCTGGGTGGCCCGCCACATGTCCGGCTTGCACCGTGTGTGTTTTGTGGGTACATGTGTCAGCAGATCTTTGTCCACGACCACGTCCTTGTGTGTACAGGTGTGTTTGGTGGACCACCCCGGGGTGCAGCGCCCCTTCCCCTGAAACCCTTCAGCCACCTTTAAACACCTACACTCAGGCGGAGGAGAGCTTCCTCGCTCTGGGAGATGATTGATGATTGATGAAGCCTGACAGGACGCGGTGACTCACGGCAAACATCAGCGCTATCGGTGTTAGCGCTCCGTCTGCTCCTGACAGAGGGGCTCCGAAACAGCAGAGGAACCAGGTCCAGATCAGGTCAGGGAGGATGGGTTTGTCTGACGGTGTGTGTGTGTGTGTGTGTGTGTGTGTGTGAGTGTGTGTGCGTGTGATTCCCCTGCAGTGATAGATAGCTGCAGAGAAGCCCCCGCCCCCCTCGCCCTGGGCTGCAGCCCCTCCTGCTCTAATCAATGACATGTTAAGCTGGCAGGCTTTTGAAGTGAGGGGTTCCAGGGGGGTGCTGGGGGGGTCGAGGGGTATTGATGATGTGCGGCGATGGGACACTGGGGAGAAGAGCAGGGGAAGGATGAAGGGAGTCCAGGGGCTGGCTGAAGGGGGCGGGGGGGGGTGTTGACGAGGAGCAAAAGTCAGTCTGGAACTCATCACACGGGCTGAGTGACTGGACGTCTGGCTCGCCCCGCGGGGTCCCAGTCACGATCAGGCCATCCCCTCGCAGACGGGACAGGCTTTTATTGGACTGTTTTTACGGAGTCGTCCCGTTTAACTGTCACGCTGGCAGAGGCCTGATCTGAGTGTGTTCAGTCTTTTCTCACACAAGCAGAACTTTGACTGGCTGCCACAGATGAACTTGTTTAATTGACTTAAATAAATAATAATAATTATAATCATTATTAATATTATAACATAATAATGTGGCTGTGGGCCCTCCTGAGAGAATTTGGACGTGTATGTAGCACCTGTCCTGCCCTTGGCAGTGGAGAAGTATAAAAGGGTGTTTAGCACCTCCTAGTGTTTTTCTGTTCGCGCAGGAAGTTGCAAGTAAAACAGGAAGTTGCCATCTTCCCCTCATGTGCAACTAGGGCTGGGCGATATGGCCTAGAAATAAAATCCCAGATTTTTTTCCACAACACTCGATTTACGATAGGCTTGTCACGATACCAGAAATTTAGTAGTTGATACCCATACCACTTAAATTCTTGGATACTCGATACCAAGCGATACCATGGTAAAAATACAAAATCCCCTGTAGTTCAACATACACTCCTTTATTTGAACAAAATGAACAACAAACAATATTATGCTTAAATTGAAAGCATCCGTTCTTGTTGGCTGTGTATCTTGATGCTGGCTTTGCCCGGCCTGTCCGTGTCACTGTCCTCCTCTGGCTTATACTGTGAAAAGAAGATTGAGATTTGGGTATAGCTTAATGACTGTTTGAGAACAGCAGAGGCAATACTAACACAGAAAGAGAGAGAGCAGCAATTTACAGACATGGTGGTGAAACTTTTTTAAAACCTTTTTATCTGACAGTGCCTATTGCATTTACTACTGTATCATATTGATGATCTTATTTTGCTCACTTTATTTCTAGGACCAAATAATATCATACTTAGATACTAAGATAATTTAACTAGCTAATGTACATTTCTATAACATATGAAAACATTCCCTACACCTGCTTCCTCTACTCACTGTCAGTGTTTCCTGTTCTACTCTCTGCAATCAAATTAAATGTAAAGTTATTGGATGTGAAAAGTATGTGAACAAAATGTACATGATTCTGGGCAAGTATCCTCCACATTGATTTACATTCTAAACCAGCCTTTACACGGAGCCATAATCAAAGTAGGTTATTTACTAGTCTGTATCTCAGTTATTGATCACATTAGCTGCTTCTGTTGATGTATCATGAGTGTCATCCTGTTGTCTCTGCACTGTACAGACCGGATGTTTTTAGCATTGACGACGTGCTATCATGTTAAGCTACATGCTAAGCTAACTCCGTTTGACATCAGACACACTGCGCTGTGTTTTCTTTTCGTCCCTTCTTGTAGTGACCACACACTTGGGACACTCTCTGCCATTTCTTCTGTGGACTCTCTCCTTTCTGTCCCTCTCTTTTCTCTTCATTCATGATTTTACAAGCCGCGCAGCAGCGGAGTTGGCAGGCGCGTTGTGCCACAGAAATGACCATCCGTGTCAAACACCGTGCACTGTATAGTAGTCCAGATATATATTTTATATGTATAGTTATATATTAAATGAGGCTTCGAGGCACACAATTTGCCCCGAGGCTATTTTGTAATCGATTTATTCGGATAATCCGAGGAATCTATTCAGCCCTAAACGTCATGTAACTATTATGCGGGACAGACGAGGCTGGACGTAACGCTAATGTTACTTTGCCATGCAGCTCCTTTACTATGGGCTGGGCTCATCTCATCATTGTAACATAATTAGATATGAGCAACAGTGATAACACGTGAATTCAAATGCACTCACCTTGAATTCTCTGTATAAGTCTGGATGCTTGTCTTTTAAATGTTCCGTTGTTGACAAGCCAGGTGCGTATCCTTCTGCCATGTCACGTGTTGTTGTTCTTAGCAGGGTAGTCAGTCACGTGATCAGCACTGTGTGAGGTTTGCCGGATAATCGCTCATTTACAGCCAAAAACAACGCTAAAGAAGTGGCCAGATCTGGCTCCTCGGTACCAACGGTACTTTGGGTAGTCTAGAAAAGTCAGTACCGTCACATTTTCTGAATCTTAGTACCGACTTGGTACCGAAGTATCAGTTCTTGTGAAAAGCCTAATTTACGATTTTAATCGATTTTTCCCTCCCTAAAAGAAAAAAAACTCCCAGTGACATCAAAATGAAACATATCAAGTTTTGCCTTTATGTTGTCTAAATGTTTCCCTCTTAAAGTCAAAGTCTGGGTCATAAAAGGTTGATTATGTAGTATAAACGTAGGCAGGTTTGTCTACATAAACACTAAAAGGCTGAGGTGTTTTTACAGAATTAGCATGAAACTCTCTGATCAATATTTAATCTACTTAAATAACAAATACAAGCCTATAAAAGTGCTTGTGCAAACCCTACAAAAGGCCGATCATTTTGTTCAAAAATTGCAACAACTTACTACTTACTAAGGCAAGATAAAAAAAAATCTTAATTCTTAATTTTTTAAATCTTCTGCAGAAAGTAATTTGAATTAATCGATTTAATCAATTTTTTCCCAGCTCTAGTTTGTGGTGGTCGTGATTCTCTAAGTGGCACCTACACTGATTCAGGGCCCGTCCACACAAAGACCAGTTCAGGCGTGTCCGTACAAGTTTTTGGTCATATTTCTTTTGTTTGATAATCAGACAGATGACTCTTATTTAACATTAACACTGATGCATCTGCAGTGAAAGTGGGTTTCTCCTGCTGAACAAAGCAGGGTCTGGATAAAGCTGCTGGCTGGTTTGATGTGAAGTTTATCCAGGTTTTTTTGTATAAAATGTTCTAAATGAAGACTTTAATGGCCTCTAACTGAAGTACAACTTTTGGGACGGCGTCCTGTGTGTGTTTATAGATCAGTGAGAGCTGCAGAGGTGATCATCTCAGAGCATCGGTGTGTTTTACTGTTTCTGTGAACGCCATGTGACTGTTGTGTGCTCCTCTGCATGAATATGTACTTTTAGCCTGTGTATGTGTGTGTGTGTGTGTGTGTGTGTGTGTGTGTGTGTGTGTGTGTGTGTGTGTTCTGGGAGCCCTGAGAACTTGGCAGCGTGTCAGCACTGTGCTCCAGCAGTGAGGGGGAGCTGCTGTGTTGCTCTGCCCTGTGCTGGATCCCCTTTCAGCCTGACACAATCCCACAATCCCACAGCTCGGAGCTCTCAGCTGCAGCCTCCACAGCTCCAGCAGTGACCCACTGAGCTCCCATCTCCACCCAGATCACTGTTTCAGCACGCCGGCCTCAGCTGGCTGCAAGGCCTGCATTCCTGTGCAGTGGACCCAGGTCTGAGCCCATCTTTAATTATTAGTCTATTTATTTTAACAGCAACACCACATTTAAAAATCAGTTTAAACATCCTGTCCACAATACAACAGGAACGATAAATGAATAAAATCATCAAACAATCATACATAAGTCAGTTCAACTTTATTTATGATATAACATCATGGAGCACACACTGCTTTACATTAAACAACAATAATAAGATAATGATAATTATCATAAATAATGATAATAATTATAATAATAATTCAAACAATATTTTGATGATCATTAAAAATAATAACAACAACAACAATAATAATAATATTAATTAAAATAATAATAATAATGCAAACAAAATTTTGATTATTATCATTTAAATAATAATAATAACAATAGTAATAATAATACCAACAACAATACTACTACTAATAATTATTATTATTATCATTTAAATAATAATAATAATAATAATGATGATTATGATTCAAACATAATTATGATAATTATTATCATTAATCATAATAATAATTATAATAAAACAACAATGATAATAGTAATAACAATAATTATAATAAAACAATAATGATAATAATTATAACATTGATACATTTAAAGTGGTAATAATGCAAATAAAAAACCTAACCCTCCCTTTCAATCCACTTTCAGCATACACTCTCTCTCTCTCACAAACACACTAAGAGGAGACTCACCAGACAAGGACGACAGAGGAAACACTAACTAAATGAAAAAATAGAAGCACAGGAGCAAAGACTAAAATAATTAAATCCTTGATGATTAACTCGGTCACACTAATAAAGGGACAGGCAAAGTAAAAACAGTAAAAAAACAACTTTAAAAAGAGATAAACTCTTTATCAATAATTTTAAACTTAACGTTGACAGTGATAAAGCATACTAAGATAGGAAAATAAAATAAAATAAAATAAATGAAAAATCAAACAAAAATCATGTAATAATGATACTATTAAGAGTCGCATTTGTGATAGAGATGAGATATGTTAACAATCTGGAAAAATAAGGGCAGGATGAACCAGTTAATCTGTGGTGTCCAAAAGATCAAATATTTGCTTTATGAAAAGTCAACATAAAAATGAATCCCATGAAAAATCAATAAATACGTTGTATGAATAAGAAACAATAAAAATTAATCCCAATTTCTTCATTGGAACTTCTGTTGGAGAGGCTTTTCTGGAGAATTCTGTTTTAAAATATGATTAAAAAATCAAATTCTTCTTGTTTGAATGAAAATAAAGTTAAATATCAGGATGAATGCTGACTGTCGGTGGTACAGATCAATGATTTCACTAAACATAGATACAAAACAACGTTCATCTTATCAACACTATGATGGTATTTCTCACATTTATTCACAGGTTTTGTGTGGACTTTGCCCTCAGAACTGCCTTTAGTATTAAAATAGAAATAGATTAAATAGATTCAACAAGGAGCTGAAAACATTTTACTCCATACAGACATGATAGCTTTGGGCAGGGGCTGATGATTTGCTGGTTTCACATCCATGAAGCCAATGTCTTGTTTCACCACTTCCCCTATGTCAGCCCTGTTCAATCAGAGGCCCAAAATCAAGGTGATTGAGACTTAGGGTGGATCCGAATAGTCCTTCCTAAGTTCTTTCCTATCCACTTTACCTTAATCTTCACAGGGTCAATGTAAGGAGGGAAAAAGAGGAGAGGAAAGGAGAACTGCGGCCAAAGAGGGATTGGACTGCACTTTCACTTTGATGTCATATTTATGTGACGACGACTACTTGTGACGTAGGTAAACCACGACGAACTACAATGCTCTGAAAATGAACTACAAGAAGCGCATTTGTCCTCTGCCTTATCTCACAGGGTCATTTGGTGTCTTTACCGGTTAACATTAACAATCTCTGATCATACAGTGTGTGTTTCCTGCTCTCAGCTGTGAGGTGAGAGCTTCTATAAATGTTCACATCTTTGACAGCGCATGGAAAAAACCTGAAGTCTACTAAAACAGAGAAAATGTTTCAGAAGAACTTTTCTCCCTGTTTCATTCACATATATTCACATTGTTAAAAGTGTTATTATATTTAAAGTGTTGTAAAATACCTCATTTGTCCTTCTTTTACTGATTTTGTTTTAATAAACGTTTTTTGAGCCCCATTGTTCTGCCTTATTCGCCTGAATTACTTCATAAATGAAGATTGGATTGGAAATGTGGTAACTAACAGACAATCGGACTCGAGTCATAGGGACTCAGACTCGAGTCGACTTGAAACTCAACTCGGACTCGGGAGGTAAAAACTCGAGACTCGACTCTGACTTAGGAGAAAATGTCTCCAGACTCGACCTGACTTGAGACATGATTTGGAAAATTACACTCATGCTTTATATGAAGAGCCAGACAGGAGATATACGCCGCTCTTTCCTTTCAGGTTCACTTTATTGATGCTCCATTCACAGTACACTTGTCCGTCACCTATTATAGTCCCCCACATAACACAGTACCACACTAAAGTTCCTACCACACACCTGCTTCTGCTACAGTGATGATCAGTGGGCAGGGCAACCGCTATGTCTTCTGTGCCCAAAGTTATTTTCTTTGCATATAAAGAATTTCAATCAGATGGAAACGAGGACACGCCAAGTGCACGACTGCAACGCTTCTATAAGCGAAAAAGAGGGCACAACATCGAACTTTATCCGCCACCTGAGGACACATGAGGCCAAGTAAGTGAAACCTGCAAATGTTAGCCAGGTAGCTAACGTTCCTGGCATAGGTCAACATGGCAGGAACATTAGCCCAACCTGTGGTCAATATGAAGCTAGCAAAGCTAACATTAGTAAAGAGAGTGTGCGTGTGTTGTATGTGTGGGAAGATAAGGTTTCTCTCTTCAAGATAAAAATCTGAGTGCCTTTTGGGTGGACTGTGTAACAATGGTGAGGGACTAGACCCGTCATAACCTGTGACTCAACTTGACTTGACTTGCCCACAACAGAAAAAACGTGGGATTTGATCGAGACTCGGATCAAATGACTCGAGACTTGTTTGGGACTTGGATCGGAGGGACTTGGGCAACTATCTGGTAACTGATATATAATATTAAAATAGTACACTAGGACCACAAGTGTTTATTATTTTATGAATGTTGCAGACGGGTATGGAGAAAAAAAAATGTTTTAAATTCAGTGCTTTATAAATTATAATATATAATTGTTTATTGGTCCACCATTTCAAAACTGTTCAATAAAGAAATAAACTAAAGGTTACATTTTTTAAAGCACTGACTTTGAAGCATATATTTTTCTCTATGCCTGCATATAATGCTTTCTTGGTATTTTATAGCCTACATATCTTGATAGTCCCACAAAACTCGTCCTTCCTCCTTCATAAGTTTCCGTACTATGCCGATGTTATAAACGTTACCTGCCGCAGTGCATTATGGGGCATTCCTTTCTTCTCTCCTTTCGGAAAGGATGGTCCAGTGTTTCCTAAGCTAAAGGAGGAAGCAACGACCCTCCTTTCCTTAACTTTTGGAGAATTCGAACAGCACTTATCATGGCCGACGCTTACATGCTTCCAGGTCATTTCTTCAGTTAGGAAGGTTCCTTATCAAAAAAGGACTATTCGGATGAACCGTTAGGTCCACCGAGAAAAGCAGGAAAAACTTTTACAAACACGGACAAGGTCTTACAAAAAACATTATGACAGACATTGAATGCAGCATGTTCTGAAAGGTTGCTGTTCATCAAGTTACTTTAATGCACTCTAAAATGTGACTAAGAGATGGTGTTTTTAATCTGCACTTTTTTTATGTTCATACACACCTTAATATGTGCTCGTATCTACCTGTCAAAATGTGTTTAAGTTATCTGAAGTGCTACATTTCAAGAAACAGCTTTTTGTTAACACTTACTTTCCAACCTCTACTGGCGATGTAAATCAGATCAGGGTGATACCACTCATATGTTTATGACCTGTCCTAGGTTGGCCAATTATTGCCAAAGAGTTATGGCAAAGATTGGGGATAGCCTAGGAAAAGAAGTTATACTAACACCTGCTTTATGTCTCTTAGGGCGTTTTCACATTAGGTCCACTTGTTTCGAACTGTGCTGCGGCGCGGTTTGCCATGGGTCCCCCCCCCTCCTCCCCCTCTGGCTTGCATTCACACTTGCAACATCGAACCGTGCCCGGACCCACTTGTGTATTTACTCAGTTTGAAACAGCAGGGGGCGATATGCACGTAACTGGTTACCGAACCTGCTACGGAGGAGAACGAAGAAGGGGCTACCACGGTAACCATTTCCTACACCAGACAACCAATGTTTACGTTTCACTCTCTTCTACATCTTCCTTCAAATGTGTTTTTTTTTATCGTGTTTGAGACGGCATCAGCGACCTTCTGGACCCTCGTAAATCATCGTAATCCTCAACCAGAATAAACAAATCCACAAATTGGGTAAGCAAAAGATTCAACCGCGGGATTAACAGGAAGTAAATGCATCAAAAGTAGATCAGTTCGGACCACTTTGTTTCACACCAGTGAAACAGCACCAAATGTAGGGAGATGGAGCGGATCCAGACCACCCCTTCATGGAGGTCTGGGACTGGCTGAGTTGGTGTGCAACAAAGTGCGGTGGTTGCATTCCCATTGATACTAATGTACCAAACCCTGGCCCAGAACTTCTTTGGTGCACACTAAATATGGTTGGTGTGAAATCATCCTTAAACAGGCTCGAGATGACAGAATTGATTGGCTCCAAGCTCAATGGCTAAAGGTAGCCATTACTACAGCCAAAAGGGTCATTTTGAGACACTGGCTGGGTCAGAACATTCCAACATTTTCCTAATGGTTCTTGGCTTTATCAGAAACAGCCTCATATGAACGGCTAATCTACAAAGTGAATGGAAAATTGGCTGTTTGAGGAATTATGGAGTCCTTTCCTGACACAGATTGGGTAGGCTCAGACCAAGGAGACTCTATGAGATTTAATCAAATCTAATTTTCAACGGTGCCCAGGGTTTGACTGGCTTTGGGGAGGGGGGAAGAAAATTAAAAAACTGTTTCCTTCAATATTTGTCTCTCAGCTTGTCAGGTTGCACTCATGTATGTTTGGTCATACTGTATTTCATTTCTTTAATTGGTGGGGTTCTCCCGTTGTTGTTTTTATTTTTTTTTCAAATCCAATTATGTGTGTATGTTGATATTTACGGATGAACTTTTATATGTACATGTATGAATACGTATATATGTGTATATGCGTGTGTAGGTATGTATATTTACATCCGTGTACATATGTATATACATATATATATATACATGTGTATATATATATATATATATATATATATACATATATATATATATATAGATATATTTATATATATATGTATATATGTATATATATATATATATATAATTTTATTTTATTTTACTATTATTATTATTATTATCATTATTATTATTTTATTTATTTATTTATTTTTGAGGTGTCCTTTCTTTCCAACAACTTTTTTATGTTTGTGTTTCTATAGATGACATATTGTTAAACACAAGGTATTCAGTACAGAGCTGGAACATATCTTTGTTTAATTTTGTATCATCTCCTGTCCTGAGTCCTAGGAGCAAGCGAGGGACTTGTTGTTTGTAACAATATGAAGAAAAGTTTGTTCTTTGAAGGTATTAATAATATTTTACCCAAACAAAAAAAGGAAACAGCTTTTTAGCAGAAGTTTAGTTTAAGTAATAAGTAATTAAAATCCAGTGTTTATTTTTTGTGTTTCTTTTACGTGGTTAAATTTGCTTACTGCTTACCAAAAATGTCTGGCCCAGCTCGTGTACTAAGTCTGAAAATTTGGCCCAGCTGAATTTCTTATTGAATAGCCCTGCCCTATGTGCTGTTTTGGACTGAGATCTGGTGACAGTAATTCAACAATCCCCCACACCATTTTACCACCAGCCTGAACTGTTGACAGAAGGCAGGATGGATCTGTGCTCTCCTGTTCTGCATGCTAAAGTCTTACCTGGCCATCCTCAGGCGGTCATAATCTTGACTTTTCCAGTCTTCTCTGCTCGGAATCAGACGGACTCAGCACGTTTGGTTCTGGTCCGATCCTGCCTCCATCAAACCAGCTGATCGCTGATGGTTATTCATGGTGAAGAAGAGCTCTCCCATCAGTGTCAGCCTCATCAGGAGCTGCTCTCCCTTATGGAGCTTCACAGATGGGTATTGATCCTCGCAGAGTGCTGGTGATAATGTGACAAACAGCAGTCATTTCCCACTGAAACACCACTTTAGCTCCGTGCTGAGGCCGTCATCACTACAGGTCCAGAGGCTTCCTGGAAGTGCTTTTCCAGCACTGGGGACCCGTCAGCCCATGAGCCAGTGGATCAGATGACAACGTGGCGACTGTCCTAATGACTTTGTGTTGTGGCATTAGGAAGCAACAGTGACATTCATGGGGGGAGTTTGTGAAAGCCGTTGTTCACAGAGAGACTTTGGAGTTCAGAAGAAAATGTTGTTAGAGGCTCACAGCTCTGTTCAACAGGATTATGGATCAATTTGACTCATGAATGTAAGACACTGGCAGATAATGGGCACTTTATGGCTGATAACTGGTACTATTCCCCAATAATCATGTGTTCAAATGTTGACTTACAAGATTAATGGACACTGACATCCTTTTCCTCTTTCCAATTAACACTTACTGAGAAACTGAGAAACGTTATGTCACTTCAGATGATGCACAGAGCAGAGGGGCCAAACTGCCCGAGTTTGGTTTTATTAGGGTTAATAAAATGTTCATTAATTTTATATATAATTACAAAAATTATATCTGTGTTTGTAAGTATGTATTTAAGACTCTCCTTGTAAATTTCTGGGTATTTTATTTTGTAGAGCCTGGTCCTCCAGTCAGTTTCTTCTTCGCTGCTTTGTTGCCCTATATAAATATATTTGTTTTTTCCCCTTTCTCTTCCCCTGTTTATGTTATCCCCGTTGTCTAACTTTATTTCTTTTTCTACCTATTTATTCATTTAAAGAATGCTTTGTATTGTTTATGGCACTTTAATGTGTTTCTGGACTATTATTTTTATTAAAGGTGCTATGAGGAGAATCTATTTCTGGCGGCATAAAGCCTGTGCTACCCATTAGCATGCGCGGCGACTGTCGTAAAGACGTGACCCAAGCCAAAGCGTGTGTTTGTTGTGATGCTAATGAATGCAGCTCGGACCTTCCTCAGAACTCTGCATTGCTTTACTACTTCATTTTTCAACAACTTACAGGATGCAAAGCCATGAGGTAATGTAACTCTTTCTAGTTACGTAGCGGTAGTTTTTGAGACAACAAGCAATTTTTGGAAAACTTAGTATTGTAGTTTTGTAGCCGGCTATATATGGCTACTTACAGCTCGGTGCTCTAAGACGTGTCTGAATAATATAAATTTGCTCTAGTTTTAATTGTCTTGTTCCTGAAGTTGAGTATCCAGGCCAGTCCATCCCTGTCTGACCCGACCGCGAAGCTAAGGAATAGCATTTATAGATAACCTATTTAGATGCTATAAAACTCATCTTAAAGTGTGTATTTCCATCAGGCATATATCTAAAAGTGAGACTTTTTTGTAATTACTTAGAAACTCCTCATAGTCCCTTTAACCAGATTTGTTTTATTTTAACCAGTTAAAGTTTTTATTCACATTAAAGTGTGTTTCAGATATTCTATTAATGGAAGGAAAGCTGTTAAATGAACCCCTATAAAATGGCTACTCCTCAAGAGAAGGCACAAAGTGAAACCTGTTTTTTTGAGACAAAATCGGATGTGCAGACTCAGCCAAACTACAGAGCTGAGTATGGAGGAGATCCACCATCAGGTCCTTTAATTTGTGCATGGCACAAGAAATTTATGGAGACAGGGACAGTGTTGGATAAAGTAAGACAAGCCTTTCCTTCATTAACAGAATATCTGTAACACAAAGATATTTCATCAACAGCCTTTGTAATACATTGCTTAAATTATGAAGAGACTTTATGGACTCCTGTATATCTCCTGATCCAGAGCTGCTCGGCCTCTGGTTCTGTCTCAGGTCAGATCAGAGGTGCTGGTACACTGATGGAAGTTTCCCACCCTATCCCATCTGCCTCGATGCAGTGGAGCACGGGGAGCCACCCTGCTGCAGATGGAGTCACTGCCACATCAGCACTGTAAGTGTGTGTCTGCAAGTGTGTGCATGTGCCTGTGATCTGTGTGTGTGCTCTCTAAATGCTGATTGATGTATCTCTGGCTTTGTCAGCCCTTTGGCATAGGTGGAACAGGTGTGACTCTGCCACAGAGCGTGGCTCAGACAAGCCATCCCGCTGCACAATGAGGTCATTGTGCAACACCAACATTCCTGCGCAGGGCCCTCGGACTTTTACACACTCGTGGTAGCCATCTGTGTGTGAGTGTTGCTCCAGGTGAGGAGGATTTGGATGAGATTTGCTGTGTGCTCACCAGCTGCATGTCCTTACACACTCTCTGAAACACCTCTGAGCTCCGCACACACACACGGACAGGCCGAGTGACGGCTCTTCATTGTTGCAACATCAGCGTCTTGTGTGTTGGAGAGTGGGCGTTGGGGATTTTCCAGCTGTGTCACTCTGCTCTCAGACGGTCTGGGCCACTCGGCGTCCCGGGTCCATTAGAGCGGGGAGGAAGTCTTGATGTGACTCAGGTGTCTGACTCAGTGGCATCTGTGCTCGGCTGCTTCTGGCTGACCCTTGACCCTGTGTCCTTACACACACACGTGTAAACCCTCCTGATTGTGTGTGCTCGTCTAAACAGTGTGTAGTGCTACCCCAGGGCTGGGTGTCTGGACTGGGTCCCTTGCAGCAGCTTTACAGTTAAACCAGCCTTGACTTGCTGTGTGGTGACATGTCTGCACTCCACTGACTGGGAGGATCCGTGTGTGTGTGTGTGAGTCTGTGTGTGTGGATCAGAGTGGGTGTAAGGCTGCAGGCTGACTGCTGGGCTATGCTTGAAAGACTTCTGGCATGTGCTGGTGCCTGCATTTTTCACCCTTGACTGGAAGCATATGCTGCAGCACAATCGAGACAGTGTTAGACGGGCTTGGCGTGAGGGACCCAAGCAGCTTCCTCCACATCTGGCAGCACTTGGCCCTCCTTCCAGGTGAGTCACGTCCCAGGGGAGGGTGGCTCTGCTGCGGACCTCAGCCCCTCAGCGCTCGGGCATCTGGAAGTGTCTCCATGTCACAACTATCTGCACATGCTTTTCCAATTTCACCCCCCCCACCACTCACTGACCCAAGCTGAGCCAGGATTTGACAAGACAGATGTCCAGACCAGAGGAGAGAATCTGATTTAACACACCTGAAACACTTAGATTCACTTTTGAACACCTGAGATTCTGGACGCACAGCACTAACGACCAGTGTTGGGGGTTACAGCCTTTCCAACGCTGTTATGTTTTACCAGTAACAGGTAATCTAATTAAAGGGACTGTGAGGAGTTTCTAAGTAATTACAAAAAAGAAGAAATAGGCCTACACACTTTAAGATGAGTTTTATAGCATCAAAATAGGTTAGCTATAAATGCTATTCCTTAGCCTTCAGGTCGGGTCGGACAGGCCTGGACTGGCCTGAATTCTCAACTTCAGGAACAAGACAATTAAAACTAGAGCAAATTTATATTATTCAGACGCGTCTTAGAGCACCGGGCTGTAAGTAGCCACATATAGCCGGCTACAAAACTACAATACTAAGTTTTCCAAAAATTGCTTGTTGTCACACATCAAAAACTACCACTACGTAACTAGAAAGAGATACATTACCTCGACGCTTTGCATCCTGTAAGTTGTTGAAAAAAGAAGTTGTAAAGCAATGCAGAGTTCTGAGGAAGGTCCAAGCTGCATTCATTAGCATCACAACAAACACACACTTTGGCTTGGGTCACGTCTTTTGGTGCGTTCCAGTTGTAGTCAGAAGTAGGAATTTCCGAGTTCTGAGTAGGAAACTGCAATCGGAACATTCCTAGAAGTTGGAATTTCCTATGGGAACTCGGTGAAACCTCACCACCCCCGAGTTGACAATGGAAGATGGATGCCCCCAGTGCGAACAGTTATTTAGCTCCTGTAATAATCCATTTATTTGCACTTCTGACTGGGGTGTGTCGCTCTAGATCAGCTTTGTGAACAACAACGCAGGGCGTGCTAACAACAGCTAACAATAGCCTGCTAGATCGGCATGTTTTTTTCCACTTCAACTGGAACGACGATAAGTCGGAGATGATGTCACTCCCAGTTCCGAGGTTACTGGAACGCAGCATTACGACAGTCGCCGCTTCTGCTCATGGGTAGCAGAGTCTTTATGTCGCCGGTAATAGATTCTCCTCATAGCACCTTTAATTACTATTTCAAACATTACAACGCCCTTACCGTTACCGACAGTGAAATGTGGCGCGTTACTTTGCACTGATGTCTATCAGCTGATATCCAACCTGCCTCGTTCAGTCAGACTCAGACAGGAGCTGCACCGCTAACAGACAGACAAGAAAACCTGATGCCAGAGTTGCCAGATCTGCTCATTATAAGAGACTTTCAACTTCATTTTCTAACTTATATGTGTATATTGGGAGACGTGGGTTGCAGTTTTTTGGGCTTGTTAATAGTCCAGTTGTTCATTTGGACTTGTTGTGACCCCAAACCATCAATATAAACCCAATTCAGAAGTTATTAAAATTATTTTATCCCACCTTGACATTAATTAAAAATTTTACTATAAAAATGATGTTTCTGCATAATATAAATCCTTACAGTCAGAATTAAATTGATTTCTAATGTAGCTACTCCTATTTTCACCATAATAAGGCTGTAGAGGATTAAGATACAACTTAGATAAAACCCTGACATGTCTGTTTGGTTACAAAAATCAAGGTTTGTTTAGAAATAACTGAGTTATAAATAACAGCAGCCCCTCCCTTCACTTCTGTATAAAGAAAAGGATGTTCCACCTCCAAACAAAAGGATGTTTAACTAGAAAAGCACTCGGAGAGCGTAGACCTACGTCAGCACCACAGTCCTCTCCCATATTGTGATTTTCACCATAAATATTAGTCCTACCTTTATTTCATCTAAATATTTAGATTCCTTGACCATGAAAACACACCATTTGTGGTTCGTTTCATGATATATCTTTTTTAGTTCAGTAGTTATTCACCAAAATTACATTTTTAGTCATGGCGGATCCGGACGGTGAACCGGATCAACACCAAAATTGAATCACTTCTTCCTTTTCCCATGCTGAACATTTCCTGAAAATGTCATCAACTCCATCCATATCTTTTGAGTTATTTTGTTTACAGACAAACAAACTCTCTCGAAAACATAACCTCCTTGGCGGAGGTAATTAAGAGACAAAAAAGAAGAAATATGACTTATCAAAAATTGAAATGTAACTTGGATAAAAATGAAAACATGCTTCCTGTAGGTTTCTCTCTTTAAAAATGCTTATTTTAAATGTCTACATGGAGCTCTTTGTGTTCCTGCTGCATGCCCTACATGGACATGTGTGTGTCCATTTTTTTGTGCACTGATGTGCATGTGAGTAAACAAGGGAAAACTCCCTCTGCACAACAGGAATGCCACAACCAGCCCGGAAAATCACATCTCCTGGCCGGGGAGTCGTTTGTGTGTGTGCATGTGTGTGTGTGTGTGTCAGGGTTCAGACTGATGGGACCTGCATGTGTCAGAGAGGCTTGATCATGACACAGACAGATGTTTGTGGGTGCAAACACGCTGTTGTCGGTGTGTGAGTGGTTCGTTCTGATCATTAAAATAAACATCTTGCTCTGATTAACGGCGAACGTCCCAGAGGGCTCGTCAGCCGCACCGCTGACATCATGCCTTGGTCGCACATATGTGTGTAAATTTAGTCCTTATCTCTGCCAAAGAGGTGATGTGTCTGTCTGTTTGTCTGTTTGTCTGTTAACAAGAAAAGAAATAAAGTTATGATGGTATGATTTAAAACTTCATTTGTACTTTTTAAGGGATGAATAATTTACAAGTGGCTGATCAACAAGAACATTACCCACCTCCCCATCCCACATGCCATATAAGGAAAATAAAATTATTTGGTAATAATACTGACAAAAATAAATACAGAAGCAACATTGAAAATAAAAAGAGTTGTCAACAAATGTCTAGGGCTGAACAATTTGAGAAAATAATCTAATTACGATTTTTTTTCCACAATATTGCGATTTAATCTGCAATTGTTTTAATGTTCCTCATCTTATGTATTCTTAAACAAACATGAGCAGTAGATCTTTTTATAATAAAACCAATATGACATTAAATTAATCTAAGGATAAAAGATTTGAGAAAAAGTGGAGAAGTGACGAACAGAAGCAAAATAGGTATGTAATTGGCAAAAAGAAAAAAAAAATCCAAAAGTGGCTTAGGAAAATTGATTATAGCAGCAAAACTGGGAATTAAATTTGATATTAGATTTCAAAAAACATGTAAAAATTCCAACAATGTTTCTGACAGTGGCCAAAAAAAGATGAATGGGGGCAAAATAGGCATAAAGTTGTAAAAACGGGGTTAAAAAAGGTAAAAATGGTTCAAAAGTGGGGAAAAAAAGTGTATGAATAGAGGTAAAAAAAAAAAGAGGCATGAAATTGCAAAAAGAACTACATCACAATGCCAAAATGTTCAACACATTTTGGGCTAAAGATATTGAACCTTCTACGATTTGAAAATTGCAACAAGCCATATTGTGATTTAATCTAATTTACAATTAATTCTTCAGCCCTACAAATGTCTGTGTTCATTCTTACTTAAAAATATACTACATTCGGAAAATTCAACAAGAAGAAACACTTAAAGCTGAAACTCAAAAGGTGTTGCAGCATCGTGAGGGTCTAGGAAAGGCTTCCAATGGTTCCTCAGCATCTCAAATGAATTTTTCTCCATTTTTATAGTTCTAGAAAGCTCCGTGAGCTGGGAGGAGTCTTTCTGTTCCAGAACAAATGAGAATCGCATGCATGTTGGTGAAGAAGATGGATGGATGACTGTAGTTTGGACTGCTGGGGTCTATTTATGACTTTACTCTGATTTAGTTGAAGTTTGAGTTAATGGAGCTGGAGTTTAAGCTTTGGAGAGATTTAGCCCAAAAACCTTTTGACTTGTGCACTGAGCTCTTGTCAGCTGTTCAGTAGATGGAGCAGTTTGATCAATCAATCAATCAATCAATCTTTGTATAGTGTCAATTCATAACAAGTGTTATCTCAAGACACTTTACAATAGAGCACAAAGCTCTTCATTTTGTGGATACACATATATGCATAGATACATATATACATATAAAGATACACATATACATACATATACACAAATATATACATCCAACACCAACATGAATCCATATAGCCAATCATGAATCCCTCCAAAATGGCTCAAGAAAAAACCTTCTGTTAAGCAGCAGGAAATCTTGAATGTGGATCCCAGTCTCATGATGAACAGCAAATCCACACCATGCTGTGTTGGTGTGAGGGTGAAGGAAGGGAGGTAAGAGGAGACAAGTGGACTAAAGTAAGAACTAAAGTTAGTGACAGATCCATGAACCATAGACCTGTCGTCTGATTTATTAGAGGTTAGCCTCTTGAGATGCTACATCTCATTTTCAGGAGGGTCCTCATGTCTGAATGGTTGTGGTGATCATTTTATAGAAGTATAATCATAGATATTCTTACTGAAAATAAGAATTTATGGTAGTGATGAACTCATGGGTGCCCAGACCACAAGTGCATCCCTGTATTTGTCTCTGTTAAGTATAAATGTGTTAAAGGCCTCCTTATGTGCAGGTATATGAAAAAATGTAGACAGTAGTGCAGGGATCACGAACCAGTTTCTTCCTTGGCATATGCTCTGGGGGCCAGATTTAAGAAAACACCAATAACAATTAAAAACAATTACAATGAAGTGTTTTGGCCCATCAGTCCTGATGCAGCTGCATGAGGTTTCATTAACAGTTCAGGGTATCAAATGAAGAAAAGCTGTCCTTGAAACAAACAAAAAAAAAATACTCTGCACATTTCCTCATGTTTAGTAATATGAAAGACCAAGAGGGCAAACAAAAACTTAAAAAAGAAAAGAATATCTAAGGTTGAAGTTGTTTTTAAGTCTGTAAAAAGTCAGAATTCCAGAAGATTTTTTTTTAATTTCTGAGATTAGTTTGGTGACACTTTCTATGAAGCCCACATGTATAATGCCTCATAACTACACTTATAAGCCAACATAATGCTTCATGATGCTTTATATCAATGGTCATAAAACATTATAATGTCATTTATAATGAAATTAATCATAAGTGATATCATAATGTTTTATGACTGTTGATATAGTGCATCATAAAGCATTATGAGTGTAGTTATGAAGCATTATGAATGCCCTCATAATGCATTGTGATCGTCGGGGCTTCATACCTCATAAAGCATTATGGATGTAGTGTTCATATGAGTATTCATGGAAAAAGTCATTATAATTAATATAAATGACATTATAATGTGTTATGACCATTGATCTAAAACATCATGAAGGATTATATTTGCTTATAAGTGTAGTTATGAGGCATTAAGGATGCAATATAATGCATTATGGGCGCCGTTATAATGCATTATAAATGTGGGCTTCATTTCATAGAAAGTGTTACCATTAGTTTTAGTAGTATTATGTATAGTATTGTAAATTCTAAGATTAAATTTAGAATTGTGCAGAAAAAAAAATCAGAACTCTGAAATTTAATAAGAAATTATGAGGAGAAAAGCAAGAATTTTGGGAATTGATCCGTACTCAACATTGCACATATTGTTAATTTTTCACAGTCAAAGAAAAAGCTAAATCGCGTAAAGGATTTCCTTTGCAGTGACCCAAATCCTCTTCTGTAAAATAATAGTCAGGGGGCCGAATGGAAAGCTCTGAGGGGCCTGATGTGGGCCCCGGGTCACCAGTTGGTGTTCACTGCACTCGTGTTTTATCTTTAGGTTTATTTAGCTGGAGAGAAAGACCATCCAGGGGAGTGAAGGTGTCATCGTTTGAGTGTTAACTCTGACATAAGTCCAGGATTTTTCTGGATGTTTCTTTTGTCAAATGTTGGTAATAACTGGGCTAAGATGCCTCGGTGGAGATTATAAGTGCAATCTTCTGGTTTCAAGGTGTTCAAACTGGAATCTTCCTGAAATAGCAGATGGTTTGTTCGGCTTCCCTCTTAGACAAAAGAAAAGATGTCTACAAACTACTGTTGAGCAGCCTCTTCCTTTCTTCACTGTCACACTCACACACACTGTCTCACCCTCACCTCGTCTCTCAGAGGCTATTTAGAAAGGAATGCTCCCAGAGTCTCACATTTCACTAAAGAAGCAGGAGAGAAGGGGGAGAGAAACCGGCAACAAGAGCGAGAGAGAAGAAGTTGAGGCTTGATCTGGTGTAAAGGCAACATGTGAGAGTGTTTGTGTGGATCCATGTCGGCTTGGATCTGAAAATTAGACGACTGTATGTAAAGTCTTTAAGGACAATAATAACGTCAGCACGGTGGTCACAACAAACAGCTTAGCATTTAACCAAGTAGCACGGGTGCTACCAAGTTGAGAAATCTAGTAGCACACAAATATTTTTGGTAGCACGATGAAAAGCTACCAAGTGTGTTTTTCTTTAATACAAAGATATGCGGTCAACGAGGAGGCATTTGTAAGCAGAATTATTAATTTTTATCTCACAGCCGCATGCAGGGGTTTGTTTTGTGCTGCCATGGACGCTTCTCTGCACGCGACATGACTATTTGATTTACTGTGTTTCACTACAGTGTCTCGTTTAAAAAACAGACTTTCCAGCTGTTTTCTTATGCGCCATGCAGTACTTACAATACATCAGTGTGTTCTCGTAAAGGAGCCATGGGAATCAGCATTAAACTTGTACCCCTTACGACTGGGAACGGCAGCGGCGTCCTTAACTGTCTCTCTGGCGTCTTGAGACACAGCGTCTGAAGCTAACGCTAACTCTTCCCCACCATCAATCTCGCCTCCTTGCTCCATTTCGTCCTCTTGCCTCAATTCAGAGTCCACGTGTTCTGGTTTTGTTGGTCTTTTGAAATAATAACTGGCCCCGTTTACATGGGTCAAAAAATCCAATTTACAATCAGATTAGAAATGTCTCATGTAAACACCTTAGCCAATCGGATTCACCTGGATCTGATTGAATTTCAGATCGGATTGTAAGAGGTAGTCTACGCCGATTGATAATCTGCTCCATGCTTCATGTAAGCGGCTGAGTGGAGCGGATTGGGTTGATAGAGAGGATTGTTCGGTCTGCGCAGGCGCTCCGTAGTATGTAAGAGGCACGTAGTGACGTACGCAGAGCGTGCCCAAACAAACATGGTGAACAAACAGAAGAACTGGATCATGGAGGAAACAAACTTTTTAATAGAAACCCCAACAAAACACGATGTGGATCCATCTTTCTCGAGGTAAACAGGAAGCAGGAAGTGCACCTCTTCTTCTCTTACACATTTGCAGGTAGTGGCAGAGTGACCTTCTGCACATGTCAAAAAAAACAATACAGTCAGATTCAGCTGGGGCCATGCAAACACGGACTGAACGTGGATCTCTTTACTCAAAGTTCATGTATACAGATCGAATCAGATTCACTCAACCCTATAAAGCCAATTGTATCATATTTGATACATACTTTTATGATACCTTTATCTAGTCAATATGATCAGCAAATTACAAAAAAAACATCTGAATAAAATCAGATAAATGATAAAAATGTCCTCAAATGGATTATCAGTTGCCAAAAACACCTAATGTATCAAATGAGATAGGAAAAATCTATATGTTAAATTTTATGAACATTTATATTTTTATGGATTTTAGCAGAAAGTGAAACAAACATTTCAGCTCCAAAAAATTAGAATTTTCTGGCTATAATCTATGGTCTTGGGCCTTAAAGGGTTAATCTGATCGATTTCAATCAGATTGAGGAAAACTACACATATAAACAGGGCCACTGATAGGGTTCATAGTTATTTGGTTATTGCTCGTTTGGTCTTTCTTCTAAAACAGTTTAAAATGTTGCTCGCTGTTCTGTCAGTGTATGTTGCCCGGCAACCAGTCCCACTGATGCGCTGTGATTGGTCGAGATGAGGCTTTGGGAGCGCCTGCTTATGTCCGTCTGTACCTTGCGCAGGGCGGTGCAGGCATGTCGGGTGTACCGATGGATAGCTAGCGGCGCAGTTAGGTCAATAAAACAAACATTTCAAAGCTGAACATGTTTCCAGCTGGGTCACGTGATTCCCGCAGGTATCCCACAGGATGGGAGTCATTTTTTAATTAATCCCGTGATTGGGACGGGACGGGAAAAAAAGCAACGGGAGTGGGCAGGAGCAGGAACGACATTTATAGATGAATCAGATGAACAGATGCGTCCATTTTTGTAGTCATCTCTCTGTGAGAGCCAACACTCTTGACCGCGCTAGCAACACAAAAGAACTGCAAAAGTGGTTTAAATTCCTGTCACCGCAGGAAGTGTAAAGAGACTCGGAGCAGCTGCCAGCGACACACATAACAAAACGACATGGAGGGAGAAGACGACACTTCGAAAAGAGAGCTGCAGCACAAAGTTAAAAAAAGAAAAAATAATAATAATGAAAAAAGAAAACTTAACGGCAAGGTCTTTTATATGCACTGAACTTTTACCTAAAATAAAAAATGCAACATTTTTCAACATGTTTGGTTTTATTCAAACGGGAACAGAACAGGAGTGGGAGTCATTCTACGGGAGTGGGACAGGACAGGATTCATTTTTTTACTCTGGCCCGGAATTGGGACAGGATGGGATTTTTCTCTGGGAGTGGGACGGGACAGGAGTGATAATCTGCTCACGTCTCATGCTCTACTTCCAATGTATTCGACACAAGACAAAACATGTTTTGAATGATCATTTTTCGTAGTCGCACAGGTGCTACCAAATGCAAATCACAACTCACACTGTAATATTTTTGTAGAAAATGCGAGTACCTCCTAGCACTGTCGAGCCCGGCTCACAGCCACAGGTTCTTGAGGGGCAGTTTAGTTTTCAGCATCATGCGTGTTGTGTTGGTGTGTAGTTGTTTGTGTTGTGTGCACCACTGTCTTTGTCAAACGAGAGACTAAATGTAGCAAACACTCCAGCACAGCCTCGTGGGATTTCCACTGTGTCTTCGTCTGATCTGTGCAGGGCCTGAGACACAGTCAGCAGGACTTTAGTGGGAAAAACAAAGGAAAAGTAGCTGCACTGAGATTGCCCTCAGAAATCAGCCTCGTATTCTGATAAGTTTTATCTAAAGTGTTCGGTTCAGAGAGAGCAGCCTCTCTAATGAGACACCTCTCGTCTCTTCTGTTGAAACGATAGCCTCAGAGAAGATTTCTGTGCACACGTCTTCAGAGCATCGATCAGTCCAGACTTGTAAAACAGCTTCCACAATCCAATTTTCTAGCTGGCTGTATTTATTTCAGGTTGCCTCACTGATGCCATCTTGGGTCAAGCTTGGTTGAAAGGAAAACAAGCACCTGGGAGTCAAAGCTTCGCTCTCACTCAGTCGAACATCTTCTACCTCAAAGCTTCTGATTTTTGGACAAACTTGAGTTTAATATCTGCGGAGGCTCTCTCTGCCCGTGGAAGTGTAAGGCAGGTATGGGGAGGCCACAGCCTTATGAAAACTCAAGACCTTCCTTTTTAATCTGGTTTTTAGCTGTTTGTATTTATAATTATTTTATGTTATGTTTGATCTTATTTTAACCCTTTTATTTTGTTTTATTATGACATTTCAGTTCAGATTTTTTTTTATTTGGAATTTTATTCTTTGTTAAATGCTTTTCCTTACACTTTCTCATTTTACCATATTATTTATCTAACTTTTAATTTAATTTAATTTAATTTATGTATTTACACATTTATTTATCTTACCTTTTAGTATTTTCAAGTATTTTCAAGTATTATTTTAGTTTTAGCTCCTGTGTTTCCTCAGTCCTCTAATTCTGTTTTCTGTCAGAATTTCCTTTTTATGTCTTTGTGTGTTTGAGTAAGTGAGAGTGTATATTGAATGTTGATTTGGGGGAAAGGGCATTGTGGGGGTCTTATGTTTTAATTTTATGCAATTATGCAATTTTCTGCTTTTTATTCCACTTATTACCTCCACCAAGGAGGCTATGTTTTCAGGATTGTTTATCTATGATTTGATTTTGGTGTTGATCCGGATCACTGTCTGGATCCGCCATGACGAAAAATGCGATTTTTGTGAATAACTACTGAACTAAAATAGATATCATTATGAATCCTGTTGGTAATGGTATGTTTTCATGGTCAAGGAATCTGAATATTTAGATGAAATAAAGGTAGGACTAATATTTATGGTGAAAATCACAATATGGGAGAGGACTGTGGCACTTGGCTCTCCAAGTGCTTTTCTAGTTGTTATTTTATTTTACCTTTTTCTCATGTAAAGCACTTAGTATTACAAAGTCCTGTATGAAAGTGCTATACAATTAAAGTTTCCCAACATGTCAGTGATCCACCCCTCAGTACTGTTAAAGCTTATCCATGCAGACCAGGCTGTCGTAGTAAGGGAGGCTCTTACCTCAGGGTTTACACCTGGTTTTGGACATGGTTTCTAGTACAGTCTACCATGTTTCTATTTTTAAAGGCGTAAACACAGTAGAACAGAAACAAATAAAGAGCAACAATGAAGCTGTCTAAACTTAAAAATATAGAAATTCATTCAAAGTACCTTAAAGGTTAATATGTTATTGAGAGCTGTTGCACTCTCTGTGAGATTTAACTGCAGTAAAATGCTCTGCAGGGCAGAAAGGTGACTATCCTGACTGTTTCCACTAACATGAGGCCTCGGTGTGTCAGAGCTCAGTGCCAGGGTGAAGGTGGTATGCTGCCCTGGCAGGTTGAGGAGGAAATCTTGCTGATGCACATCGAGTACTGGTGAGTGAGTAAAAGTAACAGCTCCTCACCTGTGGAGCTCAGCATGCAACACTGACAGACCGCACACCTGAGCTGTGAGTGAATGTTGAAAGAAGAGGGACCAGGTTTATAGACTTCACAACAGGGACACCATCAGCGACCCCGTCCACATGAGCCCAGAACACCAGAGGATTATTAAATCAGTGCACCTTTAGACACCAAACAACACAGAAGATGAGGATCAGACCATATAAACACACACAAAGACAAATATACAGATATAAATATATATAGAGAGAGACAAAGGGACTATTTTGTCATGGTTTAAAAAAAAAAACAAAAAAAAACAAAGGTGCAGGACCCAAATGCAGATCTACTCAAAACTCTTTATTTAACTAACAAAAAAGGCTTCAAACCCCAAAACCAATCCTTTAGAAAAAAATGGAACAAACAAAAACAAAGAACAAATCAAATCCCCCAAAATATTAACAAAAACAGACTACCTACAAACTCTGAGATCACACTGAAGAACACGAGCACATGCTGGAACAGGGAAGACGATCAGTGACCAACACTGTAGGTGTCTCTGAAATGGCATACTAACGTCCTACTCATACTAAGTGTGGCGTCAAAATGAGTATGTAGTGCGTTCACATTAGATAGTATGAAAAGATTGAGTGTGCGAGAAATACCTGGATGTATACTATATCGGAAAACAATTTAAGTATGCGAGGTGGGCATACTAGTCACACTCAAATGCCCCATAATGCATTGTGCCATGCAAGACCGACCGGCATTCAGCTAAAAATAGGCCACTAGCAAACTTCCTGTTTTCAAAATAAAAGCATCTTTTATTATCTCCTTTTAGTTCTTTAATGCTTTTGTAAATTGGGCTCTTGTTTTGAAGTTTCTTCGATAGCATAATATCGGCACAGCGGAATGTCCGAAATACCGAAATGAAATTTGTACCCGTGCGTTTTAAGGCTCAAATGACCACATTTTGGTATTCTACGTGGTGACTTTCCTGCCTAAAATGCTCTCTGAACTTTCAAATGTGGTGAATCAACAGAGATATTTGATAGCCTGGTGTGCTTCTGATTTTTGTCGTCGGAGGTTTGGAATGCATCATGGGAAACTTAGTAGTATACTACAGTGTGAACGGTTGGCATCCTAATCATACTTATAGTATGTAGTATACAGTATATACACATGAGTTTGTAGTATGTTAGTATGCTATTTCGGACACAGCCAGAGAAACAGGGATTTCAAAATAAGACAGGAAACATGAAAGAAAGACACAAAAACAGTAACTTAACTTAAGAAGAACAGAATCAAAGAGGCAAAATGAAAACACAAGAGGTTTAACCCAGGAATATGATAAAAAATGAAACTACATAACTCAAAGCTTTATGACAGAGGCAAACTCATGGATGCCCAGTTCATAAATCTGTCCTCACCACATTTGTCTGTGCTGAATATAAATGTTTTAAAGGCCCTTTGAGATGTGACATCTCATTGTCAGGAGGGAGCACAAGTCCACATGGTTGTTGTGCAGTGGCGGCTCATGCAGATTTCTCTAGTGGAGCTGTAACTTCAAAATAGATGTTCGCCAAAAACAGGGTTTGAACTAATTTAAGGATTTAAGACCCTTTTAACCCTTGAACTACCAGCTCAAATGTTTGGCAGAGGTCAAAAATAAACTCAGGGATATTTAATGTTTAATTAAACAGAACAATGAAATCATTGTCTGATTCCCTTAACACAGAGAAAACTACAAACAAACTAAAAAACAGATATTTTCATGGTGTTGGTTTCAAAGGTTAAAAAAGTTAAAAGTCGATTACCTGACGACTTAAAATTCACATTTATTTGGGACAATATCATATACAAGAGGCATAAGTGTTTGCAAATAAACTAGTAATAAAAATAACTTCAAATAGATAAATAACTAGAATAAAAACACACCAAAAAATATTATTTGATGAATAATTCAAACTGACCAAATTTATTACCACAGACCAGCCCATAGACAACCAAGAACAAATGTAGAATAAACAATGGAGTCAGTGAGCGTGAGTCAGGGTTATTATGCTAGTTAAATTTAATTGGTATTATCTTTAGTTCAGTTTTTTAGGATTTTTTAAAAAATTTAGTTTTAGTTAGTTTAACAAGTAATTATCCAATCCAATCCAATCCAATCCAACTTTATTTGTTAAGCGCTTTAAAAATCAACCATAGTTGAAAACAAAGTGCTGTACAGGAGAATAAATAAAATACGAGATAAAAGAATAGACATAAAACATAGGTAAAAGAATTTTCAAAGACAAGGAACAAGTTAAAAGACATAAAAACAATTAAAATGAAATAAAAACGCAGAAGAAGCAATCAAGATAAAATCAAAATAAAAAGTAAATAACAATAGTAAAATCACCAACTACTGTGCATCAAAAGCCAGGGAGAAAAGGTGGGTCTTAAGGAGGGATTTAAAAACAGGCAGAGACGAGGCCTGTTTAATATTTTGAGGCAGCCCGTTCCAAAGTTTTGGGGCTGCAACGGCAAAAGCACGGTCCCCTCGGAGCTTCCGCTTGGTCTTAGGGACCTTCAGGAGAAGCTGGTCGGCTGACCTGAGACGCTGGTCGGCTGACCTGAGACAATTAGACTTAAAAAGGTAATCAGTACATTTACATACATAGTTGAAGACCTGACAAACATATTTTTTAAAACTAGTTTACAAATATTAGCAGATTTAAGATTGTTTAAGCCTAAAGTTGAGATTATTACCCTGCAAATTCTTTTGTATGGCCTAAGATAGTGTCACAAACTTAAAAAATGAGTGAAACAATTTAATACAATATAGAGATGTCTATGCGTCAGATTTTCTATATACATGACTTAAAAAAAAAATGTATGAATATATACGTGCATTTTAAAGCAACGATGTAAACTGACAAAGAACCCTATATAGACGCAGACTATTATATTATACAGGGTCTTTTCTAAGGTGTGGTTCTCACTGTCTTACAACAGCACATTGGGCCAGATCTATATTAACAGTTATAATGATTATGAACATCTTAATTATGAGTCTAAGCTCTGGACTAAAGACCAATCCTGAGAAACACCGGAAGTTGTCGAGCCGCCATTACTGCAGTGGTAAGTCGGGCAGCTGGCATATGACTGAGAATGATCAGGACAGTGGACCAAACAAAAATCTCTCTATTTTTTATTTTTTTTATCGCCGTTAAAACACGCCAGGACGATCTGGGAGAGCGTGTGCTGTTTTAGGCTGCCACAACAGTGGTGTCTAGCATCATCAATCCAACTATTCATCCTGCTCTCACAGCCAGGACTGTACTTTACTGTACTACAGCACGACTGTACTGTCGATAGTAGTGACGCCAGCCACCACAAGATGGTCGCACCCACAAACCCTATGCATATGTAAATTAATTATGATTCTCAATTACATACTATATTGTTCTTACATTATTTTATATTCATTGTTTGTATTGTATACGACCAGCTCTCTTTGTGTAACTATCATACTGTATACTCCCTCCTGTTCAGTGCCATCACGTAAGCAGCATTTGGCTAATTGAATATGCATGAGTAGAAGCGGGTTAGCTTAAGGCTTGCCAGGCTAACAGCAGCGAGGACGTAAAGCCGATGGAGGAATAAACAGCAAAATGACAGCACTAAACTAACAAACAGAGGACAACATTCAACTGTAGCTGAACCAGAGACCCCATTTCTCACGGCTGGATGTTAAAGTTTAACGAAGATCAAAATCGTAAGTGGGTGAGCAACGTAATTAATGTAAACTGTAGATGTTATTTTTTAAATATATATTTGACATGAGTAAATTTTTTAGCTGTGAAATATACCAAAAGTTTTAGCCCTTAGTTTACAGTACTCTTGTGGTTCTGTAAAGTTTTGATTACAAATGTTCATGCCGCTGTCTCAGACAGTAGGTGGTAGTAGACGCGCTGTTCCACCACCGCAGTAATGGCAGCCGCTGATAATGGCGGCGCCCACAGATCAGCCGTAGGATTGGTCTATAAGCTGGTCCCTAACTGAAAGCTTTATCAAAGAGGAATGTTTTAAGCCTAACCTTAAAGGTAGAGAGGGAGTCTGACTCCTGAACTGTGCTCGGTAAATGGTTCCAGAGATGAGGAGCCTGATAACTGAAGGCTCTACCTCCCATACTACCTCTGAAGATTGAGCGTAATGTTCTAGAGGGGTTGTACGGCACTACAAGCTCTTTAAGATAAGCTGGTGCCTGTCCACGGAGTGCTTTATAGGTGAGGAGAAGAATCTTGAATTCTATTCTAAATTTTATTGAAGCCAATGCAGAGAAGCTAATATGGGAGTAATGTGGTCTCTTCTCCTAGTCAGTACACGTGCTGCAGCGTTTTGGACCAGCTGAAGTGTCTTAAGTGACTTGCTGGGACAGCCTGAAAAAAGAGAATTACAATAGTCCAGTCTAGAGGAAACAAAAGCATGGACTAGCTTTTCAGCATCGCTCTGGGACAGGATAGGCCTGATTTTAGCGATGTTACCAAGATGAAAAAAGGCTGTTTTTGAAATTTGCTTTATGTGAGAGTTAAAGGATAAGTCCTGATCAAATAGAACTCCTAGATTTCTAACAGTTGTGCTTGGTGCCATGTTAAGGCCATCTATGGCAGTTAAATCACTAGAAAAGGTTTCTCTAAGGTGTCGAGGGCCCAGCACAATGATCTCTGGCCTCTGAGTTAAGAAGAAGAAAATTCATGTCCATCCAAGATCTGATGTCCAAATTATAATGTCATCTAGTTTAGATAGTTGGTTTGTCTCACCTGGCTTCAGTGGTGAATACAGTTGAGTATCATCAGCATAACAATGAAAATTAACAGTGTTTCCTCAAGATATCATCGAGGGGTAGAATTTTTACGGAGAAGAGACCTAGCCCAGAGCCTTGAGGAACTCCGTAACTTACTTTAGTGTACACAGAGGACTTGTTCACGTGTACAAACTGATATCTATCAGATAAGTAGGACTTAAACCAGTTTAAGACAGTCCCTGTAATCCCAAGTAACATCTCTAATCTCTGCATAAGAACATCATGATCAGTGGTGTCAAAAGCAGCACTAAGGTCTAACTTGAAAATATGATAAGATTTCTCCGTGACTTTTACCAAGACTGAACTCCACTGTGGATGAATTCTCACAGTAATCATCAGTCAGAACAAGGCCTACGAAGTATTAATGTGGCAGCATGTAGAAAGAGAAGCTTTAAACTATACAACTGATTATCCTGCTGCATTCAAAATATTCTGAATCCTTAACCAATGTCCTCAGTTCTTATAAACCATCGCCAAACCAATTTCTGATATGAAATGGATCCGAGCAAGGCCACCGCAGCATACTTTGGGGCCCTTGGGTGCTGCTGGGCTCAGAGTCAAATCTCAGCTGCTACAAGTCCCAACACAGCCCTGACACAGCCATGCCACAAAGAAGGCCCTGGGGCGATGCGTTTGAGTGTCTGTGCACCGCATGTATGCAACCCTCCAAGCTCCACTTGAATCATCAGCCCTCAGCCCCAGGGCACACCAGAAATGCATCATGGGAGGAGAAATAAAGCGTCTGAAAAGTAAAAACTGGATAATCAGGAAAGCTACATGTAGAGCTTGTTAGTCAGTTTCAGCTGCTTCGTTTTTTCTGAAATAAATGACTCCCAAAACAGGAAGGGTTTTCCAAGCTAAGGCATCTGATATTTCTTCCCTCCTCATCTCTTCTGGCTAACTTTTTACTGCTCAAGGTTTCATTTGGCTGGGATCAGCATCTGGACTGATAGCATGGTGTGGTACTTGGACACCACAGGGTTTGCACAAGTAGTCCAACTCCTCCAGGATGGCACTTGAATAAAGTTGCAAGAAGACTTGTTGTGTCTTCCAGCCCGGTCTCAGGAGCATAGAGGAGTTTCCAGGTGGAGAGCAGGACAGTAGGAGGTCCGTATCTGCCAGGAAGTCCTCCAAACATTCACACTTGGGAGCATGTGACCATTACACCTCACATGACAAGTGGAGTTAACGAACCAATCCAGGGTAACGACTCTCGGGGGCTGAATCACCTTGTGAAAAGTTTCTCTGAGTCCTTTATACAACTCCTACCCTTCTATTGTTGTTGTCTTTGTTCTCTTGCAAGATAAATATCTGCTGCCTGGTCCAGCTCTTTGGAACTGAAGAAGCTTCTTGGATGAGAAGCAAACGTCTTCCCAAAACTGAACACAGTCCAGTTGCCTTGATTTTGAATCTTCAAGGTCTGGAGATGCTGTGGAGAATGTATGCGGCCTGCACACAGTCCAGCATGGCTGCTGTGGTGGTGGGACAGTGATGTTGGGGGAGGCACAGGCCTCTGCAGACCTCCTGACTGCTTTAAGGTATCAGGATGAAGCTCTTGGACCCATTTTCAGACCCGAGGCTGGTGCTCGAGGATGCCTGATCACATGTGGCTAGAGTTTGCAGGCGCTCCTGGAGGAAGTGAAACCACTGACTGGCTCCATGTTCACCTGACCAAAAACCCAGGAGGACACCGCTGGGATGTGATGTTTTGGTCCATCCAGCTCAGTGATGCCCTGGTCCAGATCAGGAAGGAGATCTCCCAGGACACAATCTGTCATCTCAGTGGAAACCTGCCATGATGGTGTCAGACATGCATGCATGCACGTGGGGTTCACACAAACTACTGACGATCACTTTGAGATGCATTACATTTTTGCAAAATGGATCAGTCTGCTGTTTAAATGTTCACTTTAACTTCCGAGGTGTCTTTGATTTCCCTCCTCTGCAGGGCGATCATTTCCATGTGAACTGTGCGGCATCCGTTCTGTACATCACGTCATTATCAGGAAAGATATCATTTTGTCCCCAGTTTAGATCTGATGTTTTTTAAAGTCTTCCTCTAATTTTTTGAGCAATATATATCAAAGCATTTTTTCTTTACTTACAGACAGATTGTGTTTGAATTTGTCTGCAGGATGTTTCTGATCATCTAGAAAGAAGCAGCCTCACTCACTCAGAGATGTTGCATGCTTTCATTTTGACCAGCAAGTGGTCAAGCAAGAGTTTTCAGATGACCATTGCTCCCATTTTTTCTGCAAACTGCATAAGAGAAAAAAATGAAAATAGATCCACACTTACCTTAAAGCAGAGGTCTTTCAGTCTGCAGTGAGTGTTAATGTTTCAGAAAAGACATGGACTGCTCAGTTACACCTCCTGACTTTCTGCCTCTCAAAGTTAAAGCTCAGTTTGACGTGTATGTGCTGCAGGTTTCCCAGGTCAGTTATTCAGTGGATCAGGTCACTTCCTATAGAAGCTCATTATCTGAGGTCACATTTATGGAGAACTGCAGCATGCACACACACGCCTGTTGTGAAAGCCACCAGCCCGAGGATGTTCCTCATTTAGCTCTGTGCTGGTCTGTGAACACAGCTGACATTGTGGGACCAGTCCAGGACACATGTCCAGTGTCAGCGAAGCAGGTTACAGCTAAGCTCACAGTGTAGCTGGATCCTCCTGATTCAGTGTCTGTGATCAGGCTGATTTCAGGTGAAGCTATGGGTGAGCTAGCAGCAGGAAGTGACTGCTTATGCAGAGGTTAGCATAGATGCTAACAGCCTCAGAGGTAGTTTTATCAGATTATTTCTTAATCTAAAAAAAGCAAACAACATTAAAAACAAACAACACTGACACCATTTAATAACAACTTTTCTGCCTTTCCTGCTTCACTTGGTGATAACACTCCTTTTTTGGAAAAACAAAGGTATAGCTACTATCGGGGACCTTTATATTAAGACAAATTTTGCCACCTTCTCTCAGCTAAAAGACAAATATAATCTACCAGGTAATCATTTTTTTCGTTACCTTCAGGTTAGAGACTTTGTCTGCAAGAATGTACCCCACTTTGAGTCAAATCCGGGCCCTGTTGAACTTTATACTCTTATGAACCAAGACCCTGACTCAAAAAGGCTAATTTCTAGAATCACCCAATTTTTTACTTCATATAGGGCCATTTCCACACAACATTTAAGGCTGCCTGGGAAAAAGACTTAGATCTGACAATCAATGACAAGGACTGGGAAACTTACCTCAATGACATTCACACATGCTCTATAAATTCCAGGCACCAACTCATTCAGTTCAAAGTTCTCCATAGGCTACACTACTCCTGCATGAAACTACATTCTTTTTATCCTTCTGTCTCACCAACTTGTCCAAAATGTAAATCAGCTGACGGCACTTTTGCTCATCTTTTCTGGCTGTGTCCTAAACTAAATCAGTTGTGGTGTGATATTTTCAAGTGTTTTTCTAAAGTGTACAAATGTAACATCTCCCCTGACCCTCGCACATCAATCTTTGGAGGCACTCAGCATCTTTCTACTCTTACCCATTCACACTGGAAAACAATACAGTATGGAATGGTTATTGCAAAAAGAAATATTTTAATTCATTGGAAAGATGATAATGTCCCTTCTTTTAAGGCCTGGTTGGCAGAAATGACTAATCTGTTTCATGTGGAAAGGATCCGATATAGTGTCTCTCTGAACTCTGCAGCCTTTGACAAGATGTGGCAGCCATTTCTGTCTTACCTTTCAAGAATAACATGATGTCCCTGTATACTTAGAGGTGCTTGCTATGTGGTGTACTTCTTTTCAATTAGCAATGTATGAAGTGTAATGATACGTCTTGTTGAAGCAGGGGTTTTTTTGTTTTTTCTTCTTCTTAGGTCTGGGTGTGTTGGTATGTATACATGTGTATATATGTGTAATTGCCTTTATCTGTTTACCTCTGTTCTTGTAGTTTTCTTTTTTAAAACTCACTGAATATTTATAAGTAAAATATTGAAAAAAAAAAAAATTCTCCTCTTCTAACCTGTTTTGGTAAGGGTTTATACTGCAGAGCTGCAAATGTTTAGTGTTTTTGACTGCAGCTGCTACAGTATCTGGTTGGTCTGTGATGAGTGTGATTGATGGAGGGACCACCAGTCACCTCAGATATGCTCGTGAGGTCCTGCCCTTTCCTAAACACTCTCTGTGGGCTACAGCCCTCAGGCATGGGTCTCAAACTCACTGGGCTGCTGGAGGTAGAGTCTGGGCGAGGCTGGGCCACATCAAATATTCAAAAACAAAGGGCTTCAACTATTTCAGAAAGAGTACAGCTGATCCAAGGCAAGTTTATTTGTAGAGCAGCAATCGTACACAAGCAGTGTTGTGTGCAACGTTACAGAAATGTAACTACTTTTTTGGATTAAAGTAAAGTAACGCACTAATACTGAAAATTTGGTAATGAAACGTAGTTCCTTTTTTAACGAGGCGCAACGTTACTTTCCCCACAGATAGATCTGACACCTTCTCAGCTGCTCGCATTAGACACGAGCAGTGTTTCCGAGTCCGCTCATTATAAGCATCTAAGGTCCGTAAATCTCGTGAGTCACGATCACGGGTCACCTTTTTTTTGGCTTGTTTCTAAACGTAAAGTTTCTTCTTGGGGCTCTTCTGTCTGTGTGAATCCCCCTGATTATCTTCCAGCTCCTAACAATAAAACAAAACACGACTGCAGTAGGCAGTTTGTCCACTTTCTCGTTTCCTGGTTATCAAACACACTCACGCACATGGAGCATGCTCCAGAGCCAAAGTTGCCAGGTCTGCTTATTATAAGCGACGTTCTTTTCTTGAATAGATGCTTGGCACTGTGATATTGAAATGTAATGTAGATGAAAATTAACACACTTTATGTAGATTTCTCTTTTTAAAAAGTAATATATCACATTAGAAAAGGAAATAGCTGGAGGTTGATTATTTTGGGCTTGTTTTTATCGACCTGGTCGCTTATTTCAGAAGTAAAATGTGGAAACACTGACAGGAGCTCTGATTCCACAGGGTATGTGACATTTTGTAAAATAAAGAGCACAAAAGAAATAACTGTTATGTTCGCTGTAGTAGATCTTTATGTAGGCCTTCACATTTAGGAACAGATATGGGGTTCTGTCCAAAGTTATTCAGAAGTAACGAGTAACAAGCAAACACTACTTTTTAAAAGTAACTTCCCTCACACTGGAGAATATTGCAAATCAACGGCTTTTGGAACAACTTGGAATTGGGGTTTGTAAATTTGTAAATGAAAGTGGGCTTTTTGTTCTTTTTATATTTTTTCTCTGTAGATACTGTGATAGTGTATAAATACCAGATTTGGGGAGTAATGCACAAAAGCAATGTGATTTCTGTAATGCATTAATATTTACCTTGGTACAAATGTCAATAATGCACGTTACAATGCATTTTTAATTTAACCCGACATGAAGAGGTGGATTTTTTTTGTTCAGATACAAATTCTCCAAATACTCTGTGAGATCAGCAGAGGAGAAAAGTCCCCCTCTAGTCCTAAAGTTACAGTATCTCTAACATAGTTTACCAGAGTTTGACCTTCTGTCTGTTTCTGCTCTGATGGCTTCTTTTATTGTGCCATGAGCATCAATGTGTCTGTTATATTCTCCTGTTTTTAGCCTTAAGCTGAACTCAGTCAGATAGACACCACATCATCTTCACTGGATGTGTAATGAGCTTTTTTAATGAGCTACATTTAGAATGACAAATCCATATTTCTGTTTTTTTGACCAGAGGAACTTAAAGATGCTATGAGGAGTTTCTAAGTAATTACAAAAAAGTCTCACTTTTAGATATATGCCTGATGGAAATACACACTTTAAGATGAGTTTTATAGCATCAAAATAGGTTATCTATAAATGCTATTCCTTAGCTTCATGGTCGGGTCGGACAGAGCTGGACTGGCCTGGATACTCAACTTCAGGAACAAGACAATTAAAACTAGAGCAAATTTATATTATTCAGACACGTCTTAGAGCACCGGGCTGTAAGTAGTGATATATTAACCTGACAAGCCAGATGCACAGCTCCATATATCTGCCACAGAAATATTTCACTAGTCCATCTGATAGGAGCCCTTTAAATTTGTTTGTGATCGGACAATCGTTTGGCTCATCACATTCATCACAGACCAATCCACATCAAGCAGGGTTGCCTCCTATAATGTAGCATACATAGCGGCTAATGAAGCAGCTAATGGTTAACAACAGCTAACAACAGGTAATGAATGTTAGCTGTTGGCTGCTAACTTAGCCGCTAACAGCTAACAAGTTAATGACTGTTAGCCATTACCCGCTAACTTAGCTGCGAACAGCTAACGCCTTATACTATCGTCTTACACTAAATTGTACCACACAGATGATTCATTTAACATTATGTAACATGAACCTCGTCAAAGACAATCCCTACAAGTAAACTTCTGAGGAGGGCAGATTTCACCAAGTTTTACTGAGTAGCCATGAGGACAATAGGCTAATCGGCATGTCCAAGAATTCGTCAAGAATTCAGCCGAGTGAATTCGTTGGACAACGGAGGCTGGGAAGACGGACCTGCAGGATTTCAGAATCAGGCAGGTCTGTCTGCTCTGCAAGGCTAGCGATATATAGCCAGCTACAAAACTACGATACTAAGTTTTCCAAAAATTGCTTGTTGTCACACATCAAAAACTACCGCTACGTAACTAGAAAGAGATACATTACCTCGTGGCTTTGCATCCTGTAAGTTGTTGAAAAAAGAAGTTGTAAAGCAATGCAGAGTTCTGAGGAAGGTCCAAGCTGCATTCATTAGCATCACAACAAACACACACTTTGGCTTGGGTCACGTCTTTTGGTGCATTCCAGTTGTAGTCAGAAGTAGGAATTTCCGTGTTCCGAGTAGAAAACTGCAACTGGAACGTCCCCTGAAGTCTGAATTTCCTACTGGGAACACGGTAAAACCTCGCCACCCCCGAGTTGACAATGGAAGATGGATGCCCCCAGTGTGAACAGTTATTTAGCTCCTGTAATAATCCATTTATTTGCACTTCTGACTGGGGTGTGTCGCTCTAGATCAGCTGTATACATAGTATTGTTAGACTTATATTTACAAAATGCTGCCATAGTGATAATCACATTCTTCATGTGATATTTGTGAACAACAACGCAGGGCGTGCTAACAACAGCTAACAATAGCCTGGTAGATTGGCATGTTTTTTTCAGACTTCAACTGGAACGCTGATAAGTCGGAGATGATGTCACTCCCAGTTCCGAGGTTACTGGAACGCAGCATTACGACAGTCGCCGCGCGTGATCATGGGTAGCAGAGTCTTTATGTCACTGGTAATAGATTCTTCTCATAGCACCTTTAAAGTAATGTGATAACAGTGTAGTGCCTTACATTTCAAATACAGTAATATTATAATGTAACTAATTATTTTGAAATGAAAGTAATAAATAATGCACTACATTCCTGTCTAACAGAGGAGGATAATATTGTGCATAAATTGAAGAGATGACTCGTGGATGATGCTGAACTGCTCCTCTCTGTGTCCTGAACAAAAAGCTTTTTTGTGAGCGGTCTAACGTCTGCTCTGGTCCAGCAGAGGCCGAGCTGTCTGTTGTGGGTCAGAGCGAGAGACGGCAGAGCAAAGATGAACAAAGGCAGGGGGGTGAGGAGGACTGGTGTGTTTGTTTGGACCAGAGTTTGAGTGAAAGTGGAAAGTCCAGTGGTGGTTAATTGGTGTGTTTAGGTCTGAGGTCATGAGGGTGACAATGGGAACACAGCGCTCAGCCCTGAGCGGCAGATGGATATACAGCCACCACAGAGATGCTGTTCAATCTAATCACAACTAAACACTAGGAGGACACGCACAGACCCCCTCATCTCCTTTTCCTCTCTCGCTCGCCCCTCTTCCCCGACCCACCGGCCACCTCTCAGAGTTCTCCCGGTGCCCAAAACCCAGGGGAGGTCACAATGTGTCACAGCAGCAAAGGCCTGCACATGAACCTGACGGCAATTTTTAAATTACTATATTTCTTGAATCTTCCATACCTGTTCTCTCAGTGACTCTTGGCTCACTCTCTTTCTAAACGATTGGCTTAAATTCAAGGCCTCTCTTCTCCTTTTGATCGCTTTTAAAAGTGAGAATCTACCCAATGGCTCATTAGCCAGGTTTACATGGAGCCTAATATTAGACTTCCTTTATTGTCATTACGCAAATTACACAGCTGTGTACTTGGAATGAAATGTCATTGCATTGGCTTCCTGGATTGTAACAACACACGGTGATATCGTCAATAAATAAGTGTATAAGAATATGAATGCTAGTTCATTCTACTGAAACGTGAATTTTTGGGATGGCAAATGTCTTTTGTTTTAATTCTTTTTTTAACATTTAAACTTCAACTACATTGTAACATATGTCATTGACTTTATGAAAACACATAAATGAAAGCTTAATGATTTTTTGTTTTTTGGTACATTTATCACAAAACACCATTTAATAAAGTGTATCCACACATCTGATTGTCACTGGAGTTACTGATTGTTACCCATAAAAAAGGTAACACCAGTGACAGTTTCACAAAAAATACCTTTTAACAAAATGGCTGCTGCAGAGCATGACACAGCATGTTACTAATCTTGATCTATTCTCTAAATTATGTCTTCTAAATACATTTTTATTCTTTTGTTTGCAATTCCCTGCCAATAAAGTTGGTAACACCAGTGATGTCAACTAAAAGCTTCATATGAAATCATGAGATAAATGTTAATATTTCTGAAAACTGAAAAGGACAATGTTCTTACCAGGGTCCCTCTTCATAGATCTTCAAGAAAGAGGTCAAAGGAAGTCAAGTGATGTCATCAGAGTGATTTCTTTTTCCAAAATAAAAGACTTTTGTCACATGGTAACACCAGTGACATGACTGCAGGGGACAACTACTTTTAAATATATTTTATAATACTTATTTGGCATTTTGTTTTAAAATGTAATTTATATCATACATTTTACAGTTATTTATACATTTTTGTACTTTTTTTTTTTTTTAGAAAAACATATCATTAAACTCAAAATACAGCACTTTCTCTCCATCAATGACTGTGGGGATGAGCACTTTTGTTGTGGTTGGGGTTCTAAATAATTGATTAAAAAGCAAATATTACCAAGCTGATGGCTCCAAATAGTGTGATAGCTGAAATAATATGTTTTTTAAATAAAATGCTTAACAAAATCTAACACACACTGTTTTCTTCAGGAGTAATAATCTCTTAGGGCTAGTGACAGAATACAAGGGCTAAGCAAGAAATATTGATTAACACTGTCAGTTAAGTGACCTATGACGATTGACAAAATGTTTACATGGAATGAAGTGTATTGCACTGTTAGAGATTAAAAAATCAGTCAAATATTCCACGTGCAAGGTCCAGAGGTTTATTCTGATTAGAATCGGGTTAGAAGCCCAAGCCAAATAAAAATGCTCCATATAAACACCTCAGTCAGAATAAACAGGCCAAATCTGAATTGAATTTCATTCTGTTGCACAGGGGTAGTATATTCCTTTTCCCAAACTGATTAAAAGTAAAATCCTGTCGTGTAAACGGTGAATCTGAAAGTTGTCAGGCTGGGTTCTGTCTGCACATGCTCAGTCTGGATGTAAACGAGCAGTGACGTTTACTCACTTGGAAACATGGCGGCTATTAGTATGATTAGGATGCCAACCGTTCACACTGCAGTATACTACTAAGTTTCCCATGATGCATTTCAAACCTCCAACGACAAAGATCAGAAGCACACCAGGCTATCAAATATCTCTGTTGATTCACCACATTTGAAAGTTCAGAGAGCATTTTAGGTGAGAAAGTCACCACATAGAATACCAAAATGTGGTCATTTGAGCCTTAAAATGCACGGATACAAATTTCATTTCGACATTTCGGACATTCCGCTATGCCGCTATCATGCTATCGACAAAACTTCTGGTCGGCTCCAAAACAAGCGCCCAATTTACAAAAGCGTTAAAGAACTAAAAGGAGATCATAAAAGACGCATTTATTTTGAAAATGGGAAGTTTGCTAGTGGCCGATTTTTAGCTGAATGCCGGTCGGTCGTGTATGGCGCAATGCATTATGGGGCTCGCAATGCATTATGGGGCGGTTGAGTGTGAGTAGTATGCCCACCTCGCATACTTAACCTTTTTTCCGATATAGTATACATCCGGGTATTTCTCGCACACTCAATCTTTTCATACTATCTAATGTGAACACACTACATACTCATTTTGACGTCACACTTAGTATGAGTAGTACGTTAGTATGACATTTCGGACACAGCCTGAGAGTTTGGTTTTAATACAAACTCTCAAAGAACTAAACATTATCTCCACGGGTCCGTATACTTTTTGGCCATTCGTTTTTCGTGTTGATATGGGTAAACGGAAAACGGGAAACCATCCGATTTCCGATTTCTGTTTAGGTGAAGGGAAACAAAAAATGGGAAACGACTCGTTTCCCGTTTTTTGTTATTATCATGTATTATCATGTATTAATAAATAGCCATTTATTTCAATTGTAAAACTACATTCTAAACACATATTACCAGATGGGCAGTTACACATTACAAACAAGGTAAGCCTCGGCTCTGCAATGTTTTATCAATCAATCTTTATTTGTATACCACCAGTTCATAACAAGTGTTAGCTCAAAACAACTTACAATCGGCAGCGCAGAAGAAGGAAGTGCTTCGGGTGAAGGCAAAGCAAGCTTCACGAAAAATTCGGCCGTATTTTATATCCCAACTTGTGAATAATAAACCCGTAATAGATATCAGATAAAGGCTCGTTTTCCGTTTACCCATATCAACACAAAAAACGAATGGCCGCATAGTACACGGACCTCCACGCTTATTTTAACTATCATTTTAGCTCCTGTGTTTCCTCATTTTTAATTCCTCAGTCCTCTAATTTAGTTTTCTGTCAGAATTTCCTTTTTATGTCTTTGTGTGTTTGAGTGAGTGTTTATATTGAATGTGGTTTGGGGGAGGGGGGGGTCTTATGTTTTCATTTTATGCAATTATGCAATTTTATGCTATTTATTACACTTATTATTTTATTTTATCTTTTGTCCCATGTTAAGCACTTAGTATTACAAAGTCCTGTATGAAAAGTGCTATACAAATAAAGTTTGATTTGATTGATTGATGATGACAGGTCTATGGTTCATGGATCTGTCTCTAACTTTAGTTCTTACTTTAGTCCACTTGTCTCCTCTTACCTCCCTTCCTTCACCCTCACACCAACACAGCATGGTGTGGATTTGCTGTTCATCATGAGACCGGGATCCACATTCAAGATTTCCTGCTGCTTAACAGAAGGTTTTTTCTTGAGCCATGATGGAGGGATTAAGTTAAGTGTTGGATGTATGTATTTGTATATATATGTGGATGTGTATTTCACAGATGTATATATTTGTCTATGAACTGATGCTATACAAATAAAGATTGATTAATTAAAGTCAGTACAGTGAAAACAAACATCCCAACAATAGCCAGGTTTAGTAAAATCATTCCGATTGAAGATCTCAGCTGTTCACATGAGCCTGATCTATTCTGATCTGGTGTTTACATGTGCCACAACATTTAACCAGAACAGCTGTTTTACAGTTTTACAGCTGTTCCTTATTTGTTTGACGTTTCGATCTATCCCGGCTTTGATGAGTTTTCGTGGACTTTTTAAAATAGCTCAATATTTCTTGTTTTCCTTCAGTCTAAGGGCGCTTTCACATTAGGCCCACTTTTTTCGAACCGTGCTGCGGCGCAGTTCGCCCCCTCCCCCTCTGGCTTGCATTCACACTTGCAACATCAAACTATGTCCAGCCCCACTTGTGTATTTACTCAGTTTGAAACAGCAGGGGGCGATATGCACGTAACTGGTCACCAAACCTGCTACAGAGGAGAACGAAGAAGAGGCTACCATGGTAACCATTTCCTACACCAAACAACCAATGTTTACGTTTCACTCTCTTCTACATCTTCCTTCAAATGTGTTTTTTTTTATCGTGTTTGAGACGGCATCAGTGACCTTCTGGACCCTCGTAAATCATCGCAATCCTCAACCAGAATAAACAAATCAACAAATTGAGTAAGCAAAAGATTCAACCACGGGATTAAGAGGAAGTAATGCATCAAAAGTAGATCGGTTCGGACCACTTTGTTTCACACCAGTGAAACCGCACCAAATGTAGGGAGATGGAGCAGATCCAGACCACCCCTTCATGGAGGTCTCAGACCGGCTGATTTGGTGCACACTAAAGTGCGGTGGTTGCATTCACATTGATACTAACGTACCAAACCCTGGGCCAAAACTTATTTGGTGCACACTAAATATGGCTGGTGTGAAAACACCCTAAGTGTTTGGGAGGTACAGTCTCTGGATAAACTTCAGCACCAGCATGATGCTGGTGTGTCAATCCTAAATTTAGGACTCCTAAATTTCTCTCCTAAAAGAATTTACAAAGCATTTTAGAGCTAAACCAAGCTCCTAAACCTGTGAGAAGTTAGAAGTAGTGAAGAGGACTCCTAAGTCACTCAGACCAGTTCATTTTGACCAGAACATTTTGGAAAGATACAATAACAACAAAAACAATGAGCTTCTGAAATATTAACATTTCTGTTAATGACTGAACACACTAAACAGATTGTCAGGTTTAGCTTGACTATAATTGGTCTAACCTGTTGACGTGGTTTGTCTTTTGAATACTGAAATCTCTGAGACTGTAAAGAGAACCAACGTTTCTCACAGTCAGCAGTGGTTCTACTCTAAAGTGGGAACACTGACTTTATTTGAAAGAGAATTTGTTCTCATTCTTCTTTTTTCTATTGTGAGGTTATCACAGATCCAAATGTTCCTCTGATAATGTTCTTTCTTTCATGGATAAGTTGGTCATAGAGGAAAATCTGGTGTTGTGTCCAGTTTGGTTTGGTCTTTCTTTAGCCTGATGTTTTCTCTGCCATGGTTACTCCAGAGTCCCAGTCATTAAGAGGCTGCTTATATGGATATCTGCTAATCCTTTAACCAGATACAGCTGCTCAACATTAGCACAACACACACTGGACTAGTCAGTATGTTACTCTGGTTTAATGTTTAATCAGTAGGCTACAGTTTTATATTTGAAGGTCTTTATTTAAATCTGCCAACATGACTCCTTCATCATCCATAGCAACAGGGTCAGAAACATGACATCATCCATAGCAACAGGGTCAGAAACATGACATCATCCATAGCAACAGGGTCAGAAACATGACATCATCCATAGCAACAGGGTCTGAGACATGACATCATCCAGAGCAACAGGGTCAGAAACATGACATCATCCAGAGCAACAGGGTCTGAGACATGACATCATCCATAGCAACAGGGTCAGCTCCGCCCCTTTCTTTTAGCTTCAGAGCTCTCTGAATTCCTTCGTCAGAGTTAGTCTCAGCAGCTTTGTGAACAAGTTTGAAGAGAAAACTCTTAACTTTTAGTGTCATTCAGGAGTCCTCCTGGTGGGAAGATAAAATGTTTTGTGAATACGGCCCTGAAGTACAAAAATACTAACCCACTTTGGCGTTTTAGGCCTCATTTCTGCACCAGCCTTGAGACAGGTTACTTTCATTTTATTTCATCAAAGAGAATAAATGTGTGTCCAGGCCACTGTGGTGCACTCTGTTTCCATACACCTGGTGGGCTGCATGCTTACACACAGCTGCAGCCTCACTTCAGTAACTGGAGCCCAGATCAGGAGTGATACTAAAGCATGGTACCACCATGGACGAAGCCGCCCAGGTTCAATAAGTACACAGAGAGAGATAAATGGAGATTTCAAATATAAAATCTTTTCTGACTCTTATTTTCCTTCTCTCTGCACTGAGACTAAACTTAGGAAAAAGACACCAGCTGCTGTGTTAGTCACAGCGCCAGCTGCCACAAACAGGTACTTTCTCATGATGAAGAAGACTTTTATGAATGCAGGATGCATTTCACAGGTTAAGTGTTGATGAGGCCTCAAACCATTCTTACTCCACACAGGCCTCTGTTTTGTAACCTGACACGCCAGATGGACAGCTCCATATTAGAAATATTTCACGAATCCATCTGGGAAGCAGCCCTGCAAAAATGTTTTCAGGGGCAGAACCTTTAAAAACAACAGCAGCTTGGGATTGGACGATCGTTCAGCCCATCACACTCATCACAGACCAATCCATATCAAGCTACGCTGCTATGACGTAGCATACTTAGCGGCTAAACGTAATGTCTCATGGCTAACAAGGGCAAACAACAGTTAATGGCTGTTAGCTGTAGCAGCTAACCGTTGATAATGGCTAACAACCATAAAGATGTAGTCAGCGATCTTCTAATCTTCTAATCTAATGCACTATTTGTCAAAATCCCTGTATTTCTCCTCTCCATCCACAAGATGTCCCCACTGACAGCATGTTGAAAAAAAAGTCTGGTTTCAATACACAGCCTTGGCTCCGAATTTCAACAGGTAAATACTGTGGCTCGGGCCGAGTCACCAAAACAGAGTACACCCCCCCACATCCAGGGGGCGATCATACTCATGCGCAGATCAGACAGAGGGGGGTGGGGGAGTCGTAGGTTGCGTAGCATGTGCAGTTAGAAGAGTAAGTAAGTAAGAGAGAGATACAATAGGTGCAGTAGCAATGGCTGAAAAACAGCCCAAAAGAAAAAGGTCAGAGGAGTGAAAAGTGAAAAAGAAGGGCTATGACCATGAAAGAATGTTGACCCGGGTCAACATTGATGTTGCTTTCCGACGGTGGAGGGAACTCCGCCAATTGAAAGACCTGAAAACGGACGCGGATGTCGCCGTCTTTCTGCTGGTGGACAGATAAGCAACATTAGCTTTGTGGTGCTTCACATAACAGTAACAGCTGTCAGACATTCATCTTATTGTCTAATCTGCCAGAATGTACTGTTGTTGTGATGTTATCAATAATGACAGTCGAGTTGTCTGACGAGTCGGGGTTACCTTAGCTACGTTGGTCAGCTACGCAGTTTCTACGGCCGTTTCCATGATGACGCATATCCATCAGCTTTCGGGGGTGGAGCCAGGGGTGACCTCTCCACTCGTTTTCTCCCACATCGCTGACTACACCTTTAAATGTTGTTTGCCCTTGTTAGCCATTAGCTTTACTACCTTTAGACTATCGTTTCACATTAAATTTTACCACAGATGTATCATTTAACACTTACATGACATGAACCTTCCAAGGAGACCATATTTTGCCAAGTGTCACTGAGTAACCATGATGACCATAGGCTAACCGGCATTAGCTGCCATTATTTTCAAACACTTCCTGTCAAGTCACTTCCTGTTGTCGTCACGTACGCTGCTCCCACCTCTCTTTCCTGATTGGGCCATTAAGTATTTAGCCGAGTGAAACCATTGGACAATGAGACGGATATACATGATTTCATGCATGAGCTCTGCAAGGCTACCTGTTTTCAGCCCCGGTCATTTTTCCTCTCCTCAAACTTTTTTATCTTCTGCAGACTGCCTGATGCTCAGGTGAAGATTATCAGACAGGTGGATGGTGTGGACTGTCCTGCTCTGGAGCCGAGAAAGTTCAGGGTCAGAGTTTCACAGCAGCGGGCATGCAGCTGGTTGAGTTGTTGGTCGGGAACATAGAAGCTGAATCCTAACATGAACCTGGATCATCTGACACCGTGCTGTATTTCAGTAAATGCTTTTCATTTTGACAATAATCTACATCGTCAAGTTTATCACATGCTGTCTGTGTTCAACCTTAAGATAAAACACTGTAGATGGTGTGTTCTCGATTTATCTCCTTAATGTTGTTTTTTTAACCAAATAATAAAGTAAAAGCACAAAGTATCGCTTTGTCGCCTCAGTAGGTCCCACGTCCTGGTGTGCTGGACCGTTCACATTGTGTCCTGGGTGTCTGTGCATTAGGAATTTGATTTAAAGTGATTAACTGCAGCTCTTTTTCCCTCCCCTTTGGAAAAGCTTGAATCTAAAGTGGCAGAGATGCAGGAGGCTACAGGCTGAGGAGTGGACAGCCATAAACAGAAACACACATGTAGGTGGAGGTGCAACTATCACATCATAAACCTCAGAAAGTAAAACATATTTAAGGAGCATGTTTTTTAAAGAGGGGCAATAGGTTCCTCTGTGAACTGAGTTTGGGCGAAGGTCTCACCTTCTTCTGCTTCACAAGACTCTTCAACAACACCAAGAAAAAAGTAATTTTATTTTGCAGGACACAAGACCTTTAGATGTTTTACTCTGCCTTTTTCATTTCCCAATGAAATGAAAAGCATGAATCACAACCGGGTTAACAACCGTGGAGCTGGTCAGTTATTAAGGGGGGCAAAGATAGATCTGGATATTCAGATAGCATCTTCTGTGAAGCATATGGAGCTCATATTTGTATGAAATGTGCAATATAATCACAAGTTAATTGAATTGAAATATTGTTCTTTCTCATATCTCAAAGCTAACATCAGTGCATCATACCCAAAATATGGGGATCAGAAGAAATGAACATTTTTTGGCATTATTTTCTGCTGATATTTTTGCCTTATATGTGTGCATCAAGGTTTAGTATATTAATCTAAAACTGAGATTTTAAGTTCCCAAAGTAGAGCGAGCTCCTGTCAACAGGTAAGTAAATCAATGTTCTGGTTTTTAAAATGTCAGATGAACTACACCTTATGGCAGGGGTGGGCAAGTGGCAGCCTGGGTGCCAAGTGCGGCCCTCCACATCACTAAATGTGGCCCGCCATTCATTCCCAAAAACCAGCAGCTGTAAATATGAAGAAAACTCAGATATCCAATAGAAATAATTCTATATAATCTCATGTAAGGTATTTACAACTTTACTTTGCTATCATAGCGTCTCTAAATATCTTTAATGAAGCTGTTATCATTATATCAAGTATTACTCAATGTTATATTTAAAAATGGCAGCAGCAAAGTATCTGAGCTCTAAAAACTTTAAAAACATCTTTTTATTGGTTTGAAAATAGCTTCATTGGCTTTAATTCATGTATATGAGCTAAATTTATGTTGTAATATATGAATATTGGTATGCTAATTTTATGACAAATTTATATTCTCATATGTTGTTTATCCAACATTCTTTTTCG